>CM053791.1:661244463-662486963 GCA_028749045.1 Cupressus sempervirens
TCAGTTTAAGGAGGACATAATGAAGCAATGAAAGGATAGAGAAGACATATCTGATCAGGAGGATCAAAGTTTAAACAATAAAGAGGAGATCCAACATTTAGTAGCAAGGTGCTAACCAAAGGATCAAGTGTTGGATCATTCTAATAGGTGATAAAGAGTAAATTTCTTAACAAAGTATTCCTAACAGACTATTGTAAATCTCTTCAAAAAGTAGCTATTTAATTGTGAGTTTGAAATTGTTTAGTCAAGGTGAGACCTAATAGTCTTGTAAGCCTTTAATAGGGTAGACCCCTCACAAGGTAGATCATAGTTTATGATCAAAACTTTGTAGCCATAATAGGCCACACTTTACAACTGCAGTAGTGAAGATTTATAGGTGTCATCCCCACCCCAGTTTTACCTTCTCCTTGGAGGGTTTTTGGGTAACCAAAATCTTGTGTTATGTGTTGATTTACATTATACTTTGGATGTGATGCATGGTTACTTATTTCAATTTACAAGTTAAATTATGAGATGGATGTATGGTGAATTATTTTTATGGTAAAATTTTTAAGTCCTAATTCACTCCCACTCCTCTTAGAACTTACTTTCCCATTAGTATTTCCAACAATCTTCATGGTTATATGAGATCTAGTTGACATCTTGGAAGACTCAGGGGATCCTTGGTTGAGGTCTTTATTATGCTTTCAATTGGCATGTTATGCTTGTTTGATTTGATGGTTTTCCATCATCTCATGGTACATTCTTGATATACATTTAGAGTTTAGGCATGCTATAGCTATTTGATGTGTTCATATGGTGTATGTTGTCTCCTTAGAAGAGATGGTTAGATCCATGTTTTCATGTTTATGTTCTCAATTCCATGGTTGAAAATTTGACCTTAATCTTGGTTAGTTATTATTTGTATTGTGCACATCATCATTTGATTGATACTTCATGATGGGGTTATGCTCCAATTTGGGACAAATTGATCAGTTACATGTACCAGTGGATAAGTGGAGATGGGTGATGTTGATATTCTCTTGTGAGAAGAGATATGTGCTGAGATGATTGATGGTTTTAATAAAAAGACCAAGGTGCATCACTTAGTATGGACCTGAGAGGATAGTGTCCTTGGATTGGGCTTGGAAACTTGGATATCCTAATGAACATTATCATTCTCAACTTTTAGTCTACTCAACAGTTTACTACTGAAGAGGTATTTCCTATTGTTCGTTTTAAGTGCATTATAGTTTATTCTTATCTTTCATAGATATGGATTTTAAGCTAATGTGATTGTTAGTTTGAAGGGCCCATTTGATAGATATTTTGCATTGACTATTTCCTTGTGCATATGTTACTAATATGATGATATTCACTAATGATTCAGTTTCATAGATGGTTTATAGGGATTATTTCTTGGATTAGGAATGGCATAAGTTTTATCTTCTTACTTTTGAGAGGCTTTTATACATATTGATTACACTGATATGTCATGCTCAAAATTCAACATGGCAAAAACAAAACTAATTTTTTTTTTGAAAGATACGTTAATGTTTATAATTTAGTTGAATGATTGGATATTTAATTTGGAAGAGTTTACATTCATATCAGGTTGTGGTTATTTTTGAATGATGTTCGTTATGACTAAAAGTACATAAGTTGCATTCTAAGGCTATAGGTTACGACGAAGATTTAGACATTGCCCGACTATTCTAAATTTTTGATTTGATAAGTAAGATACATAATCTATACTCTAACTTGGAGATGTTAAAGTTAGCTAATGGGAAGAAGATTGTACCATTCAAAATTTGGATTTAAGTTTTCTATGGTAGGTTGCCAGAATGACTATCAATGTTTGCGATGATATTTTAATTATTTATTTGGTTATGATCTAAGTTTAATTATTTATTTATTCCCTTCAATTTATTAAATTAAACCACACCATATCTACCCACGACAACCCCATTAACATAGATTAGCTTTGATATTTTCCTATACCAACTTAAATCTTCCCAATCAATTTCACTAACTCTTTTAGTTTTATAATGATTTTTCTCTAAATATCCTAGCGAAAAAAAACATAATGAATTTCACCATACATTATTTCAACCTTGATATTCTTAAATTCAATAACTAACTATCCTTATGTTTTCTTTTATTTTAACTTGACCAATTCATAACAAAATACATAAAATAAAATTAACCTAAACTAAGTATTCCATCTCAACAAAAAAAATGCATTAAACTAAATCTATAATATCCTATCACAATGCAACTATTTTACTTTATATTTTTCCTTACATTCTAATGCCACCCATTTTCTCATTTTCCTAAGTCTCTACCTAACATACTTTCCCTTACTCATGAATTAAATAAAATAATAATAAAAAATTCAAAACTTAAAAGCAAATCTAACCTACCTACCCCTACCCCCTAAAATCTACCTTCCCTTTTTCAACGCCCCCCACCCTTCCCTCTCTCTTCCCACGTGGGAAAGAGGAAGGAGGGGGAAGACATGCCTTTTTAAGGTGCCTAAGACAATAAATGCCCCCCCTTTTTAATGGGTATGGCCACGAAGGAGGAAAGGGGGGCAAAGGTATGTCCTACCTTCCCCTAGTTACATTATTATCTATATTTAAAAAAAAACTCACCTGCCATTAATAATGACCAGTCACATCCATAGGATGGGGCATTATATATATATATATATATATATATATATATATATATATATATATATATATATATATATATATATATATAGCTGTTAGGTACTTTCTTTCAACCATATATTCTTATATTTATTTATTTTTTTGTTACTTCTTGGGTAGCCACCTGTATGACAATAGTTGAGTGATATATTTTTATATTACTAAAAGTATATTATGCTTATTTTATTCAACTATTAATATTCTATTGACTATAATTTTTGTTGGGAAATGATTTAGTTGAGTTGCCATATATTTTCTAGCAAGCAAATATGCACCTACAAGCTACTTTGAAGTTAATTTATTTATTTTTGGCTAGTTTCTTCATGGATTCTTATGATTGTCTCAAAAATGAATTGATCATATTATAACATATTATAATCCAATCCAATACATATTCTATAGAGTAAATCTAATGATTGTGTTCATAACAATTATCTTATTGCTATCAACTGAATTACAAGAATAATTCTATATGAAATATAACTGAAATCTTTTGCATGCAACTTCAGGAACAACAAGTATTCAAATCTCATAATGATTTCCATTTCATGATTTAAACCTAATACTAATCCATTATCTATAGAATACATATTCTACAACTATGTACGAATCAAGATTGATCACAAAAAGCATCTAGTTATTCTATGAGCATGGAGAATAATGGAATAACCATGGATAATCTATTTACATCATACAAATGCCTACATTGATTCTTAACTCTTCTCTTCAATACATTCATATCCAAAATTAGGTACCAACAACATCACTACAATAACTCTTTCTTCATGATCCTCTCAAGCTTTTATCCAACATTTATCAAGCATGCACATAAGGTGGTGAAGTCACCATATCAAGATATACAATGGAGGGACTTTTTCTTTTTACAATACATAGATGATTCACAATCTTTCTAATACAAATGATTGAGAATAATAATATACTCTTACAAACAAACTAATTTCACATAACAAGATGGAGTTTGTTTCTCTAATTTTCAACACAATACAATAGAGTCTTCTTCTCCTATGCAATGAATAGACTACATGAACTCCAAGTTTCCAAGATCATCAAGTAAATTTTGCAACATAGAGACAAAAATGGGAACCATGGAGGCTCACCTCCCAACCTAGGCCTCAAGGGGGCCACCCACTGAGCTTGGGGAAACAAGGCCCAAACAGTTGCACATCCACATACCATGCAAACTATAACAACACAATACAATTCATCCCAAGGCTTGCACATAGATTCTACCACAGAATCAAGTTATAGGGTGAAGGTGGGCTCTCTCCATAAGGAGAATTTCAAATCCATGAATCACATGTATTCACATATTCTCATAAGTAACATGCCCTTTCAAGGCTTAACAATGTCTTCCTTCTTCATACACCTCCTTATACCTCCCAGGAATGCAAGTAATCATGAAGACCATACTCTATTGAAACACATCAAAATTATCTCCACACATGGGAGAGTTCTCTCGACTACATGGGTGAGTCCAACTAACCCCTTCACCCAAGCATCTCTTCCCTCCCAAGGGTGAGTGATGCTTCACACCCATTTTACACAAACAATCAACATGAACAAAAAAATAAGATTCAAGAAAGAAATCTCATAAAATTCTCAAATTCAACACACATACAAGAAGCTTCTTCACAAAACCACATCTACTCCATAAAAAATCTACAACACAATGAAAGAACACCATATCAAATCTCTAATGA
Organism: Cupressus sempervirens; assembly: GCA_028749045.1. Classification (NCBI taxonomy): domain Eukaryota; kingdom Viridiplantae; phylum Streptophyta; class Pinopsida; order Cupressales; family Cupressaceae; genus Cupressus; species Cupressus sempervirens. Next base: position 661,248,878 of record CM053791.1, read on the forward strand.
AATGAATAGACACCAGGGATCATGGATACCAACCTTACTCCAAGCAATGTCAAAGAAAGTTGTAGTAGAGCTCAGTATCCTCTTCCTCTAAACCCTAAATGTCTCTAAAGTTATATAGACAGTGGGCAAGTGGACTTCTAGTTTGGCCATGCCCCTATAAATGACTCTCATTTTCGGATTCAATATAAAATGCATTCTTTTTGGGGTCTCCTAGGTCTTCTAGGCACCCTAGTGGTCACTATTAGCCCCCTAACTTAAAGTATTATCATGGGTAGGGTTTATTTTCATCACAAATTCATCTTAGAGCTACTTTTGCCCCTCACAATGCTACGTAAGTCCAATTCCAAATTTCTAATGGGGTAACCCTTGTTCCCCTTACTAAATCAAGGCAATTAAGTCTAATTCTCAATTAAGGAATTTAACTTGAGATAAGGTGGCTACATGATCCATCTTCAGAGAACATGTCATTTTCACATAATGAGTGCAGGTGTCAAGTGACACACACAAAATTCACTATACATCACACATGACATATTCTGAATCTACTTATAAAATACGTACTACACACATACATCTCACGTTTACAAAATAAACACATTACAAAAAAGTTTACAAATCTTCTAAAGATTCACCTTGGCAGTCTCATATTAACATGTGTTTATACCTTGTTTCCCCGTTATGTTTCCATGGTTCCTTTCCTACACACTAAACTTGAGCATCAATAATCCAATGAAAAGTCACATATAAAATACATATGAAATTAAAAATACATGATAATTTTGTTATTCTACAATTCACATATAACACATTTCATAATTAACTTCCTATTATCCATCATTTGCTTACACACATTTAATCATGAAACCTCAAAATTATGCATATTACTGACTTCCTAGCAAGATAAATTTAAGTATTTGAATCACAAAAAAATTCCATTTTCTATCATAATAATGAAGTACTGATTAAACATCCATTAATTCATCTACTATGCCAATTAAGTTCTAATACATATCAAAATGGAAAATCACAAAGTAAATATCATCAGATAAGTAGCAAAATTTATTGTCCATCAAGTATCAAAATATATGTCGAGATATCCAGTCCTAAGTAGCAAAATGAGAATACAATATCTATGCTATGATGGGTTGGGATGAGGCCTCACATGATATATGTGTTAGGTTTTCATAAGAGGTTGAATGAGTTTTTGATGTTGTTATGGCTTTTTTTTTTTCATTTAATGGAGGAGGTCATATTTAAATAGGTAGTATGTAGAGGTGTACATAGGAATATCAACAATTTTGATTTATAGTGATTCTCTTCTGGTCTTGGTTATCTTCTTAGATGTTATATTTCACATTATATTGGGTTTTGAATTGGTCAGAGATATGCATGATCACTAATTTTTGTTCATGTGATGTCAAGTGGGAGATGGCATAGAGGTTCTTGACCTCTTTCCTTTTTCATATGTGGAGAACATGGTAGAGTATCAGAGACTTTTTGTGAGACTTTTTCTTGTAGGTTATTACTTTATATGTTAAATTTTATCATTGATGTTCCTTGATATGACATATTTATGGGTATGCTTTCTATGTGATTTTGTTAGTGAATTCATTTAATATATGGGATTATGCATGCAACTGGAACTTCAAGGCATGTATGTAGCATGTATTGCAGTTAGATCTTGTGGTTGCAAGTTACATGTTCTGTATAGTGATATTATAAGATTCACTTATATGTATAACTTAGAGGTATGGATACTTGGATGTCTTTCAACTATGACTATTGGTTCTTAACAACTACTAGTGCATTATTTTATTTTTGAACTATATGTGTGTTTGAAATATCAATTGAAATGGGACTTACAATTCATTTGTGATAGGTTGTGTGGCCTTCTCTTGGGATGACTTCTATGTATGTCTGATGAAGTGACATGATAGAGGGTGAGAGTATTCATGTATGAGATGGTGATCACTTTATTTCTTGTTGTAGGTATCTTGATAGAACATGTGAATTTTTTGATTCATGAAGGTATATGTGGATTGAGACATTGCCCCATTGTTTATATTTATGGCTACTTATTGACCCTTATGCATATATACACATGGAATAATGATGGAAAAATAGTTATTGTACATTATGCATAATGATATTTAGATGTGATGTTGCATGCAGGAGCACCTAGATGAGCATACAACATGTAGATATTCTTTGGAATATTCTTAGGGATACTTGATGTTATATTGTAGTATTGTAATTTTACTTAATATTAGGGAAAAAATTAAATAAAGCACATATTATTAAGTTTTGGGTCATGGGATTAAGTATCACATGGTTTATGTAATACCACTTGGTAGTTTTATGGGATCTTGTTTCTATAAAAACAACCACAAGGGTTGTTTGGAGAAGCCATGTTAGTATTTGGATGTTGGAAGCATGACATGGGATATGTGATTATATGATTGTTCACATGAAGTGCTTGTTGATGGTCGAGGGTTTGAAGTCTTTCATGATTATATTGTAATGTTACATTGTTAAATAATACATGGATGATGGATCCTTTTGGAGGTTAGGTATATTAACTCATGAGTATGTGTCAATTTATTTTTGATATGTTGTTATTCTCTTACATGTAAACTCTAAGTACTTATTTGATTGATTTATCATATGGATTGTGTGTATATTTTCATTGTATGGTTGTAGTTCCTTATAGGAACCAAATGCTTTATAGAGCAACTCAAGTCTACTAACCAATTTTTTTTTTCTTCTTCAAAGATTATAAATAGTGTAGTTCCGTCAAAAAAATGGATTTTCATAAGGGATGAATCAATTAATAGGATAATTCCATTCAATTTAGGTTTTTATATTTTAGCTCTATGGATATGTTCCCTTCAAAAGGAATCACAAACAATTTTGGGGCTAAGGGAAAAACTTATTTTATAGATCTACCAAAGATAATGGTTTAGTAAGCATTCTATTAATGCCTTCATATGCATTGACATCTTTGAATAATAATGATGTAGGAGGATCGAGCTTGGAGTTTTGTGGACCTTATGAATTGTGTGATTGGGGATGTGTTCGAGGCATATTGGGTAACCTTTTCCTTGGGGTGCATAGAGTTCGGAGTTATCATCTTGGAGTTAGAGTTATTTTGGTGACTATTCGCCACAAGTTCTCGATTTAATGGAAAACTTGGAGATTGTATTTGTGAGTTTTGATCCAAGGGATTTGGCATGTGCGCTCTTGAATTTGGATAGTTGGTTAGCAAGTGGATCAATGTCTAAGTGCATGTACTCTTATGTTGTCATATGAGTTAGTTATGCCTTGTAAACTTGGGGTCTATCCTAAGTATTTAATTTTATGTCATGTATTTAATATCTATTGTAAGCTGACTTGTGGCTTGGTTTACTATAAGTAGAGGGTCTTGTGGAGTCTAGAGTTATCATCATTCAACATGGAGAAGGAGTAGATGAGAGGAGTGAAGTGTAGCAGAGCTAGTAGCTAAGTGTGGGCTTGGGAAACAAGAAGGTTTCTTGGTGGCTTGCGAGCACAAATTTAGATTTTTCTTTGAGTTCTCTACCAGGTTGTGGATCTAGGCTAGCTAGTGGTTTGGATCTTGCAAGATCTTTCTGAACTTTTATTGTAATTGTTGATGTATTTGGCCATAACTTGGAAGACCTTACAGTTGGGCATGTTGGATAAAAATCTTATTATGAGAATTGGTATTGTGTTGATCTAAATCTCTATTTTTTTGCTTGTATTCCATTGTGTAGTTTTTTTTGGGGGCTAGGACATCTCCTTTGTGGATTCTCTTGCCTTGCACTATGTCAGGAGGTAGTATAGCGAAGGTTGGATATGGTTGATTTGTGTAAAGAAACTTGCAACAAAAAATATATTAGTTTCCACAATGACCCATAATAGATCTTAAATAAATATGCAATTAAAATCCACATGTAAGAGAATAGAAAAAATACACACAAAATATGGCATAAGATATACCCTGAGAAAGCCATATTGAGGGAAAAAACCAAGCCTCCAAAAGCATCCATCACCATGTATTAGTCAGCAAAAATACCATTGAAATAAACCATGGAAACCTTCAAAGCCATAGCCACAACCCATCAATCCAAGTGAACTATTGGAATTACAATAGGAAAGGTAAACTTATGAGGGGGGGGGGGGGGAGGTGAATTAGTAGTTTAAACTTTGACCCATAAAAGCATTCACCACACATTCATCTCATACATTCACTAAGTAAACTAAAATACCATGTAAAGCATGTACTACTAAATCATGAAGGCAAGTAAACATTCACACATGTATGACACCGGATATGATTACCCAAGAACCCTCCAATGAGAAGGTAAAATTGGGGTGGAGATGACACCCACAAATCTTTACTACTAAAGTAATAAAGTGTATCCAATGAAGGTTACAATGTTTAATCATGAGACATGATCTACCCTGTGAAAATTCTACCCTATTAAAGGCTTACAAAGACTACTAGGTCTTGCCTTGTTAAAGGATTTCAACACCCTGTTAAAAGTGTGCATTGTTAAGGGACTTTAACTCACAATTAAGTAATCACCCTGTTAAAGGATTTCAATACAACCTATTAGGACTAATTTGTTAAGAGATTTAACTGATTCACCTACTAGAATGACTCAAAATTGATCCTACAATTAGCACTTGATTTCTTGATGATAGATCACCTCTATACAGATGCATTCTTAATCCTTCTTGATTAGATGTCTCATTGTTGTATATTATCTTCTTCCTCTATTCTCCTTTAACTAATTTTGTAATGCAATCTTAGATCATAACTCCTTAGCCACCATGAATGCTTTATTTGTGCATGCGAACTTCTCTCTTCGCTCCTTCCACTCCTTCGCATTATAGATAGTTTAGGGTTTTTCCTCCTTAAGAAGACTTAGGTGACTTAGGGTAGGTACGAATCAACGATTGTGATTCATCCATTTTTTTGCTTAAACCTTCATTTTTTTTTTATTGTCTGCATGCAATGTGTTGGGGATCCAAATTAAGATTCATCCTTATCTCCAAATATCATAATTTTATCCTTAAGTTGGCACAAAAATAGTTTAAATAGTTTTTTGTGCCATTACAAACAACTATAACAAAATTGTCTTACTCAGCACTTGAAGTCTTTGATGCTCGGCATTAACTATTCTCTATACTCTGACTCATCATTTGTATCACTCAGTATGCACTACTTACTTGGCTCCTAAATTACTCAACATATGCTATCTACTCGGCACTTGAGTGACTCGGCACATGAGTGGCTTGACACTCTTTGTGGACTCGGCATGCTCTATTATATACATGTTATGCTCGAAATGAACTAAGTAAATGACTTAAATGTGTAGACACTCACTTGTCAAAACCAATTTGAGATCATCAGTGAACAAGAATGAATTCAAACATCCCATTTCATGCTTCCAACCTTCACAAATGTTCCCCTGGCTAACTTGTCAAGCCTTGTCTTGCTCGACTCTCCTTTTTGTCTTTCCTCTTTGTCTTGCTTCTACAACTACCCTTTGTGGCTACTTATATAGTAGCAAGTCCCACAAAACCACCAAGTTGTATAACATAAACCATGTGCTAAAACCATGTGCTAATCCATTGACCCCACAATTACTATTGGAATTTAATGATTTTCTCCACTACTAAATGATTGCACCAAATATTATCACAATGTATACGTCACATCTAGGTGCTCCTAGGTACAATAGTACATAATAAAATAAAATACAATATAATAATATTATGCAATGTGTGTAATGCCCCACTCGGAAACCCAAAAGATATAAATATTATATGTTACAAAGTTTGCAAAACTTTTTTTTAAAGTTTAAACAACATCAAAGTAACAATACAAAAGTAATATATGCATACACAATATTTACACAAATGCAATTACAATACAAATTTTATTACTAAAGGGCTCCTTTGTATTGAGTCACATTTAAGAAAATTTTATTATTAAGTTTAAGTCTCAATTGCAATGTCCATAATCATAAAATGAATAAACACATACATAATCTCATAAGCAAATGCATAAGTACAACTAATAATATGAAAGCACATCTAATGAATAACAACCACTTCACATATCAGAGGGTATGTAAAAATAGATACAATTACATCAATATACAATATAATAACCCATAGGATCTCAAAACACATGATACATATATACATCAAATGAATAGAAGTCTCCAAGATAAGAATAAGAATGATAATGGTACAATTGTATCAACAAGCACCCAACATCTGTCAATTTGAGGGAGACTAAAATGGTAAGAAGACACTAACTCCCGACTACGTGGTCACCTAATTAGGGCCCCACTCCCACTATGAGGGAGAGATAATGTATGATCCACAAATAGATAATCAAATCATAAAACAATCCTAGGTAAGGAATTATGATAGCCAAATCTAACTCAAGGGTAACACAAACTATTGATAAAGAAAAGATATCCAAAGTAAAAAAGACACTCATCCAAACCAACACCAAATAGAAAAATCAACAACACATACCAACTACAAATCAAATATCAAAACTAAAAATATACAACCACCTCCAAATCAATATCAAGTGTCACAAGCAAAACAAAAAAGAGATAACAACTATCATCAATAAAATTAAACCACCAATCACTAACTCCAACAATAAAAATACCACCAATGAATAACTGACATTCATTAATAAAGGTCAATTGTCAACAATAACTGACATCCAATCAATAAATAATTGTTAGAGAAAAAGGTTAATTTAATTTAATTTATTAAATTGCCTTTTCTTCCTTCTTAAGATTTCACTTTATGCACCTTTTACATTCATAATAAATATTTGATTAGTAATTATTAAATATCATTTACCTTTTAGGTTAACCTTTTCAAGTTTTGATCTCCTTCTATAAGGATAGATCGTTTGTAAGTATCTTGTAGCTCTTTCATTTCTGAGAAATATAATTTGCATATTTTCAGAGCAAACCCTCACCTCTTCTTATCTTTTTCTTCTCTATGACAGGTTTTTTACATGCAGATATTTGAGGGCTTTATGGATTTGTATTATGTGTTTCTCAAATCCTTCATGGTATTAGAGCTAGATTTGTTGTAGCTTGTTTGGTATTTCGAGAAAAAAAATGAATGAGGATTTGAGAGATCATATCTGGTGTCTTTTGGGTATTTTTTGTGAAAATAGGGGTGTCTCTAAAATTTGGAGCACTTTGAGGCCAAATAGACCTCATGGTTGGATTCAAAAGGCATCTAAACCCCTATTTTCATATAAAGTTTGTTGATTTTGGACAACATTGACTTGGGAGGAAAAAAATATTTGCATACCAACATTGTACAACCTCTGACATGCTTATCAAGACATTTTTTTGATGAAAAAAAAAAATCCAAAGTGGTTTTAAAAACTTGTTGTAGTTTAGTTTAAACTGGGTGGTGTTTTAATTCACATTGCTACAGTTTAAACAATCGGCCGATGGGTGGCTACTTGCTGACCCATTTTTTGTTTCTGGTGCTTGTCATAATTTCTCTAGCCCACCACCACTAGATGTCACCACCATTGTTGGACTCTATTTCGCCACCGCCAAACACTGCTCAGCCATAGTGGCCCCGCCACCTTCCACCACTCAACCAGCAATGGCAATTTTTTTAAATTATTTTTTTCCTTAAAAAATAAATTCTCTTTTATTGATCATACAGGGTCCCTATTCATTTTTTTGCGATATCTTGAGCATACAGAGGTCTTTTTTCAATCCGAACGAAGCATTGGAAAACTAGTTTTGAGACGGAGATGATGGAGCAGGTATTTTTGGAATTTTTTCCAGTTAGGTACCTATTTTTGTTCTTGAAGTTTGTTGATGACTTCTATCTTCTAAGAGTCATAGCTTCTTCATTATAGCTCTGTTTTCCATTCTAAAAAAAGTATCGAAAATATCTTCTCGATCACATTCCACATTCTCTATCATTTCACCAATATTTTGTACCAAGTATTTGTAATTAATATCTATAGCTTTTTTCTCTTCACTCATTTACACATTCCTTCTAGCAGTTGGGGTTTGGTTTTTACATTATGGGGGGTGTTTTGTCATATTTTTTCTATTATTTACTTATGTAAACCAAAACTACATTCAAGAACAATTCAACACCTTCTAAAATAATGGCTGAGACCTCTTCTTGTCTACAACTTCTAACCCCTCATAATTATTACAAATGGAATACCTTGATGACACAACTTCTCTGATCAAAAGGGTTGTGGTCTTTTTTAGATGCAATGCAACCAGTTTTACAGAGGCCTTTTGAGGTCATGCAGAATAGGAACAAGATGGATGAGGCAATAGGATTGATTTTTTTATAGGTCTTTGATAGTCTACAATTTCATCTTGATGGGTGCAATACCCTCTAGCTCTGTGGACCAAGCTTGAAGGTTTGTTTGGTATAGTGAATGAGTTTGGGGCACTTTAGATTAAGGCATAGCTTACCTCACTTATACTAGATTTTTTCCCCTCCATTAAGGACTTCTAGATGAAATTCAAGCAACTGAGATCTTTATTGCATGGTTGTGGGAAAATGAAGCCTGACACTAAGTTTATCTACCTGATTCTTTCTAAGCTTCATGGAAACTTTCAAATTTTTTCTTCTACCTTCTATTCCACCAAAGATGCTTTGGGTAATAGATTTACTATGCCATCCTTTGAGGTTTTTTGTGATCGGATGACTTGAGAGCAAGCTAAGCTCTCTTAGTTGGATTCTCTCACAAGCTCATAGAGTCATGCATTGGTAGCTCGACTATCTTCAAGGATGAAGGAGAAGACTCAAAAATCTCATTCTATAGAGTCTTAGATTGATTCTAGTACTCATGATTCATCAGGGCCACCTCCTCTTAAGGGGGGTAAATCAAAGCTAGAAAGACCGAAGTATGATTATTGTAATAATCATAATCATGATGAGTCACATTTCTATGAGAAAAAGTTAGATGGCTATGCCAAACAAGTTTCAGATTTGATCGCTCCCCTTCAGAAGAGCAACATTGATATTCCTTCTACTTCTCATGGACCTTCTTCATCATCATCATTTTAGTCAGATGGTAAAGATATAGGAAAGGGTCATGCACTATGTGCAACTACTATTCCTCATTCTTCTAGATAGTTACTAGATTCAAATGCTTCACACCATATGACATCTTCTCTGAATTTGTTCTCTTCTTTTGAGGCTTCTCCTACTCTACACATTATAATGGGGAATAACATTGTTATCATTGTATGCAAGAAAGGTTCTATTGACATTGATGATGGTACATTTCATGATGTACTTTGTGTTCCATCTTTATCCCCTAACCTTCTCTCTATTTATCAGATTACACATAGTGGGACAGGGAAGAAAGTTGAGTTTGCACAAGATTCAATACACATCAGAGATAGTGAGACATGTAATATTATTTCTACAAGGACTGTTGATCATGATTCTTGCCTATGTTTCTTCTCACATTTTGGTCCACCATCTCCACTATCAGAGACCCACTCTCTTTTTTCATGAGAGTCTACTGAGGTGAAGTCAGTTTGCGTGAACTTATGTGTTGCTCCTGAGACCAGTGTTGTGACTTCTACATCCCCACCTCTTGTTTAGATTCCATCTCTTGCACAAGATTTCTCTTCAGCATTGCCTACTATTATAGCTCTAGTCATTGAGAAACATATTGCAGTTGTTGAGGATATATCAGAGGACACACATCTCCTCTCAGATGATAGATTCAACACACCTGTTATTCCACCTTCATTGGAGATTCTATTTCAAGATTCTCATGCTTTCTCCTTTGAGTATCAACTAGGACTTCCAGCTGCACCTTACATACATTCATTTTATCATCCTTGTCCACTACCTTTTTTTTCCTTCAGATTGGAGCCACATTGCTATGTTCATCGACACAAGAGTTCTGTCATTTTGGGGGGGGGGGGGGGGCTATGGAGTCTCAAGCTTCTATCATGGAGGCTTTCATTATACTTATGGTCTTAAGAGATTCTCTTGAGATGTTTCATTTGTGCATCCTTTTTCTATCTCTTTTTGGAGTAGAGTTTTTTCCACTGTGTTTTCTCTATTTCTCCATTTCATAGAGATTTGATTGTGATTGGATATCTCATCAAGCCTTGTTGTGGGGACCCAAGTTTGCTTTCCTTATTGCATTGTAATTTCCTTACTCTTTCTACATTGCTTGCAGTTGCATTATTTCTTATCTTAAGGGGGGTGTTAGAGAAAAAGGTTAATTTCATTTCATTTATTAAATTACCTTTTCTCCCTTCTTAAGGTTTTTACTTTATGCACCTTTTGCATTCATATTTAATAATTAATTCGTAATTATTAAATAGTATTTATCTTTTAGGTTACCCTTTGTAACTTTTAGATTACCCTTTTCAGGTTTCAATCTCCTTCTATAAGGATAGATCATTTGTAAATATCTTGTATCATTTTCATTTATGAGAATACAATTTACATATTTTTAGTGCAAACCCTCGCCTCTTCTTGTCTTTTTCTTCTCCATGACAAATTTTTTACATGTAAGTATTCGAGGACTTCGTGGATTTGTATTGTGTATTGCTCAAATCTTTCAATAATAACTCACAATAAATACACCAAAAGTAATATTGAACAAGTACACTACCAATAAATACACCACCAGTAAAAACACCATCAGAGGCAAATATTAAAAAAATATGAAGGAGACTTAGGCTACATACTATAGAGTGTCATTACATGAACCAACTCTAAGGTTACTCTAACAGTCTTTTAGGACTCTAACCCCTAGTGACTCTATGCAGAACTAGAATACCCTTTCGTGAAGACAAGGAAACTAGTCATACCTTTCAAGGTATCATCTTATTCTCATCCTTAGCCTATACAAGCACTCAAGGCATGGATAAGGAAAAATCTCTAACTTATCTTTTTAATTTATCTCAAGATATGGGAGAGGAAAGTATTTTAATTACTATGCTATCATTTGTTACACAACTTACAATGAGTTACCTTGGCAGCCACTTTGGTTCCCGGCCCCCATTGCAAGCCACTCTCATAGACATGCACTTAGACTACCTTCCCAAAACTCATAAACCATAATTGTGTCCCGTAACACAAAAGTAATATTGATTGAATTTGGTTTCTTAACAAGCAACTCGAAAATAACATTGGTTCTCAAAACTTAAGTTCTCATAAATGCTCATAAAAAAAATCTCAATTTAAATCATAAAGTACATCATGGCATCCAATCAAATAATCATAAAAGAAATCTCAAAAAACACCTTTGGTGCACACCCTAACTTGGCTAACCATAAAATCCACAAAGAAACATCATCACAAAAATAAACATCACAAGACTATAAATAAAATATTTAAGAAAACACATAGTTTTCAACCATATGATTTAATTCCATCATTTTCTCTTGTTTAGTTTGAGTCATAAAGATATGTTAAACAAATAAAAGAAGAATATACATGTTAATATAAATTGTTATGTTGATATATTTATTTAAATTAATAAGTATTTAAATGTCAAATCTCTCTGTGCATATAAAATATTGTGCAATTATCATGTTATTAATTTAAATACTATTAAATTAATATCAATATCAATATGCAAAATTATCATGTTATTAATTTAAGTAACATAAATGTATATTATTAGATTAAAAATTAATATCAATTTTATTTCTAAAATATTAATTTGGCTTCTATTTAAGTCCAATATTAATATTTACTTTTCCTCTAATTCATGATGCAACTAGAGATAACTTGAACTTGAAATTATAATTTTAATTAAGTTATCTATAATTTCTCTCATACTATTAAATATTCATAACTACATGACTATATAGTGAACTCCACTCTTAACTTTTCTTAAAATATAATTAAATCACAATTATATATTTATTAATTCATAACTTCACTTGCATTAGTAAATATATAATAAGTTACATCCCATTAAGAGTTTTAAAAGTAATTGATATTCAAAACCCACTTATAAGAAATTAAATAATTTTTTATTTATTTAATTTTCAAAATAAATAAATAATAATAATTTTAATTTTGAAAATTAATAATTAATCACAAAAAATAGTTTTTTAATAAAATAAATAAATTTTAAAAATATATTATATTTTAATAAAATAAAAAATAAGCATACAATTAGTATTTTCACATGAATTTGATCTCTCAAGTCATGGAACCATACTATACTTTGTTTTCTATCTTTAGTATATGTGTTTCACATGCATGCATAAGTTTAGTTACAATATGCTTTTCTCTCAATTAATCTTTGTACACGACTATCTTGCCTACAAAATGCATTATTGACCAAATTCTAAAAATAAAAAAAATAGTGATTTCTAAAAAAAATTTCAACATTTGATCTTCATGATCTGCATATTTTGTGATTGAAAACACCAAATTTTTTGAGAAAAAATCACTGTGTTTTCGTGAATCTAAAAAAAAATGTTTAACTTTTTTTAATCTTTAGTGCAATTTGTCTAGAGATTAGCCAGTACCTTAATCTTTTACTTTTCCAATAAATTTTGCAACCAATTTATCTTATATATGAGAAGAATATTTATCTTTATTGAAAATTTTGTGATAATCACATGGTTCTAATGACAAATTTAAAGTTCAAATATTAGTTGTTCAATTTGTTATTTTTTTCAATTTTCTATAATCGATTTTTTCTTGAATTAGAAAGGATTTTAAAATAATACAATCATAATAATTTTCTAGATTTTTCTACAATTTTCCTCAGTCAAAATTTTCTTGATTAATAAGTTTTAATTTTTTCAAAATCTACAACATAATTCTTTATCCAACAAATCAATACAATAAATGAATAAGGATTATATAAGCACCTAAGAAGACACAAAGTAGACAGATCTTTCAATAAAATTCTATAATGGGTTTTCAAACCCTACCTCAAAGCCACAACTAAAGTATGAGACAATCTATGAATGCATGCAAATCCAAACCCTCTAAAACTTTCAACAATTCTTTTGATCCAATTTCAAATTGTGCTCCCCAAACCCTGTTTGTGTAGAAATGAGTTTGAATCTCTTAATGAAAAGTTTAACTCTACATAGGGTTTATGATTTTCAAACATACAAAGGTCTCTCCTTAAAATAAACTTTTATTATTTAATCCTTTCATGCACACTTAAAGAAGCTTTTAATTAAAATATTCTTTTATTTTATTTTCCTCCACTTTATTAATCAGTTCAAGCACTATGTAAAGCCTCGTTTATTATTTAAATTAATAATAATTAAATCTCATTATTTAAATGCAACTCTAACTTAATTATTATTAATTAAATATTTATAATAAAGAAATATTAAATATTTTAATATTTTAATTCTCCTTTTATCCAACTTCTTAAATTAGACTTTTAAATTAAATCTTTTAAATTGAAGCACATATTTAATTAATTAAATATCATCATATTCTAATTTGTCTTTAACCAATTTTGTAAATTAGACTTCTAAATTAAGTATTTTAAATTAAAGCATATATTTAATTAGTTTTTAATTAATTAAATATGATCTTATGTTAATATTTTCTTTTTAATCAAATAATATTTAATAATTCTCAATATGACATGATTAACCCAAATATTATAATTAAATCATTTACCAAATAAATCATATAGTCAAATCCATATAAAAGCAACATTATCAAAATTGACCAAAACTCAAAAGTACACAACATAGACAAAAAGATAAACTCATAGGTTTAAAAAGGGTAAAAAGTTAGATACATGTCCTCCTTCTCAGAATAAGTAATTAGACTATGGTTGGGATTGGACTTGAATGCTATCTTCTCATTCTTACTATTGAGTTATTGTGATAGGGCACACTCATTCTAGCAATTTAGGAAAGTCAATGTCCAGTACCTACACATTTGTATAAAATATGAGTATGTACATGTACATATATATCTAAGCTAAAAAAATGGCGAAGAGTGGTACATCATGTAGATCTCGACTAGTAGGTGACTAGGACTCCCTCCCTCAACCATATTAGACATGTCAAACATTAATCTAAAACAAACACACACACACACACACATGCAAATATGGGTTAAGTATAATAGTAAATTCTTAATATAAATAACATCATATTCTAACATGAATATTGCATCATCGTGAGGACATGCTAAACATCTTTCTAAGACACCATATGACATTATCATGAAAGAAATTTCATTAACTAAGAGAAATTAAAGCATAATCACTACCAATAAGAAATTGTTACAACCTGACATAATCAATTACTCAACATATCAAATTATTGCACTTCAAATATATAATAAAGGCTAACACATCTATAGAAGAGTCATAAAGGAACTTTAATAATTAAGTCTACAATAATAACAAAGAAGGGGTATAACAATGTGTGCAACACACATAATCTCAACAATCTCACATTTTTTGTATACATTGTATAGAGTCAATCTGTAGCCACATAAATGAATAAGGAAACAATTCCTCCTAGCACATCCACCATCATGGATAAAAGTACACCATGTGCTCCATCTTGATACCCACAACAAAATAAAAGTATCTAGTATCTCAAACATGAATGATCCCACCTCCTATTATGCCACTACCATTGGACATACATAGAAGCCATCCAAAAAGAAAGCCACCCAACCTATCACATTAGAAGATCTTAAAATCCTATACCAACTGAAATGTAAAGCACAAACACTTGATCCAAAGGTAATCACATATATCCATAGTTGTCAAAATATCCATAGCTAAAATAGCACCTACAACAAGTGCCAACCCATCCAACCATCCATACCTCCAACATCATCAACATATCCAATCTATAACCTATAATCAAAAGCCTAAAGAGAAATACCTATCATATAAATATACCAAGAAGCTCCCACTACAAAAGATAATGTCAAATCTATAACCATCTATGTAGTGTCAAGGACATCCACAACACATAAATCAATAACTTGCAAGAACAACTCTCATTACAAGTCTCCAACACTCTCCCAAGTTCTTCACAACCAACAAAGAAAAGAGATAAATGAATATAACCATTTCATTTCTCACATGACATATGTGAACACAAACTAGTGATCACAATCTCAACCAATCTCAAATCCAATGTAGGTGAAACCGAGCATCTAGGAAGATAACCAAGACCAAAGAGAAACCATTTAAATCATAATCTATATCATGTCCTGCACACACCTCTAGATGTAAACTGTGCAAGTATAATATCCTCTGCAAAATCCCAACCAAGAAGCCATACCAACACCCAAACCATACCATATAAATAATCATGGATGTAAGCCTCTCACAAGAACATCAAACTCATAAACCATTCCTAAACCAAGGAATAACCATTCTTAATCCAATGAATATTCTCAATATAAAATCATCTCCCAAACTCAACCAACATAAAAATAACATATGCACATGAAGATAACCAATTCTAAACCATCTCTCAAATGAACCCTCTAGTACTAACTCACGTACCATAGCTCAAGACCCATATCCATGAAAGACAATCATAAACATAATACACCTAAGAGAAACAATGGGTTATACCTCTCAAGTAGTAATTCATTGGGTAGACTAGGGGTGGGGAATGAGAATTCTCATCAAGATATCCAAGTCTCCAACCAAGACTCATCTAAGAATAGTCTCTTCTCAATTCATATCAGGTGAATGCCCCTCATACTTCTTGATAAAACCATAATTTGTCCCAACAAATACTTCTCTATCACCACTGTGTATAAGTATCCATGAGCACTTATAACCAAAAAATCCATGCTAACTACAAATGCAACATAGTAATATTATGAAGTATCCACCAAATGATCAATGTGCTCAATACCAAGAAATTAAACCAAGATCAATGTCAAAGTTCCAACCATGGCCTTGAGAACATAAACATGACAACATGATTTAAACCATCTCAACCAAAGAGATAACATTCTCCATATGAACATACCATAACATGTTACAACTCTACTTATGTATCAAGAGTATACCATGACATAATAATGAAACCATCATAGGACCAAGGATAACATGTCAAATGAAATCATAAACCACACCTTTACCAAGAACCATCTTCATACACATGAAGAAAACCATCTCCACACACCATGAAGAACCATCTCCATACACCATGAAGAATACCAAGTGCGCCATGCAAATTTCAAAGACGTTTCTACAACAACATGATCTCAAACAAACCTTCAACATCTGCAAACCATCAATAAATATATCAATGCCAAAAAATCCCACTCGACTGTGTTATCGAGTCACCTATGACATTATAACATCCATCTCTTACATGAAGATCCTCCAAGTCTACACTCACACACCCAAAGTGTCAGTACTAAGTGAAAACCAAGATCTCCAAACTAAGAAGATACAAACCAAACTAGAAACTAATCCTATACTATCACTTCATCATTGTCACAAGCTCCCGCTAAACAATGTATCCAAACTATCCATGACATCATGATAAAAAAATCATCCTCTAACCATGAGAATCAACCAATACATGAAACCATCAAAGAACTCAAAGTGCACATCATGAGCTCCTTAAAAGAAACCAAATAACCATGATCCTCAACCAAGAAGATATATATACCACCATAACCAAATCATGAATCCAAACCAATAAATATCAAGGATGTACCAGTATACCCAATCATGTCATGTCAAAATCCATGGCACCACAATCACATCCATGAACCGAACATCTAACTCTCAAAGTGTCCAGCCTATTAGCATAAAATAGTCAACCACAATCTTTTACCATGACTAGACCTAGTAACAACATCGCATCTCTTTTGCATGAAGAAAAATCAACAAATCATGTGACTTAGGACATAGACAATTCGAATCCAAGCCACCAATTTGAATATGCATCAATAATGAAAGATCAATGGGCAAAGACAACCCATAACCAAGTCATAAATGCAACCTATAAGTATAGACCACTTACAACACTGCACAACTTTTAGACCCAACAAGTTATCATAAATATCCAAACCAAACACTGATAATCATATCATATAAGACAAGTATGAAATATTAACTAAGTATATAATGATGTCAAATTCAAATCTCCAAAATATACAATATCATAAACTCACAATGTTACCATAGTCAATATATATATATCATAAACCATTTAGATCAATATATTACCAAATAAATCATGCTAAACCTTCACTAAATTTGAATTAATGTATATATCTCTACAACAGCTTTTCGTTGACTAGTCAAAGTCCAAAATTTGACTTTATATGCCCAAGTATGCCTTAAGTTGTGCTCAAAATAAATAACATCTAATTTTTGGGCATTTAAACTAGAAAACTATAAAAATCATAAAATCAAAGCAGTACCAAGTTGTAGTGCTCTAAATCAGCTTTCCAATGACTATAAGAAGTCAAAAATCTGATATCTTGAGAGAAATTTATAATCATTTTACCAATTTCATAGTAATTTTTTAATATTTTATTTTATTTTGTGATGAAAATTATGATGGGATTAAATTTGATGGCTGTCATAGGCAAAAACTAAATTAGCTTCACATTTTCTCTTCACGTAATCAAACTAGGGCATATTATATATCAAAATTTATAGAAACATCTACTTGGATCCAATGGTGAGGTTTGGTTTTTCCTAAGAGATCATTTCTGCAAGCTACCCCCTAAAACCCTCATTTAAATGAAACATAAAAAAAAAAAAACACTTTTGTCCAATAATTTCACATGCTCAAAATCTGCCAACATCCCATCATAATAGAAAATCCAAAACTCTCAAATATGCAATAAACAACCTACAGACCTCATATATCTTGCCCTTTCTTTTATCCTCTCATGCATTCTTATGGATTCAATTTAGGGTTAAAACAACAAAATCATAGCTTTGAAACCACTTGTAAAGAAACTTGCAACAAAAATTTTATAATTGTTTCTGCAATAACCCATAATAGATTTTAAATAAATATTTAATTAAAATCCATATGCAAGAGAATATACAACATACCCACAAAATGTGACACAAGTATACCCTAGAAAACCCTCATTGAGGGGAAAAAAGAATCTAGCCTCCAAAAGCATTCATCACCATGTATTATTAGGCAAAAATATCATTGCAAAAAAATCATGAAAACTTTCAAAGCCATAGCGACAACCTAACAATCCATGGGAACAAGCATGAATCCACACATCTCATGTCATGCTTCCAACCTTCACAAATGCTCCCTTGGCTAACATGTCAAGCGTTGTCTTGCTTGACTCTCATTTTTCCCTTTTGTCTTGTCTCTACAACTACCCTTGTGGTTGCTTATATAGTAGCAAGTTTCACAAAACCACCAAGTGGTATTACATAAACCGTATGCTAATACCATATACTACCTAATCCATTGACCTCACATTTAATATTATAATTTAGTTTTTTTATCCACTATTAAATAATCATATCAAATATTATCACAATGTTAAATACAACTCATCAAGTATATCCCACGGGAATCTTTACATGTTGCACATTTATTTAGGTGCTCCTAGATACAACATTAAATAATAAAATAAAATAAAATATAATAATATTATGTAATGTGTAAAACACACATAATCTTAACAATTTGTTGATTTGGGTCTGTGAAAATCTTGAAAGATACCTCTAAGAAGATTGGACCTTGGAATGATTGCAAATCTCCGTGATGTGGTAGAGAAGAAGATTTAGAAATTTCTACTTAGTTGGAAGCTACTTTGTCTAATCAAGTTAAGGAAGGGCTAGTTGAATTTCATAGAGATTTAAGAAGCTAGAGTTTACCAATCTGGAAGAGAGTTGTCTAACCAATTAGGAGACTTGTTCATGAACAAAGAGGGCATGACAAGGTTGAGGTAGAGATTGGTTTTTTTGATCACTTTTTGGAGTCTAATGTGAAACATGTAGAGTGACTTGTGGTTGTTGTTGAAGAGGTTCTTAACCTTTTTGATGTTGGGATGGACATTTTTTTCATGATCAATTGGTTGAGTCTAACATGGAAATTGTAAAGCACTTGGTTGTGGATAATCAAGTTGTTGTTGGTAATGAGATCATGGATGGTAGGAGTTTGGCATATGTTATGGAGGAATTACATCTTGTTGCTGATGTGGATTTGCTTTTGAATCCACATGTTGTTGTGCATGTTGCTATAGATAGAGAGTTGGATGAACCTGTTGTAGACCCTATTTGTGGGTTACCATGTTGTTCAGTTTATTTCTATGAGTGAATATGTTAATTGGCTATTTGTAGACTTGTGAAGAAGGAATTGGTTGATGGACTTGTTCATTATATTGTCCTTGATAGATTGGAAGCCTTTAGTGAAGATGGAGTTAGTTGCAAAAATTTCTTTTGGCATTAAAGTGTGGTAAACACTTTTTTATTTACGTGGGGAGTCTGATGCAAGAGCATCAAGCTTGGATTTTTGTGGACCTTATGGATTGCACGATTGGAGATGTGTTTGAGGCAAATTGGAAAAACTTGTCCTAAGTATGCATAGAGTTTGGAGTTATCATCTTGGAGTTAGAGCCATTTTTGGTGACTGTTGGTCGCGAGTTCCTAATTTGCTAGTGGACTTTGGAGATTGTATTCGTGAGCTTCAATCTGAATGAGTTGGTGTGTGTTCTCTTGGATTTGGATAGTTGGTTGGCACATAGACTAATGTCTAATTGCGAGAGATTTTTGAAAATAGATTGATACAAGTATGATAAATGTGTTTCAATCATTATTTTGTCACTGATGTCAAACCTGCTACTTGTTGGTAAGACAATTGCTTATATGATTTAAGTACTATCATTTCATCAAATGAGGTAACAATATCACCTAGAGGAAAGGTTGAGTTATGATATGAAAAGAAGTACAAGAATCAATTAAGATAGTGATATTATAGTACATTGATAATCTACTTAAGGCTGCAATGGTTGGTTACACTGAGTAAGTTTAGAAGAAAAAGTTAAACAAATTTTGTCTGTCAAGCTTGACTGAGTGGACAGTAGGTGCCAAGCAAAGTTAGTGCAAGCCAAGCAGAAAACTATTTGGAGCCGAAAAAAGTCAATTTCAATGTAAGTCGAGTAAAGTTTAGTTAATGTCAAGCACTAGTAAACTTTAGTTCATGTCAAGTGCTTTGATAGTGGATGTCGAGCAATGTAGTATGTGTCAAGCATTAGAAGTTAGTTAATGTCGACTATCAACATTATGAGAAAGATTGAGAATTTGATGAATTTGAGCTAACAAGTTTGATTTCTTGGATTGTGTGAACCATGGAGAAGATAAGGTTGATGAGTTGGTGGCACAAAATTCATGGTGAACTATTTTGAAGTGAATTCAAAGAGGATTGAAGAAGAAGTTTCTAAAAGGGAATGAAATGAAATGAAATGAGGGGTAGATTCATTGAATCCTACCTAATCTAACCTAACCCTAAAATGGAAAATGGATGATGAATGACAAAATATCTCAATTCTCTATTTATAGAGATGGCTAGTTAGAAGCAAGGGTAATCATGTGTGAGAACCCAAGGAAGACAAGGAGTCTAGGGTATTGCTTTATTTAGTGACCTAAGAGAAGAGACCACATTGACAAACAAAGCAAGAGGGCTTAAGGGTATGGATGCCTAAAGGGTGAACAAGTTATCAAAGTTGAAGTGTATGAAAGCCAAGTAGAATGAAGGACTGAAATAGAGATCTATAATCTACAAGTGTGTTGTGAGTTGTTATCAAATCAAGCTTTATTGTTACTCTCTAATCATTGTATCAGTCTAAGGTAAATCGTTTGGATTAAGATTGACCTAACAATCATTTGTAAATCCTTTAACCAGGTGACATTCCAAGTGAATGATTTAAAGTCCTCTAACAAGGCTCACTCCTAATAGGGTGATTGAAATTCTTTAACCAAGTCACATTTAACAATGTGCATTATAACCTTTAACAGAGTTGGCCTTTCACAAGGCATCAATTCATAAGAGTGAGAATGAGTAGCATGTTACTGGTGGTTTTTCCCAAATTGAGTTTCTACATTAAATCATTGTCTCAAATGTGTTATTGAATATGTTATCTTTCATGTTTACATTTTTGCAAATTGGTTTGACAATAACTTATAAGTTTAAGTGATTTCATAATCTAATGGATGCATGCATGATGAAAATATTTTATGGATATGGGTTCACTAATATGTGAAAAAAATTATTTGTACATCTGGACCTTAGATAATTGACTCACCCCCCCCCCCTTCTCAATTATTCTATAGAATTTCAACAATTGGTATCAAAGCCATCTACTTAAGAGGACTAGTTTGAAGGTACTAGAAGCACAAAGATCAAGATGTCAAAAAGAGAAGTACCCAATCTTAATAGAGATAATTTTCCTGCATGGAAAATTATGATGTAGCTACAACTAGGAGGTCTCAAAGATCATGCACAATCTACCATTGTTGTTGAGCATACTGATCCTATTGGATCCCTAATTGTTGAAGATTTGAAAAAGAAGAAAGAACACAACTAGGAAATGTTGGAGATTGCCTCTACCCTAAGATATGTCGAGTTTGATGAGATCAAATGTTGTGACAATGCAAAGAAAATGTGGGATTCTCTACACATTATCTATGGATGTTACAAGAATGTTCTAAGAGCCAAAGCTGAAAGTCTCAGAGGTAAGTTCGATGACATGAGAATGCAAGAAGGTGAGAATATTGCTCTAGGATAAAAGATGTTGTTAATGCAATAAGAGGAGCTACTAATAAAATAGATGATGATATTGTACTAAGTAAAGTGTTGAGAAAACTGCTGCCTATTTATGCTATTAGAGTTTCTGTAATACAAGAACTGAAATGTATGCCAAGGAATGATCTAACTATTGAAGGTCTGGTAGGTAGGCTCACTACTTTTGAGCTATCTAACTTGGATAATTATAGACCTGAAAATATTGAATCTGCTTTCAAATCTAAGTGATCATTAAAGGAACCTGATGAGAAGAAGACAAAATATGTGTCCAGTGACAATGATATAGATGAGGAAGATGTAGATCAAATTGAAGCACTATTAGTAACGAGATTTCACAAAGGTAAAGGAAAGTTTACCTATCATGTGTTTCAATTGCAATGAGGTTGGTCATGTTGCTGCTAGATGTATAAACAAGAAGAATTACAGAGGTGGTGACAAGTCCAAAAGTAGAAGAAATAAAGACTACAAAGATAAAGGCAAGAAGTCTTGCTGCATTGCTAAATAGTAAACAAAAGAAGGATATGAGGATCATGATGATGAAGTGGTGTATGTTGCAATGAATGATGAATCTGATGAGGATGAGGCAACTACACTAGTGTCTTGTGTGAACAAGAATGATATATGGATCATTGACAGTGGGTGTTCACATCACGACTGGAGATAAAAGAAAGTTCGTTACCTTGAAATATTATGATGAAAATAGTGTAAGGTTTGGTAATGATGCACATGTTTGATAAAAGGAAAAGGTTCTATCAAGCTCATAGAAAAGATTTTATGTGACAATGCTTACTATGTTGAAGGACTTAACTATAATTTGTTGAGTGTGTCACAACTAAATAATTTGGGATGTAGAGTTTATTTTGAGAAAAAAATTGCTCAAATATATGATACTGATAGAAAATTTATTGGAAAAGGTGATCAAACTAGAGGTAATCTATTCTACCTTGATATAGAGGATGCTACTTGTTTAGTTGTAGAATTTGATGATGTGTGGCTATGGTACAAGAAGTCATGTCATATTAATTTTGATAACTTGATTAGTATAAGTAACATGAGAAGAATTAGAGGTTTTCCTAAGTTAAAAAAGCCTGACAATATAATTTGCAAACAATGTCAGTTAGGTAAAATGACAAAGTCAAGTTTTAAGAGTAAGACTCATTTCTCTAAAGGAATATTAGAGATTGTTCATATTGACTTGTGTGGACCAATTAAAGTGTAGAGATACAAAGGAGATAAGTACATTATGTTGCTTGTTGATGATTATTCTAAAATGATGACTGTTATGTTTCTGAAACAGAAATTTGATGCTTTCCAATTGTTTAAATGGTACTTAGCAAGAGTTGAGAAGGAAATAGGTAAAAGTTTGAAATGTTTGAGATTTGAAAGAGGAGGAGAATTTACATCAAATGAATTTGAGATGTTTTGTAATGACAAATGAATCAAAAGACAAACATCTGCTCCTAGAACCCCTCCACAAAATAGAATTGTTGAAAGAAGGAACATATCTGTAATGGATTGTGCTAAGACGCACATTATGGACAAAAATATTACTTTAAAATACTAGAGAGAAGCTGTAAGTACAACTGTTTATACCTTGAACCATGTACAAGTCAAGAAAGATACTCATTCAACACCTTTTGAACTATGGTATGGATACTCACCTAATGTAGAATATTTTAAGGTATTTGGAAGAAAATGCTATATTCTTAAAGATTTCAGGAATGGTAAACTAGATGCAAAAAGTGAAGAAGATATATTTCTTGGTTATTCCACAAGAAGTAAAGCTTATAAGTGTTTAAATATTAACACTAACAAAGTTGTGGAAAATACAAATGTGAAATTTGACGAATATATAGAAGTATATGAGGTTGAACCTATGAAGGAACCAAAAGAATAAAAATCATTTGTATACTTTTATCAAGGTATGCCTACTAATAAAGATGATGTAAATCAAGTTGCAAACCAACAAGTTTCAGTGACTATTGAGTCGCATACTATGATTGTTGAGTTGCATTTAGGAATTGAGCTACATTTAGGTGTCGAGTTACAAAATGAAGATGAGGAACATTCTGATTCTAAAATTAGTGTACATGAAAGAGATGTTGAACTACTTGATAGAGAGTTACATAGTAATTTAAAAGTTGAGAGACCAAATGTAGAAGCCAGAGTTGAACCAAGATTGTCTAAGTATGTCAAGAGACATCACACTGCTACACAAATCATTGGAGATAAAGATACTAGACCAATGACAAGGAATAAGTTGAGAAATGATACATGTTTGTTGAATATGCAAGCACCTAAAATAGTGAAAGATGCCTTAGAATATATGGACTAAAGTAAAGCCATGGAAGAAGAGATTGAACAAATTAAGAAAAATAATACATGGACTCTAGTTCCTAGACCAGAAGAAAAAAATGTGATTGGTACAAGGTGGGTATACAGAAACAAGTTAGATGAAAATCGTGAAGTCACAAGAAACAAGGCAAGAGTAGTCTGTGAAGGATATGCACAAGAAGAAGGGATAGACTATGGAGAGACATTCAGTCTTGTTGCAAGACTAGAAGGAGTAAGAACTCTGCTTGCTTACTCTGCATACAAAGATTTCAAAGTTTATCAAGTAGATCTTAAGTTTGCATTTATGAATGGTATATTGGAGGAAGAGGTTTATATAGAATAGCCAGAAGGATTTTTTGATGCTAACAACAAAAATATAGTATGTAGACTACACAAAGCTTTATATGGTTTGAAGCAAGCACCAAGAGCATTGTATGAGAGGCTTCATAATTATCTAGTGAAGATTGGATTTGAAAGGATTGATGATAACAACAATCTGTAGTTGAAGACAAAAAAAGGAAAAGGTATTTTGCTATCTAATTTTCTTATTGATGATATCATATTTGGAGGACAAGATACTTTATGTAATGCTTTTGCAAATGAAATAAAGAAAGAATTTGAGATGTCTATGATTGGAGAGATCAAGTTCTTTGTGGCTTTGTAAGTACATCAGATGAAATGTGGTCTATACATCACTCAGTCAAAGTATGTAAAGGAGATATTGAAAACTTTTGGATTGAAATATTCCAAACCAGTAAGCACATCTATGGTGACAAGACATAAATTGTCAAAGAATGATGATTCAAATGAGGTAAATCAAACATTTTATAGGTCTATAATTGGAAGATTACAATATGGAGTACATAATAGACCTGATATTGCATTATCTGTAGGGATAGTTTCAAGATTTTTTGCTAATCCTAGGGAGAATCACTTGATGGCAATTAAGAGAATAATAAGATATCTGAAAGGAACAGAAGACTATGGTCTATACTATAAGAAAAATGAGAAATTTGAATTGAGAGCCTATACTAATGCTAATTGGGTTGGAAATATTGATGATGAAAAGAACACCAGCGGAGGAGCATTTTTCTTAGGCAAAATGTTGATTACATGGACTAGCAAGAAACAAAACTGCATTTCTCAATCTATTGTTGAAGCTGAATATGTTGTTGTTGCAATAAATTGTATAAATATTGTATGGGTCAAACAACTACTCAAAGGTATGAAGGAGGAAATCACTGAACCTATGATACTTTATTGTGATAATACAAGTGTTATAAATATAACAAAGAATCCTATTATGCATACAAAGATTAAGCACATTGCAATCAAGTATCATTACTTGAGAGAATTAGTTCAAGATAAAGAGGTGAAGATGAAATATGTTAACACAAAAAAGAAAATAGTTGATATCTTCACAAAAACATTACCTAAGGATGCTCATGAGTATCTAAGAAGTAAATTGGGGGTGATACCCCTATCAAAGGCTATCTAAGAAGCATGAGGAGTGCCTTGCATCAAACAAGTTGATTAACATATGTTACACATTGATGCAGTGGATCTTACTTTAAGAGTTGTCTAAAGTAATCAAAGAACTAGAACTACAAATCAGTCACAAGCAAGGTGACAGAAGGAGAAATTAAAAAATATTCATATCTACATATGGATATGATAAGTCTTTAGCATTGTTATCAAAGAGGGAGAAAGTGTATTGAAGAATGAACTGAGGGAGATGAAGGAGAAATCCTAATCTACCTAATCCTGCTAAAATGAGAAATCTTGATTGCTAAGGGAGTAAATGTGCTGAGGGAGAAAGTGTATTTGTTGATTACATCTACCTAGTAAGAGGGATATAATGTTGAGGGAGATATAAGAAGTGATCAAGAGGGAGTCATAAGGATGAGTTGATTGTCTATTGATCATAATAAAATTTTATAACCTATTCAGAAGATGTAAGTTGTTGATAGAGGGAGAGATTTCAATACAAGGAATTATTTTATTTTTGGTATTTTGATTGGTCATACTAATTAAGCTTGGTCAGTTTGATTTTCCATCAATGCCAAAGAGGGAGATTGTTGAAAATAGATTGATACAAGTATGATAAATGTGTTTCAATCATTATTTTGTCACTGATGTCAAATTTGCCACTTGCTGGTAAGACAATTGATTATCTGATTTAAGTACTATCATTTGTTTGATTGATGAAGAGGATTTGATCAAATGAGGTAACAATAGCACATAGAGGAAAGGTTGAGTTATGATATAAAAAGGAGTACAAGAATCAGTTAAGATAATAATATTATAGTGCATTGATAATCTACTTAAGGCTGCAAAGGTTGGTTACACTAAGTAATTTTAGAAGAACAAGTTAAATGAAGTTTTTCTATCAAGCTTGATCGAGTGGACAATAGGTGCCGAGCAAAGTTAGTGCAAGTTGAGCAGAAAAACAGTTGGAGTTGAGCAAAGTCAAATTCAGTGTAAGCTGAGTGAAATAGTGTAAGTCGAGTAAAGTTTACTTGATGCTGAGCACTAGTAAATTTTAATTCATGTCGAGTGCTTTGATAGTGGATGCCAAGCAACATAGTATGTGCTGAGCATCAAAAGCTAGTTAATGTTGAGTGTCAACATTATGAGAAAGATCGAGAATTCGATGAATCCGAGCTGACAACTTTGATTTCTTCGATTGTGTGAATCATGTGGAAGATAAGGTTGATGAGCTGGTGGCACAAAATTCATGGTGAACCATTTTGAGGTGAATTCAAAGAGGATTAAAGGAGAAGTTTCTAGAAGGGAATGAAATGAAATGAGGGGTAGATTTATTGAATCCTACCGAATCTAACCTAACCCTAAAATGGAGGATGGAGGATGAACGATAAAATATCTTAATTCTTTATTTATAGAAATGGTTGGTCAGAAGAAAGGGTTGTCATGTGCGATAACCTAAGGAAGACAATGAGTCTAGGGTATTGCTTCATTCAGTGACCTAATAGAAGATACTGCATTGGAAAACAAGGCAAGAAGGCTTAAGGGTATGGATGCTTGAACAAGCTATCACAGCTTAAGTGTATAAAAGCCAAGCAGAATGAAGGACTAAAACAGAGATATGTAATATGCAAGTGTGTTGTAAGTTGTTATCAGATCAAGCCTTACTGTTACTCTCTAATTATTGCATTAGTCTAGGGTAAATCCTTTGGATTAAGGTTGACCTAACAATCATTTGTAAATCCTTTAACTAGGGGACATTCCAAGTGAATGATCTAAAGTCCTCTAACAAGGCTCACTCCTAATAGGGTGATTGAAATCCTTTAATTGGGTCACATTTAACAGTTTGCATTGTAACTTTTGACAGGGTTAGCCTTTCACAAGGCATCACTTCAGAATAGTGAGTATGAGTAGCATGTTACTGTTGGTTTTTCCAAAATTGGGTTTCAATGTTAAATCATTGTGTCAAATGTGTTATTGAATCTGTTATGTTCCATGTTTACATTTCTTCAAATTGATTTGACAGTAACCTATAAGTTTAAGCGATTGCATAATCTAATGGATGCATGTATGATGAAAATGTTTTACAGATATGGGTTCACTAAGCTGTGGAAAGTTCTATTTGTACATCTGGACCTTGGACCTTGGACTTTAAGTTAAGGGAGAAAGTCCTAATTCATTATGAGTTGGAAGATATGACCATTCTCTTGGAGTATCGATTTATGTTAGTTTATGCATATGATTTGTGCACGAATTTCAAGATGTGTAGAAAATTATCTTTAATGGATCAACCTTTGCACACTTAGGGTCTTAAATAGGGCCTAAAATACTATCTTTAGTTAAGAGTGCAGGTCTTAATTCAATCAGAGTTGTGAGATATCACGATTTTCCTATTTTCTGGCAGTTTTCGTGAAAAAATGTGGAGTTTTCATCTTGCATGGTTTTTTATGATTAAATGGAATCTTGTTAAGTTAGGGACATGTTATTTGGTCATATTTGGACCTAAAAATAACTTGTTATTGAGTTTTTTTTCATATTTGTTATAGTTTTGGTTTACTCTTCCAAGGTGGACCTATAATGTAAATGCTAGACTAGCCAACCTGTGGCTTAGCTGGCTATATAAGGAGCTTGAGTTCATGTAGAAATCATTAGTGTGGACTATTGGAGGATGACTATTGTAGATCATGATTTGAAGGATTCAATATCATTAGTAGAGAAGTAGCTGAGATAGTGAATTTGGAGAAGAGCTAGTGGTTGCAGTTTAGAAACAAGGAGGTTGCTTGGTGACTTGTGAGCACAAGTTGAGATCTTAGAGGTTTCTACCAAATTGTTGTTGTATTACAGATCTGGGCTAGCTAGGATTTGAGTTGGATCTTGAGGGATCTTGCATAACTATTGTAATTGCTTTGTATTTGGCCATAATCGGGAAGACCTTACAACTCGGCACATTGACTGTAAGTAGTTATTTTATGAATAAAGAGTTGTGAATTAGTATCAAATCTTGTGCTATTGTTTATTTTTTGTTTTGTGGTTATTTCTTGGTGGCTAGGATATCTCCATTGGAGATTCTCTTGCCTTGCACTGCATCAAAATTTTTGGTAGACTTCAAACATATCATCCACTACCCATGCTTTGTTAACCTTTTAGGGATATTTTGGTATTTCATCTACTCCAGGTGACTTGCCCTTATGGAAGGAGGTATTAACTTTTCGTTAGTAATCTTAGAGGAGATGCCACTCTTGTAGAATTCATTGAGCATGTCTACATTAAAATAAGCTTTGTCTTCAACTAGTATAAATATTTTAGAAGAATTTCTACTAACTGTGTTTTCTTGAAATTTTCTAAAGCTGTATTGTCTTCTTCTTCTTTTCCCTTAACAAATCTCTACTACCCTTTGTATGTTGATGATCATAAGGGGAGAAACAAAATTATTGTTGACACAAAAGTTTGAACCCCTACTTGAGGTATGGCCCTCAAGTGACTTTAAGTAACATGGAAATAACCTCCAAGTGTGGGACTTGTACTCTAAGGTTGAATCTATGGCGAAGGTTGGCTTCTTTACAATCAGGATGCACCTACACTACCACTTTGAGGGAAAAGGGAGAAGGAATGCATGAAATTAAAATGTTGAAGGGAAAGGTGAGTGATGCACCAAGATTGAAATATGGTTACAAATCTACCTATGACTGCACAAAATATAGATGAAACACTCCAAAACACACTAATCTTGACTCTATTCTATTTCTCAAGGAACCACATGCAAGTTTGGAGCTGATTGAAGTGTTGAAAGGAAAGATATTTCACTATGCAACAACTGCTAGCAGACTTAACACAACATACAAATAGAGAAAATAGAAAAGAAACATTTACTACAAGGCAGTAGGCATGCACAAATAATAAATGGCAAGAAGAGGTAAGAAATAGAGCTATTTCATTAATGGAAAGGCAAAAGTTGTAGAGCATAACATTGTTGCAAAATATAGACACAAAAGAACCGAGAAGAACAATTTACAACTTTCCTTTATAGAGTTCAAGCATAACTCTAATGTTTACGTTGAGTTCAAACTCCAACCAAGTGGAGTCGAGTTGCAAAGGAGAG
This sequence comes from Cupressus sempervirens, assembly GCA_028749045.1. Lineage (NCBI taxonomy): Eukaryota > Viridiplantae > Streptophyta > Pinopsida > Cupressales > Cupressaceae > Cupressus > Cupressus sempervirens. The sequence continues at coordinate 661,278,596 of CM053791.1, forward strand.
AAATAACTGAGAATCAGAAAGAAATTTGATCATGAAGTGCAATCTTATGCCAAAAGTGACAGAGAGGACAAAAATAATGCATCCAATCGTAAGAGACCAAATCGTCAAAAATATGATCATTTCATGCATTAAAGAGGCATAGAGTGCATTGGCGTTGTGCCAACAAAGCCTAAGAAGTTGCTTGGCATTGAAGAAAAGGCCCTGATGACATATCATGGACAAATAAAACCATGGGGAACGATATCATGAAGTGTTATCCACCCGCAAAATGTAGAGTTGACCGCGGGGGTGGGGGGGGGGGGGGGGGGAATCTGGTTTCCCCAAAAATAAATGATGGTCATCAATGGTCTTATCTTTGAAATAGACGGTCTAGATACATCATGAATCCTCCCCAACAAAGGATTTAGTCACAGCCGTCAACATAGATTCTCGCTTCGAAACAGATGGTTGAGATGTCACGAGAAATCTATCTAATAAGAGATTAAAACGAAGTCGTCGACCGAGATTAGCTTTATTTCAAGCGGACGAATGAGATGTAGCGAAGAAATTCTCAAGATGCACCAAATCCAATGGCTCTCATGCAATTATGGGCTTTGAAACCTCGCAGAGTCTTTGCAGTATGAAGAAACATCGAAATGGCGACACTTGGTAGCATCTCGTGCTTTCGTGAGACAAGAAGACCATCTCACAAAAACATGGGGGTCGTTGATGAAGATCTTCCCCATTAGATGATGACGCAGTGCAAGGCAAGAGAATCCCCAAAGGAGATGTCCTAGCCCCCAGCTATACAACCATGCAGCAAAAAGATAATAACAAGAAGCAACAATGCAAGGACAAGGAGCAATAATGCAAGATCTGATGCCAAATAATATATTTATAAAATATAATTGATTACATGCAATGTGCCGGGCTGTAAGGCCTTCTCGGTTACGGCCAAATACAAAGCAAGTAATAATTCTACAAGATCCCTCAAGATCAAATCCCAAACCCTAGCTAGTCCAGATCCACTTTGGTAGAAATCTCCAAGGAGGATCTAAACTTGTGCTCGCAAGCCCACCAAGCAATCTCCTTATTTTCCAAGCCGCAGTGACTAGCCCTCCTCAAAATTCATTCTTCCAAGCTCCTCCACTTCTCCACAATGGATGAATAATGCCTAAAGAATTTCCCACAACTCCTAATTATACCAATCTAAGCCACAAGTCGGCCCAGAACACAAATTAAATACAAATACATAAATTAAATGCCAAAGTCGGCCTCCTACAACAATTAAATTTCCAAAATCGATGTCTTAGTAAAATAGCGATATCTCCTAGCTCTGAATGAATTAGAACTCGAGCTTTGAACCGTAGGTAGAAGTCTAGGCCCTCTTCCATCTCTGAAATTTTTATCCTCTAACTCATTATATAAAATTAGATACATGTCCTACAACAGGAACCAATTCCTAAGCAAAGCCGAGCTCCTCTCAGACCATGCCGAGTAACCAAAGACCATGCCAAGCAACCATAGACCATGTCAAGCAACCAAGGACCATGCTGAGTCCCAGTCCAAGCATCCACCAAAGCAACTACCGAGCCTCCTCCCATGAACTCCAAAGTAGCCACTGAGCAAAACCAAGATGCTCCTGCATCAGATGAGCAGCCTAGATGTGGCAATAATCCCTTAAAGGAAGCGGATAGCTCGAAAGATGGGACCTTTCGACATGTGATGGAATTCCAGATCTCAGAGACACTACGAACTAAGGAAATGTCAGAATGGTGACGCGTGGCAATGTGACACAATCCCGAGCTTCAAAGCGCTAAAGAAACACTACATTATGAGGAAGTATCAAAATGGCGACGCGTGGAAGCATCTCTGCAATTTAGGGCTTTGGAGTCTTGTAGAACCACTAGCCTATGAAGAAATGTCAAAATGGTGACACTTGGCAGCATCTCACAATTTATCATTTGATAGAACAAATGGCAGTCTTTTAATCTTCTGTTGTATCTTTGATGTTGATCTACACATCTACATATGGGGTAACTTAAGAGTCAAAGATGGGACCCTCCACCGTGTGGCACAATTTTGAGATTCGAAGCCTTGAGAACACATTGCAATATGAGGAAACGCCACAATGGCGACGTGTGGAAGCATCTTGTGCTTTTGGGAAGATGGGCAGATAGCTCGTGAAAACCTAAGAGTTGTCAGATCTCGCAACATGAGTCAAATCAAGTAAGAGCAAACCAAGTTAACTCGAAAAAAGAACAAATTGTAGCTTCATTAAAGAAAAAATTGAGTCAACTCGATCAATGAAGGGACCGAGCTAACATGAAAAGTTAGCTGCCAACCTATTGCGATGTTAACCCTCTACAAAGAACTTAGCCCATTGAAGGTTTCTTTGATTGGATATCAGTGATGGGCTGAATGGGGGGCAAAATGGCCAACAATTGTGTCAAAAGGAATGAAAAAAAAAACAATTTTAAAAATAAAATGTCAACAAAATAAATCTTTGCTCTTCCAAAATAAGAATGAAGGAAAAATTTATGTGGTGTAGATAGATTAACCCCTCAACATCATTACTAAAGTGCAAGGAAAAGGTGGACATTTTGTAGAGAAAAAAGTGTACAAGAAAATGGAAGATGAATTCTAGTGGCTAAATAGAAAATTTACTCAACACTGTTATTGGAACCAAGTATGCACTTTCACATTTGATCTCATATAGTAGTGTTAACTCTAGAGATGCCCACTTCTATAGCTAAAAATATTAATGTAGAGGGATTATGGGGCATCGCTAGTAAATTAGTTGACACTTCAAATGCTAAAAATGGCTATCAACATATTTGGCCTCAAGTAATCCTAGAAGTGTAGAGTATATTTCAAAAGGGTTGCTAAAAAGGCTTTAAAAACTTCTATTTATATGTACACCAACTTATTGCTTGATTGCACTCAAACTAGAACTTGACAAGAGGGTGTGGAGACAAAAAAGCATGACTAAAAAGAGATTATGATGTGACATTGTAAGCCACAAAAGACACTTCCTACAATTACCTTTACAAAACTTACGAGATTCTAAATTATCTATTGTTGTAACTGAATGTTTAAAATAGGATAACTAATAAATTAAATAGTAACTTGTTATACTCTAGACAGATTTGTGAAATATTGCCTAGCCCTAACCAAAATGCTTGGTAGGACCTAATGATTGATATTGCCACTAACCCACTTATTGGATTTGATGTTTACCCATTTTTATATAAAATTTTGTGTTTATTTAAGAGTGTCCTAAATGGTTAGGTTGTAACCATCTTACCCAATGATTGATATTGCCACTAACCCACTTATTGGATTTGATGTTTACCCATTTTTATATAAAATTTTGTGTTTATTGAAGTGTGTCCTAAATGGTTAGGTTGTAAATATCTTCATTATTAGCTTAAAGGTAGACCCACAAAATGAGAGTTCTTTGATGTAAGCTCTATTTTATTAGTTAAAGGCCATGACAAAATGTGATATTTCTCTATCCCAATATATGTAATACCATCAAGGAACAATAGACTAGTGAAATGTCCAATGGACTCACAAGGGTTAACTATGAAACTGTGAAACTAGGGAGCAAGGTTACAATGTTGACTATGACACTAGGGAGTAAGGTACAATATTGACTATGAAACTAGATCAAACAATACTCTCTATCTACGAAGGATGTCAGCAAGATTAGGAACAAGAAGCTAACAAAGGATGTCAACAAGATTAGGAAGCATAAAGCTCTTCAAATTCCTAGGTGACAACCAACCAAACATCTACACGACAAAATAGACCTTTTAATATTATTTAATATAAAAATTAAAATCACAATACAACTGTTTTATAATTTTTAAATTATTTAATAAATTGCACTAAACAACCATTTTTCATTTTGTCAGTTGATAGCCACTTTAGACAACCAAGGTCAACTCTTCTGGTAGCCATTAATAATTGTAATTTTTTTGTTTATCTTGGTTACCCTAATTATTGATGTGTCGTTCATGATTGTTGAATTGGGATCAATACATTTATTATGCTGGTAGATTTTATTACAGAAAAGATTAATAGTAAACAAAGGTGATTTACAATGGAAAAATGTGGTAGTTTCAAACATTGCTATGACCTCGCAAAAATATGAGCTAGCAATTATCAAACACGTGCCAAAGTCAGAAGACACCTATGAAGAAAGGTGTCGCAATTTTTGGCAGGAAAATTATCAAGCTATATACAGTGCATTGTGCCCTTAATTTCTAATTACTTGCGGTATTAGCTTTAGTATAAACGACAATTCCTGGGCGGAGAATTTTGGGAGAGAATTCAATGGTGGTGTTAGGGAAGAATCAACCGATGCAATTTCAGGGCCATCATTCTGCGGGTCAGCAGGACTGTTTAAATTACTGCTAATGCCGGTAAAGGCTGCAACTGACTTCACAATTTCTGGGACAAAATCCACTATTACCCCGTCGATCCCGATTAGATGTTCAAGGTATACGCTCTCCTCCACATTGCTGTACGAAAAAAAGGATTTGCGGCGTCAAAATGGAAGAATATGTCTAATGAAAAATATGCAAAATTCAACATAAATTTCAGAAGATTTAAACAATCTAAGCTTTTTCAGATGCATGACAGAGGCTTTACGCACTTTAATTGGCCGTAGGTGAGCAGGCAAAGATTTGAATCCTTAATTTTGCAAACTGCTGCTGGATTTTGAAGAATAGCTTTTACTTCTGAGACGATTCCTTGTAGCCCACCTGCCATGGTCAACAGATGATGTTTAGATTACGAATGAAACCAAGGTAGCGATAACCTAGTCCGATTTAGGGCTTGAATCACGTCTTACCTAGGATGCATACTTGTACAGCCGCTTCAAGCGAATTTCTTCGAAAATCTTTGTAAGTTTGTGAGCCTCCGTCTGTTAGAAATAATACCTGAAATGACAGACAAATTTCTACATCAGATCCCTTTTTTGTTGATCAGAATACAAAATTCTAGAGGTTAGGTTGTCGATTTTGGTTTAATTTTGTAAATTCTCAAGCATACTGTTTCAACAACTTACAGGGTACATATTTTGCATCTTGCGGGTTAATAATGCCGCATCCGGATGAAAACTGGAGAAAAATACTTGTCTTCCTCTGGCATTTTCGCGCACATCCTGCATAATTTTATTAACAAAGCCAATCGTTCAGGTCCGTTGCCATTAGGTAACGGAAAATAGTTGAAAGGACAGAAAAATGGAAGGAGATTTCTTACCTCGATAATAACTTCTAAATCGTGTCGCAGTTGATCTTCAGAATAATCAATTTCATCATTAAATTTCAACTCAATGTTAAATCCAAGAGATCGATCTACTTTGTCGAAGACCTCCTTGAGAGTGCAAAGAGAATCGTCCACCGATACTTTCCACTCGAGAAACCTGCCATCGGGGGTTTTCCTGAGCAACGGCTTTCCAGCCTAGGCACAATCACCAAAGAGCTGCGTTAGTCCCTTCACAGATTTAAAAGATCCAAAATTATTATGCTCTCAAGCAGACTAAATTTTTGAAAAAGTTTTACTACTCTGGACAGAGGCCGACGGTTGAATCCCTAAATTTATTCCTCTGCAATGAGGTCGCGTGTTCAAACCCTACAAATTAAGCCATTTTACCGGAAGGTCGCAGGTTCAAAACCTAGAATGTATTTTTTTTTCATCTGCTTTGAGGTCACGTGTTCGAGCCATACAAATTAAACGATTTAAATATAGCTTGCAAGTTTTTTTTAATCTGTTTTGAGGTCACGTGTTCAAACCATACAAATCAAACAATTTACAGGGAGGTCGAAAATTCAAACCCTAGACGGCTAAACAAACCAAGGTAAGCGCTGACGTAACATAATGTTGATTGACCAAAGAACGGATAAACCATGGTAAGCCTGGGTTAATATTTTTCAATTTGGTGAAAAGAACAGGAGATGTGATGCGGGGGTTCGAACTCGGGATCAGCGCGACGTTAGATGTGAAAAGTAGGAAGTCATGAACTTTATTTACCGTGCGTGTGTTTCTTTGCAGGCCGTATGACAAGAATTCTTCTAGAGTCAGCTCATTGATATGCTTTTCAACAATGGTTTCCTGTTAAAATAGGCACAGAAATCAGCTTAAGCTGTAAGAATACCAATGGCATTCCGATTATTACGTCCATGACATACAAAATTACTGATTCAATATAAGATTTGAAAAGTTTATTTAATTAGAAAAGTATAATCCTGAAAATAACATTCAGATTGAAATTTTTGCAGATAAACATTGAAATAAGGAATTCCGAAAAAGAATCCTACATTTTCTTTTGTAACAATGAGATCATCGTGAAAGATAACCGCCCGGTCATCTCTTGTTACCTGCAAACGAAAATAATGTATTTAAATATCAGTTTTCCAAACCCCAGGGAATCTTTGCGCCTTTACCAATGAAAACCAAAAATTATCTGAACCGCGACAAATTTAAATTTACATTACCTGTACATCGAACTCCACAAATCTAGCACCGTTTCTAGCAGCTTCATTGAATGAAGTTATAGTATTCTCCATAATCGCCTGCATCCGTTTATCAGGCGACATCAAATAATTCATACCGCTTCCGCGGTGCCCTACCACCGCAAATTCAGAAGAAGGCTTCCATACATTTCCACCATTCTGCTTTCCAGTACCTGCAAAACCGCCAGGAAAGATCCAAAATTCAAAATACTGCCATTCACTTAACCTTACACAAAATAAAGTAGAAATTTCTGCCAAGAATCTTACCGTCCAGCAACTGGTTAATCAATGTAACGGTGCTATCATTATCATAGCTTATTCCGCCGGGCTCAGTTACAGGCACATCTGAAACATGCACTGCAAAATCCAACAACAGTCAAACACCATCTCAAAAACAAGAACACAATTTACTCACCGCAAACAAACAAGAACAAAAAAAATCCAAAGGACTAAGATTTTGAGAGAGCATTACATGCTTTAAGCGCCATTTCTGATTGCAGAGCTCGAAGAAATCGTACGGCAATACGAAACAATCAAAAGAATTACTTTCACTATGAGATCATCCAAAAAAAATTACGAATTTATACACAATCACACGCGGAGGATCGAGGAATCAGGCGTGGCATATTCGAATACAAGGAGATGCTTATAATATTCTAGATCAACTTTGGATAACCCTGGCATATTCCAGGATCAAATTGGCTTTGGAATCTGAAAATCTGGAAGCTGGAGACCAAAGAAAGGGATCATTCATTGGATATTCCCAAAATACGGTACAAATTGGAATAGTCATGGAGGGGTTGGAAAACGTTTTGGCCGTCAGAATAGATCATGCAGTACAAGCTGGACGTGAAAGGAAAAGCGCGTTTCTGCAATAAAATAGAATTATCCGGAGAATACTTTTATTTCGGTGACGTGTCATCTCGTGGCGTGGTTCTTCTCACGATATCCTTTGCGCCGTTGTTTATTGGCATGGTAACCACGTTGCGGTGATTAGATGCTCCAAATCTAAAAGGGAGGGTGGTTTTTTTCGTTGTCTTCGTCGTCATCATGTTCTCCACCAGCTCTTAATAGAATATTTATATATTTAGTGCTCATCTTTTAGCGAGTAATGGTTTTTTTCTAACGTGATTTAATGCGTGGGTTTATTTGGCCCCACACTCAATTGGTACAACCACAATCCCCCACCCCTCAATTAGTCGATTAAAAATAGTTGCAACTTGCAATATATTATAAGCTAAATTTATGCAACAAGGCAATTGTTTTTTATTATATTTTATTTTTTAGCCGATAGGCTTTTTGTGGAAACTTTATTCCGAGAAATTAAAATTTTGACAGAAAATTTGCAAGAGTTTGGTCAAAAAATTGAAAATCCCTCTTGTTAATTATTTACGGGTCAATTTTTATCTCCCTCCACTTTTAACTCTTGTTTTGATATTTATTAGTTGTTATCTCCACTTTTAACTATTTTTTTTTTTTTTTTCTATTTATTAGCAATCGCATGCTTTTGTACATACAACGAGTGCGTTGATAGGAGATGAGATTTAAGAGAAAAATGTAGAATGCATATTAAATAATGTAAATATAAGTTTTTTAAAAATGAAAATACAAAAATAAAATAGTTGAAGATTAAAACATATATATATAATTTACAATATTTAAGAAATTTGAATATTGCTTAAAAAACGTGTTCAATAATTTCAAGATTTTACAATTAAATTCAATTTATCAAATATTTTAAAAAAATCATTTAAAAAAAGCTATCAAAAAATTTATTACAAAAAATTAATAAGAAAAATACAAAAATATATATATATAAAATAACGACATCTCTAAAAATATTTTATTTACTAAATAAATTATAGAAACTGAAAAAACAATACTTAAAGAAAAAATAAACTAATATAAAAAATTATTTAAAGTAATTTTAAAACTAAAACCTAAATCAATTTAAAAATCAAAAGTTTATTAAATAGAGATCAGAACATAATCTAATGTGGAGATCACAAGTAATTATTTTTTAAATAAATAAGAAAAGAAAAATGATAGTTAAAAGTGGATATTTAAAATATAATCTTATGTGAACAAATTAGATTATTAATAATTTTTAATTTAAATAACATAATATTTACTAAAATATTTTAAATAGATTAATAAATATTATTTATTTAAATTAAATTTATCAAATATGAAAAAAAAAATCATTTAAAAAAAACCCATCAAAAAATCTATTATGAAAAATTAATAAGAGAAATACAAAAAAAAAAATGTCTAACAAATATTCTATTACTAAATAAATTATTCAATTAAGTTCTTGAAATGTTATTGAGAACTGATATTTTAAAATTAAAATTAATTTTTAAAAAAGAATAAAATCATTTGTGAAGAGGACAATAAAAAAGAATCAAATTGCATGTTATTAGTGTAAGTAGGTATCTAGGATGATCTAGAGTGTAAGGATTCAAAAAGGCTACATGTAAGAAGTTGAGAAAACTTTAGAGAGCTTGTTTAATTCTTTTCTTTTCCACTTTTGCATTCCATAATTTTATTGGAAGGTTCTCTGTATATGTAATCTTTGTGTTCAACTAATTACATTAGGCAATGCTTGACGAGAAATTTAGAAAATTAGGAACTTTCATGTAGTTCAAAATATTGATTAAAAAATGTTAAATTTAGTTTCGATATATTATATATTTTTTAAGTGGAGGATTCTCATTGTAAAGTATATATTGTTTTTTATTTTAAGTGGAGATTTCTCATTGTATAGGAAAGAAATTGTCTTCATATATAACAAAATGTAATCTAAGTAGAGTGATAAAGAATGGAACTAATAAATTTATAGCACCTATAAATTTTATTATGAAAACAATGAAAAAAATAGTAATAATAATAATAATCTAACTAGTATGAGAACCTAGATTTAAGCTTCAGTCTTAATTAATTAGTGCATCCTAATTAATAAAAAAAACAAAGAATTCTCATAGTATTATAGAAATAATAAAATAATAATAATAATATAACTAGTGGTGTGTCTGACATTATGACGAAAATCGCAAATTCATATTCCAAACTCAGTCGCCCCTTCACGAAATCATTTGCGCACCAGCAGAAAACTTCGTGACAACCCTCTTTGGCAACCAATAATCAATTCGATGTCCTCTTGCAATCAAAAACAAGGAAAAGCGTAACTAGCAAGGCAATCAATAATAGCTTTGAAACATTTGTGCAACTCCACTCCAGCGGAATCTCAGAAATTTGTGAAAAACAATCTCACCAAACAAAAGATGGTTGGTAAACAGTGTGGAGTCGAAAAAATTGGACCCATTTTCAACAAAAGATAGATATCAGGAAAGAAAAAAATCCAAAGGAAAAATCGTATCACCATCAAATCTATTCTGTGGCAAATTTCGAATCCAACCCTAGCTCCAAATCTAAGAAGAATCCACTCCAAACATAACTCCCAAAATAGCCCCATAGGATATCAAGAGCTAATGCAATCCTTATTGGAAAACGAACGGGAAATTGTCACATAAATTGGAAGGCTCCATCAAAGCAATCCAATGAGAAAGATAAGCAAATCACCAATACAGACAGAAGGAAATCGGTATATATACCTTCGCACCGAAAAAAAGATCAATCAACGCATAAAGAAAGGATTCAAGCTGGCCCTAAACTAATATACACCGAGCCGCAAACCTCTGATGAAGAAATTATTATAAGCAATCCTTATAATGAAAAAAAAAATGGAAGGATTGCGAAGACAAAGGCATCTATGTATGTTGGAATGGTCCGTCAAGGAAGGGATCCAGTCTGGTGCGCATCATTACCTTGAAATGGGGCGACAAGGTAAGTACTCTTAACACTTTTGCAGATAAAATTTGGTTTATTTTATGTAGAACTAAACAAGACAAGGAAGAAATTCTGAAATTTGATAGACTATTTTACAAAGGCCACCATATTAAACTTCTAAAATGGCAACCTAACTTCAATAAAAATCACATTGAAAGCATGGAAGCGATTAAATGGATGGAATGCAAAGAAATTCCATCAGAATTAATGGAAGAAACCACCATTTAAAAATTTGGCAATTCATTAGGAAATTTAATTGCATTTGAAGATAACCCTAATAAAGAAAATAGGATTAGGGTTTTGGTTAAATCTGATCAAAATCAACCTATAAATAGAAAGATAATCACAAATCGTTCCATATATAAATTAACATTTAAAGTATACACAGGAGAAATTCATAAAATTTTAGATGTTAACTTTGCCAGATCTCAAACTGTCAATAACATTAAAGAACAGTTGAAAACTAAAAGAAATACAGGCAAGAAGGCAAAAAGAAAGGAAGCAGATACTGCAACGATTCCAGCCTCACAAGAAAGAGGAAAATCTTCAAATCTAAGGCCCCTGGATAGTAAGATGGCAGTAGTAACAATTGAAGAAAATGGGGATAAATCAAGGGAGACATAAGTAGAAGAGCAGATCAATTACCAGCACTCAACAAAATCAAGAATTGCAAGGATTGTCAGAAAGAAAAAGAGAATATAGAAGAAATGGAATCAAATATAGTTAAATTAAATCAGCTTTATCATGAAATCATACTGATACAGAACGACCTGATTGATTAGAGTCTATTAGCAGAAGAGTCACATAAGATACATAAAGGAAAAGAGATTCAAGCATTTGGATCAGAAGGCATATCAGATATAAGGGCAAATTAGATGCCAGGAACAAAGAGGAAGGCAAAGTCGATTCACATTGGATCAATTGAACTCAAAATAAAAGAGCAAAGGATAGAAAGCGAAATGGAACAAGTTTTAGAAACGAGGCAAGAAATGGCTAATACAAACAATGAAAGTACGCAAGAAGTGAACATTCTACCAATAGATTCAACACAGTGGAGCAATATAACCATCAAAAAGAAAGGAAAAAGAAAGAAGTATAAATTTTGGAAAACCCCTAGTAATGGGAAAGATATGTTTGCATCAAATAGAGAAGATAATGGTTCAATCATAAAAGTAAATCCAAGTTTAGAAGATATAGAATCCTTGTGGGAAAACAAAGAAGGGCAGATTCCCATCAATATAGATGGTCAGAAAGAGAATGAGGAACTAAAAGGCACCCAAACAGAAATAGGAGAGAATCAACAAATTAGTAAGCAATTAATCACAGAAATAATCACAGAGGATGTATAGGAAGGGGAGGTTTCTTTAATAGTAGAGAAGGTATGGGAAGAACAAAATATTTACAAATTAGGTATTGCAATGAATCAAGAGGGATTGAAAACGCCAATTTGTGGGAAATCTAAGCAAAAACGTGGAAGGAAATCACTTAAAGAACTTAGAGAGGCAGTAGGACAGGTCAAGGATCAAACTAAGATCTTTGACATACTGAACAATGGGAAGGGGAAGTTCCTTCCAAGGAGCAATGAAGATAACAACTTGGAATGCTAGGGGCCTGAATGCCCCTAGCAAAAAGTGCTTATTAAAGCATAACCTCAACCTTTTTGACTCAGACATCTTACGAATACAAGAAACTAAACTCAGCAAAGAAGAAGGATTAAAAATGAGTCAGAAATTGGGAAAATGGACATCAGTATTCCAGCAGTCTCAAGGAGCCTCAGGAGGAATAGGAATAATTTGGAACCCTCGACAAGCTAACATGGAACTACTCTCTCTTCAAGCAAACTGGATGGGAATGAGAGTTATCAACACAAAATCAGACCTGCAAACAGTAATTATTAATGTATATGGACCGACCTCTAAAGATGATAAACAGATGGTCTGGAATGAGATCATCTCTTTCCTCAGTTCAATGCCAAGGGAAATAGCCATTATAGGTGGAGATTTCAATGCAATCTCAAGTAAGGAAGAAAAACAAGGAGGGATGAGCCAAACAAACAAAGCCATGGAAGGATTTAAAAGTTGGATTCAGAGGGACTCTCTCTTAGACATCAAAACCAAGAATGGAATCTATACGTGGAATAATCATAGGAAAGGATTCTGTTATATTGCCGAAAGACTAGACAAATTCCTTCTAAAAGGTGAATTAAATATGAACAAACATAAATTTTTTTACCTATGGCAGGTTCAGATCATTTTCCAGTAAAAATGGAAATCAAGGAACAAAGTAAACCTAGTAGAAATCCTTTCAAATGCGAGAAAATGTGGTTTTTAGACAAAAGCTTCATGGAACAAATCATAAATTGGTGGAAGGAGGATCAGTATGAAGGATCTAAAATGTTTTGCCTGGTCTCTAAGCTTAAAAGCCTAAAACATAAGATCCTGAATTGGAACAATCAACATTTCAAAAATATATTTAAAGAAAAATTAGACATTGAAGGTAAAATGAGTAAATTAAATAAAGAAATTATTACGAAAGGAATGAATAATGAATCATATCAATTAGAAAAAGAGTATCTTCTAAGAAATGAAGAAATTCTAGCAAAAGAAGAAACATTCTGTAGGCAAAAATCTAAAGAAAAATGGCTCCTAGAAGGAGATCGTAATACAAAATTTTTCCATAATAGCACCATTAACAATAGAAATTATATCAATATAACCAAAATTAGGAATCTAGAGGGAAGGCAAACTGAAAATCTAGTAGAAATAGCAGGAATATTCACTGAATACTTCCATAATACTCTCAATGACTTTGAATCCTCTAACAAATGTGATCAAGAGGAAATGCTGAAACATATTGCTAAGCTGATCTCAGAGGCAGATAATAAATTCCTTAACGAACCTATCTCCCTCTTAGAGGTCAAGACAACACTCTTTAGTATGAACCTAGACAAATCTCCAGGTCCCAATAGCTTCCAAGCCTTCTTCTTTCAAAAATATTGGAATATTTTAGGATAGGATTTATGGAAAGCATTAGAAGCAACTCGTAAAGGAGGCTCCATCTTAACTGAAATCAATCACACATTCTTAACCCTTATACCTAAAAAGCAAGTAAGTATTGCACCAGGAGATTTTAGGCCTATTGCATTATGTAACACTATCTAGCAAATCGTCTCAAAAAATTCTTGCCCAAACTTATCTTGGAAGAACAAACTGGATTTGTTTCGGGTAGATCAATACTAGATGGCATATCAATCATCTAGGAAACTATTCATTCTGCATTAAAAAATAAAGAAGCTTGTATGCTACTCAAACTTGACATTCAGAAAGCATACGATAAGGTAGATTGGAGATTTCTATGCAAAAATTTAGAAGCCTTTGGCTTCTCCAAACAATGGATTAACATTATTTATCAATGCTTATCAACCTCCAAAATATCTATTCTTATCAACAGCACCTCGGAAGGCTTCTTTAATATCTCAAGAGGCATCAGACAAGGAGATCCCATTTCTCCTTTCCTATTTATCATAATGGCAGAAGCATTTGGAAGGGCTATTAAAACAGTGCAAGGAGAAAGAAAAATTATCAGGGTTAAAGTCACTAAAGGAGTTGAAAATACTACCCATCAACAATTTGCAGATGACTCAATCCTTGCCAGAACGAGCACATTGGAAGAGGCGGATCAGATGCAACACATCCTAAATACTTACTCAAAGACATCTGGGCAAATGATAAATGTCGAGAAATCAAAAAAAAATTGTTTAAATACTGAATTTGAAGTGGAAAACCTAATCTGTCGAAAACTAGGATTTAAAAAAGGCAAATTCCCATTCAGATACTTGGGGATCTACCTGGATAAAAACAAGCAAAGTAATCTGGGATGGGAGCATATAATTAGCAAAATTGACCTCCAAATTGAATCCTGGAAAGGTAGATGGTTAACCAAGGTAGGGAAAGCAACTAAAATTAAGGCAGTATTGACATCCATCCCTTCTTATCAATTATCATGTTCTTATCTTCCAAAACAAATCAATGCTAAACTAGAAAGTAAACTTCGAAACTTCTTTTGGAAAGGACGGGAAGACAAGAAAAAAGTAGCATTAGTCATTTGGAAAAAGATCTATAGACCAAAAGAATATGGAGGATTAGGTGTGAAAAACCTCGAATGGCAAAACGAAACATTAGGAGCAAAACAAGTCTGGAGACTCTACCAAGAAAGCGACAGGAAATGGGCAAAAATTTAATACAATAAATATCTCAACCCTTCAGATAAAACCTCACTCTTTAGAATTAATACTCCTCCCAAAGGATCGACCGGGTGGAACTTTCTTCTGAATAATCGTAGTTTGATTTCTAAATATCTGACATGGGATATAGGGAATGGAAAGGAAGCTTTATTTTGCGAAGATTCCTAGAATGGAAATCCTCCTTTGATTAATTCAAACTTCTCCCCTAAAACTTTATTACAACTGAAAACCCTATGGGGCACCAAAGTCAAAGACTACCTAGAGGAATTTGAATCAAATTGGGGGAAGGCATGGAAATGGAAATCAGTTTCAGAAACCGACATCAACCCAGAAGACAAGAAAAAATGGGAACTATTACTAAAATACCAAACCATAGCATGTAAAGACAAGGAGGATAAACTTATCTGGGCAGTATCAAAGGATGAAAGCTATAAAGTTAGAGATGGATATAGGATAAAAACCAACTCACAACAATGGGATGTCAACACCCTACCTTTGAACCTATGTTGGGACCCAATCTTCCTAAAGCAGGAATGTTTCTCTGGGTAGCTATGCAAAAGAAAATACTTATAGAAGATAGGATTAGGAAAATGGGTTTTGAAGGACCATCTAGATGTCCCCTCTATAAAGAAGAAGAAGAAAACGTAGATCACCTCGTATTCTCATGCAAATTCTCTCAGGAATGTTGGAGATGGATACAAAGGAAACTCAATTGGTCTTCCCCAATAGCAGGACACTAGGAAGGTCATTTGATGGGATGGCCAAAAGAGGATCCTAAGAAAATATATGGAAAACTCTGGAATATATCACCGAAAATAGTCATGTGGGAAATTTGGAAAGAACGTAATCGCCAAATTTTCTCAGAACAATATCTCTCAGAAATAGCTCTATTTTCAAAAATAGAAGTAGCAATTTCAAAAGTCATGAATAGTGATCTTAGAAAGAGAGCTAGAGAAGAGGGATCCTTCTCTGACTAGGATGCAGAAATTAAAAAGCTATGACCACTATTAATAAATCCCCCATTAACTTATAAAAAGAAAAATGACCTTGCTAGACTTTCCTGCAAATGGGAGCCTCCCCCATCTAGGTGGAAGAAACTGAATTTTGACGGGGCATCAAGAGGAAATCCTGGGAAAGCGGGAATAGGATGTATCATTAGAGACGAATCAGGGAATTGGATTACTAAAAGATCAAAATCTTTAGAAATAGTTTCCAATAATATGGCTGAACTGGAAGCAGTAGAAGAAGGAATTAATCTATGTATTAAATCAAACATTAAAAAACTTATAATAGAAGGGGACTCCCAAATCATTATTAATGCACTTTGAAAAGGAAGCACACCAAACTGGGTGGTAAACTCTAAACTAGAAGCAATTATAAAGTCTCTTTTGGCATTTGAAGATATAAGATTCGCTCACATATTCAGAGAAGGCAATAGAGAGGCCGATAAATTAGCAAATCTAAGAGCTAATGGTATTAATTCCTTAACTTTCAATCATTAAAAATCCCCACAACAGGAAGGGACTAATCATACTCTTTCCAACTTCAATATTTAGTAAGATTTCACACGTATCAAACAGAGTACCTATTTATGGGAAATCCCTCACTTCCGCCAGTAATCCTTTCCATATAATGATCTTGAGAGGAGTCGTATTAATCATTTGCATGCCTTCCCATTATTAGGCATCTAGAAATTTTGACTCATCCTCATCAACTATTTTAGGGATTTTTATCAATACATACTCTCAACATTTGAGTTTAGCTGTAAACCTGGCGACGAAGTAGGCTGGGAGAAACGGATTCAAACATTATTCGGTTTCACGCTTATGAAAACCGCACAATGGCTTTCTGTGGGCCTATAACGCAAGAGCGATGGAACAGGATTTTGAGGCCCATAGATGACATGAGCTGTATAGCAGTCAGTCAAGCTTTAGGGGAAGGAGTATTCAATTATGACTACTCTTGGAGGACTAACAATGACATAGTTGGGCTATGGGTAGGTTGTTTGGCTTGAGCAAGAATTGAAAAATGGGATATTATCAGGATCACCCACAATATTTTTTATCCTTGCTGGCTAGTGGGCTTGGAAATTGCTGTTGCAAACATTGACGCTCGGCTCTGCATTCCTCTCCTAGAAGCATACATGGAATTTGAGGTCAATAGTCAGGAATTGGAAAGGAGCCCAAGACGCCCTTGCATGGTTATTAGGGATAATATCAAGTTTTACAATGAATGGCTGCATATGGAGACAAGTATAAATTTTCTGATGAGATGGAGGGGTATCATCAAAGACCAAGGAAGGGACTAGTTAATTGGCTATCTGAGGGCATACGACGCCTATATCCAACCAAATGTGGATTTCAACAACATGGAGGAAGTGGAATTCTGTCTTCCAAACTATGACAAAACTAGTAGGAGTAGATCAACATATGAATTTCCCCCTGGTTCAATAGCTAGCTCTCTGCATGAAGCGTCAAAAATTATAATGGTTTTCAAAAAGTAAGTAATCTCGTGGGTCATTATGAATACTATCATATATCAAATTTTGACTTGTATCACCCGATTTTAAAATAGGGTGCCTCTGTAGATAAGTCGTTACTGCTAGATTATCAAGCAAATATGCCTTATACTCTTTTATCATATGTATCTTTCATTTAAATGGGCTATAGGGTTACTATACAGACTATCATATATTAATAGAAAATATATTTAGCTACTACATAGCCTTTCGTATGTGGAGATGGCTTTTGCTTTGTGTGTCTTTGGTTTCAATAACAGGACAAATTTTAATGGATTTAAGTACTAAGCTTATGAGTTGTTAATTTAGATTGTAATCCATGCAATAGATTTTTTCAAAATCTTTAAAATTCTTAGATATTATAGATGGATTTTCGGTTTACCTTTCCCTGGATTCTTGTTTATCAATTCAATTGGTGACATAACCTTCATCTAACTATGTAAGGAAATAAATCTTTAAAAGATTAAAGAACTTGGTTCACACATGTAATTTTATCTTTATTTCAAAATCTCTAACACTATAACATTAACTGAACAGTTATAAAAATTTATTTAAGATAGACCTCTCAATTATGATAAAAATCTAATTAACAGTATAACAAACTGGGTTTATAAATAACTTTCCAATCTCAGCATGTAATTCATCCTAAGTAGAGGACCTGGTGGCTACTTATTATAAATGGTTTTGCTTTAAGATACATTTAACCCTTAACATTTGTTGATGTTGGTGAATGTAGACAGATGGTGATAATCCTCCCTCCAATCTGATTCCTCTTTGGAAGAAATTTGTAATAATCTGGAAAATATTTTGATGTAAGCACTGGGGTATGCCCCTTTACTAACTATTGTATAATATAGGACTAAGGTCCCGGGCAAGACAAGAGGTTTTCTTCCCCCGTTCTTTCCTACCTGTGCCCGTCAGAACAGGGAAATAGTTGTATATTTATTTAGTTATTAATAAAATCTATCAAGGCTTAGGCCGTTTACCGAGCAAAAAAATTTTTAAAAAAAAATATATATATATATATATATATATATATATATATATATATATATATATATATATATATATATATATATATATATATATATATATATATATATATATATATATATATATATATATATATATATATATATATATATATATATATATATATATATATATATATAAAACTAGTGGTGTGGATACCATGAAAAAAGATAAATTTAATATGGAGTCCACCTTAATTAGAAGAAACAAGGGGTTGTCACTATTATTTTTTAAAATTTTAATAGGAATGTGGTGTATTTCTATTTTGAAAATCTAAAAATAACATTTAACAACTAGCGGAAGGAGAAAAAGGGGGTGGGAAGGGAAGGCTGGGGACAATAAGTATCGAGGGTGTGGACCATAAATGCCTACCCCTCTCCACTCTTGTTTTGTAGTTTGAATAAGAAAAAACGGGCACATTGAGGGCTAAAGGAATGGCGGCTCTAGTGAAGTTGTTAGTTTTGTGTATGTATTTGTGTGCATCTGCAAAGGCCATGGGCACCCAGTATGCTATTGGAGACGAACAGAGGTGGGACTTTGGCGTAGATTATACCGCCTGAGTTTCCACCAAAACATTCCACGTGGGCGACACCTTGGGTAAATTTATCTTTTAACTCTTCTCCTCTTCCTTGTCAATAGTAATAGTAATAGTAACAACAAGAGGTTTATTGAATCAATTAAAATAGTGTTCGAGCACTGAGGTGAATGGCATAACGTCTTGGAGGTTGAGAAGTAGGCATATGAATCATGCGACACAAGTAATCCAATAGAGGAGTTTTGAGGGGGTAATAACAAGATTTCACTTACTAGCGCGGGGACAATGTATTTCATCTGTGGAGTTGCCGCTCACTGCAATGTAGGAATGAAGTTGGAAGTCACTGTTTCGCCTGGTACTCATGTCCCTAAACACAATAGTGCACAAATCACTCCAACCGGTAATTTTACTCGCACTTCCACGCCTCCTTCAAGTGACACTGCATAGCCACAGCAACAGCCTACCTGTGCAGGACACGTATTATCGATTAGGAATGTGCCTACCTCCCTCCACGTCATTCCATTCTTTTATCCTTTCATCCTCTGGCTTTTCTTTCTCCTTCCTCTTCTCCTTCTTTTCTCTCTTTTATTCTCCTCTCTTCTTCTTCTTCTCCTCCTCACCCCAGAACTCTTTAGAACTCTTTCACTCCCTATTGCACCAGATTTTAAATTCTAATGTAGAAACACTCACTCTGTACTTATCTATTTTTCTTATATTTCTTTGTATCAATTACCCTCAATAATGATATCAATCGCAATCTCTTCATCGAGAGTTGAATGAGTAATTAAACTTACATTACCTCTCACTTTGTTCACTACTAGATTTTGCAAATCAAATCTTCTTAACTGATAAGTGTGTTCATATTATTTTGTTTCGATTTTGAAAGAGACATTTTTTATTCTATTGTATGTGCAACAACCTGTACATCCATAGGCCAAATCAATTCAATTTTAGTCATGTCTCAATTTACTTAAATGATTTTAATTTTAAGATAATTCATTATAATGTGTTTTCCCTATATTATATAAATTTGTATTTTAAGTAAAAATAGATTTCAATTTTTATTTTAAGAATATAATTTAATTAAAATATTTTTTTAAGTAAGAGATAAATATATAATACTTTTATTATATTTTAAAATATCTGTTTAAAATCAATTTGCTATATGTCTTCTATAAAGTTATATAAATTAATTTATCATTTTTTATTCAACTAAGGTAAATTTAATATTTTTGAGCATAATTTAAATGAAATTTTTGAATAATATAATATTATAATTTAAATATTCACTTTTAACTATTATTTTTCTTTTCTTATTTATTTAAAAAGTAATTACTTGTGATCTCCACATTAGATTATGTTATGATCTCTATTTATTAAATTTTTGATTTTTTAAATTGATTTAAGTTTTAGTTTTTAAATTACTTTAAATTTTTTTTTTTATTAGTTTAGTTTTTTCTTTAAATATTGTTTTTTCAATTTCTATAATTCATTTAGTCGAGATGTCGCTATTTTTCTTTTTTCTTTTTTTTATTTCTCTTATTATATTTTTCATAATAAATTTTTTGATGGATTTTTTTTTCATATTTGATAAATTGAATTTAATTGTAAAATATTGAAATTATTGAACACGTTTTTTAAGCAATATTCAAATTTTCTAAATATTGTAAATTTTATATCTATGTTTTAATCTTCAACTTTTTTTATTTTTGTATTTTCATTTTTAAAAACTTATATTTACATTATTTAATGTTCATTCTACATTTTTCTCTTAAATCTCATCTCCTATTGGCGCACTCGTTGCATATACAAAAGCATGCGACTGCTAGTTTTTAAGTCGCGGGAACTTTGTTTTTCAAAATTAATTTTGTCACTTGTGGGAAAATTGTCACAAAAAAAAATGTAAATCATTTCCTAGTTTTTATCTCACTCCACTTTTAACTATTGTTTTAATATTTATTAGTTGTTATCTCTACTTTTAACTTTTTTTTTCTGTTTATTTAAAAAATAATTACTTACGATCTCCACATTGACTTATGTTGTGATCTCTATTTATTTAATTTTTAATTTTTTAATTGATTTTAATTTTAGTTTTTAAATTATTTTTTATATTAGTTAGTTTTTCTTTTAAATTTTATTTTTAAGTTTCTATAATCTATTTAGTCAATAGAATATATATTTGTTAGAGACCTTGCTATTTTTTCATATTATTTTTTGTATTTCTCTTATTAAATTTTCATAATATATTTTTTGATGAGATTTAAAAAAAAAAACATATTTGATAAATTAAATTTAAATAGAAGGCAAGAGCCTACAACACAATGTTAAATTGTGAGCCTCTTCACATAATAATTAATCTTGGCTTACGCCCTTTACCAATCCAAAAAAAAATTAAATAAATAATATTTATTAATCTATTTAAAATATTTTAGTAAATATTATGTTATTTAAATTGAAAATTATTAATAAACTAAGTTTTTCACAAGATTATATTTTAAATCTCCACTTTTAACCATTGTTTTTCTTTTCCTATTTATTTAAAAAATAATTACTTCATGTCCATATTACATCATGTTGTGATTTCTATTTATTTAACTTTTTCTTTTTAAAATTGACTTAGGATTTAGTTTTTAAATTATTTTAATTTATTTTTATATTAGTTTAGTTTTTTATTTAAATATTATTTTTTAGTTTCTATAATTTCTTTAATCAATAGAGTATTTGTTATAGACATTATTTTTTATATTACTTTTTTTTTGTATTTCTCTTATTAATTTTTCATAATAGATTAAAAAAAATAAAAAAATTATATTTGATAAATTGAACTTAAATAAATATTATTTATTAATTTATTTTAAAGAATTGGTAAATATTGTGATATTTAAATTTAAAATTATTAATAATCTAATTTTTCACATAAGATTACATTTAAAAATAATAATTTTCCTATAGGCTTATCGTACACAAAAACATTCAACTATTTTATTTTATAATATTGTAAGCTAAATGTATGTATTTGTATAGTTAGGTTTTCATTTTTCAATAGTTTGAATTAAATGGATGCAATTAATCAAAGGTTAATCTTTGGGAGTGCATTATGAAATCCATCTTCTTGATTTGATGTGAAAATACTTATTTTCCTAAAGATTGTGATGATTGTGACACTTAATGGATGCACATTCCTTTCTAGAATAAATTGAAGTCAATATTTTAGCTGATAGGCTATTTGTGAAATTGAAATTTTGATGGAAAAGTTGTATGTTGGCTGGAAAAATTGCTAGTGTAAACTAGTGTATAAGTCTCCTTTTTTTTGTGATTATATTATCCTTATCTCTTTACTTTCCATTAAGTATTTCTCAGGTTTAGCTGGCTTTTTTGTCCTTTTTATTTTCTTTATTTAATTCTTATGTTTTTTGTTTTTGTTTTCCCATGTCTCTTTTTTGTGAGTAGTATGTGTCCTTGGCAGTTTCCTAGCTAGTCCTCTTTATTATTTTATTTGGTTTTATTTCAATCTTTGGTGGGTGTGCAATCCCCATTTTCCTTGGTCCCTTTATCTTTGGAGTCAAGTCTTCAATTGCAACTCACATTGTTTTGCATCTCTTGTTCTCTTTCATCATGATGATGGATCATGTAGTGTAATTCGAAATGTTGATGACAAAAACCTTAACACAGTCTAATCCATAAGCCATGCACTATAATTGTAAATAATGGATTATGGGAATTTGATCTCTCTAGTCTTTGATTAGACCAATCATAAATATGTTATTTCTAATTTTGATCATAGGACCTTTGACTTGATTCTCCACAAAAATCTTTCCAATAACACTACACATCATTTAACGTCAAACCTCCAAAACTTTGCATGCTCGGTCAGTTATAATCCCAAGTAGAAGGAACTATATCTTCATAATATCACCAAAAAAATGTCAGTCCACTTACATACAAGTATAGATTTTGCATGTATTTTCATAAAATCACCAAAATACATAAAATTATAAGATTGGAGGATAATGAACTGAATTTCAATCACACGGACAATTTTGGACTTCTTACCAATTCTGCAAAAATGCCTAGAATGAAATGGCATAAATATGATAGATCTATAATTTAATTTATCATGGTAGTTATTGAGTAACATGAATCATTTTTCAGCAAATATACTAACATTACCATTGTAACTGATGTGTTCCAAATGCAGATTTGAAGACTCATAAATATGAGAGGAGACATATCTCTATAGTTAATCATCATTAGTTAATATATAAATAATCATATATATATATAATGATGATGATTTACCATCAACAATGTATGTCATGATTGAATCAATCTAACTACAACTACAAACTTAATACTCCCTCTTACTTAGGGAGGATTGATATATAACATATTATGCTCTTGAATATATGCTCAGTATGGTATTCCTAGAATGATATATTTAAGGATATAAACATAAATCCATTAATTTAGATGATATTTTTCAATATAACTTGAAGTATGATTCAACTAGAAATATTAATCATGTGACATTCATCATAAGTATATTCTTTTGGTATGTGCACATGCATCAAATCCTTGATGCCTATCAAAAGAATATGTTATATCCTAGAAGGATATGAGTTGATTTTTGGTACTCTAAGATAACAATAGCCTACTAGATAACAATAAATCACAATGTCATAGTCTCTATCATAACAAGTATCATGATCTCCAGCACTCCAGGACAATAACTTAATGAAGTTTGATCATAATACATTTGTTATCAAGACTTTTGATTATACAGAGAAACAACATGATAATAGGTATACCACTTGTAAGATCATCACCTTACAATGGTTACCTTTTGTTCGTTATCATGACTTACAACACTCTAGGACAACAACTTTATGAAGTATGTCATGATAACAGGTCTACCATTTATAAGATCATCACCTTACAATGGTTACCTTCTATTTATATATGTCAATGAAAGATCATCACCTTTCATTACATATCATATGTGAAATAGTAACCACCATGAACCAAGTCAAAGGGTGGTACTAGGGTTTTCACCTTAATTTTGTCTCACAGAGAAGAATACATTACAATGAATTTCACTTAAAATTTCTCCCTCATAGAGAAGATATCATTCATAAATGATTGCACTTCAAAAATTCTCCCTCTAAACAATGATCCTAGGAAGTTAGGTCCTGTAGTTACTCCCGTTGAGACTCTCTTCACTCAAAGATGTCTCTCAGACTTCCTTTGAATCTGATATCAATTTTCTGATTTTCTGGTGATAAGTCATCACTTCCTCATGATATACATAGGAGTAGGTCCATTGAAATCATGCAGTCACACACATGTATTTCTAGACTCCCTTTGAGTATCAATCTTCTAAGCTCCTACGTTGCCTTAGAAGAAGTTTCATACTCCCTCTTAATGTAGAAGGATTTCATAATCCCAATCATCAAATATATTTTCTTCAAGGGTGTCACTTTATCCAACCTAATCACAAGTTATTTGAAGCTATGGTCATAATCTGCCTAATGTTTCATTCTTCTTTTCCTGCAAGATCAACTTCAGATACAAAGGAAAAAGATCAAGGAAAAATAACTCATATAGTACATATAAAATTGCAAATGACAGAGAGACTATGATGAGTAGATAAATGTAATACTTAAGAACAATATATGTTTATCTGCACATCACCATCAAATCTAAAAATGCCTCCAATGAGGAATGAAACATTGGTTAAGGTAATTATTCACCCCCCTCAATCTAAAATTCTCACTCCTATATTGTTGAACAATTTATTTATTTCTTTTTAATATATATTAGAACCATAGTATATTTTCACTCTCAACCATGAAGCTCTCACTCTCTCTTATTCAACACTTCACACACATCTCCTTCAGACATCGAACTTCTAAAAAATAACAATGGTTTGTATCTTTCTTTTGGATAGTCAAAACTCCATTCAAACTAATGTTTGTATGTCACTCTCTTCCCAATGTCTACAGAAGTATATTAAGCACCGATTTTGGCGAGAAATAATTTTTATATTTTCTTTTTTTCAACCTCCAAGTCAAAGCTCAATGTGCTTTTTCTATAATATTGATCTCCCTTTATCATATTTCTCTCAATCCATACTTAAATGTATTTATGATCCTCAAAGTCCTATCTAATTAGTATGCAATTTATATTTAATAATCTATGATTCTATTTCCTTATTCATTCTTTGATGAATGCCAAATATAAATTACAATCTAATTTATTATTCCTCATTCGATGCCCTGAATGAATGATGAAAAACACTTCTTATGGTTGTGTTCTTAAAAGAAGAGTATATTGGATAAACACGTCTGGCAATTGTACCAATTACTAACAATGTTGTTGTATTGTGTCTCTTCCTTAATGTTAATCTCTTCTTTAACATCATACCTCTTTGTGTTTTCTTAACATGCCTTCTCATAATTGTCAATCATAATCTTAATTATTATATGCTCCTTCATTTTTATTTATTTTCTGATGGAGGATTCAAACCTATGAGGCAACTCAGTGAGGCACAAAGCCTACGAGCTACCAACCAATGAAGGCCACCACATAAATGATTTAGGGACCTCATACAGGTCCATTCGTGCCTAAAACCTCTTCATCTTAGAGCTAAGTTCTGAGGGGCATCCACACCATCAAAATCACCCAAGGCACAATTCCAACCTCATCCCTTATGATGTCGGAGCCTTGCACTCAACAAGACTTGATTTTTTGTGGATTCTTTGTGATTTATGTTATGTATCTATGTTTCATCAAATATTTACCTTATGGTTAGTTATCTTTTTCAGCCATATAATGTCTTAATATTGTTCCCTTCCACAAGTAGATAATCATTCTTACTTGAGGATATCGATTTCCAACCAGATAAGGTGTATGATGGTGATAATTGTGAAGGCTGCAATAGTTATGAGTTTGTGGCATCTTAATTACTTCTAAAGCTTCTAGCCTACAAAATATTGCTCATTACAAAGGAGATGACCCTTGAAACTAAAATAGTTCATACACAAATTACTTCATGTTGACATGCTTCAACTCATGCAAGGGAAGTCATGACAAATAGAATAGGATCAGAAATGCTATTAAGAAAATTGTACATGTTGTTTTATAATGAATTGATAATCACATGTGTCACATTTTCTTAGCAGATTGTAGAAAAAATATTTGATCTTCATTGCCATTTGAAGAAATTTAACTAGGCTCTGATACCATGTTGAGTAACGTGGATCATTTTTCTATAAATGTATTAACATGGCCATTGTAATTGATGTGTTCCAAATGCAGATTTGAAGACTCATAAATATAAGAGGAGGAGACATGTCTCTATAGTTAATCATCATTAGTTAATATATAAATAACCATTTATATAATATAATATATGTAATATATTATTTATATAATATAATACATATATAAGAATATATATCTAATGATGATTTACCATCAAAAATTTATCTCATGATCAAATCAATATGACTACAACTACAAACTTAACATAAGCCACATTATAAAAGGTTCCAAACTTTGGTTAATATGTATAGTCACACTCAATGTACTTAGATTTGTAGTTATGATGTTGGCAAAAGGTGTCCCAGCAAAAGAGTTATAGAAAATGGTTGTAGATTTGCATATGCATGTTGGGAGGGGTATAAAATTTGGCGGGCTAAAGAAATGTGTGGGTAAAGTGGGTAGGTTTATGAATAAAAACAAGAAGACTCTAGGTTTCATGAATTGATTTCCTTCATCTATAAGTTATTTCATGTTAGTTGCTTGAACAGAGTGAGATGATAGTTAACCATAAATTACCATCAAACTTAATATCCTAGATAGCACAAAGATGTTGGGTAACATGAAGGTCATGAATTCTAATCAAAATGAAATAGAAATCATAAGGAAATATAAGAAAACATACTACTTCTTCAATATTTGCTTGAGCCTACCACTATTAATAGCTTTTAATATGATTACTCGATAGACTTAATAATAAGGTTCCGACCAAATCCTTAAGTAGTAGATTTGTTTGGCTAGATGCTTAAGATTTATAGTAGGAATCAATAAAAAAGCATAGTAGACATTATTGGAAAAAGAGAGTAATGGAAAATAAAGCATACCTGAATTAATTTTAAAACCAAATGTACCACAAATACAAAAAATATAATGGATCTCAAAATGCTAATATAGTGGCATTTCTTCTCAATCCAAAATGTATACATTGTAGGATTTATAACCATAGTAGATGAAATTGCCAACTCAAGCATCACCTTCCCTGTAATGAAAAAACTAAATTTCCTGCGGTAGAAAAAAATTAAAATTACAAGAAGGAACATGTTATGAAAAAAAAGCCCAATGTTTCCATGAACATATATTATAAAAGAAAATTAATAAACATAAGGAGAGTACTAGTTAATCCAATAGAAAAACTAATGGCAAACAAGGCCAAAAGAAGAGATTTACTCACTTTTTCAATGAATAACTGTACAAAAATCCCATCATAAAAAAGAATCCAAATAAATGTGGAATTTGTTTTAAAAAATTTAAAAATTGGTATTTTCCCAATAATTAAGTTACAAAGGGAAAAACACTACAAACAAGGAATTCACAAAAATGTGAAAACTAATTTTTTTTTCCCCAAAATATTGGCTATGTAGGGGTTACTAAAAAGGATATATAATGATCATAAATATTTATAATCCAATACAAGTTAGATTAGAAACAAAGAAATGAACAACTAGACACAAACCATTACAACAACCTCAATGATGGTGAGAAGCAATTGCAAGCCTTGAATTGTATTTTTTTCTTCTTATGAAAGCTAACCAAGTGGTGTGTAAGAACAAATAAAGCTTTCATTAGTCACAAGGGTTTCACTTAGTGAGCCCAATGTGCATAGTACATTTGTTCCTAGCATAATAAAGAGTCCTCTATCTTCAAACAATATTGCCTTGGACTTCATTCTGGTCACCCATTCCAATACACATAAAGTACTCTCCACATATGTTTTCCTAAATAACCCCTCCCCCACCCCCTCCCCTCTATTTAGCCGATATATTACAAACCTTTTTTTCTTGTTTTAAACCCTCCACTATGAATGCATGTGGCATTGTATTGTTTTTTGGGTGAAGACCATGTGTCGTAAATTTATCATCATGAATTATAAGGTCATATAATTTTTTATACAATGGAAACAATAAAAGAAAATTGAGGAAAAAAAAGATAAACTTGTAGATTATATGAAAATCATTTACAATTGACCTACAATATACAGTCTTACATTCTAGCATAGAGGCCTAATTACAAATAAAAATTGTCTATTCTAAAGTTCAAGAAGCTATTATATTGTTATATAACTAGATCTATCTTCCCCCATATCCAAAGGATCAACTATAGAAAATATAAAGCCTTCAGTCAACCTTGAAAATATTACATTTCCCAAGAATAAAAAAATGTATTATAAATATAGTTTAGTTGTTATTATTTATGGATTTAATTGTGTGACTTTTTTTGCATCAACATTGCGAATCACACTATGTGATTCATCATCAGGATGAGTTAAAATAGAGCATAAGGAATAAGCAAATAATGGAGCAGACTACCTCTTAAAAAGATGGATATAAAGGAGGATGAGAAGAGAGTCAAGAAAGGACAAAATTGGATAAACAAAATAAAAAAGAATTTACAAAAACACTCAACCAAAAGTGTGTGTGTGTGTGTGTGTGTGTGTGTGTGTGAGAGAGAGAGAGAGAGAGAGATATGAAATGTTAATGCAAAAAAAAGTTACAAAATTGAATCTAGAAATAATAGCAATTGATTTCATGGATTGTGGAAATCTACTTACTCATTATATAGTTTAGTATCAAAATCATTTGAATCTCCCTCAAATAGATAAAATATGAATTGAAATCCAAGATACAATCCAACCATAGGTGTAGAAGCATCAATAAATGAGCTACAAAGCTTCTTGAATCAATAAATTCCTTTGAAAGATCATAAAATACAAATTGATTGTTAAATATGAAGAACAACTAAGTTCCACCAAGAATATTCAATATCTTGACTACAAAGTAATGGATCAAGATGATAAGATAGGGTAAGATCCAACACAAGTCCAAGAACACACTACTTGGTGCAATAGATGAGAATCCAAACTAAAGGTGCATTGAAAAAACTCATAGATTGTACAAAATAGAAACTGGAAAAAAAATTAAAAATTTGGTTGATGCAATATTGCGAAGAACTCAAGATGATATTGCATCAAAATGCTTCTAGAAGTGAGAATTATATGAGAATTTGATTATGTTGAATGGATCTCCAACATTATTCATATTTACCAACCAATAAACCAACTAGAGTATGCACACATTTTAGGGATTTGAATTAAGATTTTCCAAAAGATGACTTTTCTTTTCCCATTAACATTAATATCATTGTAGATCTAATAGCAAGACATGAATGTTTTCACTAATGGATAGATTCTCTAAATAAAAATAGATCAATATTACACAATAATATTGAGAAAATATGGCACACACACTCCCATGAAGACACATATTTTTGCAGTGTAATGCCTTTTAGATTGAAAAATGTGGGGGCAACATACCAGAGGGACATGAAACCAATATTTCATGGCATCATGATTCCTGCCATAATGAAGGACTATTTAGATGATATCTTGAGAAATTCACTCACAAGAAAGGAGCATTTACATGCACTACACAAAATCTTCAAAAGAATGATTTTTTTAAGTGCCTATATGAATCCTAAAAAAGTGTTTATTAGGTCTTGCACATAGAAATTCAATAGGATAAATATTTACGAGAATAGAAGTAGGTCTAGCAAAAGTAAAACCTATCATGGAAATGCCCAAAAAAAATATTAATCAAAGAAGCTCGTTATAGGAAAGGTTATAATCAATCAAAGTATCCATCTCACAACTAGGTAACAGAAGTCATCCTTTCACGCATCTACTACATAAGAATGCACCTTACAATTGGGATGATGAATATGGATAATATTTTAATAAAATGATGGAATATCTAGAAATTTTACCAACTTTGGTATCATCAATTAAATAGGAGCTTCTATTTCTCTACATATCAATAATAGAAGTATCCTCGGGAGCCTTATTAGCATATTGAAAGTGTGAAAGTAAAGAAAGATCAATATACTACATCATTTGAATATTGGTTGGACATGATTTGAATGATACACCAATTGGATGTGAATGTATTTCAATGGTTTATGCTTTAGAAAAGATATGACAATAGATGTTCACTCGTTATGTTAAACTCATAGCAAAGATTGAGCCATTGAAGTTTCTTCTTGGAAAAGTAGCATTAATGGAAAGACTAAAAAGGTGGGTGATGGTATTAAGTGAATTTGACATATAATACATGGATAGGAAATACATAAAAGGAGAAGTGCTTGATGATAAGCTAGAAGATGCACCACTACATGATGATTATCCTTTACACTTAGAGTTTCCCAGTGAAGCAATTTTGATAATTACAAACCCAACATGGAAACTAAAATTTTATGGGTCTTCTACACATGGATCAAGAGCTAAAAAATTTTCCATCACACCATAGGGATGTGCTTTTCCAAAATAGTACAAACTATTGTTCCCTTGCACAAATAGCATAGCTATATTTGTAAGGTCAAGGAATCAAGATAAGAACAATATTGATGATACTTTAAGAGATAACATTTCCAAAAATGAAATCTTCGGCTGCGTCCAACTTCTACATCTAGCTTCAGCTCTTGCCTCTGACTTCTACATCTGGCTTTAGCTCCTATGTCTGGCTTTATGGCAGTCGCTCAGGCTTCTATTTTGGCTCTGGCTTTAGCTGCTTTTTGGGCTAGGGCTTCTACTACTTTTTGGGCTAAGGCTTCTCTTGATCCTAGTGGGGATGTTTGTTCCCCAGGAGTTGTGGGTGGTTTAGCCATTTCCTATACTGATGTGGTTGCTTCTGAGGCTGGTCTTGGTGGTCAGGTTGTGCATCGAAGGCCCCATGATGATGTGCCTATTGCAGTATGTAATCCTATTCTAATCAATCTAGAGTCTGATCTTGTCAATGAGATTTCTACTTATGTAGAGGACTTCCCTCTACTATTGCCATTTTTCATTTTAGGGGTTTTTGGCCCTCTCTATCAGATCTGCATGCCTAGATTTCCAAATTTTGGGAGCCTATAGTTTTAGATATTGTCCAAATTTTCCCTATGGCAGGGGGCTTTTTCATTATGAAATTTTCTTCTAAGGAGGATCAAAATGCCATCCTTAGGTGTGGTTTCTCTTAGGAGGAGAGGTTCCCCTCGATGACCAAACCATGGTATGTGGATTTTGATCCATCTATTGAATCCTTTAACAAGATACCTCTGTGGGTAAGGTTGTCTAATCTTCCCCTTCACTTATGGCTAGATTCAGTCCTGGAGATTGTGGGGGAGGCACTAGGGGATTTTTTGCTGGTTGACTCTACATCTTCCAATGTGTTTCAGATGATGTATGCTTACATTCTTGTAGATATAGACATCTCTAAGGGGCTTCCAGAAATGATTAAATTGGCCTCTCCTAATGGCTCTTGGATTCAGCTTCTTGATTATGATGACATTTCATTCAGATGCCAAAAATGCCATAAAACCGGCCACCTCGCAATGTGATACTCCTCTGAAAAGGTTAGATCGAAAAAGTCACCTTCTTGATGGAAGGGGGTTTTGGATGATCACTACACTATTTAGGAAGCTCCCTCTATTGGGGGTGGGTTGGTTGATTCATCTCAAGATTCTTTGGAGGTAAATTTTGTAGCTGCTCCGCATGATTTAAATGTTTCCCCTATGGTGGTGGTGTTGGTGTTTTTGATTTATAAAACAGTGCTAAAACTACTAAGCAACAAAAGGCTTAATACCTAGATATCAGTACATATACAACCTAAAGAATAGCCAATTCTCATTAACACTTGCATATGCAAAGTACTAGGACCCAAATTCAAACAAAATCATAGACGGTTTTCTACTCTTTTGGCTCTACAAAACCAGGGCGAGTGTACCTGGGGATGGTTCAAAAATGGAACAACTATATGAGAATTATTCTTAGTTTCATTCTGATTTTCATCTCTAAATCCTCAAACATATACATAACTCTTACCAAATTGGTAAACACATCCCTTGAACAGATATGGCCAAGAAATCTTCTATAGATCTGTAGATGTTTTCAACAGCAATGGCTAAATGAAGCTAAAACATTCCATGCAGGCAAGTGTTGGCCAACTTTGAATATCTTACAAGAAATAAAAGTAAACTTTGATTTCATGATACCAGTTATAATATACTTCTCTTTTGGCTGAAATAATTTTGATCAGTGCCTAATCCATTGGGGTTCAGAGTCTATAGCAAATTCTTAGATCTAATTTGTTGCTTTGCAACAAATTCTATCAGCAATTCTTATCAGAATTTTTCATTCAAAAATCCTTTTCAATACCTAAGAAATCTCATCACATTCATCAGAGCCCTTATTTAATCCATTGAATTAACAGCAATAATAAATGGATATACAACCCTACTAGATTGCAATCAATTGCATAAGCTTTTACTCACACAACATCAAGGTAGCTAAGTATTTAAAAGGAGACAAAATTCAAAAAGAACTAATATGGGGACAGTTCATAATTTGTATTCATTTCCTTTGAAAATGTTATATCCTTTACAATAGACCCAGAAAAACCTTCAGAAAAGAGGCACAGCTCTTTCTACATTCATGTATTCTCAAAAATTTTGACAGAAAAGTATACTACAAACTTTCTTTTCAAATGTTTGGACCAAAAACAGGACTAAGCACAACACTTAGTAAAAATAGAATTCGGACCATTCTTTAGCCTTGGGATCTCACTTAAATAGTGTGAGATGCAACAAGCTTCAGGCTAAAGAAGGTGACAGGTGTCCTTCTAAAGAAAGACAAAAACAAAATAATAGAAAGGTTAATTACAACAACATTTCTTGGCGGGTCCCTTTCTGTTATGCTTCTTAGTTGTTGTGTTCTGATCTTACAATCATTCTTCATCTTCGGAGTACATACCCATGAGGTCTGTAAGTGATGTATCATCTTCTGTTACCTGCAAACTCACTTTAACCTGGGGATTTTCCATGTCATCATTGCTGATTACAAAGGTAACTATTACTTTTGCATCTTCTTCCTCATTGTCTTCTGACATCTGTTCCCTAAACTGATTTTTCCATTTATTAAAAGTATCATCATCTGGCCAATCAAAACTTAGAGTTTCTCTTTGTATCTTTATTAAAGAATTTGCATTTTCTTCTAAATCATCCAATTCTTTTCTCATATCAGTATAATACAATTGTATTTTTACTAGCTCCTCGTTTGTCTTTGCCCAAAATCAATGGCCAGTCTCACTGATGATGTTTATTATTCTGTTATCGAATAACTCATCCATTTCCTTTTTCCATTTTTCTTTTTCCTTTACTGTATCAACAGATTCTAAAGCGCAAAGAAATAAGGTGAATTTTTCAGCAAGATATTTTGAAAAACAGAGTATCAATCTTCTCTGTAAAGAATCTCTTTCATTCTCAAAATTTTCTAACTTATTCAATAAATCAAAAATCTTCTCAACTTGATGATAAGGCATTTGGACTACAGATATACATATGATTGTAATATCATTATTTCTCTCTCTCCATTTCTATGCAAGAGAAGTTAGTCCATCCTTTTCTTTATTCAACTCATCTATGAGGGTTACAATCCTTGTCAACTGATCATAAAAAGTTGACCATTGTATTTTATCCCTCAGATATGTCACACCCTGCTTCCATTTTTCTTCCTGCTGATTTCTAAATTCTATCTGCCACTCATGTAATTTGGTTTTTTCTGCTTCAAATTCCTCTGCAGTATAGAATTGGGGCCTTTCAGGGGTGTCAGGTATTTCAATGATAGGGGTTAATCCAACAGATGACTGTGAAGGGTATGCAATTCTCAGTGTACTGGATTCTCCCACTTTCCTTTTTCCAAGTATCTTCTCCAATTGAGATACCCTGTTTTCCAGCTCAATTCTCTTTTTTACCTCTTGATTGTAAGCATCCACCACTATTTCATATTTACTGTGCAAATCAATCATTTCCTTTTCTTCTCTTTCTGCAGTGGCCAAGGCAAATTTAGAATAATCCACATTCATGTGGGCTGCCTGTACATTTGAAGTATCAGCAACTCTCCTTACAATGATACTCCCTGTTAGTCCTGAATCGTCAGGCTGTGATGAAGTAGTCCTGGATCCTCTTCTTAGTGACCACATAACAAGGGCAGCTTGATCATTACTGAATGTTGTTCCCAAGAATTCCTCTTTATTTGGATCTTGTAGTCCTAAATTATTTGATACAGAATTGAAAATTAATGCATCAGCAATATCCCAATTGGGCAATAATAAAATATTTGCACTTTTTACCATCTGTCTACCCTCATCAGGGGTTATATTCTGGAACTCTTGCATCATTTGTTCCTTTATTTTATTTTGAATGGAGGCCTCATCCATTTCTGGATGCTCTATTTTCATATTTTTACACCTTTGCTCAAAAATGTGCATGTTTACCCTCCATGCAAACTGATGGAAAGCCCTAGATCTTACAAAATTGTTATCAGATAAAAATTGCTAACTGGCTTGTTCTAAAATAGGGTCCAATTCCCTTCCTCTAAAATCTACTACAGTTAATTCAAAACTTGGCACAGGAGGTTCCAGGGGGTTCCCTTCATCAATTTCTACTTGAGTAACAAAAATTTCTCCTTGTGACCCCATTTGTTCAATTTGCTCATTGGTGAGCTGCTCTTCCTCAATTCTCATTGGAGTTTGAGAAGGTGAGTAACCTTCATCAGGGGATCCTTCTTCCCTTATTATTTTTCTTCTTTTGGGAGAAGGTTCAAGGGGTCTTTCTTCCAAGATAGTACTAGTAGATTCAACTACCTGCTTTTCTTTATTTACAATGGGCATCTGCTGCTAAACAACAGTATATCCTTTCTTCTTTCGTACAACTAGTGGACCCATTCCAATGTTGGGAGTGAAACCCAATTTTCTCATAACTTCTCTGGCTTTATCTGGAAAAGAATCAATAAAATGTTGTTTCTTCTCATTCATTACTTCCATTATCTCAAAGAATGTATTCATGAGCTTATTTATCTTATCTGCATTGGTTGCAGCATTACTAAGAGGACTGTAATCTTTGTCAAAACAATTAATGAATTCCAAAAATTTTGAATAGAGTCTCCATTTTTCTTTCTTTATTTCTTGCTCATGGAGAGAATATTCATTCCTTATTATATCTTCAGGAAAATAGAAATCATGCTGACTTGGACGAAGCTTGATCCTAAGTCTAAGAGTAGAGTTAAAGAAACCTTCTGTGTCACAAAAATGAGCATGAGACGCTGCCATCTTATACTGATCCAAAATTTTGTGGAGAAAGATCCACCCTTCTTTAGTTATCACAAATTGGTGAGCTATAGTGCAAGTAGGAAAAATTGATCCTATTCCCCTTTTGTGCAAAAAGGTCTCCTCCACTCCTCCCAACTGCCACAAAAATTCAGCTATCCCTACCTTTAAAGGTACCTGATAGGGTAGTACATGGGGTGTCCCTTTGAATCCATAGACCCTAATGACAGTTGAGACTGGATATGGGATAATATCTCCCCAATTATGTGAAACTTTTAGACTATGGGGTTTGTCCATAGGCCTGACAAGATGCATTAATGCCTTAGGAATTATGGGATTGTCACTCAACATGAGGCATCTTAGTTTAGAGGCAAAGTGCCTATCAAATCTAACAAAGCTAGCATTTTCTGCTTCCCAAGTCATGTCTACACTCCATAATTGGACTGGCAGTGCCTCCCCCTCTTGTTCCCTATTTAAAACCATTTCTTTACCGAAATAAGTAGCCCCTTTAAAAAGAAACATATGCATCAATAGGGAGTACTGACTCCAAACCTTTTCCACCTTGCCCTTTGCAATCCCCACCAATCCCTGGTGAATCTCATTAGCCAAGTAAGATGCAAAATCAAAAATTATTTCCACACCAAAAGAGGAGATTTGGGTGATCATATACATGAAGCTCACCGGAATAAAATCTTCTTCGCCCTCTCCGAAGACTCTGCACAGGGTCCTATATATCTCTACTGCCCTGGCATTAAAGCATGATTTCTTGAATGGTTCTTTAGAAGATGATGTTATTGTTGGTAGGCCTTATGTGGGCTTTCAGTGCACCTTGTCTAACTACATCCCTTTTGGACATATATTCCTTTTCTAACTCTATCAAGTTAATGGGCACATGATACATAGTGAGAGGTCACAGACTGAAAACTTTCCTAATCTCCTCTGGACTAATGGTAACTAAAGCCTCACCATCCATTCTTCTCACTACCTTAGTGACTTGATCATAATTTTTTGCTATAGCTTCAAGCAGGTCAAAATCCATAAACACACTGGGAACAACAAGCTTTCCAAGATCAAAATTCCATATATTGGCATGAGGGGCATATAACTTCCTTTCTGCAAACCATTTTTTGAATAAACTCAAACCAGTTTGAGAAGTTTGAGCATCCTGAACCCAATTACCCTTATCATATAATCCATCAGCTATCCTTAGCCTAGGGTTCAGTGAGGTTAACCTCTTAACTTGCACTGTTTCTACAGTAGACTCAGGAAGCAACTCAAGCAAATCATCATGCACATTTCTATCCAAGTAGTTTATTGCACCTGAAAATCCCTTCTTCGAAGGCATCTTGGACTATCTTTTTAGAATTGAAAAGCTTACGAAGATTATGGTAATATTACTTACTTGAATTATGTCTCTGTTTTCCTTTGTATTCCTGCAAATTTTCCGCGAACAGAGAACTTCACAATTCTACCAAACCTTGGCGCGCTTTTCTTTCAGTAATTGCTTCTGCACAAGAATGGCTCCAAATCTTTGCTCGTGTAAGATGAAACTGATGAAATCTCTCTGTATTGTACTCTATTTTTCCTCACGGACGAAGCTTTCTTGTCTAATTAATACAGAGAGTGGCACTACATTTTTCATTTAAAACTGCGTTGTCGATCTTCAAAAATCCTACGATCATGTGGTGCAGAGAGAACAACTAGGAGTTGCATTTGTCATGTTAGTCAATTTACCCAATGAGAACTCGCCACGTATAGAATTCTTTCTTTGATGGCGCTTATACCTGGACCCACTGACAACTGAGAACACGTGTCAACATGTCGCTACTTCGTTATGCATAAAGAACGAGCACCTTGCCATAGCGAAGCGATGACAATCGTGGATTTGATCCAAAATTGATCAAAAGATACGTTATAGGGCTTGTTAAGAAAGAAGGCGGCGGGCCCAACTCGCTATGTTGCTATAATTATCTCCCTCGCAACTCTTCATAGCGAGGTAGCGAGCTCCGTTGATCCATTCCAAGCTAACATTCATGATCTTTTGTACATTCAGTTAGAAAGGCATTGATGAGAATCGGATCTCTGCATAGTTGGCACATGTCAAAATTTACTGTAGTCACTTATCATTCCATGTCACCAAAGATCTTGCCGACCTTTTACCATTTTACGGGGCTTCGCTACTTCGCTAACGGCGAAGTGTCTGATTTTTTCGATAGCGAGGTGGCAGAACGTCCAGAAAAACCATCATTCCAGCTTTGATATCAGATATTTCTAGTGGGTCCCTATCCTTTTTGGACGGTAACTTGGAAAGTGTACCTGCACAATAAATCATTTAATAAGCAAATCTCTGATCGCCGTATCTTTACTTTACGGTCCTGCCTCGTAAAATACTCAGCATTCGTTACCTCGCCATACTTAATAAGCATGCAACTTGTCATAGCGAGGTAACGACAACAGTAGATCTACTCGGATCTGACGGCTGGGACAAAAAAGAAGAAAGGTAACCCGGGAGAAAAGGAAAAAAGGATATGACAGCATATTCGTCTATTTTGAAAATTCAAAATTTCGCGCCCGACAATTTATGAATAAAGAGGATATAGGGTTTACATGATGATTACTTTTTATGGATGGATTATCCAAAACCCTATGCTTCACTTATGAATAGAACATTTGACTTTTCTATGATTTAACAGAAAACTTCTACTACACAAAAAGTCAGACCAATAGGTGGTCAATATTGTTGACCCTTCTTCGAATGTTTCTATCTCCGATTTGGCCAATGCCCTTATGTGGCTCTAACTCCGGGGGAAGTTGTTGCCCCTCTTTCATGTGGTGGTGGTAGTTCTTCCCCATCTGCAAGGGATTTGGGGGATGCTTATGGTATGGATGACTTTTCTTGGCAGAAGGTTGTTGGGATGGTGGAAGATGGATGGACAAAAGTAAAAGGAAAAAAGGTCAAACCCTCTTTTCCATCATTTGATATGTCTCTATGTTCTCAACAAACAAGATCTAAAAGTAAATCTTGAGGCTCATATTTCTTTTCCAGCTACTCCCCTGTCTTTTTTGAGGTTTTCCCTTTTTGTTTTGGTTAACCAAGTATCTTTGGCCTGTTGTCTTGTAATTCGACATGGTTCGAGATTAAATGTCTTCTTTTGTAACCATAGGGTTTCAGGATCCCGTTAAAAACCTGTTTAGGTGGTAGTAGTGCACTATGTTATCTGTGAGGCCACCTCGGTCACCTTGTTTTCTAAGGCAACCTGTCTCATTTAAGGTTTGTTGCTTTTAAGTTTGGGCTTCATTGAGAATTATAAGATCTGTAAAGGGTTTTAGGCGCCCTTCAAAATATGTTTTTCTTAATTAAAAAAATAGCTATACTTGTATGGACTCGCATCAAGTTATTAATCAAGAAAATCATAATTGTTGAGAAAAACTATGACAAGTTAATGCGATACAATTATATCATAGATGACTTAAAGAATTTTGTGTTTCATATCACATTTGAAGAGATTCTAAGAAAAGATAGCAAAGATGAAGATGTCATGGTCATTGTTGGTAAGAGATGCTACAATGGATGATTTATATGTCACCATTTATGGAAACAACATATTAAGCTCTTTGTCACTTAATAATTTTTGGCTTCACCGAAGGTTATCGTATAAAATTGAATAATTATGGATGAACAATAATATGATAATGGGTTAGTGAAGGGAACGATACAGATAGGTACATAGTTATTTTGTGTTGTATAGTTAGGGAATGTTTCTACAAATTACTAGTGCATCTACATCTATAACACACATGTTTATATTCTATTTTGATCAAGTTATGTAGATCTAAATATTGGGTTGACTGAGAAGTATATGGAGTAGTGACAGTCACTTGTTGGATCAATCAGTGATCCTAACACATTGACGATTCAATTATTTTGATAATTCTTTTTGTAGAGATGACATTTTTGTGTAACATATTTTTTTTCGAGGTTAGCATAAAGAATTTTATAGTATAATTATAAATGTTCGATACATTATCAATTTTTTTATTGAATCCAACCTAATAAAGTTTTAAATCTGGGATTGGATATAGGAGATCAATATTTTGAGTTGTTTGGAAATGGATGTGAAGAGAAAACTATATATTGTGTAGTTGACTTTTTGAATATGTGAAGAGGAATTTTATTGAGGTCGGTTTGATTATACAACACTTACATGTAATTGTTCTAGCATAGGTGGTGTTTATTTCTTGCTTCATATTCTAGACAATAATCCATTTTGGGGTTGTAGCTGATGTAGGAGCATCCTGGAGTACTTGGCAATCCTCCATGCTAGAGTGGTTTTGAATTTGGAGTTAGAGAATTCAATGGAAGAAGAAATGTTTCTTAGTCATTATTGGGGGAGTTCCTGGTTGTAGTGTTCGTTGAATCTGGAGTTGCAAATTTGATAGTAGAGTTAGTAGTTGTGGCTTAAGAAACAAGGAGATTACTTGGTAGCTTGCAAGCACAAGCTCAAAGCTCTCTTGGGGTTTATACTAGAGTATTGTTGTATTACAGATCTAGGCTAGCTAGGGTTGGGTTGGATCTTGAGGGATTGTGCAAAACTATTACTTGCTTTGTATTTGGGTATAACTAGAAAGGCCTTACAATCCAACACATTGCATGTAATCAGTTGTTTTATGAATAAAGAATTGAGTTTGGTATCTTGTGTTGCATTTCCACAATGTAGGTATTTGAAACTTCTTGTATTTTATGAAAAATGGTAGGAACACACTCAAGTGGTGCATGGGGACATATTCCTACCATTTTTTCATAAAATACAAGAAGCTCCAAATACATGGAAATCTTATTCATGCATTAGTACTCGAACTCTAACCTCTAACAACTCCATGGCTATTTTGATAACGAGGACTCAATCTTTTGGATAAGATCCATTCCTCATCATCCAACAACCCCAAATACATTATCATCAATATTGAATACTTTATCAAATGGACTAAAGTTTTTCCTCTTCGCACCATCATCAAAAATAAAATAATTTTTTAATATTTTGAATCACATCATATGTACATATATTATTCCTATGTTTATTGTTATATATAATGGAGCACCATTCAAAAATTAGGATATTGATAGGATATATGATAAATTCTATATCAAGCACCATTATTCCACCATTTATTACCTCCAAGGAAATAGTCAAGCTAAGGCTTCTAATAAGACCATATTGAAAATCCTCAAAAGGATAGTTAATGAAGCTAGTTTAGATTAGCACATCCAACTTACTCCTTCCTAATAGAAATATCATGCATCCATATGTAAACTCATAGGAGTTATACTATGCATACATTTTATGGATTTGAAGCAAAATTACTCAAGGTCAAGTTTCCCTCTCTATGAGTATCATTGAAAGGTCTTATTCCAAATGAAAAATATAGGGTTACATGCTTGCAATTACTAGAACTACTAGATGAGAGGATATAGAATGTATTTGATCACTTGAAATATTATCAAAAGATGATGTCAAGAATTTGTAATCACATAGTTAAGCCTTGGATGTTTCAAATGGGAGATCTAGTCCTGAAGAAATACCCAATGAATCAACAAGATTGAGAAAAGAAGAAAAGAAGCTAATTAGCTTGGTCCTTTTGTGATTAGAACTACCTATGAGTCTATCATCGACTAGTTTAAGGATTATGCTCCACCCCTCTAGTTTTACATTACCCCGGAATGTGAGCTTATTAGATACCAGCATCAAAAAGTGAACTTTTGAACAACCTATCAACAATATTCATCTTTAAAATTTTAATTCTTAAACCCAATGCAAGGGAGAAAAATATAAATAAAAGCATGTGGTAAAAAAATGGAAATATGTTTTATTTGTGACAAGTTTCCTCTCATATTTATTAGGATTATTTCTATCATATTCACTTCATTTTTGCAACACATATTTACCTGATACATACCCATGATAAATATTATATAGGCACATACGTACCTATAATATCTATTATATATATCCATATCCATAATAAAAATCTTATCGCTGGCTTGGTCTTGTACTTCCCATCTACCCATGTCATAATAAATTTTCTCATTCCTCCTACCTTAACTCTCTCCATCCATATAAGTCATTCCTTTACTTAACTGGTGGCAAATATCATCAACCCAGTTAAGGAAATAGATTCTTGAGTACTATTTTGTTGAATGATAAAAAAACTAAGGTACAAATATTTAGATTTGCAAATGTCATTGCAACAAGTTTCAAATGGAAACTTAAAACTAGATTGTGACATCAAATGAACAAGTTAATTACCTTTAAAAAATGAAACATCAATTGGGATTGATTACCTTAACAAGAAATTTATCAATGACATGAAGATTTAAATTGTTGATATAGGTCTAAGACTGTGTCTTTTTTATTATTTCTAGATTGTCTATGTTATTCTAGGATGTCTAAGATTAGAATGGTCGAGATGGAGCATGATATATTTATTTTTTATTTTTGAGGTAGGGTAATGAACTCTATGGATGATCCATGATAAGAACCTTTGCATATCCATAAAGTATCTAATTACACAACATATTGCAACAAATAGCTAGGATTGTGATACACCGAACATACCTCGACTCTAAATATATGTAACCATAGATGGATGAGAAAATATTACATATATTTTGATAAATGAAAGTGATGTTCAATTCATGTAGGTTTAATTGTGCCTTGATTCTCATAAAAAAATTTACACTAAGATTCATGCAAGAAACACTCTAGATATCTTGGTTCAATTATACCTTGGTGCTTATATTTTCTTGCAACATAAAATATTTACTTCCAACAAAAATCATGTTATTCAATATTAAGGAAGTGGTAAATTTTTCTTAGCATTTTTTTCACCTTTGATCCCTTGTTTATATCATTTTCCATCTATCAAAAAAAGTTTTCTTTAGTCAAAAGATCTTTTCATTTAATTGATTGAGTAAATTGGGCAGACAAAAAATAATTGCATTCTCATTTGGAAAATTGTTACATTGCATTCCATTGGCCATTATAATATTGCATTTTATCTCATCAAATCATAGAATGGAATTTTCATTATGTATTTATCACATAAATTTACAAAACATTTCATTAATGAATCACATCATTTAAATAATTATTTTCATATACACATGTCAATATGCTAGAATCATTCATTTAGGAAATATGTTATGTCATATGTCTAAGACTGTGTCTTTTTTATTATTTCTAGATTGTCTATGTTATTCTAGGATGTCTAAGATTAGAATGGTCGGGATGGAGCATGATATATTTATTTTTTATTTGTGAGGTAGGGTGATGAACTCTATGGCTGATCCATGATAAGAACCTTTGCATATCCATAAAGTATCTAATTACACAACATATTGCAACAAATAGCTAGGATTGTGATACATCGAACATACCTCGACTCTAAATATATGTAACCATAGATGGATGAGAAAATATTACATATATTTTGATAAATGAAAGTGATGTTCAATTCATGTAGGTTTAATTGTGCCCTGATTCTCATTAAAAAATTTACATTAAGATTCATGCAAGAAACACTCGAGACATCTTGGTTCAATTATACCTTGGTGCTTATATTTTCTTGCAACATAAAATATTTACTTCCAACAAAAATCATGTTATTCAATATTATGGAAGTGGTAAATTTTTCTTAGCATTTTTTTCACCTTTGATCCCTTGTTTATATCATTTTGCATCTATCAAAAAAAGTTTTCTTTGGTCAAAAGATCTTTTCATTTAATTGATTGAGTAAATTGGGCAAACAAAAAATAATTGCATTCTCATTTGGAAAATTGTTACATTGCATTCCATTGGCCATTATAATATTGCATTTTATCTCATCAAATCATAGAATGGAATTTTCATTATGTATTTATCACATAAATTTACAAAACATTTCATTAGGGAATCACATCATTTAAATAATTATTTTCATATACACGTGTTAATATGCTAGAATCATTCATTTAGAAAATATGTTATGTAGTATGTCTTTCATAATACATGATATACATGTATAGAATCAATATTAGATTCCTTCATTCACACACATTCACTATCATATGTATACTAAACACTTTTTGCATATAGGATCATATCATCTCAACCATGTCAAATAGAAACATAATGCATCTACTTCTATCACAAAAGTATGCAATAATAATTGTGCCATCCTAAAAAACATCATGTGCATATAGAAATAAACATATCATGAAACATGGGTCAATGATTTTGAATAAAAAACTACATAGTTGAATCTTGATAGAAATTGTTGGAAATGTAATGATAAGCAAGTGACTGAGTGGAGGGGTGTGAATTAGGAACCAATCAAAATTTTTCACTTAAATTACTTATGCCTTACTTCTTAGATTGTCTACTCTAATTTCATGCATGAACATAAGATAACAAGGAAATCAAGACTATTACACTTTG
The DNA here is from genome assembly GCA_028749045.1 of Cupressus sempervirens. Lineage (NCBI taxonomy): Eukaryota > Viridiplantae > Streptophyta > Pinopsida > Cupressales > Cupressaceae > Cupressus > Cupressus sempervirens. The sequence continues at coordinate 661,322,201 of CM053791.1, forward strand.
ACACAAGATTTGGTAACCCATAAACCCTCCAAGGAGAAGGTAAAACTAGGGTGGAGATGACACCCACAATGCTTCACTACTGCAATAATAAAGTTGACTTGTTAGTGTTAGATTGTGGTGACTGATCAGGAAAGTACTGTACATACTTCATAAATAGTGGGGTAAAATTTTTTTTTTGGGAAGTAGCTGACATGGTAGCTGACATATTATGGCTGACATGTTATAACCCTAAAGCGGTTTAATACTTGTATAAAAAGGGCTTAGGGTTGGGTATTTTTTCATGTGTGGTGATACGAAATTGGTTCTTGCCGTGGTATTGAGCTGTAAGGGATTACGGATTGTAATCAGGTTGTAATCACTAGATTGTAATAAGATCGGACTTGCTGTTTGGTGGACGTAGCCCAGGGATTGGGTGAACCACGTTAAATCTTAGTGCCTTGTGTTCATTTTTGTGTGTTCTATTATTTTTTTGTTATTGGTTATATTTGCATGTAGTTTTTATTTCTGTCCGTGGTTTATCCTAACAGTTAGGGCTTACAATTGATCACTTATGGTGATCTACCCTATTAGGAGTATGAAGGACAGTTAGGTCAACCTTGTGAAAGGATTTTACAATACAATGAAGTATGTACTATGTTAAGAGATTCTACAAAGGACTGTTAGGTCCACCTTGTTAGAGGTTTTGACTAATGCACCTATTAGGATGAATTAGCAAGCTGATCTCTTCTTTACAACTTGATTTTCTGAAATAGATCCTTTAAATAACATGATCACCTAGTTGTGATGGCTGAGTCTTTGTTCTTCCTTTTATACTGCCTTGTACCCTTCTTACCTAATTTTCTCCATATTCTCTCCTTATCTTCATATAGATCTCATATTACAAAACTTACATCTTAGAAAAACTTAGTTGTCTTCCTTATATACCCTTCAATCAATAACTTCATACCAAGTTAGCTCACATAAGTTTAGTGGATGTCAAAAAGGAAGATGCTACTATAGATATGGTTAAGCTCCTGATGAATGAGATGCTACCACAAATCAAGGTCTATCAATCTCCTATTGAGTGAGCTACCTCCACTTCTATCTCATTTCTATATGGGCCTATCTTCATAATAGTCAAATTATACCTTTAGGTCAACCCAAATACTGATGCTCAAGCAATATTGTGCATTTGATCTTTTGTTGATGCTTGGGAAATACAATGAGCTCAGGTGACAATATTTATTGGATGCTTAAATAACTCTTGACACTCAGGTGATACAAGAGCAATCTGACTTGAACTAGTTAGTCTGGTTCAAATGGAGAACTTAGCTAACACTGTGAACTCAATTCACACTAGGAACTTGGTTTCCATTGACAACTTAGATAACTCAGTTTATACTATGAGCTTGATTAGCACAATATATCCTTCAACTACTTGAGCTACACTAAAATATGCTCTCTGATGGAAATCTCAGTTGTAGTATTAGCTAACCTTCCTGGATGACTTAAGTGGTTTATCACTGATTGACAATATGTCTTGCCATAGGATCAACAATATCCTTCTTTGGCATTAGTGACAAAAACACTTCTCTTGAGTAGTTCTATCAACAATTAGAAAATGTCTTGATCAAAAATTTATGTCAAACTCCCCCTTTGTATGCATTTGGTGTTGTAACTTGGTTTGAATAGAAACTGTAGCTTAGTTACAACTTATCTAAATTTGGATTTTTCAAATTTGTTTTTGTTTTTCTATACATTTGGTCATATATACATATTATCATAAACATTTCCTCTATACATTTATCCTTTATACATATTTCCCCCTTTGATTGCATATTGTATTTTCCCCCTTGTTTACATGTGATATTTTCCCCTTGTTTTTGTTACAAATGCCAAAACATATACTTACAAGGTAATACCAAAATTTGTGAGGAAATCATTATGCACTTTCAAAATTATAGACATAATTTTATTCCAATTTTCATGTAGTACCTTCAAGATGTGCTATTCAATCTAGATTTCAACTGATATCTCCAGCATGAGATCTACAACTAAGAAGTTAGTGGCATGTGTCTTTTCATGTGCAATATGTTTCTACATCACATCCATGTGAGGAAGTATCATTCTCTGGATATCTAATATAGTTGTCCTTGTTCTGACTTCCTCCCTCAATAGTTATGCCTGTAAATTTGTCAAAGATCTAACCTTTACAAAGTGACTTGAGCTAGAACTCAAGTCAAGTGCTAACTGACTAGCAATGTTCTTCAAGTCTTTATCAATCTTGGTCAATTTGTTTTTTATTTCCTTAGTGAAATTTGAAGTATCACATAAAATTGTAAATAAGGAGACAACATTATTTACAAATCATTCTAAAGTTGCAATAATAATGGACATCTCCACTTGATCAATAGTGATTTTCTTTGCTACATTCTCCAAAACGTTATCTTCATATTTTTGTTTTGCCCTTTGCAGGTGTTTTTCCTGGCCATCTACGTCCTTATTGAATTTATGTATAATATCAACCAATTACTCAATTATAGGGGCCTCATTATTTCCTCAATTTTCATAACATCCAAAAATATGTCCTTGATGTCTTCAATAACTTTTCCTCTGTCTCTTTCTGCTTTCAATATTCTTTGGTGTGCTCTTTTCCTCCATAAATCACTCAAGATTTCCGTTTTCTTAGTAGAAAGATTGGATTGATCCCAATTTGAAATCACAATCTTAGTGTCAAGTTTAATCGCATCAGAGATCTTTTCTTTTTCCTCTCTCTTTGCAATGGGAGAAACTATGATTGCTTTATATTTTTTCTCATCCTTCTTCTCTTTCCCACTCGGTTGACTCTTGGATTATTCTTTTCTTTCTTTTTCAACCTTTTCCTCATCCTTTGGTCTCTACTCAGTTAAAGTTGTCCTAGAGGTAGACAGATTTTGCAACTCAGTTCTTACTTGGGTGGATCGAATACTTTGTTCCTTCTTTTTTGATTTTTCTACACTTGATGTAGCAGTGGCTTAGCTCAGAGTGGAGGGTAGAGATGCAATCACAGTAGCTATAATCATTTCTGTATCAGACACTTCTATAGTTTGTGCCTCTTTCTCTTCATCTTTCTTTATTTTACCCTTTTCCTCAAAAACAATTTTCCATAACTTTGTTGTGGACTGTACAACATCTTCAATATTATTAGTAACAATTTGAAATGCCTTGAACCTAGGAGTCTGTATGTTCTCATATTTTTTCATGGTCTCCTTTAATTCTTCATTTGATAAGTTAGGCATGATGCTTTTTAATGTTTTCTCTCTAATGTCCCTCTCTATTTTTACAACATTTTTCCATCTCTATGTAAATTCCTTTAATAGGACATTAGGGGCTTGGCCTTTTAGCTCATTTGGGTCATATTTCCATTCGACCATCTTTTCTACCAGAGCATCCTCTATCTGTTGGTGTTCCTCTTTGTCTCTAGATTCAAACTTGATGTACTTGAATCATGTCATACCACTTCCTTCTCTTAATCTCTTCACTTGTTTCTCAAAGGTTAGTGGGGACTTCTTTAGTTGGATGATAGAAGTGTTATCTTCATCATCATCATCATCATCATCCTTATGAAGTTTTAGTTTCCTTTTGGACTTTCTTGAAGTTGTGATCATAGGGGTAGTTGCCTTCTTGGGTGTGGCTTTCTTAAGTACTCTTATGATTACTTTCTCTTTCTTCTTTGGAGATTCTTATTCCTCTTCTTTATATTCCTATCCTTCCTCTTCTTCTTCATGCTCTCCCTCTTCTTCTTCTTCTTCTTCTTCACCTTTTCCCTTAGTGAACATGAGAGGTTCATCTTTATTTTCCAAATTCTTCTTCAGGGTTTCCATCCTCTTCTTCCCTCTTTTCAAAACTTGAGGAATCTCTATGTCTAGAGATATCATGGTCTTGGCTTCATCATAAGTACAAAAATATGTTGCCTTGGGGTTAGCAAGGTCATTCAGAAGAGCCTCTATGATATCCCTTGTATCATCTATATTCACCTCATATCTGAAGGGTTTTGACCATGCAGTCCTAGGTATGATTGCTTGAATGTGTGTATTATCACAGTCAACTAAGAAATAGATATCTTAAGCATATTACTCAACCAATTGTTGAGGTATCATAAACCTATTCTACATTATCTCCTTGAAAATCTCAAAGTATGCATCCATCAAAATTTTCTCCCAACTCTTTAATGAAATCATTAATCTGATAGATTACTGGTCTATCCTTACTCCATACCACACTACCCTTGGATGGAAAGAAATTTTTCATAGAAAAATAAATAGATGAGAAGAGAGCCAAACTTATATACATTCTTCTTTGATGCCTAAATGTTCTCCATGTTTTTGCCTAGTTGGTTTAGCTACAACTCGATAAGGTCAAAGGATAGATTTATTTTCACCACCTTGTAAGCCAAGTCAACTGCTTCATAGGGAACACTTTTGGCATACTTGAGTTGTAGATCTTTTGTGCAATGACATGATGTTAGTGACATTGTTTAGTTTCATTCCTCTACCATCCCATTCTGCTACGGTTTTTATTGGCCAGTTCACCATGAGCTAGGTTTTTAGTCATTTTGGGTGTGTCCAACATAGGGTAACCTATAACTTAGTGAACCATCTACTTGGTGATCTTTACAGGATTCTCTAACCAGAAACACATGTCATGTACCCTACTCAAAATGTATCTGATCTACTTCACTTGAAACTTGTGCAGCATATATAGGGGGTGTGTTAAAACCTTGATTTCCAAATGTCTATGTTCTGGCTTCAGTACTCCATTCTCACATAGGGCATTATAAGCTTCATTCATCTCAAATGAACCTAATTCTTGAATAGTGCAGTGATAGAATGACCTAATATCATTAATTAATAATACCTTGGGAGGTATGACTGAATATGCCCCCAATGAATCCTTTTTCTTAGCAATCATGGGATAGAGTTTGAATTTTGGTGCCTCGCATACCACATTCTTCACCAACATATCAGATCCCTTCTTCACCTTCAAACTAGAGCTAGATGTCATATTTCTCATTGAAAGATGAATTTGCAACAACTAAAAATTCTTTCTACAACTTTTTTCTTCAATACTACTTTGCTCTTGATCGCTTTAGGGCTCGAATGCAAGGTAAGAAATAAACCCTCAATCTTTCCTTTTATCAAAATTTTCAAAAATTTAGGGCTTGTTAAATGTATCATATAATGGTAGGTGAGATAGCTCGGCAAAGTCATTGAATCACAAGCTCGAGATGAACTAGTCATCACATAGCTCAGTTAGAACTGAATTCTAACTTGTCTTTGCTCGAAGATAATAAGTAGCTCGATTACAACTAAGTTGCAACTTGGTTAAAGCATAACTCATGTATTGACCCTGTGCATCTTATTATATTGATTTGAATGTTCTTTTTGCACATTTGGAACTGGTGTAAGATCTTCTTGGCTTCTTAGTTCTATTCATCTCCTTGACTTCCTAGTTGGATGTGGACGCTTCACCCAACTCATTAGATTGGATGATAATAACTTCATTATTCTTGCCTTGTGCTGTCCTCTAATTTCCTTAACCATTTTTTATTCCTCTGAGTTCTGATTACTTTAATCTTTAACTTTCCTTTGTTTTCTTTACTGTTATTTGTTGTATCTCTACTCATATGGTTTCATGCCAAGTGACCTATCTTTTTGCATACATGGCATCTTACATTGGCATTTATTTTTATGAAGCGAGTTTCTACATAATTTACTCAATATGTCCATATTCTCCACAATAATGACATCTTCCCCATGTATTGTAGTCCCAACCAATAAATGCTCTTTGTTTGGTTCTATTTTATTGAATACTTGATCTGCACTAAAGATTTGTTACCTTGTTTGTGACATGTAAATCAATTCTCTTCAAACTTTGATTTGGTTTTGCATTCATTTTCCTTGTGACCATACTTGTTGCAGTTATAACAATGACCTTTGAACTTGGGTTGCATAGCATTTCTCCAACAAATATTTTATGTATGACCTATTTTTCCAAAAAAATTGCATGTAGGCCTTTTGTTCTTTTTCCTCCTTGTTGTGACTCCTTGATTAGTATACCCTAAGCTAGTAGTTCCTTTGGGTCTATTCATGGTTTTCTCATACAATTGATTCACACTTTCTTGTGATCTCAATCTTCTTTCATTGAGTTCATTTTTAGCTCTTAGTTCATTCTGGAGTCTCATTTTCTACTCTCAGATAGGTGATTCCTTGATTTACATCATCCAACTGATTTGCTAGGTCTTCCTGATGTTGAGATAACTATTTAACTTCATTGGTCTTTCCCTCTAGTCTTGTAGCAAGTAGTCTTTTGTATTCATCTGCTATTTCTTTGTCATTTATTTCTTTTTTCTTTAGTTCCATGACTTTACATAGCCTAATCGAGTGACTTTTTTTTTCTATTTTTAATTTGCTCACTTCTTGTAGAGTGGAATTTCTCACTAGTAGATCTTCTATGGTTGCATCTACTTCTTTTGAACTTATTTCTTTGCAAAGATCTTCTATTATTTCTTCTATTTAGAGATTGTCATTCATCTATATTGCCAATTCCTCTCTTCTTATTGGAGAAAGAGCGAGTTATTCCTTGATTTTCTTAACTTGCTCCATAGCCATGTGTAGATCCAATTTTTCATTGTCAATAGCTTTCTCTAACTTGTACGCTTTACATTTCCTCACATCTTTACTCTTTAGTTGTTAAGCCTGTGAAAGGAGAACCTTTCTCTGATACCAATTATTGGAAAAATAATGACAAGAAACTAAGAGGGGGGGTGAATCAAGGACCAATTAATCTTTTTCACTTAGATTACTTCTACCTTATTTCTTAGATTGTCTACTCTAATTTCATGCATGAACATAAAGTAACAGATAAATCAACACCATTACACTTGGGAACAAGATTTGGTAACCCAAAAACTCTCCAAGGAGAAGGTAAAACTGGGGTGAGGATGACACCCACAGTGCTTCACTACCACAGTAATAAAGTTGGCTTGTTAGGGCTTACAATTGATCACTTATGGTGATCTACTTTGTTAGGAGTATAAAGGACTGTTAGGTCCACCTTGTGAAAGGATTTTACAATACAGTAAAGTATGTACTCTATTAAGAAATTCTACAAAGGACTATTAGGTCCACCTTGTTAGAGGTTTTGATTGATGCACATGTTAGGATGAATCAACAAGATGATCTCTTCTTTGCAACTTGATTTTCTAAAATATATCATTTGTATAATATGACCATCTAACTGTGATGGATGAGTCTCTACGCTACCCTTTATATTCCCCTGTAGCCTGCTTACCTAATCTGCTCCATATTTCCTCCTTATCTTCATATATATATCATATTACACAACTTACATCTTAGAAAAACTTATCTATCCTCCTTATATACCCTTCAATTAGTAACTTCATACCAAGTCGGATCATGTAAGAGTTATCTTATAATAGTCAAATTATACCTTTAGGTCAACCTATATTCTGATGCTGGGACAATACTATGCATTTGATCTTTTGCTGATGCTTGAACAATACATTGAGCTTGGGTGACACTATTTATTGGATGCTCAGATAACTCTGTGACACTTGAGTGATACATGAATAATCTGACTTGAACTAGTTTTCTTGGTTCAAATAGAGAACTTGACTAACACTATGAATTTGGTTCACACTAGGAACTTGGTTTCCACTGACAACTTGAATAACTTAGTTTATACTGTGAGCTTGGTAAGCATAGTATATCCTTCATCTACTCTGGCTACACTAAAATCTTCTCTTTGATGGAAAGCTCGATTGTACTATTAACTGACCTTCTTGGATAGCTTAAGTGGTTAATCACTAATTGACAATATGTCTTGCCATAAGATCAACAAGCAATATAAAAGTTGACTTGTTGTGTAAAATATCTCCTATTGTCAACATTGCACATGCATTAGTACTATCCATCAATCATATATTTTGTAAACATATCATAAATACCACATAGGCATTAATATAACCATTCCATCATAACTACACATCTAAGAATATATCATATAACTTAATAATAAATAAAAAGCATCTAAAAAGAAAACCACCATATGTACATCTATCTTATCAACATACACTAAAGGAACACACATGATAAGTCCTCACAACATCATATAGCATAAGAAGCATTAAAAATAATTGTCCAATGTACAATAATTTGTGAAAGGAAAGGATTTATTTGAAGTCATACATAAAGTCCATAAAACATATAAGAAATGATGTATAAAAGCTACACTATGATAATGGATCGCCCTCAGAAAAAATAGGTGAATGCTGTGGTGGTGGTGTAGGACTTACTCCACCTATACTTGTGGCTAACCTCAGTGGTCAAGAAGCCACTCTTGAACTCTTTATTTTTACCTATCTAGAGGCCCTTGCATATGATCTCTCTACATAGCTCCCAATTATCTACTTAGGAGGTATCACTTGCTAGTAAGTTTTCTTATAGTAATGACCTTTGGAGCCTTCATAATCAACCGCAAAGTCTTTGTTTAATGCCCTATGGATTGAACCCTTCCAAAATCATCAATAATTGTCTTTCCCTAAACCTACCATGATATGGCTCTCTCTCTCTCTCTCTCTCTCTCTCTCTCTCTCTCTCTCTCTCTCTCTCTCTCTCTCTCTCTCTCTCTCTCTCTCTCTCTCTCTCTCTCTCTCTCTCTCTCTCTCTCTCTCTCTCTATCTATATATATATCTAGTGAGATCACATGCCTATCTTTTTATCCTCTTAGTCCATCCCTTCAACTAAGAAAAATAGGCTACCTCTAGATATAGTGTAGACAATTCCATCAAGATACCATCAACATCAAAATTCTCATCATGTAGTTATTCATCATGTGTTATATCCACATGTATGAGGATTGCTACATAATCTTGTTTCTATGGGGGTAGTTATGGTGATACCTATGGTTCTTACTATGGTCTTACTTGTGACTTTATTCGTGGAGGAAAATTTACCTATTGAGGCCTAGGGTTGAACTTCTATAGGAATATCCACCAAGGGTGTTCAATGTTGTCCCTATTGTTTGAGTCTTCTTGATCTCCTCACAACATGTTGTCCTATCAACATGTTTGTGTTTCCTTGTTGTCTTTCACCACCATCATCCCCCCCATCATGGCCTTGTGCTTCACCCTCCTTTAATCTCCTCCTCCTTTAAGGCTTGGCTTCCTCCTCATCATCCTCCAATGGAGGTAGAATCTCATCCAAATTTATTAGTCTAGGAAAGGGATGCTCCCTAAAGTATCTCTCAAACTTTTTTGTCATCCCTAGATCAATAATCCCTCTTCTCATTGATGATGTCTAAAAAGAAATCTCTAGGAACAATTCCCATATAGACTCAAACAACACTATGGAACCCACTCTCCCATATCCTTGTGTGTCCAAGAGAGCTTAGTGGCACCCTAGAATGCCTAGTTCTTATCAAAATACAAATATGTGAATGAATGAATGAATGCCTCTTAATAATGTAAGGAGTCCTAACAATCAACTATTAGGTTTTAAAATAGTAACCAATCTCTTTATCATCATCACAATTTTTACAATCAAGCTAAAATGACTACAAAGTATCAAAGGCAAGCCTCCAGTACTCTACTTTTCCTAACTTTTCCAATGGGACCTAAGCGATGAGACCTCTGCGACTTGGGAGGATGCTACACCATTGAGGGGATTGTACCCCTATCTTTTTTTTGGCTTCTAGGAGTAAGCCTATGCTAGTGGGGGAGGATGTAGTGCATCTATTTTTTATTCGAGAGATACTTGATACTCTTATTATATGTACTTTAAGATGACCTAAGAGTTAGATGTTATGTTTTGATTCAGATCATAGATGCTATACTGCTATGTTGTTCAGTTTATCATATTTGCACATTGATGCCATTTTGACATGAAAGTAGACCTATGAGGATATATGATTATTTGGTAGTTGGACATATTTCTTGATTATGTTATGCGACGGATTTTATGCTATGGTCATTTACTTCATTCTTGTCTCTTTATGCTTTATGCAAACATAAGTGGTGTAAATGGATTAATTGGGTATTTAATGCATTATTGTTTTGGCTATGATATTATTATACAATTGCACTTGATCGTGTATTGTAGTGTGTAGGAATTGTATCCCTGGCAGTGGCACATGGAGTTATTGATTCAACTATTCATAATTTATCAATGTCGTCCCTATATGGTCAATGTATCCTTATTTAATATTTTAAATTAAACCTTTCAGTGATTATTATATCCAAACTCATCTGCATTATGTGATTAGACCAATAAGCATATCTGTGCATTTAGAGGTTCGCGTTGTTGAAGAAGTTGTTAGGTGGTTTTATGTGATTTTTGGTTTTTGGGCTTTAAATCTTATTGGATTTAATTTCTAGTAGCTTTTCCTTAGGTGAATTTCTATTACGAGGAATAACCTATTTTCGTTTGGGTTGATTAAAAGTCTAGCTACTAGTCTAACTGGCTATTTTCCCTAATTAACTATTCACTCGAAAAATGAATAAGTTTGGAAAGAGGAATTTAATTCCTCACTTTTCTATTTTGCAATTTAGAAAATTGGAGAGCTTTTCTAAAATCCTCTACTTGAAGGATTGGTTTTATGCTTATTCTAAGAGCTGTAAGCGTGGGATTTTCATGAGATTAGTCTCATTGGAGCCAGCTCAGGTAGACCTTGCTTTGTCATGATTTTTGATAGATTCAGCGGGTGATTTATTTTACCGTGTTGTTTTTAGTTTTTGCCCCTTTTGCTGGAAGGTAGGGTTTTCCAATTTTCTTGTTTCTGCTTCATTTCAACTTTTGTTTTTGGTAGTTGTTTGTCTAAAGGCTGAGAAATAGTGTTCCCCCCCCATTTTTTGTTTGTTGGTTCTATCTAGTTGGTCGGGTATGAACATTTTCCCTATTTTTGTGATGGGGGTTTGGGGTTTCGCATCATTATGCTAGTCATTTTTGCATACGGTGTCTAAACCCAAATATTATTAGATTTTTGGGGTTTTTTTATCCAAAGGAAAAATGGGTTTTAATTTTGAAGTTTTCCAATTTTGGGGGTTTTTACCTCACTTTGTGTGCCACCCTATTTTCTTGGGTTTTCTTAGCATGAGTTTGGTTGTGGACTTGGATTATTCATTCAGATGTTAGTCAAACCTTTATTGCACTTTTATGTTGCATTGGGATACATGTCACATCTGTCCTCCCAAGTTTATTTTTGGTTGAGTGACTTTCTGCTTTATGTTATCATCCAGTCCTTATGGTATGATCTTCGTAATGGTGGTACACCACACATGAGCATGTACGCATATATTTGTCAGGTGACTTACAAGGCCCGATCTTCCATGGTACTTCTAGATGTTATGACCATTGGGATTGGTTTGGGAATTTGCATGCTTGCAGAAACTCATCGTTGGATGAGCATGGGTAGGGTAGGGTAGCATATGGAGGGGGCTTCTATCTCACAGCCTATTGTCATGACACCATAGGGTTGGCAGAGGAAGTTTTAAGTGATAACTAAATAAAATACTTGATGGTAATAAAATTTAAGATAATAAAACAATGCTTCAATGTGTGAGCCTTCCGTTGGGAAGTTGAGTCTGCAAAGTTACGAGCTTGGGCTTGTCGATGCCAAGCAACTCCATGATGTCAACCCCTACTTAGTAGCTCATTGAGTGTCTGACCAGGACCTATAGTTTATGCATTGTCTATGTTCTTGGTTTTAGTCATCATAATATCTAGTGTGCATGTTAGCCATGGACGTTGTGCTTTATGTGTGTTTGTGGTTGGATTATTATCTCCATCAGCACAGTGGGAGTGGACTTACAGGGTCCACATGGTTGGCAGGCATAGCTAACTATACCACTACTAGGGATTGGTGTACAAAGATGGTCTCTTTCTAGTACGACTGTTGCTGGATGTTTTCACTTAGTGCTTCAGGTTTTGGAGTATGCTTTCTTGGGATTTATGCTTTCATTTGGATGCTTGTATATCATGTTTAGATAATGTTAGTTATTGACACATTTCCTTATTATGATGATTAGCATATGATAGATAATGTTATTTGTATTTGTAAGATTATCTTATGCTTTACTTCTAGCATGTTAGATTTCCTTATGCTTATGTTGTAGCATGTTTTAGTAGTGATGTCCTTAAATGATAGTATCGATGACTTGATCAATAGCTTGGGATGTTACGCATGAGGGATAGCTAGGGCCCATGATGGTCTTGTGATTCTATTATGGTTAGGAGGAACCACATACTTAGTTCAGTTGTTTTGTTCATTGTGATGTTATTTCAATTATTGCAATGTTGCTTTAGTAAACTGCAATGTTTCCTTCTGTACTTTCCCTTCACTAAATGATTAGATGGTTAGATTGTGTTTTCATCTTTCAGTATTGTGTTTGAGTGTTTATGCCTCGAATTATGGACTTGGTACTCCTTGGTGTGGAGGATTTGAACTATGGTTTTCTCTTTGTGCTTTTCCTTGGAGTTTATTTGTTGCATTCTTGGGCGACCATGTGTTAGCCTAGGGTAATAAAATATAGTGTCGCATGCCCAATAGAGTTTTGTCGTGTGAAACTAGAAAGTATTGCACCTCTTAGGAAGAAATGTCATGCAATATTGGAAAGTATCATACCCCCTTTGAAGTAGTGTCATATGATACTGGTAAAGTATCACATGCCCTTTTAAGGAGTGTCACCCAAGCACTAAAAGTGTTGCACCCCTTCTTGGGAAAGGTCATATGATACTAGAAAGTATCACCCACTGTTGATTTACAACATTGCCTAGTATTTGCAAAAACCTATCTGAGCAAACAATGGGCACTTTTTGGTTTGACCAAAACTTTTTGGGAAGTGTTTTGGCTACCCTTTTAGGTGCTCTTCAATCCTTTGGTGTCACATTTTGAATTCAAAATGTCTGGTTTTGAATTTAGTTTTACGTCTTCTACAGGGATAACTTTAAGGAACACCCCCTCCCAAAATTTATAAAATTGTGGCGAATCACATGTCATTTGGGTGAAAAAAAATTAATAGTGTTGGTGAATTATGTGTCAATCAATGGATATTTGGTGGCGAATTTTTTAATAGTTTAGACAATTTTTACAAAATAATGGCGATTATAATTTTTGTTTTTAATAAAATTATTAATATTGATGGCAAATTATGTTTTGAAATGTAATTATGTTAAATGTATTATTTGAGAACTCAGACCATCTGATGATCCAAGATCAATGGCTAAGGTTTAATTTTGGCCAACATTTCATGAAGGAAGAAGAATTGTCGAGGTAGTCACCAAAATGTTGACACGTATCAAGGTAAGTTGTTTGTGGAGTACAATGTCACTCATAAAAAAAAAATTCACATAGGAAAATGGGAATTTGGCGAATGATGATCATCGAAAGAGACACTTAATTAATTCTATGGCGAATAAGAGTAAACATTAAAGAGAAATATGGGCAAAGAACCTGACAACCAAACTAAAATTATGTAATAATAGTGGCAAATGTTTCGACCACTATATGAGTATTTTATAAAATCTGGGCGAACCGGTCAACTAGTATACGGTGTTTTTTTTAGCCAATTTCTATAGCCCAATCGAGACATATTAGCCAATTGGCGAATAATAGCCACTAAAAAAATCCTTGGTCTTCTATTATCAGTTGTTTTGGTTAGTAGTGGCATTTGGAGATCCATTGGTGTTGGGATGTTTGGTTAGTCTTTCGTTGCCATCTTTGTGATCCTCGTATGTTATGCATTGTGTGCATCCATACTTGTTTTTAAAAAAAACTTAGCTTGTATTTTATCCTTGTTCCAAGGATCTCTGGGCGAGGCATTACATCTGGTATTAGAGCTCATGTTGAAACATTGGGATCTTTGTGTTATGCTTCCACTATGGTTTTGTTTTTTTGTTTTCTATTATTTTTTATGGTTGCTTTTGGATATCTTACTGGTTCATGGTTTTGACTCTTATGCTTGTGACCCAGTTGTTCTGACATTTTCTTCTTGTTCCCATAGTGATGCCTCTTGCACGTAGACCTAGTGGTCAAGGTGATACCCATAGTGGTAACCATGGAAAAAAACACCATGAATAGGGATGTTAGGAAGGAGAGGGAGAATAGGGTAATAATTCTAATCAGAATGGTATGGGGGAATTGATGCCAATGCTCCAGGAGATTCTTGCTCGGTTGGGTTCTCGTGTAGCAAAACACCGATAGGATCATGATCAGGAAGAGGGATCCCATCATGGAGAATCCCATTACTTAGAGCATAGAGAGGAGGAGAATAAACACAAGCATTTCTTTACTCCACCAGGTGGTGAAGGGCACCGTCGAGGTGGTAGGGACTGAAACAATGAAGAATTTTCTTCATCAATCCAAACTACCATTGTACGATGGTAAGGGAGGTGGTCTCAAGGCAGAAACTTGGTTATTAGACATGGAGTGCTAATTCACCATGTACCCATATGCAACCAATTTGAGGGCACATTGTGCGACTATTCAGTTAAGAGACCACACATCCATATGGTGGAATATTGAGAGTCAAAAGCTCTAGATTAGTGTTGCAAATATCACCTAGGAGATCTTTGAGGAGAGGTTTCAAGAGAGATTCCTATCTCCTTAGTTCAGAGAGGCTCGTGCTGATGAGTTCCATGCAATCCAACAAGGGAACATGATAGTAGATTAGTATGAAATCCAATTCTTTAATCTTAGGTAGTACTCATGCTACAACCATGGTGATTTACTCCTAGCTCATCATTTCATCCAAGGCCTTAAGGATGCCCTTATTGGAGAAGTTCATATGTATCAACCTAGGACTCTTGTTCTCGCTATTGAGAAGGCACATATTGTAGAGGAAAATCTAGCTAGAGGTTTCAGTAGTAGATCTAGTTCTCAGAACCAAAGTGCACAAAATTTAGGAAAGGATGCACAGTTTACCCAGACCTTAGGGAAGGGCCAAGCCCAATCCAAACCTTCTCATAGTGGTAAACATCATGGTCATCAGTGGGGATATTGGCCCAAGGGTAGACAGTCTTTTGGTACCTCAGGAAAGAAAGGAGATAACTAGAACTGATGACAGAAATCTCAGCAAGATCATCCCCCTCAGAGTGCTCAACAAATTTCTAGCAGTAGTGCACCTTACCCTAGTGCTACCCAGGGTGGTCATGGAACATGTTCCAACTTTGGAGGAAATTGTTATTCTTGTGGCTAACCTAGTCATAAATCTTTTGAGTGCCCCATCATACCATCTTCAGGACTTGGTAAGGGGACAACAAGATTTGAGCCTACTATAGAAGATGCTGGTAGGAATCACCAAGTCTTTGCACTAGTTGACAATCATCAAGTAGATTATCAAGGTACAATATTCAAGGCTATAGGTACATTGCATGTTATTTTTTCTTCAATTTTATTTGACTTAGGTGCTTCTGATTATTTTATATCACCATCTCTTGTTTAGTGATGTGGGCTAGTGGTAGTACATCAGGTCGATAGGTGGTAGGTTGAGTTGTCCATGAGTTCCAAGGTGGTTATGGACTCATTGGCCAAGGGTTATATTTTGAATTTGGGAACCATCACCACCATAGTGGATCTATGCATTCTACCTTTGGGATCGTATGACATCGTGGTGGGCATGGCTTGGTTAGCTGCCCATCAAGCGAATATCAATTTTCATCGTAAGATGATACATTGTGTTGATGACACAGGTGGGTAGGTGAAACTTTTGGGAGTTCAAAGACCAGTCTCACTTTGGATGATCTCAGGTAGTCAACTGAAGTGGAGTGTGCAAAAGGGTTATCAATTGTTTCTTATTTCTGTCAATGATCTCGAGGAAGCCGAGAACCATATGGTGACACTTGATGATCACCCATTCCTTCATGAGTACATAGATGTATTTCCTAATGAGATTCTAGGTATGCCACCATAGTGTGACATTGATTTCTGGAGTGATCTTGTACTAGGAGCGGAGCTAATTTTGTGAACTCCTTATTACATGACTACTCAAGAGTTGAGTGAGCTCAAATTTCAGTTGGAGGAATTGTTGGCCAAGTGCCACATTCATCCTAGTGTATCCCTATGGGGTGCACCATTCATCTTCATGAAGAACAAGGATGGTTCTTTGTGATTGTGAATCAATTACCAACAGTTGAATAAGGTAACGGTGAAGAACCATTATCCTTTGCTGAGGATAGATGACTTGATCAATCAGATGAAGGGAGCATGAGTGTTCTCAAAGATTTATCTAAAGTTGAGATATCATCAGCTTCGAATTAAGGAGGTTGATACTCATTGAACAACTTTTTGTATACAGTATGGGCATTATGAGTTCATGGTTGTACCCTTTGGGTTAACCAATGCGCCATCAATGTTTATGAGTTTGATGAATGGTGTATTTTGCACTTATCTTGATCAGTGTGTCATTATATTCTTAGATTACATATTGATTTATTCAAAGACTATGGAGGCACATAAAGTCCATTTATGTCAGGTATTGTAGTGCTTGAGAGACCATCAGTTGTATGGCAACTTGAGTAAATGTGAGTTCTTCCAGTATGAGGTGAAGTATTTGGGACACATCATCACTAGTGATGGAATTACAGTGGATCTAAAGAAGATTCATGCTATCATGGATTGGCTAGTACCCACTAATGTCTTAGAATTTTATAGTTTCATGGGATTGGCAGGTTACTACCGTCACTTCGTGAAGGATTTCTCATGAGTATCTCATCCCATCACTTCTCTTCAGCAAAAAGGGAAGAAGTATGTTTGGTTAGACTAGTGCAAGGCAACATTTAATGCTCTTAAGGAGTGTTTGACGAGTGCACTAGTCCTTGTAGTGCCTAATCCTATAGGTGATTTCATGGTTTGCATAGATGCTTTGTTGGAAGGCGTGGGTGCGATGTTGATGCAGGATGGTCGAGTGATTGCATATGAGTCTAAAAAACTCAAGGACCATGAGCTTAACTACCCCACTCACAATTTCAAACTTGCAGTTATAGTGCATGCTCTTGTTTGATTGAGGTATTTTCTTTTGGGACAAAGGTTTCTATTGCATAGTGATCATAGAAGCTTGTAGTATATCTTTACTCAGCTAAACCTAAATGTATGATAGCATCCCTGGATGGAGTTCTTGTGTGAGTATGACTTCGATGTTCATTACATTAAAGGAAAGGAGAATGTCATCATGAATGCCTTGAGTATGAGGTGACATGAGGTTTCAGTGATGTCATTGGGAGTGGATTTGTGAGGCCGTATCTTAGAGGCTTTTCCTAGTGACACTTGGTATCAAAAGGTGAGGGCAGAGATTAAGTCTAGATGTACCCTTGAGGGGAGATTTTTAGGTTATATGCTTGAGCCTAATGGACTACTATGACACTTGGGGCGTATCTATGTACCCATGTTGTGTGATCTTCGTACCTTGGTCTTGGTGGAAGCGCATTGTGCATTGTATTCCACACATCCCAATGTCAAGAAGATGCATGTTGATCTCAAATAGTTATACTTTTGGGTAGGGATGAGACATGATGTTGCTAATTTTTTTGTTAGATGTCTTGAGTGCTAGAGAGTGAAGGTAGAGCATCAACATTCGGTAGGTCTTTTGTAGCCACATACCATTCCTGAGTGGAAGTGGGATACGATATCCATTGATTTTATCACAGGATTTCCTATGTCATCATAGAGGCATGATGATATCATGGTGATAGTGGACACATTGTCCAAGGTAGCACATTTTTCACCCATGAGAACATCCTATGTAGCTTCTTCTGTAGCACATGTTTTCCTGGAAGATAATGTTTATTTGCATGGGATTCTTGATCAAATTATTTCAAATAGAGATCCAATGTTTACTTCTGCACTGTGTACGTCTCTCTAGCATGCTTTGGGCGTGCAGCTCAATTTTACTTTGACTTATCACCTAGAGACGGATGGTTAAACTAAGAGAGTGAATCAGGTTCTAGAGGATATGCTTCACATGTATGTTATAGATAGGTAGGTGAAGTGGGAGGACTATTTGTTGTTGAATTTGCATACAACAATAGGTATCATAGTTCTCTTGGCATGTCACCTTTTTAGGCCTTGTACAGAAGACTATGTCGTACCCCTTTGAGTTGGGATCATTTAGAGGACAGAGTTCTTTTGAGTTAGAGATGCTTCAGGATATGGAGCAGCAGGTTGTTCGCATTAGGGAGCATTTGGATACTGCTCAGATAGGTAGAAGAAGTATGCAGATGCCCATAGGTTGGATCATCACTTTTCTATTGGTGATAGGGTGTTTTTGCGAGTGTGTCCAAGGAAGAGCCCCATCCATTATTGGAAAGGCTCTAAGTTGGCACCACATTTTGTTGGACCATTTGAGATGCTTGAGAGGATTGGTCATGTTTCTTATCGACTAGCATTTTCACCTAGCCTATCACGCATCCACGATGTATTTTATGTTTCTATTTTGAGGCAGTATATTCCATATGTGACCCATGTTCTTGATTGGGATGCTTTATAGGTAGTGGATAAGAAACTTACTTTGGAGCCCATTTGTATCCTACAATAGCAGAGGTTAACCTTGTGAGGTCGGGACATCGAGCAGGTAAGGGTCCAATTGGACTTGAGTGATGAGACCTCTACGACTTGTGAGGCTACTACACGATTGAGGGGCTTGTACCCCTATCTTTTTGCTAGCTTGTAGGAGTAAACCTATGCTAGTGGAGGAGGATGTAGTACCTCTCGTGTTTGCAGTCTGTACCTTGTCTATTTTTTATTTGAGAGATAATTGATACTCTTATTATATGTACTTTGAGATGACTTGAGGGTTGGATGTTATACTTTGATTCAGTATCATATATGCTATACTACTATGTTGTTTAGTTTATCATATTTGCATGTTGATGCCATTTTGAGATGACAATAGACATGTGAGGATATTTGATTATCTGGTAGTTGGACATATTTTTTTGATTATGTTATGCGACAAATTTTATGCTATGGCCATTTACTTCATTCTTGTCTCTTTATACTTTATGCGAATGTGAGTGATGTAAATGGTTTAATTAGGTATTTAATGCATTATTGTTGCTTTAGCTATGATATTATTATGCAATTGCAATTGATCATGTGCTGTAGTGTGTAGGAATTATATCCGTGATAGTAGTACATGGAGTTAGTGATTTAGCTATTCATATTTTACCAATGTAATCCCTATATGGTTGATGTATCCTTATTTAATTGTTTAAATTAAATATTTTGGTGATTATTAAATCTAAACTCATCTACATTATGTGATTAGACTAGTGAGTGTGTTTGTGCATTTAGAGGTTCGCATTGTCATGGAAGTTGTTAGGTGATTTTTCGTGATTTTTGGTTTTCAGGCTTTAAATCTTATTGGAGTTAATTTCTAGCAGCTTTGCCTTAGGTGAATTCTGGTTATAAGGAATAACCTATTTTCATTTGGGTTGATTAGGAGTCTAGCTAGTCTAACTGGCTATTTGCCCTAATTGATTATTCACTCGAAAAGTGAATAAGTTTGGAAAGAGGAATTTAATTCCTCACTTTTCTATTTTGCAATTTAGAAAATGGGAGAGCTTTTCTAGAATCCTCTTCTTAAAGGATTGGTTTTCTACTTTTTCTAAGAGCTGTGAGCATGAGATTTTCATGAGATTAGTCTCGTTGGATCCGGCTCAGGTAGACCTTGCTTTGTCTTGATTTCTAGCAGATTCAACAGACGATTTATTTTACTATGTTGTTTTCAATTTTTTACCCTTTTGCTGGCAAGTTGGGCTTTCTAGTTTTCTTGTTTTTGCTTCATTTTAGCTTCTATTTTTGGTACTTGTTTGTCTAGAGGTTGAAAATTAGTTTTCCCCTCTATTTTTGTTTGTTGGTTTTGCCTAGTTGGTCAGGTATGAACATTTTCCTTGATTTTGGGATGGGAGTTTGGGGTTTCACACCATTATGTTGGCCATTTTTGCATACGGTGTCCGAAATCAGATATTATTAGATTTTTGAAGTTTTTGTACCCAAAGGAAAAATGGTTTTAATTTTGAAGTTTTTTAGTTGTTAGGGTTTTTACCTCATTTTGTGTGCCACCCTATTTTCTTAGGTTTTCTTGGCATGAGTTTTGCTGTGGACCTAGATTATCCGTTTGGATGTCAGTTGGACCTTTATTGCACTTTTATGTTGCATTGGGATGCATGTTGCATCTGTCCTCTCAAGTCTATTTTTGGTTGAGTGACTTTCTACTTTGTGTTCTCATCTAGTCCTTGTGTTATGATCTTCATGATAGTGGTTTGCCACACACAAGTACATGTGCGAACAATTTTTAGGTGACTTGCAAGGCCTGATCTTCCATGGTACTTTCAGAAGTTATGATCATTGGGGTAGGGTTGGGAATTTGCATGTCTACAGGCACTCATCATTAGATGAGCATGTGTAGGGTAGGGTAGCATATGGAGAGGTTTTTTATCTTGCAGCTTTGTGTCATGATGCCATAGGGTTGGCAGAGGAAGTTTTAAGTGATAACTAACTAAAACACTAGGTGGTAATAAAATTTAAGATAATAAAATAATGCTTCAATGTGTAAGCCTTCCGTTGGGAAGTTGAGTCTACATAGTTTCGAGCTTGGGCTTATCGATGTCAAGTGACTCTCTATGATGTCAGCCCCTACTTAGTAGCCCATTGAGTGTCTGAATAGGACTTGTAGTTTATGCATTGTATATGTTCTTGGTTTTATTCATCAAACTATCTAGCATGTGTGGTAGCCATTGACGTTGTGCTTTATGTGTGTTTGTGGTTAGATCATTATCTTCATTAGCACAGTGGGAGTGGACGTAGAGGTTCCATATGGTTGAGAGGCATAGCTACCTATGCAACCTCTAGGGACCTATGTATAGAGACAGTCTTTTGTCCTATTGCAACCATTGTTGGATGTTTTCACTTAGTGCTTTGGGTTTCGGAGTATGCTTTCTTGGGATTTATGCTTTCATTGGGATGCTTGTATATCATTTTTATTAGACTGTGGTGATTGATCAGGGAATTATTGTACGTACTCCATAATTCCTCGATGGGGTTCAGGGTTGGGCCAGCCTTCGAGTGGGGGTTTGGGGGCGGTAGCCCCCAATACAGTCGGGGCCATCAACCCATGACTATTTGGGGGTTTAGTGGTGGAGGCCTTGAGAAAAAAAATTGGGCCCTATTTTATCAAGATTTTGGGCTGACATGTAATTATTAATTATAACCCTAAAGCGATAAAAAAAACTTGTATAAAAGGGCTTAGGGTTAGGGATTGTTTTATTGTGGGTGATGTAAAAATTAGTTCTTGCAATGGTATTGAGCTGTAAGGGATTATGAATTGTAATCAGGTTGTAATCACTAGATTGTAATAATATTGGACTTTCTATTTGGTGGATGTAGCCTAGGGATTGGGTGAACCATGTTAAATTTTGGTGCCTTGTGTTCTTTTCTATGTGATCTATTATTTTTTGATATTGTTTATATTTGCATGTAATTTTTATTTGTTTGTGGTTAAATCCTAACAATGTTTAGATGATGTTAGCTATTGACGCATTTCCTTATTATGATGATTAGCATATGATAGATGATGTTATTCGTATTTGTAGGATTATTTTATGCTTTACTTCTAGCATGTTAGATTTCCTT
Source organism: Cupressus sempervirens (assembly GCA_028749045.1). Taxonomy (NCBI): domain Eukaryota; kingdom Viridiplantae; phylum Streptophyta; class Pinopsida; order Cupressales; family Cupressaceae; genus Cupressus; species Cupressus sempervirens. Next base: position 661,343,864 of record CM053791.1, read on the forward strand.
ATGCTTATGTTGTAGCATGTTTTAGTAGTGACATCGTTATATGATAGTACCAATGATATGATCAGTAGCTTGGGATATTATGCGTGGGGGATGGCTAGGGCCATGATGGTCTTGTGATGCTATTATGGTTAGGAGGAACCACGTACTTAGTTTGGTTGTTTCATTCATTGCGATGTTATTTCAGTTATTGTGATGTTGCTTTAGTACACTATGATGTTTCCTTATGTACTTTCCCTTCACTAAATGATTAGATGGTTAGATTGTGTTTTTGTCTTTCAGTATTGTGTCTGAGTGTTTATGCCTCAAATTGTGGATCTGGTACTCCCCAGTGTGGAGGATTTGAACCACGATTTTCTTTTTTTTCTTTTCCTTAGAGTTTATTTCTTGCATTGGGTGACATGTGTCAGCATGGAGTGATACAATATAGTGTCGCAATACAATATAGTGTCGCACACCCAAAGAGTTTTATCTGTGATACTAGAAATTATCACACCTCTTAGGAAGAAATGTTGTGTGATACTAGAAAGTATCACACCCCCTTTGTAGTAGTGTCATATGATACTAGTAAAGTATTGCATGCCCTTTTGAGGAGTGTCACCCAAACCTTGAAAGTGTTGCACCCCTTCTTGGGAAAGGTCATACGATATTGGAAAGTATCGCCCAATGCTGATTTAAAATATCACTTGGTATATGCAAAAACCTGTCTAGGTAGACAGTGGGCACATTTCGATTTGACCCAAACTTTTTGAAAAGTGTTTTGGCTACCCTCTTATGTGCTCTTCAATCCTTTGGTGTCACATTTTAAATCAGAATGTTTGGTTTCGAATTCAATTTTGTGTCTTTCATTGTTAGTCATTTTGGTCAATAGTGGCATTTGGAGATTCATTGGTGTCAGGATGCTTGGTTAGTCTTCCATTGTGATCTTTTTGATCCTAATATGTTGTATGTCATGTACATCCATACTTGTTTAAAAATAAATTATCTTGGCTTGTATTTCATCCTTGTTCCAATGATCTCTAGGTGGGGCATTACATAGAATCTTTTGTAAGTCATTTTGACAAATATAAATTGGGGTGTTTAGGTTTAGGTTATGTATCACCTAGAGAGTGTGGATGGGAGAGTGAAGTTGAAGAGCTAGAAGTCTAAGTTAGGATTTGGGAACATAATAAGTTTGGAATTTCATAAATCTTGTTGGTCGTAACCCAAAAGACCTCACAATTGGGAATGTATGTTGATAATTGGATGATTCAATAAAATATTTTCTATTCCTTCTCTCCTTAGTGTTTTTATTTGTGTTGTTTAATTTTGTTGTGTGTATTCAACAAGGTGATTAAATAGTTAGGTGTGCCTCTGGCCCTAGCTTTTTGTCTCCTCCTTTCATATGGTGGTATCAGAGACTAGGGTTCGTCCTTGACAAGATTGAATCATATAGAACCCTTGGATTTGGTTGTAGGGTGGCAAACCTAGAATTTGGCCTATAACTTGTAGCAGGTTACAATCTTGCAAGAACCTGTTTGTCAAGATGGTTTGAGCTAGACAAAATGATGACCTTGTTATTATGGACATGTTGAGACAAATTGAAGCCATATTATATTTTGTGGAGACAACCCAAAGGAGAGGAGCACATCTCAATGATGTGAGTGATGATGAAGCAATGACACCAAACCCTAATCCAAAACCTGAGGAAGATCAAGATGAGGAAATATTTTTTAGAGTACTGTCTAGTGCACATTCAAAGCCTGTTGTGGAAGTTGTTCCTTATGATGGAAACTTGGACACTAATTTTGTGTTGGATTGAATCTCCAATATGGAGAAGTTCTTTTAGTTCAAAGGCACTTCTATAATAGGAAGGCAAAGATTGTTGTCATTAGGTTGATAGGTCATGCCTCACTATGGTGGGAGCATTTGCAAACTAATAGACAAAGAAGAGGTAAGGAGAAGATTAGAACCTGGTAGCAAATGGTAAACAAGGTGAAGAATAAGCTCCTTCATACTGATTACCAAGTTATCTTGTTGAGAAAGATGCAAAATTTGAGACAAAAGGATATGATTGTGAAAGAGCATAATGAGGAATTATATAAATTGGTTATTATATTTAAACATATGGATGATGAAGTTGAGAAAGATGCAAGATAACTAAATGGGTTGAGGTCTAGAATTCAAGATGAGATAAGTTTTGTAAAATCAAAAAGTGTGGAAGAAGCATATCAATATGCCTTGAAAGTTGAGGATATCTTGACAAAGAATCATGAACAAAAACAAAGAGGTAGAGGTGATAGATTCCAGAGAGGCAGAGGTAGATCCTATGGAGAAGCTGGCATATTTGACAATTTTGTGCAAGATAAGGGAAAATCTGAATAGAAGATTGAGGATAAGGCAAGACTGAGTCAAAAGGTGGTAATTCTTATCGAGGAGGTACTAGTTCTTACTGAGAATGAGGTAATTCTTATTCCATAGGAGGTTTTTGTGGTAATTATTTCAGATGTGGAAAAGAAGGGCATACATCCTTTCAATGTACATACTTTGGCAAAAATGAACAAGGTAATAGAAATATTGTGATTTAAGGAGATCTTGAGGGCTCACCTTATGGACCTAAGGTTGGAGAAAATTTGATGGTAAGGAGAACTTTGTGTAATAAGATAGTTGATGAGGAACTTGTCCCGAGGATAAGTCTTTTCAAGACTAGATGCAAAATGATACGAAAATGTTGCACAATAATTATTGATAGTGGAAGTTTAAAAAATTTGGCATCAGAGGAGTTGGTTACAAAGTTGCAGTTGTAGAGGTTGAGATACCCTAAACCTTATCATGTTTCATGGGTCAAGGATGAGCATAAATTTCTGGTAAGTGAGCAATATATTGTGAAATTCAAGATTGCAAACTATTTTGGTAAAGTTTTGTGTGATATTATGCCTATGGATTGTTTTTGTATTCTGTTGGGTAGACCTTGGCAGTATGATATACATGTTGTGCATGATGGTAGATCAAATCAATACACACTTTAGGTGAATGGGGAAAAGAAAATATTATTGTCATCAATTGAAGCTTATGATAACATAAATTGTACTACTATTAGAGTTTGCAAGGTTAAGGGAAAACAATTTGAGAAAGGGATGAAAAAGAACCTTATATATTTTGCTATAATTATTAGAGGGCCAGGTTGTAGTAATAAAAGTCAAGCGATAGAATATAGTAATGATCGAGCCATAGATAGAGGCTGAGTGACAACAAAACTAATAGTTTTGGCTGAGTGCCAACGAAAATTGAAAACTTGTTGAATGAGTACAAGGAGATTGTTGTTGAAGATATACCTGATGGTTTACCACCAGTAAGAAGTACTAGTCATTGTATGGATATGATTCCTAGAGCTAGTTTTCCAAATAAAGCACCATGTAGATTGACACCTACAAAAAATGAAGAACTCAAAAGACAAGTGCAGGAGTTATTACAAAAAAGTTTGATAGAGTAAAGCTTGAGTTCATGTGTTGTACCTATTGTATTAGCACCTAAGAAGAATGGAGAATGAAGGATGTGTACTAATTCCAAAGCTATTAACAAGATAATAGTAAATTATAGGTTTCCTATGTCAAGGATGGACGACATAATGGATTGTTTGAGTGAAGAAAAGTATTTTACCTAGATTATTTTGAAAAGTGGTTATCATCATACTAGAATCAGAGAAGGTGATGAATGGAAGACTACCTTCAAGAAAAAAGATGGTTTGTATGAGCGGTTGGTTATGCCTTTTGGTTTGACTAATACAACAAGTACTTTCATGAGGTTGATGAATGAGGTCTTAAAAATATTTTTGGATAAGTTTTTAATTGTTTACTTGAATGATATTATGATATTCAATAAGACTAAGGAAGAACATCTTGAGCATGTTAGAAAAGTATTGTAGAGATTGAAAGAGGAGAAATTGTTGATTAATTTGAAGAAGTCTTCATTTATGAAAGAAGAGATTGTGTATTTGGGATTTGTGATTTTAGCTAATCGTTTGAGAATGGATCCTGAGAAGGTTAAAGCAATTTTGGAATGACCTACACCTGAGAATGTGGTTGAGGTAAGATCATTTCATGGTTTGACTAGTTTCTATAGAAAGTTTATAAAGAATTTTAGTATTGTTTGTAATGTTATGACTAAGGCTATGAGAGGAGATAAAAAGGATTTTAAGTGGAAACATGGAGCTGGTAAGAGTTTTGAGACTTTGAAACAAAAGGTTACTAAGTTACCTATATTGGCTTTGCCTGATTTCAATAAGATATTTCAAGTTGACTATAATGCAAGTGGTAGTGCAATAGGATTTGTGTTGAGTCAAGAAGTTAACTTGTTGTTTTCTTTAGTGAGAAATTGAATGATGCTAAAAGAAAGTATTTTGTAAATGATCATTAATTTTATGCTATTGTTCAAGCCTTGAAGAAGTGGAGACATTATTTGATTTCTAAGGAGTTTGAGTTGTACACTAATCATAAAGCTTTACGATATTTGGGAAGTAAACATAAGTTGAATCATAGACATATCAATTGGGTTGAATAATTGTAGAGTTTTACATTTGTAATCAAGCATAAAATTAGAGTTACTAACCAAATTGGAGATGCATTGAGCAGAAGTCATTCTTTGTTGACCAAGATGAAGGCTACAGTTCTTGGTTTTAATGCAATGAAGGAGTTGTATGATACTGATCCTAATTTTTCCAAGGGAATCTATCAAGTCAACTGAGTAAGTTTGATGGGTATTTCATTCAAGAAGGCATTTTGTTTAAAGGAATTTAGTTGTGTATACCAAGAAGTTCTATGAGAGTTAATTTGATTAAGGAAAAGTGTTGTGGTGGATTGGTTGGACATTTTGGTATCAATATGGCATTGAGTTTTCTTTAAAAAAGTATTGTTGGCCACATATGTATAAGGATGTTCAGAAGTTTGTAAGGAGTTGTGGGGTTTGTCAAGTTGCAAAAGGATTAAGTGAGAATACTTGATTAGATACACTTATTTCTATTCCTAAAAAACCTTGGACTGACAATAGTATGGATTTTGTTCTCGGGTTACCTAAGATAACAAGAGGGTATGATTCTATATATTTTTTTTGTGGATATATTTTCTAAGGTGGCACATTTCATACCATGTAAGAAGACATCAAATTTTGTGCATATTGTTGAGATTTTCTTCAAAGCGATTGTTAGATTGCATGGATTACCAAGAAGCATTATTTTTGACAAAGAAAACAAATTTTTTGGTTATTTTTGGAGGACTTTGTGGAAGAAGATGGATACCAAGTTGAATTTTAGTTCTACATTCCATCCATAGACAAAGGTTGTGAACAAAAACTTGGGTAATTTGTTGAGATGTTTAGTTGGAGATAAGTCGAGTAATTGGGATATGGTATTGGAACAAGGTGAGTTTGCATATAATAATTTTGTGACTAGGAGTATTGGAAAAAAACCATTTGAGATTTTTACTAGAATGCATCCTAGAGGAATATCAAATTTGAAGGATGTTATTGATGAGGAGAAGAGAAATGTTGAAGGAGAAGTATTTTCTGATTTTATGAAGTCTTTACATGAGGAAGTGAAATTGAGATTGGAACAAAGTAATCAAAACTATAAGAAAAATATTGATAAGTCTAGGAGACATCATGTTTTTGAAGTTATTGATGAGGTGATGGTTCATTTGAAGAAGGGCAGATTTCCTGTTGGAACATATAGTAAACTGAAAATGAAGAGTTTGGTCCTTGTAGAGTTTTGAGGAAGTTTGACAGTGCTAAAGCTTATGAAGTTGATTTTTATAATGACATGGATATATCTCCTATATTTAATATTGCTAATTTGCATAAGTATTATGAGTCAGATGATGAAGTTGTTGTACTAGATTATTATCCTAAGAAGTGGACTAAAGAGGTTGAACAGATATTCAATCAGAGAGTTGGTAAAAGCACAAAAGGAAAGGATTACTATGAATATTTGATGAAATGGAAGACTAGACTAGTTGGACATGCTACATGGATTTCTCAATCTAAGTCAGATTCAACTCAGGTTGTGACATCTGAATGATTCAAGAGAATCATTTTTTTCAACCTTGGTTGTCTAATGCAGGAGTATCCTAGGTTTCCTTGCTATCCTACTCATCTTTGTTCATTATTCCTATTAGTACTAAGTTGTAATGGTTGTTGAGTTGCAATTGCTAACAAGTTTGTCAATGTTGGTCAAGTTGCCCAGTATTGACTGAGTGCTTCAATGGTTGGGTGTTCCTTCATGTGTCTAGTGAACCTAATGTTTGTTGATACTCAGTTCCTTCTTTTACTAAATTCTTTTGTGATTGGTTCTTAGTTTGAGTTGACTTATGTAATTAATTTGGATCAGAAATTTAATGTTAGGATCTTGTCTTGGGATGTGTGCAAACTATTTTGAGGTCATTCTTCTATTATGTAAAGATCTAGAATATTTTGTAAGCCATCTTGGCAAGTATAAATAGGGGCATTTGGGTTTAGGTTACATATCACTTAGAGAGTAACGATGGGAGAGAGAAGTTGAAGAGTTGGAAGTCTGAGTTAGGATTTGAGAACATTCTAAGTCTAGAATTTTGTAAATCTTGTTGGTTGTAACCCGTAAGGCCTTACAACCTGGCATGTATGTTGATAATTAGATGAATCAATAAAGTATTTGTTGTTCCTTCTCTCCTTAGTGTTGTTCTCTACATTTTTTTCTTCCATTTTTTTTATTCAACAAGGTGATTGAATAGTTAGGTGTGCCTATGGACCTATCTTGTCGTCTCCTCCTTGCACCATATGGTAACCCAGATAAATAAACTAGTTAAATGATCATTTAAAAATTGGTGTAGATCATGGTATGAATGACCTAATAAGCATACCATTCATAAAAACCTATTCCCCTCATCCACCATCCTTTGTAGCACAGTACCCCATCCAACTGTAAAACCATGCAACCTCTAATCAAGTTAGACACATCTACTAATGATTCTAGTAAGAATTGCAAGCAAGGACTCATATACAAGTACTATGTCACCCCAACTAATTGCATACTCATCAATCTCATTATCTCCAAATACTTCTCTACACTCTTCTAATACACCATATCGCTCATACTAGACCAACACCCTAGTAATGAGAAATCTTAAGATATAGAAGACATTTTTTAAGGTAATAGACATCTCTCTAGTAAGAAAGTAAAATATGCTAGTCTCACTTTGCCACCACTCAACCAAGGTGCTCAATATGCCTAAATTTTGCCTAATCCTAGTTATATATAAAATATGTAGCAAACTGGTGCAGCCCATCAAAATACTATATATCAATGATAACAATGGTTGCATACTCTATGACATGGGATTTCTCTCTAGACATCATCATATCAGGCAATTTCTATCAAAATAAAATATCATACATGTCATATATCATGCACAACATCTCAAAAAACATGTTATCTAATCTATCAAAGTGTCAATGCTTATATCATGTACACACATTTGCAAATTTTATCAAATCAAAATCATAACATCAATCCATACATCATACAATTCACATAATCACTCAAGTGATATCAAATTGTAAGATCAATGTTATTGATGTTGGTATTTCTAACTATTGTTGTTTATTAGTGTTAAACACTTTAGTCATTTACAAGGCAGAATCAGACGATCATCACTACAATCAAACTACTCTATATAGGTCGAGTTTTGTACATAAGTATGTACCGAGCTCTATAGGAGCCAAGTAAGAGTATGGTCATCGAGTATTCTCTATATGATCTGAGCTCAACATCGACCGAGTAGTTCAAAGCATACAAGTTTAAACTTAATAGTATGTGTTGAGCATAATACAGACCAAGCAACAAAAATGCCAAGTATCAGAAAATGGTATAGGTTGAGCAATGCAGAGTATACATAAAAGTCAAAAATGATACAAATTTTGAGGTAAATCATTTTTTAGTCGACTTGGAAGGAACATTTAATATATGTAGAGATTGTTACAAAGAGTTACATGATTATGACATGGAACATAGATCTTTATGTGTTGTGATCAACGATTCTGATGAAGAGGAAAAATATGGAAGTATCTAGAAAATTATTTACATAACTCTTTAAATAGAGAAGATCTTAACCTAGATCATGCAGAGATGAGCTGTGTAGAGATGAGATGTGTTGCAATGAGATGAGAGGAGAAGAGTGTGTATGTGAACACGGAGTAATATGCAAATAGTGAAGTGAAATATCGAGAAAAAATCAGAAGATAGTGGAAGTGTTATATTATATCCTAACAAAGAAAGTGGCCTATTGAGTGTAATGAAGGGGAGAAAAAGTATTATCAGATCAAAAGAGAGGATTAATTAGCAAGGAGAAGATTTATTCACCTTGGAGGGTTTTTGGGTAACAAATATTATGTTATGTGTTAATTTTCATGCATGTGATGGATCAGATTTATATGTTAGAAGAAGTTTATTATTACAAGTTTTATATGCACAAGTTAACTGGTGAATGTGTGAATGAATTTTTGAAAAGAAAAAGTTCATAAGATTCTAATTCACACCCACCTCACCCCACACTCCCCCCACCCCTCACCTCTCAGTAACTTGTTATCTTGTTTATACTTCTATCTATGAACAATTGGTATCAGAGCATTGGTTCTCTAAGAGAAGCTTAATCGCTTGGAGATGAAGGCTTTTAAACTAGACAAGGCTATTGATAATAAGGTGATCTATATCCAACTCATACTATAGAAACTTGAGAAAGCAAGACAAGATCTAAAGAAATCTTTAAAAAGAAGAAAGGAATTGGCTATCCAGGACAAACAATTTTCCTATGAAGAAGTTGAGACTGAAGGATTGTTTGAATCAATCAATCCAAATGACAAAGAATCTATAGATCTTCTTGAAAAGAACAAACTCTTGAATGAAGAAATAAGAGGACTGAAAAGAGAACATGAAACCCAATTAGTAATATTATGTGAAGTGATTGAACAAAAGAAGAAAGTTGAAGAAGACAAGACTATGGTTGAGGAAGACAAAAGGGTAATGGCTACCAAACTTGAAAAAGGATATCAAATGTGCAAATGCTCACAAACACTCAACTAGACATGATGAATCAACTAATGCTTACAAATCAGGAATTGAATCATAAGAATGTGAAAATTGCAAATTTCAAATCACAGAAGGACATACTAAAGAATGAACTAAAAGTTGAGAAAGAATCTATGGAGAGATTCAACAAACCAAAAGAAGCAATGAAATAGTTTGAAGAACTTATGAAGTCATCTGGCAGCATTGATGGCTCAAGACATTCATACACTAGCAAGGAGAATCATCCAGGAATGGAAAGTTAAGGAATGCAATGTCAAAGAACAAACCAACATGCTATCACTATGGAAAACTTGGTCATACCAAACATTTGTCGAAGCAAACATGGTATGAAAAATTTTAAGCCTAAGTTTATTGGCTATTGTTTTTACTACAAGAAACAAGAACATCAAATACATGAGTGTAGGTCAAGAATGAGGAATGGATCAACTACACCTAGATTTGAAGGATATTGCTATAACTGTCAAAAGTGTGGGCATAGAGCATATGAATGTAGATCTCAAACAAAACCTTATTAGACAAATCAGAGGTAGAATTATGTACCTAACAATGCATGTTAACATTGTCACAAGTTTGGACATCTAAAGAAGAATTGTAGGACTCAAGTACATTCTATAAATCAAACAAAAGAGAAAGGAAAAGGAAAAGTAGACATTGAGAAAATAAAGGAAATGAATCAAAAATGGAGAAAGAGAGCAGAAGATGGAAATAGTGGAGCAAATGGAGTTGAGGTCACCCAATCCAATGGAGAAGGTGATCATGTCATCTCAAACTAAGCAACAAAGGTATGTATGGAAATGTATATTTAATTGATATATCATACATCAATTCCTCATATGAAATGTGCCAAAGTTCATATTCGTATATAGGAAGATGCATAAGAATAGATCTACGAAGGTTGCCTAACATTGGTAAAATGTCTATGTTGACTGAGCATTGCAACATGGATCGAGTACTTTAGAAGTGAAATGGTAGAGACTGAGTTGTTAAACAAAGACCCAGTTCAAAGGTACCAACATTGATCGAGACAATTGAATTCCACCTACTTGAGTACACACCATCAAAGGAGACCCTAAATTGATCAAAAGAAGGTATATATCAATTTTGAAGTCATTATCTCATATCTTGCATACAAATTTCAAGAGCACAAAGTGATTTGGCAATTTGAGCGACAAGCAAAAGATTTCAAGAGTACGAGACATTGAACAAGTGAAGATCTGAACTGTGCCAAGTAATTTAGAGGAGAAAGTGGAAACTTCAAACCTTAACAAAATATATGGAAACTTCATTTACAATTGGAATGAGTCAAGAGGTTAGTAAAATCCAACTAGTGAAAAGTGACGCTTGTCCTCCACCAAAGTTTCATGATATTCTAGAAATTGCAATGAAAGGTGATTTAATGGGTGCATTGTCCTCAATACCACCCAAAGTTATTATGATCCATGATGTTAGGAGTTGTTATATGTGTAAGATCAGAGAAGTAGGGGATTATGAGATCAGAGAAGCATACGAGAAACAATATAATGGAGGAATCTTAAAGGATGAATTTAAAATTATTAAGAGGAAAGGGTTAACTCATGCCCTAGAATTTCCAAGAAATTTCAAAATTGAATGGATTAAAATTGTTTTGAATAGAATCCATGATATGAAGTTTTGGTTACATAATGGACCTGTTGAGATCACAAAGAAAATGATTTAGAGAGTTACAGACAATCCAACCCTAGATAAGAAGAAAACCATGTGATGCTTGAGTCAAGATGAAATTGAGGCAAACACAGATGCTGAGTGGAATAGACGAGGTCTTTCCATTACAAATATTTTTGATCTAGTAATAGAATTTGATGTGAGGGTCACAAATTTTACCAGTCAAGTAGACTAAATAGTGTGTCATGTATGGTAGTGGATCAAGCATGGAAGATAGTGATAAAAGATCATGAATATGGTCTTGCCAAGCTACAAATACTACAATTAGTAGAGAATTTGTCATCTATCAGAAAAGCAAAGAGATAAATGTGTAAGTTTGGATCCCTAGTTGTATATATTTTCCTCTATATCCAAAAATATTTTCCTATTATTGCTGATGTTGTTTGGGAACAAAGCAAACCAATGACTAGACAGATAAGTGAATACATTACTCAATTAGGAGAAAATTTTGAGAATGTCATGAATACTTACTTTGAGGAATTTAAGAAAAGAATGAAGATGAGGATACTTGAAGAATTGGTCACAATGTATTATAATGACATATATTTTCTTGTAGACATAGACAATACATTTGTACATGTAGTAAACCTGAGGAAGGCTTGGTTACAAAGTTTTGATTATGAAATTGATAGTGATTTAGTGAGTGCAAACATTGTTGAACTATTGAAAGAAGAAAGAGACACTAAGGTTGGATATTTTGGAAAATATGAGGAAGTTGAGGCCAAATTAACTATAAACATAAAGATAGCTTCTAAGGAAAAGAATGATTGAAGACCTAGAAGCAAAAATGGGCACCCTAGGCAAGGGAAAGGAACCACTATAGATTATACAAGGTCTTGGAGAGAATGAAGAAAAAGATAGTGGTGATGAGGATGAGGAAGAAGAAGAAGGTGACAAGGGTAAAGCCCTAGTTTTTGTCACTCTACTCAGTAAGAAGGCTCAAGGAGCTAAGAAGAAGCTAGAGGTGACACCCCTCTCTCCTCCACCACCAACTAAGCCAAGAACTAGGGCATCTACTAGTGCCAAGTAGACTGCAAAATAGAGAATAGTAGAGGCTACAATGCCTAGTACCCCTAAACCTAAGAGAAGGAGATTGGTCAAAGGACCACCCATAAGGCAAACAAAGTCTATTGAAGAGTTATGTGTAGATCTAAGAAGATCTTCATAATTATCTAGCTTTAGATTTGTAAAATATGATATAGTGGATAATACTGACAGAACCAAAATTGAGGAGGTTGTGTTAGATATGATTGCTAATCATAAGTTAGCCCCTAGTTAAATTGAGAAGAAGATGCCTAAAGACTTATGTGAGAGAATAGAAAGAAGATGGTAGCATGCAGAAAAAGAGAAAAATATAAGGACTAACACTTTTATGCATGATCTGTCCTAGGATCAACAAGAAACATTTTTGGTAGAGCAGATTCGTTCCAAAGTATAGATTGCTTTTTAATTTTGCAAAATAAAATGAAAGTTGTAGCACAACAGGATGAATTTCTTTGGAAAAGCATTTTTGGGCTATCATCCAAGGGAGCACAAATAGACAAAGAAACTAAAACTATGACCATCAAAGATGATCACAGTAGTGGAGAAAGTTTAGGTATGTCAAGTTCGTAAGGCAACATGTTAGCAGTATATGTTGACACCCCTAACACTCCATAGGTTGAGCAATCAAGGCTCACAAGTACAGAGGAACAAACCGAGGTTAAAGGTACAAGTATAGACAATTAGACTACTTCAGCACCTCACATTGAGGAAAATAAAGAGATTAGTAGAGCTAAACTGAGTGCAACCCTTGTTGTCTCGAGCACTAAAGTATCAACACAACCGAGTGGTGAAACTCCCTCACCAACTCCGAAAGCAGTGCCAAGAAGGAAAACTCATTCATCGAGAAAAAGAAAAGCAATAAGGGACACTTCACCAGATATTGAAGTTGGTCTTGATGAAATAATTGAGATGCCACAGTTAGACTTGGCAAATCTCATCTTGGAACAAACAATTTGTTTAGAAGAGATTTTGGCAAAACAGAAATGACAAGAAGAGTTGAGGAGAGAGCATAAGAAAAAATAGGTACTTTATGATGTCAAAAACATTTTTGTTGATGCTTTTGATATTCAAAATTTTGATGAAGAAGCCCCAATCATTACCCAGCTTGTAAATATTGTTGAACAAGTAAATGCGGGTAATATGGAATCAAACAAAAAATGGATGGATCGGTTACCTAGATGATTCAAAAATAAAGTTGTGGATAAAGTTTCCATAACAATTGCAAGAGCATCTATAGGTAATGACAAAACTTATACATAAAGTACAACATTTTGTCAAATGTGCCAAGATTCGCAAATGATATTCAGGCACAAATACAGCAGATTCAAGCTGAGATTAAGAGATCCAAGAATATTATTTCATAGTCAGTAGGATCTAGCATTGATCATTACAATAAGTTACTGAATGCTCAAGGCACATTGGTTGAGCTTTAGACAATTGACAGCAACATGAGATCCAAATTGATCTCTATTCAAGCAATGATGATACCTCACTTGGAGGTCATGCAAAGGGAGATGCAATCAACCCATGATCTTATCAAAGAATATCACAATCTTTCAGTGGTTGACAACTTAATTGATTTAGCTGCAACAATATAGTTGCAAAATCACATTTATGAAGCAGCAAGAACCACATGGGATCATGCACTCTCCATGATCACCCGAGTTCATAAAAAATTCATTGATAAATATGGCTTATCTCCACCTATTCAACCCCAACAACCATGACATACGTGTTCAAAAAAAAGGGGGAATGAATGATTTTGTTTTCATAAAGCAGAGTATGTGAATAAATATTCATTTTACATTGTTTATTCATTATTCTTTTTTTTTTTGCATAAGTCATAAGACTTGGGGGAGAGCTTATATCAAATTGTATTTACAACGATGTAAATTTGACAAAGTGTTTTTTCTACTAATGTCAAAGGGGGATATTGTTGGTATTTCTATCTATTGTTGTCTATTAGTGTTAAATACTTAGTCATTTACAAGGTAGATTCAAACAGTCATCACTACGACCGAGCTACTCTATATAGGTCTAGTCATGTGCATAAGTATGTTCTAAGCTCTATAGGAACCAAGCAAGAGTATGGTCACCAAGTATTTTCTATATGAATCGAGCTCAACATCGGTTGAGCAGTTTAAAACATACAAGTGTCAAGCATAGTATGTGTTGAGCACAATACATACTAAACAACAGCAATATTGAGTATCAGGAAATAGTAAAGGCCGAGCAATGCAGAGTATACATAAAAGTCAAGAATGATACAAATTTTGAGGTAAATTATTTTCGAGCTGACTTGGAAGGAACATTTAATAAATGTAGAGGTTGTTACAGAGAGTTTTACGCATTTATGATGTGGATCACATATCTCTATGTGTTATGATCAACGATTCAGATGAAGATGCAAAATATGGAAGTATCTAGAAAACTCTTTACAGAACTCTTTAAATAGAGAATATCTTAACCTAGATCATGTGGAGATGAGATGTGTGGCAATGAGATGAGATGAGAGGGGAAGAGTGTGTATGCAAACAAAGAATAATATGAAAATAATGAAGCGAAATATCGAGATCATATCAAAAGTCATTGGAAGTGTTTTGTTATCCTTAACAGAGAAAGTTACCTATTCAGTGCAATGAAGGGGAAGAAAAGTATTATCATATCAAAAGAGAGGATCAGTGAGCAAAGAGAAGACTCAAAATCTTCTTATAGAGCATATTGAGAGTCGAGTATTGAATTAGTTCTAATCAACTTGAATTAGGGTAAATCTCTTAATAGAGTGGTCTTAACATATCTGTATAAATCTCCTAACAGTGTCCTCACTTTATTGTAAGTGTTAAATTCTCTAACAAGGTGAGACCTAGCAATCTCAAATGCTTTTAACAAGGAAGACCCCTCATAGGGTAGATCATATATTATGATCAAATGTTGTAACTCTAACAGGTTAACTTTATTACTATAGTAGTGAAGATTTGTGGGTGTCATCCCCACCCTAGTTTTACCTTCACCTTAGAGGGTTTTTGGGTAACAAATATTGTGTTATGTGTTTGTTTTCGTGCACGTGATAGATTAGATTTACATGTTACAACAAGTTTAACATTACAAATTTTTTATGCACAAGTTAACTGGTGAATGTGTGAATGAATTGTTGAAAAGCAAAAGTGCTTAAGATTTTGATTCTCACCGCACCTCCCCCCCCCTTAGTAACTTGTTATCATGTTTATACTTCCATCAATCAATAATTGATCTATCTATCAAAATGATGTTTTGCACTAATGTGATTTAATCCATTATATATCATATGATTTCATCAACTAGATAGCCTTTCTAGTCAATTAGCACCATGCAACAACCTTGACCACTATAATAAATCATCAACCAATCAAAAAATAGATTATCACGAAATTTAGCCAAATCAATCATAATTTTCTAAAACTCAAACCTTTTTATCTATCCAAAAGAAAAGGTGTTTCATATGCACAACCTTACAATAGACAAATAAGAATGTGTCTCAAATTAGCATGAATGCAAATAAATAGCATGAATGTACAACAGTTTACCATAAATGTGCAAGAAATATGCATGTGAAGCATAACTCTATGCATGCATAGTAAAACACAGTAAATGTGTGGGTTTGATAAATGCTTGAAAGATTGTACATTTGTGTAGAATTGGAATGACTATGCAACAAAATATAAGAATTGCCTAGAACTAAATACCTAAACATTCAAATCTACCATATCCAAACCAGCCCTAAGTTTCGGCTCCCACTCTAGCTCGATGGTGAATTTGAAATTGTTGGTGCAAACTCACACTCAAGCCTTTGTTCCGACAAGTGTTGGTGTGGTTGTTGACGAGGATGCCTCTAGTGATCATTTGGTCTCTTCTATGAAGGGGGGTGTTCCTCTATTTTCTATTGGACCTAAGTTGCCTCTATTGGGGGGGAATTTGTATATGTCTGTGATTTCTCATTTTGTTGTAGATAAAGCTATCCTATGGGAGGTTGTGTTTTGGGAAGAGGTTGTGGTGTGGGATTTGGGGGTTTCGAATGGTCCCTCCTATGCCCTATCTATTAAAGGTGGGGGTTTGAGGACTGTCTCAAGTTGCCCTTTCCTACCTATAAATGCATTACAGTTGATTTGGATAAAGACACAATTTCAAATATTGAACAAGGGACTATAGGCCTTGAGGTGGATGTGATTATTTGTCATTTCAAGGGCTTTTGGCCCTCTCTCAAGGAGCTTCACACCTAGATTGTTAAGCACTGAGAGCCATAAATAACTAGGCGAAAGGTTTCTTTATAGCAAGATTCGACAAGGTGAATGATAAGAGAGCCTGCCTATGTGATCATTTTTTCACATGGGAGAACCGCTTCTTGTTGATGATCAAACCTTGGCACAAGGACTTCAACCCTGCTACTGAATCTTTCTATAAAATACCCATATGGGCACAACTTCCTAACCTCCCTCTTCAACTCTAGCATGATTCTATTCTTGAGGAAGTTGGTAAGGCTTTAGGCAATTTCTTAATGGTGGATTATGCATCCTCTAACATTTTGCATTCTACTTATGTGCTGATCCTTGTGGATATTGATGCGCTCAAAGGCCTTCTGATGGAGATTAGACTACCTATTCCTATTGGCTCTTGGGTGCAGTCTTTAGATTATGAAGGTCCTTTGTTCAGATGTAAGATATGCTTCAACATTGGGCATGTGGCGACAAAGTGTGAGGCTAACAAGGTCAAATCTAAAAAACCCTCCTCATGGTGGAAGGGTGTTTTGTTGCAACACTAAATGGTGTCCAAGATGCCCTCATCGAGGTTGGAAGCTCCCTTTGGGGCTATTGTTGATCTTCACGAAAGTATCATTTGGTTGCTAGTTTTCATCAGGTGGATGTGGATGTTGCTGTTGCAGACCCTCCTGCGGCTGGCTCTAATTGTGTTGACTCTAGAGTTTCTTCTGCTACTAATGTTGTTGATTAGAATAATGTTGTTGGCTCTCCCTAGTATGATGTTGAAGAGCTTATTGTTGCTGGAAGGAACCAGAGTATTGGTGTTGTGGGCAAGTCTAATTTGGTTGACCCTGTTCTAATTGAGATTGGTGAATCTGGTGTGAATGATTGTGATATTGTTGGTGTTGTCATTAATGGTGTTGGAGTTGTTGGTTCTGTCACCTGTGTTAAATCATTGACCAAGCTCTTTGTGGCTACCAAGATTGAGGAGGGACGAATCGCAATTGAAGGTAAACATTCAAAGAGGTTTCCATCCATATCTTCTCCTAATGTCCACAACTTGGAGGCCAAGGTTTCCATCCATATCTTAATTTTGTCGTTCTCTTTTTGTTAGGTAATTAGTTCATTAATGACTTATTCTTTGTTGGCCATGAGTCCGTGTGAGTGGGGGGTTTTGTGATGTTGGACTCCCCTTCCTTTGTTTGTGTCATGTTGTGTCTTTGCCCTATTTCTTTCTGATGAGCTTATTGTATATCTTTCAGTTTAGTTTGCAGGTTGTCTTGTTTTGCACTTGCTTTGTATCTGGGTTTTAGGGTCCCTTCAAAACTTGTTTTCCTAATTGAAAACTACCTAAACATTCGTCTAACCTAAATTTCAACCTAGGAAAAAATGCAATAAATGCTTAATATCAACAAAAGTGAAGGGGCACATATTGGCTCCCTGTAGTCATATTGGAAACACCATGATGACTCAACTCACTCACTTTACTTCTCTCTTCATCAATCAACCAATACCAAGTATGCAATTGTGGAACCTTTCACCCTTTTCTACTTATTTAATGTCACATAAACCCTAATTAGACATATATAAACTTGGATGTAAAACAAATTATTTGGTCACTTATTTTTCACTCAATTTGCCCTCTATTTTGTCATAAGATCAATCAATGCAATATATATATATGTGTGTGTGTGTGTGTGTGTGTGTGTGTGTGGGGCATACACATGACATTTTATTTGGGGCGAGGGCGTGAACTTAAGACTATTTTTTTTTTAAAAAATAAAGTAATAAGCATGAGAAGAAAAATGTATGCATTTAAATATGATTGAGATAGTTAATTAAATATTATTTATTTAATTAATAGTCATGATATTGCTAAATTATTTATTTATTCATTTCACTTTGTATTATTTTATTTTGCATCTCTTAGATTCCACTATTAAATGGTTTTCTAAAAATGATTTAGTTACCTTATAATCATATGACTAGGTCTCATATTCCAACTCAACATCCACCTCACCCATTGCTAATGAAAATTATTTATTTAAATTATGATTTAGTTATTCATCTTCAACAAAATAACATTATTCACAAAAAGGAAAGAAAAGGGTATGTAGTCTATAGAACTAAGTCAAATAATGGTGTTCTCATAAGACTAAGTACTTGCTACTTTCCCTATTCTTTAGCCAATTGTACCTTCACCTCATTTGCTCAAAGGTGACTCAAATGAAACTTGTCCTAAGAGTCCTACAACTTTGAATCTCCTTTCATCGCTCCTTTGGACATGGAGAGACACTTGACAAATGTCTCTCCCTCCCACACAAACCTCCAAGTTGTCAATGGAGAGGAAGGCATCTTGTACTTTGACATCCCAACTAATCCCCACTTCTTACCTTCCCTCTTAATAAATTCAAATTCAACCATCATTATCCCAAGATTCAATCCTAGTCCTCGGATTATGTCACATGTGATTAAAACAAGCCAAAGCCTATAAAAGGAGCTCTCATTCCTTCAATTTGGACTGTTAAAATTTTAGTTATCTTGTGCTTTGGAAAATTAGAACATTTGAAAGCATTTTATAGATCTTGTGTGCCTTTAGCTTGGTGATTTAGCACATAGTTCAACATCTTAGCTTGATATCCATTATTAGTTAACAATCATGAACTTTATTATCATCTAACTTGCATAATATAAAATTCACCATCTCTAGCATCATCATCACTATTGAGCATTTTGGCATTCTAGTTGCATAACTCACTATTCTTCAAACCTTTGAAGTCATTTCTGAAGGTGATCAAAGCACATCATCTTATCAAAGTCTCAAGGGGGATGAAGACAATATAGTCATAGTAATTAAAATAGGGTAAGGAAAGGTAAATTGTCCATTTAAATTTTTTCTTAATACTTAATTGTGCTATTTGTGAATAGCTAGATCAAGGTTATCTAATAGAACAACCATAAATTTGGCATCTTTACAATTCATAGATACACACTAACACTTCGAATGGTTTATCTATAATCTATAGCACAATATATTAAACAACATAATTATTTTGTAGTAACGCTATCATGTTTTATGTAATTCTACCATAACTAACTTCTGACTTCATATTATATGTTTTAATGATGACCACTATAAATAATTCAATGGTTGAAGATTACTTACACTATTCCAATACCAGAACTTCAAAATATTATAATAGCGAAAAAACAAGATTTATATATGTTGCAATATAGGATAGAGGCTTTCTCACCTATCTCGTTCTATGCATTTTTGTGCTCAATTTACCACCTCCAAACCTAGATTGTGTAACTATATGTGATGATGTCTATAAGATTCAATTGTTTTTCGATTCTAAAATAAAATAATTAAATAACTAATGTAAACAAATTACTTAACTTCCAATAAATTTAATAAATAGATAAAAACACACAGTCTTCAAACATTCCAAGGATCAAAACATTTGATGACGTGAAGGGAGACATAACTTACCCATTGAGCATTACAATTAATCTATGTTATAAAATCAATTGTTCACTAATTTGGAAAAAGAAACCAATTTTTGTATGTTTTACTTTACATTGGACATTTCTAATGTGGTTGAAGGAGAGAGTCATAGTCACCAACTAGTGAAGATCTACACAATGCACCACTCCCCACCATTACTTGTTTAATTTAGATTATATGTGTATGTACATGTTTAAATTTTATGTTGGGATCTACACAATGCACCACTCCCCACCATTGCTTGTCTAATTTAAATTATATGTGTATGTACATGTTTAAATTTTATGCAAATTGCAAGTACCAATCATCGACTTCCCTGAATTCCTAGGATGAGTGTGCCCTATCGCAGTATCTCAATGGTAAAAGAGGGGAGAAAATTATTGAGTCCAAATCCTAACTCTAAGCCTATTGTTCTAGAAAGTAGGACAAGTACCTGAGTTTTACCCTTCCGAATTCGTCAAGTGACATGAATTCATGATTTTGACCCTTGAGTTTGATCTAGTAATTTGTTCTTTAAATTGGATTTTTATATTTAGTTTTATGGGTCTTGTGATTTTCAGTTATGATTAAATCAAATTAATTAAATATAATTATTAATTTTTTTAAAATAAAATTTTCATTAAATAATCTTTTAAGTTAATTTAATTATAATTGAAAATCAAAATAGACCCACAAGACTAAATACGAAAACCCAATTTAAAGAACGGAGTACTAGATCAAACTAAAGGATCAAAATCACAAATTCATGTCACTTACGAATTCAAAAAGGTAAAACTCAAATGCTCATCCTACTTTCTAGAACAATTGGCTTAGGGTTAAGATTTGGATTCATAGGGCACGCTCATCCTGGCAATTCAAGTTTGTCGATATCGGGTACTTGCAATCTTCCTAAAATTTGAGCATGTACATACACACAATCTAAGCTAAACAAGGCATGACGAGGACTCTGAACATGTTAACCAACGAACTACTTAAGGCTGCAAACAACATTATTGTAGTTATTAGCGTAATCATGCCATAGGAGTCTAATTATACCAAATAATTAATTGCAGATTTTTTGTTTGATAAATAATCCCTTCTCTATTAATTAAATATTAAAACTACATATTTAAAAAATAGATCGGAGGTCTAAACCGTTATTCATTACTCTGTTTATTGTACTTTATTAAACATTTAAAATAAAATAACATAGTATATCACTTAAGAGGATGATCAAAAGACATATCTGGCCAGTTAAAGAGGATAATCATAAGAACTAATGGTATTTGTTTGATTAAAATGTCTACGTTAATTTATTTCTGCAAACCTCCTTTGTATAAACTCCATATGGCATTTTCTCAAATCAAGGTTACTACAATAATTTGTGGAAAAATATATCTGCTCCGCTTGTTTCTGGAAACTTCTCCCTGCAAACAATATTGTAAAACATAATTCATGTCAAATTGCTCCCTCTAATCGTAACAAACAACAGCTGCGGGTAGCCAGGTTCCTGTCATTATAAAAAGAACAATTTTGATTTTGTTTGATTTATTTCTGGACAGAACAACAAATAAACTAATCAAATTGGAAAGGTCTATCATTTGATTTCAATATTAGCTAAATCATCATCTGAAAATTCAGTGTTTAAATACCGAATCAAGATGTATCATGTGTCAATTCTTTTTTTAATTTGTTGAATACTTATTTTCCTTTAATTTTTCAATAAATAAATGTACACAGAAACTAAAATTACTTTCACCAGCAGAGAATGGATGAGATCTGTAGTTCTTCTGACAACCATTGAAATGCAATGTATCATGAAACAACATATTCTTACAATTGATTGTGCTTAAAAAGATTTGGAGACATAACATATTTTTTTTGAGTAAATTCATTTATTCTTACAATACATTTTATGTTCTATACCCTGCCGAAGCAACAATCAAGAGGATCCAGAAGATAGAGCCTCGTAAACTAAGATCAGGCCTGCGAGCTAAGTGGTGGAGAAAGATCCGAATAATGATGATGGTCTATGTTTATATCCAAACGAGTATATTTACTTGATATATGTACAAAAAAAAGCTGCCGATGCAGTTGGCTAGACAATTGTGTAGGAAAGGCTGTAGCACAATTCACAAAACCAGTAAAGACAAAACGATTCCATCTTTCTCGATGCCAGAAGATTTTACTGGTTAATTAGATAAATATAAATAAATAAAAAAGATAATGTAAGAATTCACAACTTAAAATGTAATTTTGGATAGTTAATACTAATGAATTTGAGAGATTAGTAGCTTGTGAATAAGAGAAATCGTGGTCTAGCACATTTTTGGTTCTTAAAATTGTAGAAAATTAGTTTACAATTTTGAAGATTAATGAAAAGAAAACAGATATGTAACTTATCAGTAGAGAATTTAATCATGCAATTAGTGCAGATCTAGTGACCTTTAACATTTTCTTTCTTAATATTAGAAAATCTAAAAATCATTACATACAACTTCAACTATTTACGAAAAACAAAATAGCTGCATAATTAATCAGAAGACTTTATACAAAAGGCAATTTAGAAGAGGATTTTAGAAGAATACAAGCTGTCAAAACTGTTGGCATCCGCTTCCATTCTTTTGTTTAATTATTACCTTAGTTACACGATTCGTGCTCTAGAGGCCTGGGATTAGTGCCTGGATTCGTGCTGATCCATGGAGGATCCTCGTTTTACACAGTGGATTTATCTGGATTCCTGCCCGAATCAGCAAGAATCCAGCTCAAATACTCAAAGATCCAGCACGAATCCTCAAGGATTGACAAGCAGGCAAAGGTTTTATGTGGGTCTAAATTATTTAAAATGACTTTTTAAATATATATTTTTGCTTTCTAAGCCTAAAACAACCCTTTTATTTCACATCCAAAAAACATTTCACCTCAAATTTGCTCTCTATTTCGCTCTCATTATATATATAAACAAATCCTTCACGAATTCTAATTGGGAAAAGAAAAATTGTGAACCCGCGGATCAGCTTCATGAGACCGAACCGATTTCGTATCCCAAATCAATAACTAAGATTATTATGATAAGGACAACAGCTTCTCCTACCTCGTACATTCATAAGGGAAGCTTTGTGCATTGCAGGAAGAGATGATAGTTGTATGGGCTTCCCGCAGAACTTTCCGGCCATAGCTGCCATTCCTTCTTGCCAAAAACAGAATCCATACAAGCAGAAAAACTTAAGGATGGCACGTTATAAAAGTACCGATAAACAGAGTGCTAATATATTTTCATTTGAAGCATGTGAGAGACCAATGACAATCTCTAAATCTTTCTACAGTATAGGCTGAGAAGCAATTACATCATGGAAAATTATAGGAAAATCATTAGGCTGAAAAGACTTTGCAGAGAGGCTAAATCCAAGAGGAAAAAAAAAGAAAATCATTAGGCTGAAAAGAATTTCCAGGGAGGATAAACTCAAGAGTAAATAAAAAAGAATCAGAATGCCTTATGTGACTGCCCCAAAATTTTTTTACTCAGAGTTACATTTTAGGAGTCTTGAAAAAAAGTGGAATATGCAATAAACTGGACCTCGTCTTTCAATAAAATTCTCACATAATGCAGCTGTTGTTCTTGAAGACTAATTTCTACAAAAACGCCAGGTCCTATACAGTTGGTACAAATGGGATTTATCATGGCATCCTTAATTTGCCATGCTCTCCAACTCCATCAGATATTAGATCCTTTTTCACAAAAAAGATTGAATCCTTCTAAAATTGATTAAAAACATGTCTGCAAAGGGTGGAAATCATGATGTCTCTAAAAATGGTAAAAAATGATAGCAGTCCCAAATCCCACGCACCCTCCCCATTTTAGCTCGAGTATGATTGCCAACTTTATAAGCCTGGCATGAGAAGACAGTACAGATGAAAGCAAGGATAAATTACCGTCTAGAAACTTGTCCTACAAAAATTTCTCATCTAAAAACTTGTCCTACAAGGGTGCTATGGTGGGGACAGCGAGATGGATTAACTAAACTACGATGGGTGGCAAAATACGGCATGTTAAAATAAATAACTACTTGCAAGACAAATGTGTGAAAGGTATACGGTGAAAGCAGGAAAGAATTACCAGTTTTGTAAAACCAGATGAAACTTCCCAAGCAAAAAACTGTAGGGAAAAGCGAGTGCAGAGAATATTTAAAATAGAGAGAGTCTTCAGTGTTCACACAAAAACTGATAGATTTCTAACTCAATTGTCAATAGTTGCCTTAAACTAATAATCACAAGTTTCGAACCAAAAATACAAACTTACCATTAGAATAAATGAACGGATCACAATTTTAAATGGCACATTAAACATACACTATTATAGAGCTCCCATGATTTAAATTCGCAGTCATGGAATTCACACAAACTTGGGAATTCACCTATTACATCAAAATGTCAGGCACATGAGAAGACTTCAGAAAAAACCAGATTTATAAACAAGCTAATCCAAAATCGGACAGGAATCTTAGAGCAAATGACAAAATTTATTACACGTAAAGTAACAAATTAAAACAAGTGCTTTCACTAGAGGCGCCTTCCAGTCCTCGGTTACAAAATGCCAAATCATAAAGCATTGTTCTCGAATCAAAAAACGGTCTCGAATAATTAAACTAGTAATAAATCCCAACTCAGATAACAAAATTATCAACCAAACTAACCAAATTCAGAATCTTCATTGAGATTAATCCTCCGGAATCTCGACTTCCTCTTCGTCGATCTCCTGTTGAAGATCCTTCGGGTCCTTGCCATCAACAGTGCACCCAACAGACACACAAGTGCCCAAAATTTCCTTCACGGTGCCAGCAAGAGCTTTGGCCATGGAGCGCGGCCTCATGACCTTAGCTATTTCAATTACATCATCCAGCGAGATGTTCCCGCTGTGTTTAATATTTTTAGTCTTTTTGCGATCTCTCTCTGGTTCCTTCAATGCCTTGATGACCAGAGCAGCGGCACTGGGTACAACTGCAACTTTAGCTTGACGATTCTGCACGGTAAGCTTTACCGTAACCCTAAGACCCTTCCAATCTCGAGCGGTTTCCTTGGCAATATCTTCACCAATTTTCTTCGGCGACAAACCCAAAGGCCCAATTTTCGGGGCCAAAGATGAAGCCGCTCCGACTTCACCACCAGTTACTCTTACGAACACCTCTACGACCTGAGAGGGGTCAAATTTGGGAGGCATTTTCGGTTAAATCAACTTTCTCTGAATCCACAAACTGTGACTGCAAACAAAATTCCTTACGAACTGCCTCCAAGACTCTCCCAGCTGCACTGCAGAAAGAAGAGTTGCTAGAAAAACCCTAGATGATATGTAATACAGAAATTGTGAAACCCCGATTTAGGGTTTTATTGAGAGGGCAATTCTCTCTAGTTTTAGTGAAAGGTTTATTGTTGTTGAGTTCTGCTTAATTCTTTATTAACATTTTTTTTTTTTTTTTTTGGCAAATTAAGATTTAAGGTTTCCTTTTGGGATTGGAGTTAAAAAAATTAGATAAAGTTATAAATTATTTGATTGAACTTATTAATAAAGTTAATTATTTATAATTTTGTTGGAAATTATATTTTAATATTTTAATTGGTTGTGTTTTTATTATTATTATTGTGGCTTGAGTGATTAAGGATGGTTTTTATAATAATGAATTTTAATTTGAGATAGTATAATGATAGACAAATAACTATGACAGTTATAGTTTTAATAAAACTTTTTCATAATTTTACAATAGGGTTTCTTATTTATGGAGGTTTGTTTTGATGGGTTTGAAAGTTGCCATAAGCTCATAAGTAGACTTCTTCATTTATGGGTGCTTTTTATTCTAGTATAATTGTATGCTTAAGATAGCAATTTAAGATTCTTCCTTTATGGAGGATTTTATTCTCACATGTGTATACTATTCAACTAACTCGTGAAGTTCTATTATTTTGTGTATTGTGTGTCTTAAGCTCACAACTAGAGGCTTCTCATTTTTAAAGATTTTTGCTTCTGACATATGTATGCATGTTGTATAGACTCTAATTCTATGCTTGAACATACTTTGTTAAAGAGGTTCCTCAATTTTGGAGTTTTTTTTGCTTCTAAGTAGGTATACATGTTCAACAAACTCTGATTCTATTTGAACATATTTTGTTATTATTAAGGAACTTTAAGTTATGGTGAACTGCATTCCAATTATATAGTTTTGTAAGGCAACATTTTTTGATGACCTATATATAAAAATATGAAATAGATTAAATATTTTTTAATTATAAAAAGATATTAAAGTAACATTACATTTATATGATAAATTAGTATATTAAAAAGTATTATTTTTCAACTATTTAAATATGTGTACTTTTTTGAGCCCGAAGAAGTGAATTTCAATGTCACATAAAGAAACTTCTAGGTTTCATAATCTCATAGAGAGGCATAGAGGTCAATCCCTAAAAGGTTAAGGCCATCGTGGAAATTCCACCTTCCATAACATTGAGAGAGATATGCAACCTCTAGTGCAAATTACAATCAGTCAGGAGATTCATATCACGACTTGTAGATAAGTTCCAATCATTCACACACTACTTGAAGAAAGATCAATATTTCAAATCAGATCCTATCTGTTAATGGGGTTTTGAAAAGATTAGAGAGTACTTGACCAATCCACCTATCCTAGTCCCTTTAGTCACTAGAAGACCCTTGACTTTGTACATATCAATTACTCCAACTACATTGGGGGTGCTTCTCACTCAACAAGATGATGACGAAAAATAAATGGCCATATACTACATCAATTGTACCCTTGTTGGTCATGATCTCAACTACACTCCAATGGGAAAAGCTTGCTTGACAATGATTTTTGCCACTCAAAAACTTTAACACTATAAGCTTAGTCACATTGTCAAACTCATATCCAAGATTGATCCATTAAAATACATGTTTTCACACATGACTCTCACAGGTCGGCTAGCTAAATGGGTCATGCTTCTCAATGAGTTCGACATCCAGTACGTGGACAAAAAAGCAATAAAGGGACAAGTCATTATAGATCAAGTGGTTAATGCACCTCCAGTGGATACTTATCCACTAGTCACGGAGTTCCCTTACAAACATCTTTGTAATAGAAGAACAACCTCCATAGAAGTTGTACTTTGATGGTCCTACACATCTCATGGATCTAGAGCAAAGATATTATTGATCACACCTCAAGGTGACTACATCCCTAAATCCTTCGAGTTACATTTCTAGCATACCAACAATATATCAAAGTATGAGGTCCTCATCATAGGATTAAGGACAACAATACATAGAACATCATAAAATTACAAGTCTTCCATGACTCATAATTAATCATCAAATAGATACTTAGTAAGTATTGGACAAAGGATGATAAATTGTTACCATACAAAGAGATGGTGGATAAAGTAAAAGAGCACTTCATCAAGATCCAACTCACGCAAGTACCATAGTTACAAAACAAAGCATCAAATGTATGGTCACTATAGATTTGCTCCTAGAGATTCCTTGGGAGGCTTTACAATACAAATTATTAGTTAAGCAATTACATACGCCCACCTACAAGAACAATGAGTTAGTGACGATGTGCATTTTGGTTGGTCCCTAATGGCCATGGTACCATGAGACTTATGTGCTTACCTTAAAGATGGTATCGTTGACTCATAATTTTAAAGATAATTAATTTAATATTGACCTTGTCTTGTATTGCAACAAGAAGTGCACTTGAGGCTCTACCCCAGAACCCTGCAAGGGGTGCTACCCCCAAACTCCCATAGAAATATCTAGTGGAAACCACATTGATTAAAGTTGGAGAAAAATTAGCCCATGAGTCTGATTAGCCTCCACATAACAACATAGGTAAGAAAAGAAGGAGAATTAAGGGAGGCTTCCTTTCAAGACGCAAACTTCATTGTCTCAAGTGTTCATGTGTACCCCTAAAAATCCCCAACTGAGGGAGTAACAACATAGAATCTATTAAAACTTCAAAAACCCTAATTAAGGCAATAGAATCATGCAAGATGATTGGGACACATCTAATCAATCCATAGTTTTAGTCATTCATTGATTTCATTGGAACCCATGGTGGATGACTTAGTCAACAAGAATGAGATTGTGAATAATTTTTAGAATAGAGTGTATTTTACATGGTGGACAACAAGTCAACTTACTATCATTTTCATAATAGATCGCAAAATTCTGACCTTTATCATAGCTAGTACCAATTAAGCTTTTGCAAGTAATGGTAGCTTAATATCCAATGTTGTGATTCATTGATATTAACATGAATCTTGTATTGTTAAAAGTGCTTGGTAATTCTGAATTCCCTGTCAATGCTATTTGTATGATCTCAATCCCTAGACATCCTACTCACAACTACTAGAGAATGAGAAGAGTTCAATTTGTAGAATACCCTAGGAATAACGGTGTGCATGGGTACACCTCCACGATAATTTATATTAGAACTCAAATTGTAATTATAAGGATGGTTTGATATTAGAGTGTAGCCAAATTATTATGTCGATGTGACACTAACTCATATACCAAAGTTATATCCCAAACTCAATGACAACTATTCCAAAATCAATAAAATCCATTGCTTCCAATAACAAATGCCGAGCAAACAAAGTGAAAAATTCATAGCAAACAATTAGTTCGAATATCATCATAATCATTTATAATAGAACTAAATGTAATATCCATCTTAATGGGTCCCAACGTTAGTTGTAAAGCAAAGTATTTTGGCACAAAAAACTACTAGACTATAATTACTATAGACATCATTATACATATCAATAAAATGACAATCATATAATGTTATAGTATCTATCAAGATGTTCAAAAGAACAAATGATGTCTATATATATCTATGTTTATCTATATATACATATACATAAGAAAGAGATGGTAGAAAACATTGATACATGGTAGACAAATAAAAATGAAGAAAGGGAAGGAAAGAAGGAGAGAGGGATGTGTGTGTGCGTGTCAAAAGAGACGGAAGTAGAGGGAAAGGGAGAGAACAAGAGTGAAGGGAGAGATGGAGATAGAAGAGCGAAAATAGACAAAATAGAGAGATATAAAAAGATGAGTGTTCGTAAGGCGAGAAAATTTATAAATTAACTCTCCATGCCAATTAGCGTATCCATTGCACGCATAGGTCACTTTGATGGACAGACTGGTCGAAAATGGTAGCTGCCCAGTACTCCTCCATGAGACAGCGACCAAAATTACCGTTCAATAAAAAAATGTGTAGCAGAGTTCTAGCAAGGTTTGTTCCCATCGGTGTCGAGAATCCTTTTTTCCTTTGACAATTAAGTGCCGGTTGAGCTGGTGGCGGATTGTTGGAGAATTTATTCTCGTCTCTCAACCTTCTGCAACTCTACCCGAGTGAAGCAGGAGCACATATAAACGAGGGCTTTGATGGGGTAGAGTGATTGAAGGCAACAGAAGATAGTTCATTCGCTTTTGTTCAAGCTGCAGACCACTAGGGAGCATCAAATATGGTGGTAGCAACGTCAAGCGCCGCCCAATTGCGTCCTCTGCAGACATCATGGAATTCCCTCAGGGCGTCCACTCAATTTATGCCCATTTTTTCATCGAGGTGTTTCAGGGTCAAAGCCCCTCTGAGCCGGCTTGTCCCTACTTTATCTTTTGTTAAGCAGGAGGAATATTCGTTTTCTCGTATGCGCTTTTGCGTTCGCGCGGGAATCGATTTGAATAAGTTGAAGCGGGAAGGAGGAATAGAGGAGGACAAGAAGCTGCAAGACGTGCTAGTAGACAAGCAGCAAATCCAGGCGTTGGACAATATGGGCTCCTCTGCATCGGGAGAACTTCATCTCATTGTTGGGCCTATGTTTGCCGGCAAGACTACCGCCCTTATTCATAGAATGCAAACGGAAATTCAGATAGGAAGGTACGGAAGTTTAGGTTCTTCTGTTTCTCTTGGGCTCAAACTGTAAAAGATAGAGTTGGGTATCTGAGGTCTCTGTAAAGGTTAAATGGTGTATGTAGGTTTTTAAGGTCACTGAACTAGATATCCATTTGTCAAATGAGATCTCAACAAGATTGTTCTCTAGTTATCGTACATATCAGATATTGTCTAAATTTTGTATTTGTGGGTTTGACCTCATGACTAAGTTGATTTGAATTACCAGTGCACCTATGCGCGAGTGCATTAGAGACAAGCGTTCATGCAGTCTTTTGTTTTAGATACTCAATTTTTTCAGTGGATTTATCATGTAATTGCTCGGAGTACTGATTAATGTTGGATCAGTATCTATCAGTGCCTTTGGAAGCATTCCTACTTATTCCATGAAATGCCAATATCTTCCGTCCTCCAGTGTCAAAGACACAGAAACTTTGAGAATTATAAGTGCAAATATCTCCCTACATCCCGTTGAGTCCACTTCCTTGTCTTCAAGACCTCCGCAAAAGTCCAAGACTTTTGATTGAGGCATGGGCCTCAGATTGTGCGAGAAATCTTTAGCACGCGTTAAGGTGAAGTTGCAACTTTTCTGAAAAGCTTCTGAGCTGCATGAGGATTGGTCTATCCAATAGCCAGAAATGGTTAGTTTGCTTTTGTCACGCTTCATCTACATTTTCCATGACACTGCATCACATTATCATAATGTTGCCAAAACATCTACTAAATGCTTTCAGCCCCTAAGACCCTTTTGTGGTCTTTTGTTGAACATTAATAAATTTATGTTATCTTATTCACTAAGTGCTTCATTTAATTTCACTGTGATCTCATCTGTTTAACATACTTCGATCAAAGCAACAGTTAAATATAGTTACATTCCTATGCCAGTGTTCATCCCTCTCTCCCACTGGGCATCCTGCATATTTGATAAAAAGGAGATACAAAGGCCCAGTAATAGGCTTCTCAGATTTTGGCTTTATATTCCTTAAAAGCTATTACAACAAGTAGGAGTGCTTTGATTGAGACAGGTCACCTTTGGACATGCTCCTCTTAGGGCCAATTGGCTGTGAGGACTTCTTAATTTGCAAGGAGAAAATTGTCTTGTTCATGCTATTGGCATGGGTTATTTGTATACCCTTTGATTTAGATTACGAATTACAAAGTTAATCAGCACATTGTAGGTTAGATGTTATTTCATTTTGTTTTGCTCTATCTAGATCTCATTGCACTTAGTTAAAGGTTCATTTTCATTGGGCTTGTAAACTAGATCAGACACCCGACCTTAGTCATTTATATTCAATTTGGTGTGGCCTAGTCCTAATAGTTAAAGGTTCATTTTCATTGGGCTTGTAAACTAGATCAGACACCCGACCTTAGTCATTTATATTCAATTCGGTGTGGCCTAGTCCTAATAGTTATGGTAAATCCTTTTGCTGTGCTTCTATGATTGCAATCTACTTCGCTAGAAGTCCTCTTTGCCCATCAATAGCACGGTACAGTTGGGGATTTTTCATCTGCGCTCAACTCTTTTCTTACCTTAGTTTAAACATTTGTACTCAAAAGACACTTCTTACTACTACTATGACTCAACAAAAACTGCCAGTAATTAAAGCACAATAAATTTTTTGAGAAGAAGTTTCTGCAAACAACCAACTATCTTCTTTAGCTACATAAAACATTATTTCACGCATGTTAAAAAATTAAAAAACTGTAAATGTTAAAATACTTTATAAAAATAAAACATTATTTTTTACATGACAAAAAAATAATAATAAATGGCATACAACACGACACAGTGCAAGTTTAAGTGAGAGAAATTTATTATCACATTTACAGAGTTCAGAGTTTTATGTCTTGATAAGGTATTTTTGGATGTTCATACAAAGAATCCATACAATAAAATATTATGTGCTTGAGCCTCACAAAGCTGTTGCAGGTCTTGCCAAAACTGCGAACTTGGCAAGTCATTTTTGGCAGAAATTTGTGCTGCCTCTTACTTTGTTAAGGATGTAGAGACTCACACAGTCTGATAGCTATGTTTTGTAAGTCATAAAAAAAAGAGTTTTGTAAGATTGTTGTCTCAGGTTTCAATACACAATCAAATATGAAAGTTCCTTTCTATAGTTGTTCTGTAATCCACAGTAAGTCACTTTTGGGCCAGGGTAGCACCGGGTTAGGTGAACGAGAAGATGTGATTTTGCCAGTCTTTAAGATTTCCTTTTACTGTTTAAACCTTAACGATTGCAAGATTTATTTTTATTGTTTGAGCCTTGTTCTTTACCAACCGATAGTAAGGTTATGAACCGAGAACATACATAGTGTGTTCCCTATCTCAAAGACTTCTTGGTTTTCCATTACTATGTATATAAGGACTGCCATTTCAAGGAGGTGCCTTTTATTCTTGACTAGAAGTCGATGATCTTCCAATGCTCTTTTGGGTTGATTGCGGAAAGGCTTATGAAACTTATTGGGGATTCAAACCACCCTCGCATTTATTTAGTTTTGATTTCTGTAATGAAATAGGTTCCACATAACTGAGTTGTTATTCTATTCTACAATTAAAGATTTCCATCTGTTTGCAATGTCCAAGAAGTTATTTGTTACAGAAGATATTTGCCCAAAGCACAAGATTTTATGCACCTGCTGGTGACTGTCCTCATTGTTCAAAAATTTCTTTTCAATTGGTAGTCTTGGATAACATATATGTCAATATATTTAATGGTATGTGGAGTCTTGCAAGCTATAGTAAGTTGTTTGTTCATGCAGTAGTAACATGTGAGATTGATGCTTAATGTCCATGCTGAAACAAATATAAATCTCCACACACACAAGAAAGAACATCAATAAATGTTGGTGTTGAGAGACATCAAAGAAGAATACAGTATCAACTAAATAGTACAACAAATTGAAAAATTGGCCCAACAAGGTAGCCAGTATGCCTCTCTTCAGATTCACATCTTATCCTAACCCTTGCCAAAACCTAATTCTCATGGTGGAATCCATTAAGAAACTCAACCCCATAACTATCGCACCTATAAAATCTGGATGATTAGATTGTTTCAATTTGAAGGTTATTGGTCTAGATAAGACCCAACCCCATTTGACTCATTAGTTTGAGATTCTTAAGCGCAAGGCAAGATGGACAAGGCTAGTAGTTTGATTGGCCTACATGTTTTAAACAGTCTCGAATTCC
Source organism: Cupressus sempervirens (assembly GCA_028749045.1). NCBI lineage: Eukaryota > Viridiplantae > Streptophyta > Pinopsida > Cupressales > Cupressaceae > Cupressus > Cupressus sempervirens. The sequence goes on from CM053791.1 coordinate 661,376,553, forward strand.
ATATTGATTCATGCATCACTCCTAGGGATATGTGGGTCAAAATTTCAGGAGATCCTTGGGGGTGTTAATGAGTTCCATGCCTGATACAGATTTGACATTGCGAGCACTCGATTCTGGGGGATATATCCGGGATAACATGGGGACCTCCCATAGGCATCTTTAATTTGTAGAATTTTGTCAGAAACATCCCAGAAACTTGGATATGATGCTGCTAGGTGTCAAGGATGGTTGGTCGTCCCTATAATAGTTAGGGGACTTTGGGTTGTCTCCCTAACCATCCCCAAGATGGCCAGACATCCCCGACTAGCTAGCCATTAAAAAAATTCAATTAAATCATGGAAGACACCTTTTTCTTTATGAGTGTTAACAAATCATTCTTTTGAATTACATATAGTAGTAGAATAAAGCTGTAAACTGAATCAAAATGTGACTACTATCCATAGAAAGAAAACATACAACTATAGAATTAGATTGTTTAAATATAATTCTCTTCTGAAAATGGCTTACATGCTTCTGCATACTATTTTAGATGTAGAATGAACAAAAGTATGACCGCAACATTTGTAAGACAAAGCGAAAATCTGTGGAATGAAAGTGTACAATCGTGGAATACGAGAATGTAGCTATAACTATTTTTTGCCAAAGGAAGGGCATATGACTACACACAGTTGTTGAATGATGACATCTAAATAGTTTAGTGGATCACTTATTAATTATTATTTATTAATAGTTTTTTGACAATGATTTTGAATTATGAATGCATATTAAGTAGTGGCAATATGTTAAGGTTCTATAATGTATATAATTATGCTTTACCATGTCTTCAGATGAATATAATGTATACATGCATGCTTTATCCTCACTTCGTATGAACATTTCCAATGTCACTGTAGTTTTAAAATTTCCCTATATTTATATAGTTGTCCCCTTTGCTGTCCTCTAGTTGTCCCCAAAATTGACAAAACAAATCAGCATCTCTGAAACTTGTCCCCTTGATCCTTAACGTCTCCATTGTAGAAACCTAGTGTAGCCTTAGATTTAAACAATAATGGATTGACCCACACCTAGGACGCTTGCGTGGTCTCCTTGGCCTAAAGGATTCTCACATCTTGGAGCACTATTGACAAATCTCACAAAGAAGGGAGCTTTTGATTGGGTTGAGGAGACAAAGTAGGCTTTTGACAAGTTGAAGGTGACTACGAGTACATGCCCAGTCCTAGCATTGCTAGATTTGTCTTAATCCTTTGTTCTCAAGTGTGATGCATTCAACAAAGGCATTAGAGCAATTTGATGCAGGATTTTAATTGCATTGCCTTTGAGAGTGGGAAGCTCTAGAGAGTTGAGTGATTATAGTCAATCTATGGTAGGAGATGCTTGGCATTATGCATGCCTTGGCTAAGTTCAAACAATAGTTGGTTGGAGCAAGGTTTGTGGTGAGGACTGACCATAGTAGTTTGTTATATTCTTTAGGCAAAAGGACATGAATGTAGGACAATTCAAGTGGGTAAGGAAGATTCAGGCATATGACTTCGACATTGAGTATGTGAAGGCAAAGAAGAATATGGTAGTTAATGCCTTATCTAGGAGACCTGCCATATGCTCATTGTCCTAAGCGTTAGCAAACTAGAAGTCTCGTTTGTTGGCAAAGTACTCCAAGAACACTTTTGCCTGCCAATTGATGAATGACAGATTCAAGACGATTGGCACAAGGTGGTAGATAATGTCATCTACTACAAGGATATAATTTTCTTGGCACCATAATTGAAGTTGAAGGTGAAGATCTTAAGGTAGATTCATGAGTCCCTCGTAGTAGGACATTGATTGTACCTCAAGAAATACAAGCAAGCCTACAAGATCTTCTCATGGAAAAGCCTCAAGTACAATGTGTTAGAGTGGGGTTGCCGTTGCACCAAAAGACTGATCTATCAATGCTCAATACAACCACTCAACTTATAGTACACAAGAGTTGGTTAAGCCCTTGTCACAAATCCCAAGGGGATTGCTGACCAAATTTCTAACAATCTCCCCCTCAACGTTACCCAAGGGTCTGAGGATTCGAACCTGTGAATAAGCTCTAATACCACTTGTTAGAGTGGGGTTGTTGTTGCACCAAAAGACCAATTTGTCAATGCTTGATACAACCACTCAACTTATAGTACATAGGAGGTGATTAAGCCCTTATCACAAATCCCAGGGGGAGCGTTGACCAAATTTTCAACACGATGTGCTACGGTATGTCAAGAATTGTGCCACTTATGAGCTCAGCAAATTCTAACATACTCTTTGAACATGGCTACTTCAACCATTGCCTATCCCCAATTGAAGGGGAGAGCATTTCAATGTACTTCACCATAGGTCTTCTCAAGGTACAGGGAAAGGATTTGCATTTGTGTGGTAATTGATCGGTTTACCAAACATACTGTAATGTCCTCTTTTTAGCATTCATAGCATGATGTTGTCGTTAGCCTATTTCCCCACAGTCCCGTAGGCTAACTAGGACATTAAAGGGGCTTAGAGGCCATTTGGCCTAGACAGTTTCAGTTGCAGGTCTTTCTGAGGGGTTCTGAGGCAACTTTGGGCATACTTACTATTTATAGTAAGTCATCTTGGACATGGCCGGACATTCAGTCACAGTGGTGTGTCGATGGTAATTGTTTAAAATCGACAGGAAGACTTATTTATCATTGATAAGATTTGTTATGCATTGATAAAGCCATTTTATAAAGTTAAATTTAAATATTTAACTTTATTAATGCATAGACTATAGTTTGTGGAAAATATTTAAATTAAAAGAGTTCCCTTTATTTTTATAACACATTGGAGACATAAGGTACATAAAGGGAGTTATGTTTTATCCCACATTGAGAAAACGAAGGATTGAGCTCTTGTGAGAACACTATGCTTGGATGAAGATTAATGTTATGTTGCTGGATATCTGATTATCGGGCTTGGAGGACGGAATCCCTCTTTGCTAGCATTCTCTTCGTTGTTGGAAGACACAGTCAGGAGGATCAAGGGTGTTTTCACTTTAGGAAATACACTGGGTTTCATTTGGGGCGTTTGCATAAAGAAATTTACAAGGGTTTGAGGTGCAAATCTGAAGTTAGTTATTGCTATAGTGCCGCATGAACAGTATTTTGCTACAGTCGGCATGAACAGTATTTTGCTACAGTACGGCGTGAACAGTGTTGGTATCAAGTTTACTTGTTTTTCCGGCTGATTAGAAGTTTGGAGGGCTGGCCGACTACATCTGCAAAATACTACGGCAACTAATTCCAGGTTTCTTCTGTCAAATTTTGATATTTTGCATAATAATTGTTGAATACAAGTCTGAATAGTTGTTGCAGCCTTTAAGGCAGCTATAAGTGCACATCTACATTTAAAAATCACCCTTTATTAGCAGATTGAAAGAGTTTCCAAAATTTTCATATACTATTGAATGTGTGCCAAGTGTTTGTGAAAATGTTATGATGTGTATTATGCATTTTAATGTCACTTCATAGTTGTTCGTAAAACTACTCATTGGAAAGCAATTTATTGAGGAAATCAGCTTTATGAGTTTGCATACAAAGTGTTTGACAATATTCCTTAAGTTAAATTTCTGCAAGTCAAAGTTCAAATCAGGGGAGGATATTACAGTGGTATCAGAGCTATAAGTCCTGCCATCCTGTGGAGGTCTTATAGGAAATTTGGAACTGGCGGATAGAGGGGAAAGTGTTTGATGAAATGTCAAAACACTAAAATCAGAGCATTTATGTTTGAGCATGCGACAGGGGCCTTATAATTTCCACAATACCAAAGCAAGACAAAGTAGGAGTTCAGACCTGCAAAGCAAACAGTCTAGTTCATCCGTATAGGGGGGTATAGAATCCAGTCATACAGACACAGCGAAGGTATTCTTTGATCAAGACAACAATATGGGTGACCGAGATGACAGGAATACAAGATTAGGTGGAGGCGGGAATGCCGGTCCAGAGCCTGGAGAGGAAAGATTCTTATAGTTATTAGAGAACTTGGTACAGGGTCAGCGAGTAGCAGAACAAAGGGCACAGGAACAGAATCAGAGATTGGATCTTATGATGCAGATGATGGCTCGTCAAATGGGGTTGAATGCTAACATGGGTGGAGGAAATAATCAAAATGGTAACAATCAGAATGGAAATGATCAGGATGGGACACATAATGGAGATGAACAAGTTGGGAACAATTTCGGTCATGCACCCCAGCGAGCTAGGACAGTGAGTTCAAGGCCCATGATTCCTACATTTCCTCCTAGAGCTTCAGAGCAGCTCGTACCAGAGCCCCAGATTACTGATATATAGGACCAGTTGAGGAGAGATTGGGAAGCCGGAGGGCCAGATTTTACTGCTGCAATTACCTTTAGGGAGTATATGGATGTGCGGATGAAACATATGCCACGTGGACATGACAGGAACCAGAGCTATGAGCTACGGAAGAAAGTAGGGAGACTTGAGTTACCATATTATGATGGCTCAGGAAAGTCTAAGGAAGAGCTTGGGTTCAAAAGCTTGACACATACTTTCAATTGAACCCTATGCCCGAGGAAGAAGCTATTAAGTACGCAGCAATTCATCTGGATGGGTTAGCACACGAGTGGTGGCATCATGGTATGGTCACTATGGAACATGCACACATTACCTCATATGTGGAGTTTACAGAGAGGCTGATTGAACGTTTTGATAGGAAGGATCCAGAACTCCATTTCAAGGAGTTAGCTCAGCTTAAACAGTGGGGATCATTGGAAACATACATTTTAGAGTTTCAGAAACTTGCAGTGTTAGTAACAGATGTATCTGAACGGAGGATACTAGTTCTATTTATGGATGGGTTAGCTGATCCATTGAGAGGGTGGATTAAAGCTCTCAACCCTCCCACTTTGCAGGAAGCCATTAAGAAAGCTCGTGACATGGATTCCTCTTCATCTTCAAAAAATAAATTCCAGGCAAAGAGTTTCCCTTCAAGGAAAGATAAGGACAGGAAACCTTTTCATAAAGAGGTTCAGCCAGCTAAGGAGGAAAGTAAGAGGTTGGACAATGAGACACTTAATGATCTCAGGAAGAAGAAGCTTTGTTTTCATTGTAGGGATCCTTGGGATTTGTCACATAAGTGTCCATTGAAAGCAAAAGCTAAGCAGATGGAGTACTTTTCAGCCGAAGAGTCAGTAGGTGGAGATTCAGAGCAGTCATCCGAATCAGATGGAGATGATGATAGTTCGTCACAGGAGGAAGGACACGGTGATAGCACGATAGCTCAGTTGTCAAGTATACAGGAGGCCGTCACTTTCAGAGTTAGGGGAACCTTGGATGGACAGAGAGTTGTGGCACACATTGATACAGGGGCGACACATAATTTCATTGATGAGAAGTTTGTGACACGCAGAGGGCTACATACAGAGGAGCATAGGGGATTTAAGGTGATGGTTGCCGATGGCTTCAAAATTGAATGTACCAAGAAAATCTCCAACTTGCAGCTTCGTTTGGGAGATTATGACATGACAGGAGATTTCTTTGTGGTCAACATTGGTGATCAGGATATGGTGCTTGGGATGAACTGAATGAAGTCTTTGGTAGAGTTTACATTTAACCTTGAGAAAATGGAAATGAGGTTTGAGGCAAATGGTAAGAAGATAGTGCTTAGAGGTTTGTCAGATGGGAGACTTCGAGTGGTGTCACTCAAGCGGATGCAGAGTTTCTTTAGACATGATTAGGTGCAGTGGGCAGTAGAGTTTAGAGTAATGCCTGAGATGACAGAGCAGCATAAACAAGAGTATCCACTTGATGTACAAAAAATAATAACCAAACATACTAAGGTGTTTGGTGAGATACCTCCAGGGAGACCCCCGAATAGGGGAATCGAGCATGTTATTGAATTAGAGGAAGGGGCTAAGCCAGTTATCATCACACCTTACCGCCATCCGAAGAGATGTAAGGATGAAATAGAAAAGGCAATTAAGGAGTTGATTGACATGGGGCACATACGACCAAGCAAAAGTCCTTTCACTTCTTCAGTAGTATTGGTGAAGAAGAAGGATGGTACAATGAGGATGTGCATTGATTATAGGGAGCTAAACAAGAAGACAATCAAGAACCGATACCCTATCCCGCGCATCGATGAGCTTATTGATGAATTGCATGGTGCATGTTACTTCTCCAAGATTGATTTGAGATCCAGCTACCATCAGATACGGGTTAGAGAGGTGGATGTGGAGAAGACAACTTTTAGATGCCACTATGGACATTTTGAGTTCTTAGTTATGCCCTTTGGGTTGACAAATGCCCCTGCCACTTTCCAGTCCTGTATGAATAGAGTGTTCAGAGATCAGTTGAGGAAGTTTGTGTTGATATTTTTTGATGATATACTGATATACAACCGTACTTGGGAGGAACATTTGAAGCATATTGATACAGTGCTCAGTATTCTAGAGAGGGAGTCATTATATGCCAAGATGAGTAAATGTGAGTTTGGGATGATAGAGTTGCTCTATCTAGGGCATATTATTAGTGCAGGAAGTGTTCGGGTTGACCCAGACAAGATCAGGGCCATTCTGGATTGGCCACCACCGAGGAACACTTCACAACTCAAGGGATTTCTTGGGCTTTGTGGGTTCTACCGCAGATTTGTGCAGGGATTTTCACAGATAGCAGCACCACTTATAGATTTGACACGGAAAGATAGTTTCAAGTGGTCAGAGAGGGCTCAGGATTGTTTTGACAGGTTTAAGGAGCTGATGAGTACATGTCCTGTTTTAGCCATTCCAGATTTCACCAGGCCCTTTGAGCTGCAGTCTGATGCCTCGGGAGAGGGCATAGGAGCTGTTCTCATGCAAGACAAACATCCCATCGCATATGAGAGTAGAAAATTACGAGGTGTGGAGAGAACCTACAGCATCTACGACAAAGAGATGCTAGCAATCATGCACGCGCTAGCTAAGTTCAGGCAGTACTTAGTGGGAAGCCGGTTCACAGTAAAAACAGATCATAATAGCTTGAAACATTTCCTTGGACAGAAGGACCTTAATGACAGGCAACAGAAATGGGTGAGTAAATTACAGGCCTATGATTTCGACATAGCCTATGTCAAAGGGAAGAAAAATATTGTTGCAGATGCTTTATCTAGAAGGCCTCATTTGCTTGCTGTTGGGATAGTCATGGATGATTGGAGAGAGATGATCTTGGCAGAATATGCTAAGGATAGTTGGGCATCTAGCATTATTGAGGGAGCTATTCAAGATAGTCGATACACTGTCGTAAATGATCTCATCATCTACAAGGAAAGGATTTATTTAGTACCCGGGTCTGCTATGAAGCAGAAGATTTTGAGGGCATTTCATGATTCACCAATGGCAAGACATCCCGGATTCTTTAAGACATATCGGTAGGTGAGAGAGCGCTTCACTTGGAAAGGACTCAAATCAGAGGTGCTTTAGTTTGTGAGGGAATGCCCTGTGTGTTAGCAGAACAAACAGGAACATTCTTTTCCGGGTGGTTTACTATAGCCCCTACCCATACCAGAGAAGAAGTGGGATAGCATTTCCATGGATTTTATCACAGGCCTCCCCAAGGCACAAGGTCGGGATTGTATCTTTGTTGTGGTAGACAGATTGACGAAATTTGCACATTTCTTTGCAATTTCGTCTACATATTCAGCAGCACAAACAGCAGAACTATTTTTTTGAGAGGTATTCAGACTACATGGGATACCACGGACCATAGTCAGTGACAGAGACAGCAGATATATGAGCCACTTTTGGCAGGAGTTGTTCAAGTTATGTGGAACAGAGCTCACTCCGAGTACCAGCTACCACCCCCAAACTGATGGGCAGACAAAGATAGTGAACAAATGGGTTGAGGGGTACCTTCGAAACTACATTGCAGGAGAGCAGAAGGCTTGGGTGAAGTGGCTACATCTAGGGGAGTACTGCTATAATACCTCTTTCCATATGTCTATTCAAATGTCCCCTTTTATGGCACTGTACGGGTATGATGCTCCTAATTTTTTGGATTTGTTATTTGGGGACAGCAGGGTGCGTAAGGCCAAGGATACTTTGCAGGAGTGTCAGGACATTATGCGATCCTTGAAGGAAAATTTGCAAAAGGCACAAAATCAGCAGAAGCAATATGCTGATCAGCACAGGGTTGAGAGGTCTTTTGAGGTGGGAGATATGCTGTACCTCATGTTACAGCCGTATAGACAGTCCTCTCTCAAGAAGAGTGGAGCAGAGAAATTGAAACCACGCTACTATGGACCGTTCAAAGTAATCAGGAGAGTGGGCGAAGTAGCTTATGAGTTGGAGTTGCCTGCAGACAGTAAAGTGCATAATGTGTTGCATGTGTCACGCCTTAAGAAGGCATTGGGTCACAATGTGGTGCCTTCAGTAGTATTGCCACCTCTTGATGATGAGGGAAAGCTTATCTTGGTTCCCGAGGCCATACTTGACTCCAGGGAGAGGGTGCTTCGCAGGAGGACTATCAGGGAGTATCTAGTGAAGTGGAGGAACCTACCTGTCGAGGATGCTACTTGGGAAAATGAGCAGATATTGCAGCATCCAGAGCTGAAATTGCTTGAGGACAAGCAATTTTGGGAAGGGCGGACTGTAATGTCCCCTTTCTAGCATTCATAGCATGATGTTGTCGTTAGCCTATTTCCCCACAGTCCTGTAGGCTAACTAGGACATTAAAGGGGCTTAGAGGCCATTTGGCCTAGACAATTTCAGTTGCAGGTCTTTCTGAGGGGTTCTGAGGCAACTTTGGGCATACTTACTATTTATAGTAAGTCATCTTGGACATAGCCGGACATTCAGTCACAGTGGTATGTCGATGGTAATTGTTTAAAATCGACAGGAAGACTTATTTATCATTGATAAGATTTGTTATGCATTGATAAAGCCATTTTATAAAGTTAAATTTAAATATTTAACTTTATTAATGCATAGACTATAGTTTGTGGGAAATATTTAAATTAAAAGAGTTCCCTTTATTTTTATAACACATTGGAGACATAAGGTACATAAAGGGAGTTATGTTTTATCCCACATTGAGAAAACAAAGGATTGAGCTCTTGTGAGAACACTATAAAAGAAATGGAAGAGCTTTTTTTTTGTATGCTTGGATGAAGATTAATGTTATGTTGCTGGATATCTGATTATCGGGCTTGGAGGACGGAATCCCTCTTTGCTAGCATTCTCTTCGCTGTTGGAAGACACAATCAGGAGGATCAAGGGTGTTTTCACTTCAGGAAATATACTGGGTTTCATTTGGGGCGTTTGCATAAAGAAATTTACAAGGGTTTGAGGTGCAGATTTGAAGTTAGTTATTGCTATAGTGCCTCATGAACAGTATTTTGCTACAGTCGGCATGAACAATATTTTGCTACAGTACAGCGTGAACAGTGTTGGTATCAAGTTTACTTGTTTTTCCGGCTGATTAGAAGTTTGGAGGGCTGGCCGACTACATCTGCAAAATACTACGGCAATTAATTCTAGGTTTCTTCTGTCAAATTTTGATATTTTGCATAATAATTGTTGAATACAAGTCTGAATAGTTGTTGCAGCCTTTAAGGTAGCTATAAGTGCACATCTACATTTAAAAATCACCCTTTATTAGCAGATTGAAAGAGTTTCCAGATTTTTCATATACTATTGAATGTGTGCCAAGTGTTTGTGAAAATGTTATGATGTGTATTATGCATTTTAATGTCACTTCATAGTTGTTCGTAAATCTACTCATTGGAAAGCAATTTATTGAGGAAATCAGCTTTATGAGTTTGCATACAAAGTGTTTGACAATATTCCTTAAGTTAAATTTCTGCAAGTCAAAGTTCAAATCAGGGGAGGATATTACACATACCTACTTCTTTTTCCATTCCTATAGAGTTTTGAGCAATTCAAGTGATAGAGTTGTTAGTTCAAGAGAGATTTTAGTTGTTGTTAGTTTGTGGTGTCTGATCAGGGAAGTACTATACATACTGCATAATTCTTTGATGGAGTTCAGGGCCGGGCCGGGCCCCAAGTGGGGCTTTGAGGGTGTAGCCCATGAGGTTTTTTCTTGGGCTATTCTATCGGCATTTTTAGGCCAACATGTTGTAATTAATTTTAACCCTAAAGCGGCAAAAATACTTGTATAAAATGGCTTAGGGTTAGCGATTTCATAATGTGTGATGCAATAATAGCTTCTTGCGGTGGTATTGAGCTATAAGGGATTACAGATTGTAATGAGGTTGTAATCACTGGACAATAAAATATTGGACTCGCTGTTGGTAGACGTAGCCCAGGGATTGGGTGAACCACGTTAAATCTGTGTCTTGTGTTCTCTTCTATGTGCATTATTATTATTTTCTGATATTGGTTATATTTGCATGTAATTGTTATTTCTGTCTCTTTAAATCCTAACAGTTGCATGGCCTTTCGAGGAATATAGTTAGTGAGAGAGACAACCACTTCCTTGGTGCTTTTTGGATGGAACTTTTTAGATTAGCTGACACCAAGTTGACACTAAGTACTAGCTACCATCCCCATCCAAATGGATGGAGAAAGATTGTGGACCAATGGTTGGAGAGCTTCTTGAGGAATTACATAGCAGTGCAACAGAAGGCATGGATCAATTGGCTATGTCTTGCAACCAACACTAGTTACCATGTATTGATAGGGATGTCGCCTTTCAAGGTGCTCTATAGTTATGAGGCCGCATCATGTGTTGATTTGGCATTTGGAGACACTTAAGCACCTAGGACCAAGGATTAGTTGCACAAGAGCATAGACATCCTTGGGTTCCTCAAGGACAATCTATAGTAGGCCTAGAATCTATAGAAGATGTATGAAGATAAGTGCAGGACTGAACAAAGTTTTGAGGTTGGAGGTTCGGTCTTTCTTTGTTTGTAGCCCTACTTGAAGAGGAGTGGGGTTGAGATATATTTTGTAAACCCTCAAATCATTATTTTAAGAGTACAATTTATTTGAAGTTTTGATTCCTTAAGGTAAAAATGAATCTCAAGGGTAGCATGGTTCAGCAAGATCCTGTTTTCTGATCCCCCTGATTGTGGTAGGCACCCTTCTCCTTTACAGTAGGACCTTTTATACTCCAACATGCAATCCACCACAACCCTGTGGTTTTTAGTGTAGTTATAAATGATTCCCAAGCTTGAATGGTCCTTTAACACAAGGACACTTGGAATCCTCTTTATCTTCAGAGAGACTGAGACTATACAACAGTGCAATGCTGAAAAAAATACTACCTCTATGAAGAGATCTAAAATTAAATATCAGTGATTTAAAAATAGGCTCAAGCAGAGTTTGTATGATGATGTGATAACTAATGGTCGTTCAAGTTTCAAGTAAAAGTAAGTTTTCCTTGACATATAACTTTGTAAGTCATTTAAAATTTCCACAAGATGAAAATCAGAAATTTTTCTGTAAATCATTTGATTTTTCCATATCATTAGTTAAATTTTTTTCTCCACTAATACTTCCCTGGTAGCTGTGTGCAAATAGACTACCTCGTGAATTTACCACTTTCATTCACCAATTTATTGGAATTGCTTACTAGATAAGTCAAATAAACAGATAAAAATTTGGTCCAATTACAGTTGGACATGTTGGTTAACCCAACCTTATTTTTTGGGAATTCTCGATTTCCCAGGTCAGTTGTAACTTGTACAGAACCATTTCAGGTTGCCATGTTCAAGTATAACAAACAAACCATTAACAGTTGTAATCATTGACCAGAATATGTCTGCTGGCTTAAGCCGCGTCAAAACTTTCATGAGTTTGGGTGAGCATTCTAGTATCTATCATATTATTTAAGCATTCTTATAGATTTTCTTTTGAGAAGCATTCTATTTGAATTTAAAATATGTAAACATAAAAGCTAAATATATAGTATCCTTCTTTAATAAGCAATAAAATAAAGCATGCTTATAATTTATAGCAAATCGACTGTAAATAAATATCTTTTTTTTTCTAACATGCAGAAATGTGGTGCTTGTGAAATCTAACAAAGATACAAGATATGGTTTGAGCTCTGTTGTGTCGCATGATGGTGCAAAAATGCCTTGCTGGGCTGCTGCAGATCTTGCATCCTTCAAAGCCAAATTGGGAGAGGAGGCATATAGGAAGGTCAGTTTTTAAAGCAATTGTTTTTGAATTTTTTGGTTATAGCCAATTAGCTGATTTATCCCTTATTGTTTTATAAACATGTGGATTGTTGTATCATTTTAAGCAGTTTTTGCTTAATATCCAGATGCCCTTGTTTTGAACATCATAATTAGACAGTTTGATGCTTTGCCTTTTGATATATTCTTTGGTATGTCTTCTATAAAGGATTTCATAATTATAAATTCAACCACATTTCTTGGTAGTTGACTTAATCAGAACCTTGCTTTTTAGTTGACCATCTGCCATTTTGTTGACTAGTTAAGGAATAGGCCACATTATTCAGATTGTTAAAACAACCTGGTCAGGAATCTGCCAATTAGTTGGCTTGAATAAGAAGAGTTCATAATAACTAACAATCCAAATCAATAATACAAATGCCTAAATTTGTTTTGTTATCACTTTTTTTTTTTAATAGGACTTGCACTTGGTTACACATCTCAGATGTCCTCCATTTTTTGCAAACAAAGGTCAAGGAGATTGTTCCTAATGATAAAGATATTTGAGCATTTTGGAACTTTTATACGCTGTACTCTTTATTTAAATTTTATAGCTCTGCTTTCTACGTATGTTTATGTCTTCCAGGCCTTTATTTGAAGAAATATGGGCGACACCTGGTCACTTAGAGCACTGACAAACCCTTTTGCTGGACACAGAGTTGATGATATCAGGATTTAACCATTCACACTAAAGAAACTTATGTTCTTCTATTGGTGGATCTACCTTGTTTGTTTGTGGTTGGAAAAAATTTCTGTTTGGAAGTGTTGCATCCATTCTAGGTGGAATGGGCATAGCTTGCAGTAAGGGTGCCAGCTGTGGTGTAACCTTAATGAGCTTCCTTGGTGCACCAGGCTCAAACTTGTGCAGTTGTAAGAGGTGGGTGCAAGTGTTTGCTCCTTAAGCATGATCTACCCAAAATTATCAAAGAGAGTGCTCTTGACATCTGTCTAATACACTTATGACTCAAACCCTTCTGCAAGTGGCAACATAGTGTATCTCATTCACAATAAGGTATAGTAAATCAAATACTGCAATTATTAATTATAGAGGCATAAAACAAAACAAAGGTTGGTAGCTCTATACACCTTAAATGATGAACGGCATTTTTTTAGTTGAATTTGACGTCCTTATCATAATACTTCAAAGAGTTTAAGTATACATTTCCTTCTTGACAATTATGCACAACAGTAATATTTTTAGGAACTCATCTTCCTATGCTATTTACCTACATGGTCCAAGTTCACTTGCTTGTGACAATGGGCATCACTCAAGTTTGATAAGCAAAAAATATTTGCATGCATCACATCTTCGGTCAATTTAGTTCAGATCACTTAATGTGCCATTGTGTGCAAGTTCATTCTACATTGGAAATCTTTATTGATAATATTGTTCACTGGCAGGGAAAGTAGTAGAACTCAGATACAGAGCAAGAAAACACACTGCAAACCACTGCAATGGGATTGCAGAGATCTTGACTAAAAGTCAACTCTAGGAAGAGATGTATTTTATAAGGGACACATCCCAATAGGAGGATATATGTATAAAGTAAATAGAATGTATTAGAAGTAGAGTAAGAAAGTGAATATATTTAAGCGATATATATAACAGGGGACATATGGAAGGAAGACTATATTTAGATGGATATATGACAAATGTGAAATGTAATAGAATGATGGAAATGTAGTATAAGATACATCAATATATTGGAGTTGATCAGCGGTTTTCATTCCTTTTATGGATTGCCATTTAATCTCTGTTATTTATCGTGATACCTTGTCTGATTCCGCATTAAAAATTAATCCCCTGTCTCTCTCTTACTATTGATTGTGGGGTAATAATACAACATAGAGAAGACTTGGAGCACAAATCTGGTATGTCATTCCCAGATTTTCTTGCTAACATTTGTTCTGTTGTTGGGATTATCGTTAGGTAGTAAGATAGATGAAATTTTTCTTATAACTTGCAGCATAATCTCTTTAGTATTATTAACATTGAAAGGAGGCTAGACATCATGAGGATGGCAAATGGAAAGGCAGGAATCTTGAAAAGGAATCCCTGAAAAGATGTGACTAGTCAATGCAGATGCAAAATAGCTGCCATAGGATGGAATAAATGAGGAATGTAACACTGAATCATAATCACCCATGGAAAAAGGAGATGAGAAGAAATATAGAGAAAGCAGACAAAAAAATAAGTTGACAAGAACAAACATGAAAGACATGGAGGAAAGGAGACAGATATAATGTTGAAAGACAGAAAAGACATCGCAAAAGAAAGGAAAATGCAGATGAGAGAGAGAGAATGAGTACATTAACTAGGGTGCTGCTGAACACCCCATTGCAGATGCCACCAAAAAGAAAAAGAGAAAATAATTGAAGAACAGAAAACTTGTTAAAGTGTGGTATCTTAGGATACTCTAATCATTATCAACAAAATATAGAATAAATAAATCAAGCCTTCAGTTCCCCAGGAGTGAAAAGACTGTTAGGAGCAAATCTCCAATCATAGTTAGTTGAAACACTCTTTTACGTAAAAATCCCTCATAAAGCACCATTTTACTAAAAACTCTTACAAACTGTAGTCTATTAAAGATAGACTGAACTTGAGGACACTTTCCTCACTTCCTCACAACCATTAATACATTTTGTGCATACTGACATAACTCACAATAAAACTTCAAATTCACACCTTAATGGGAGAGAGCCTCCTTAAATATAGGGGGAAGGGTGGCATAATGCCTTCAGGGTTATTAGTCATACCTATTCAATAATCCTCATTCTTAAATAATTGATAGTCTAATAGTTATCAGATTATAATTATTTTAAATGGTATATGCTTAGTAAAGTATACAATATATAAGGTTTTATAACCTTGTATTAGAGCAATATATAAATGTTAACAGGCATATGATCCCTAATAAGCAAGTACATTATGTTCTAACACTCCCACTTAATGTTAATAGGGGGGATCACATTTCAGTTTCTATAAAAGAAAAAAGTTAAGTACCCATGTAGTAAAGGTCTTTTTTGACAATGATGAATAGGGACACAAATATATGCCAACATGAAGATCTTGTATTCCGGACTACATGAATTTCATATTTTCATAATTTATGATCCCAATGTTTAAAAAATGTTGCTACGAGTTATTATTAAAAATTTATTGGAGCTCAAGCCTCCTCAAACAAGCCTCTTCCCAAGTTCATTACATAGTTCTCTAGGTCTTATTCAATACGATGGTTTTACAAGTAGAAGATTTACATAGAGAAGCATAGGACTTAAAAATGCCCAAGTGACTTCTTAATGCCCAGAAGTCTTATATTATGCACGTTAGGACTTGGTTATGCTTGAAGGAGTTACTTTTAGGATTTAGTCACTACGCTGTGTCATTGACATGCACACTTCCCCACAATGGCATCACACAAGACCTAACATTAAACTGAATTTGGTGCATATAATGCCTAAAGGTCTTATTATGCCTATTAGATCTTATATCTAGGATTCAGCCATTAGGTGGTGTCCTGCACACTCATTCTTAATGACATCACCTTAAAGCCAATCACTGGACATAGGTCTTGTTATGGGATGGCCAAGGTTCCAATCTATAGCATACTTTCACTTGAATAGAGCTTGAGAGAGCTAACATTGAATTGAATTTGGTGCATATAATGCCTAAAGGTCTTATTATGCCTATTAGGTCTTACATGTAGGATTCAGCCATTAGGTGGTGTCATGCACACTCACCCTGAATGGCATCACCTTAAAGCCAATCACTGTACATAGGTTTTGTTATGTGATGGCTATGGTTCCAATTTACAGCATACTTTCACTTGAATAGAAGTTGAGAGAGCTTTTATGATGGAATATTTTTGCTTAAGTGTGTTAAATTTTTAAAACCATAATAGCATAAAACAAAATCCAGATAATTAAAAACACAAGAACACCAGAGATACCCTGGGAAAACCCTCTACTCAAGGGGAAAATCCAGCGACACCAAAATAGATACTTGAAAAATCAGAGTTTGACTTTGAATCCAAAGCTTCATCAGCTTAGATAATAACAGATACTCTCCACAAAAATATAGAACCTTCAATACACACGTATGATTTCAAAATACTCTTCTTATAGTGATAACATAGAAGGACTTTACTGTTGTCACAGAACCATGAATTTGGGACTGCAAACTTGAAAATTTGATCAAATTTGTGAAAGTTAAAATGAGATTTGGAATTGCAATTCCAATAACAACTATTCTGGTGGAATGACAAATTCTCACTTTGGGGCCAAAATGGGAATACAAATTCCAATTCCCAATTCTGATTTGGCGCAGCAAACTGAGAATTAAAAACAATTTTCAATTTCCAATTCCTATTCTAGTTGAATTCCCGCAAACAAACAGGTCCATAAAGAGCTATTGGCAAAATTTGGATTTGAAAACCACAGACCACTTGGAACACCTATGGTAATAGGATGTATGTTGACTTATAATGATGATTCATCTAATACTATGTAAACAAGGTACAAATCTATGATTCATAGCTTACAAATTTACAATAGTTTACACATACTACACTTGATATTGCTAGTGCAGTTGAAATTGTAGCAAGGTATGAAGCTGATCCTAAGGAAACACATTTTGCAACATTAAAAAAAATAGTCAAATATGTTAAGGGAACTTTGGAATGTGGCTTGTGACATGATAGATCTAATAATTTTACATTGTATGCCTATGTTGACGCTGATTGGGAAGGAAATGTTGATGACAGGAAAAGCACAAGTGGAGGAGCATTTTTCCTTGGAGGAAGGTTAGTATCATGATTGAGCAAGAAAAAAGATTGGATATCTTAGTATAAAACAGAAGTAGAGTGTGTAGCAGTAACAAACAATTGTAATCAGATAATGTGGATGAAACATATGCTAAAAGATATTGGTATCATACTTTCAGAATCTACTATCATGCATTGTGGCAATACAAGTTTAATTAATATGTCCACGAATTCAGTTTTACACTCGAAGACTAATCATATTGCAATTAAATATCATTTTCTAAGGGTGAAAGTCACTGAGAAGGAAATCAGAGTGGAATATGTGAGCACAAAAGAACTGGTAGCAGATATATTTACTAAACCATTTGTTTAAGAAACTTTTGAGTACCTTAGAGGTGTGCTTGGGGTAATTGCCCCACCTTATGCAGAGTAATTGATGAAAATTTGCATTAGTCTAGTGTATTGAGAGTTTATTCATCTGGACGTGATGCTTGGTACTGCTCCTTAGGAGTGGTCGCATTGAGCAGAGCAAATCCTAGAGCTCTTATATAATGATTCTTGGCATAATAGTTTTTGTTGGCACTTGACATTTCTTTGGTTGCAGATTGGCTTGATCCAATACAGCTACTTTGATGAAGATCATAATCAAGGGGGAGAGAATTTCAGATTGAAAGAAGATCAGTTGATGTTTGGCATATCAGCATCATTGGCATTGATGTCAAAAGGGGAGTAGATCAATAAAAAACCAAGAGAAAACCTACAAGAGAGAAGATTCATGCAAGGATGTATCAGAGTTGATCAATGAAGGTATATGCACAGATGAAAGCTATATATGTTGAGGATATTCAGAAAATTGTATTAAGTAATCAATAAGATACAAGTTATGTTTGTATTGATGGTTTTTCACCATATATTGCCATCAATGTCAAAGGGGGAGATTGTTAGGAATTGAGACCTTTGTTGACACTTGGACGAGTATCTAAGATATTGTATTAATGACTAGTTTTGTCATTGATGACAACGTATGTTTATATGTTCAAGACAGACACATTATGTATATCGTAGGTTGATTATCAGTTCAATGAAGTTAGTTGGCAACAACATTGTATGTGAGCTTACATGTGTACTGCAGAATGAGTATAGATATCATATCTATGTTTTCCCTGAATGAGCTATAACTTATCTAGTGATGATTGGTAGTCGACCAATGTTCAAAGAATAATGAAAGAGATGGTAGCATTTTTGCTATATCTTATTGATGAGCAAGAATTAATGTCAATGAGCTTGGGATGTGATAGAAGACTTGTTTGCATATGTTCGAGAGTGAAGCATTTGAATTAGCCTAGAAAGGTCGTTGATGTATAACATATAGTATATATTAATCGTAGACAAGTGTTTTGAGGCAGCATATATTTTATCTTTGGCAAATGTAATACTAATGTTGTAATGTGTGGGAACCTTATTGTAATATATTTAATAATGCTTATAAAGGCATGTATGCCTTAGTTTGGTCCTATGTAATTAAATGTACATTGAGAAAGCTCTAACAAACCGACCTAATTAATTATTTTATAAAAGGTTATAAAGTAAAAATGTTTTCCTTGGTTGGGCACCATGGAAGTAAGATTAGTTAAGAATGTTTGATGTGTATGGATGCGAGCTTTTATGTTGGATGATTAGAATAGATCAATGATGATGTTGGTTAATTGAGGTGAGCTTCAAAGGAACTATTTTGGCAAGCAAGTTGTTGATCAGTCAATTCATGCTTTTGGATATGCTATCCTGAAGGTTTATCTTTCACACTTGTTGGAGCATTTAGCAATGGGTCTATTTGTTTCTTTTCAACCTTTGTTAGGGTTGGAACCTTCCAACAAGGGTTGAAGGTCTCCTAGCAAGGATCTATCCTCTAATAGGGACAATTGTACTAAATGCATTGTATTTGACTCCTAATAGGATCGCATGCTTTTACAAGGAACCTATTAATTAGTATATTATCTTGTGGATACCACCCCCACTAGGGTTTTCTTTTTGATTAAGGGTTTCCCCAGTCAACAAAGCATTGTGTTATGGTCAGTGTTACCGGGAGACGCGTCTCAACCCCTCTGAGATATGTCTCGAGACAGAGACGCGTCTCCAAGACTTTTGAAGTTTCCAAAGACTTTGAAAAGGTTGGGAGACTTCATGATAGAGTCTTCGCATCTCCAAACCATAAAATGGAGTCTCCCACACATCTTTGCCTCAAAAATAAATTTAAAACATAGTATTATTATTATACTAGATAGTATTATTATCATACTAGATGTATCGTCGGAAAATGGAAGCACTTCCATTTAGGACTGGTTTAGCCCTTCGAGCAGGTGGTCTAGGGTCATGTCAAGAGCCTTCAGTGGGTATTTGACTAGATTTGGCTTTCCCTCCCTGTTTTGCTTCTCTCTCCCTTGTTTCCAGCCCTTTGCTAGCAGCCTTTTCTGAAGATCTGAGATCTTTGACCTTTTGGGTCAAGGTTGACCTCGACCCTAGCCCTAGGTCCAAATTTCAAGTTCCAGAGTTTTTGGGATATCGAGCTTCAGAAAGTTTCATTTCCCACTTCCGGGTTGGCTGTTTCGGATTTCGAAACAATAAACTCTTAAATTGTATTTAATTTAGGTCCATTTTTAGGGGTTAAGGCTTAATTGGAATTTAATTCTCCTATGTCAGCCTCTCTAGAAGTTTGTGTCCCAGATTAGTATAAAAGGAAGCCTTTCTCTCTCATTTTCACAATCCAGATATTTTCCATGATCAAGCATCCGCCTTCCATTGAATTTGAGCATAAGTGCAATCAAGTGATCAAGCAAGCAAGGAGAAGGAAAGCATTCAAGCATTCAATTCATCAAGGAGATCCATTGATAGCTATTGAAGGATTCAATCTCTTTGGAGCCCTCTTGCTGAAGATTTTAACATCCACATTCATTCAAGCCTCTTTCTATTCCAAGATCCATTCAAGATTGATGTTGAAGATCTAATGCAATTGATTTGAGACATCCTACATTCAATTCTACATTTATTTGGAACATCCATACTTGTGGATTCAAGGATTCGAATCCTCCACAAGGATTTTAACATAAGAAAGGTGAATAGTTTCATTTACTTTGTTGTTTATCTATTTTGCGATTTCAATTCCATTTTAAAAGGTTAATTCCAAACCGGTGTTTGACTAAGGCAAACCCCTCATCCAACAACAAAACCCTTTTTCTTGCTGGAGCAAGTGCGGGATAGTGAATATCAGTGCAGATTTGAGTACCCTTTTTGGTGAACTTTCGAGACCCGCAAATAGAATTTCCGTTGGAGAAGTGCAGGTCAAGGTCGGAAATAAAGGCGTAAGATCTTACCCCAACTTTGGGTCAAGGTCAACCTTCTTCAGAAAGGTAAAAGGTTTCTAGTTTTTCTCTATTTTTGCATTTCTAGTCCAGATGCATTTGCAAAATTTCCGGAAATTGTATATAGACATTAGAAAACAACATTTTCCAAATTTACTCTACTTTAAGGTTAGTATTTGTTTTCAATTCAATCAAGATTTCAATACATACTTTTCATAACAAAATATAAGGTTTTCTCCTTTGTTCATATTCTCCATAGATTGATTCTTTTATGCATTAATCCTTTTGGTTGATCAATTTGGATGTCTCCTTTGGGAATTTGGATTTAGAGGTAGATCTTATATCCCTTTCATTCCTCTACATTTAGATGAACACTCGCTGTTCATCTTACACTAGATACTAGATAGATTCTGATTTTTGTTTACAGTTCAGTTTTTTGTTTGCATATCAGTGATTTAGCATCAACTATATATTTTTGAATATCAAATTTCAATGTGTAATGAATTTAATGATAATCTTAACCATTATTAATCTGACACGATGATGATCATATGTGATATTCAGAAATCAGATATGACTATGAGATATGAAATTTGTTTTTTGAAATGTGCAAACTTCTAATGTTGAATGTTAATATTTATAACTATTCAATGTTCATTATTCTGGCTTTCAAAGAACTATGTTATGAATCTATGGTATTTCTTAGGAATTTTAAGATTATATTAAAAAAATTGACATCTTCAAAAGAACCCCCGGTGTCCTATTTGTTAAATAGCCGTATCAGTACTAGTACTAGTACCAGAGACCTCCAAGTCTCCCCATCTCTTGGTAACCTTGGTTATGGTGTATGATTTCTTGTTGTTTTGCATCATCATTTTAATTGTTGGAGATCAGATTTATTATTTAAGTTTTGATTATATTTGGTCACAATTGATTCACCACCCCCCCCCCCACCCCCCCCCCCCCCCCCCAATTGTGCTTAACAAAATGTCTTCAAGGTGTGTTTTTTGTATGAATGCTAGATAGGCTGTGAATGTTTAATTGTTGTTTTTCCATGAAAAGTATCTAGCAATACATCTTCATGAAGGGAATAATGAATTTGTTCTTCTTGATATTTTGGGAAAAAAATTGCTGTTTTGCCTCGCAAAAGTTTTCAATAAGGTGATGTTGGCAATGGTTCTTTTGATCAGAAATTTAACTTTGTTTCTAATGTTCCTCTGCTTTTTGCAAACAGTTGGATGTGATTGGCATTGATGAAGCACAGTTCTTCATAGATCTATATAGTTTCTGCCAGGTAGCAGCTGATAGAGATGCCAAGACCCTTATTGTTGCTGGCCTTGATGGGGATTACTTGAGGTATTGTTTCTTGAAATTGAGTTCCTATTTTTGCTTTTATTATGAGATTTATTCAGGGAGCTGGAAAGAGTGTGTGTGTGTGTGTGTACTCTTTCAATGTATTGCTTTGTGTGGTGTTTTATTAATTCTGGTTGAACATGTTCTCTTAGCAGGAAAAGCTTTGGATCTGCTCTGGATCTAATACCCTTGGCTGATTCTGTAACTAAACTGCAGTCCCGCTGTGAGATGTGTGGCAGACCTGCATCATTCACGTTACGGAAAATTGGAGAGAGAAAAACTGAGGTTATTGGAGGTGCAGATGTTTACATGCCAGTTTGTCGACAGCATTATGTGAATGGGCAGATTGTTGTTGATGCTACACGAACAGTGCTGGAATCCCAGCAGGTTCAATGTGATGTACATGTGGTTAAGACTGTTAGGTAAACATGTGACTATTTACCATATGTACTCTACTTCCTTTCCTGGTGAAACATTTTTATCCTTATAACACAGTTTGGCTGATTATTTTTTACTATTTTTTATTAAAGCTGGACTTTGTTCATGAATAGTAAGGCAACCAAGCTTGGAGTCCCGTCAAGGGATGTCTATGACTTTATTTTTAAAGGCCACCCTTTAATTGTTACCTCGAGTACATAAATGTGTAAGATCACATGTTGTAGTTATTGCCTGTAATTTTATTCTGTTGATTTCAGTCTGCGTTCATGTTTTGAGATTGGTGAGTATAATAAGGGATAGAAATATAAGTCTACATGAAAGGCTCATTGCAAATTAATGTTAATTCTAACAGATGTGCATTTTGTGAAAACAACACTAAGAATGGCATTGTTAATCACAACATTGAGTTGAACTTCTAGTTTTTGGAACAAGATCAATCATGGTAGGTAGTCTGTCAGATGGTTGATATAATTGATTTCAAGGAAGCTTTGGTCTATATTTGTTCAGTAGAATTGACAAGAAACAAAATGGACATGTTTCGGAAATGATAAAACTATTAAACCATTCATGGAATGCCAAGACACTCTATCCCCAGAGAACCATACCTCCATATTTGAAAGCAATTTGGTTGTCAAAATATATCAAGTGAAAAAATCCACAAAAACCCAAGGATCACCTAGTCACAATGTGATTACGAGTACAAATAGAGAAAAAATTATCCCAAATCAAGAGAAATCTACAAGGTCAAATGGTCCTTGATAGAAAAGTAAGTACATGTAAATAGTTTTGGTCCCTAAACAAAAATAATGAATCCACTAGGAGGATCCAACAACAAATCCTCATTCATTCCTCCCTAGATCTCAGAATAAGTAAAACTAAATTCCAATATAGATCAAAATTACCACGAGGTCCCATCAATCAAAAAGTTAAAGCCAAAATATTCTAGATCTCACAACATAAATCAATATTTCCCAACGGATCTACCAGCCTTACATGTCACTTCCGGATTTCTTCATCTAAATCCAAGCAACCCTATCCAACACATTACGTAGGGTCCAAATGTCTTAACATCTATAATCTCAACTCACTAACTTGTGCATCTTGAATCTATTTTGGCCCTAGATTGCAAACTCCATAGTGCTAACTTCGACATATAAATCCCAACATTTAAAATCGTATTTTAAACTTTATCTCCCAACATGGTGCATGCAACTGTTTTACCTGATTCCCTTGTTGCCATAACATTCTATCATGTCACCTCCATTCCATAATTTTGTCCAACCATCTTTCTACCCCAGTTGAGTAACCGACACCCATCCAAAATCAAAATAAATCTACAAGGTTGTAATGCCTCTTAATATAAAAGTACGAGTAAATACTTTGGATCTATACACAAAAACAGATCCAATCACAAAAAGAATGCATCTGCAAGGAGCATAGAACTGCATATCCTCATTCATTCCTCCAAAGGTCACTTCCATTCCTAGATCCCATAATAAGTAAAATCCAATATAGATCAAAATTGCCACAAGGGCCCATCATTCAAGAAGTAAAAGCCAAAATATTTGAGATCTCACAACACTAATTGATACATCTCAATGGAGCTATCAACCCTACATGCCACTATCAAATTTCTTCATGTAAATAAATCAAGGCAACAATATTCAAACACATATACTTGGGCTCCCTATGTCTTAACATCTCTAAATCTCAAACTTTTGCCTCAAACAAGGTGTGTGTAACTATTTTATTTGATAACATTGTTCCCACAACATTCAATCATGTCACCTCCATTCCATAATTTTATCCAACCATCTTTACACCCCAATTGAGTAACCAACACCAACCCATAGGACCACCCTTTAATCCAAGATTTCATGTATACCAATGTTTTTCCTTCATCTATGCACCCATTCATTTCCCTTGAAAACGTTGTTTCATGTCAAGCGCAATGATGGTACCTTGTTTACTTTTTGAAGAAGCCCATTTAACATAGTTTCTACTAAGATTTGAGTATAATAATAATTAACATTGTACATTCAAAGAAGTTATTCAAATGTTTGAGTCATCTATCATTCTCCCTATCCTTAATCTACACTAGTCCACCTATATCACTATCTTCATCCAATATCTAGATCTCGGGGAAAAAAAAAGGGACAAAAGATAAATCATTTGTCTAATACTTGGAACTATTCGTATGACATCTTAGGTAAGTATCATGAGGAAAAAACAACAAAAAAGTGTAATGCATAAGCCCACCATCCACTTAACCTTGCACTTGGGGGAAAGCTTTTTCCATCATATCTACCTCATCCTACGTACTCTATCATATTTACCCATTTCTTATATGTGTACCTCTCTCATCATACCCATTTCAGACTCCCTACTCTTAATATTAACAAGGACATGACCTTTACATTGAGCGTTCTTTCAAAATGCAAGTACTAATTTATCTATAATCATTCCTCTTGAAGCTCATCATTCATGCACTTTGTATTTCCTTAAACCTTTAAGCACTCTCATTCATTAAAAATGCCTCACCCTGCTATCTTAGGTGACTTTGGTAGCTTATCCTTTGTAGTGAACCCAACATGTGGCATACTATTTCCATGTTTCATAGTCTTAGAGATCATATCTAGAAATCTCTCCACACAATAATCCTTCTATCATCTATGTAGCACATCCATTTATTCTTTCATCCTTGTTTGCATGCTTGGATTTTTCTTGTCATCAACTACTTAAAGTTCATTCAAGCTACCTTTCCTTAATCTGCCACAATCCAAACATCCCTAAAGAACTCAAATTGAATATGCACAATCTTAATTCATATTTTCCAAACAATCTAGTGGAATATCTAAAGTCTGTAAGCTTTTCTTCTCACACCTTGTTACAAACCTTCGTCCAATTTATATTCAAATTATCACCATTGGTATATATCATCGTCAAACCTTGTATTTCTATTATTGTTAACAATGCTATCATTCTCATCATCCATAAAATCAATTAAGTTTATGAATTTCCTAAGGTAACATCTTTGTTTGTCTTTGCCTCATTTGTGAAATCTTGCATTCATGTACTTTCTCAAAGTTCCTTGTCACAATAATGTCATGGTATTCTATTTCACACACTTTGTATTTCCTTAAGTTGTTAAGTTCTCCTGTCCATTGAAGATACATCCCCCTTCCATCTCAAATGAATTTGGTAGCTTATCCTATGTATTTGTTAGTGCAATTAATCATTCATTGATTATACTTTATTTAAGCTTACTTAGGATAATGCATACATAGTAGTTTGTACTTGGGACACAGAGGAGTTTGCACCTTTATTTGCACATGGTTTAGGAGAAAGTCTACTTTAGGTGGTGATGCTTGTTATCACATTTCCAATTTACATGTTGCTCCACCTTCTGTGTACTTGTCATTCTCATTGTTGTACATACTCAATTGCATAATGGAAGATGATCCATCTTTTGTGGATGTTTTCTTCCACGTTATATGAGTGATAAGTTATCTTTTCATTATCACAACCTCTTATTACCTTGCCTACATAAGAAGACACATCTACATTGTATTCATTCATTATCTACTATAGTTCAATTATTGTATAATAAGATACTACAATTTATTCTTGTCTATCATATCTATCTTATCTTTGTGCTATTTGGTGGCCTCTAGACCTTGGGTTGTTATTGCTATTGGAAAATTCTTACATGGTATTAGAGCTATTGGAGGACCATTGTGTAACCTTTTTGGAGAGATTTTGGTGCATTTGGAGGAAGACAAATTCCTAGATCTAAGGACAAATGATCTTTAGGAGCATCCTGCCCCAAATTTGAGCCCACCATTGTGTCTAAGACAATTTTGGTACATTTCAACTATAAAATTGTCTATTATATGTGGCATTATATATAAAGATATATCTTGTACAATTTGTGTATATCTAACTTAAAATTTTGTATTTACATTTACTACTATTAAATATATTTGAAGATAAATATATATAAAGAAAATACATTTAATACTTTACCTATCACATTTTATAATAAAGGCATTAATATTAAAATGTAGTATAAATTTTAATCTTTCCATATAACATTTGAAAATGAAAGCATTTAATATTAGAATGTAGGTATTAATATTAGGATCTAGTGTTGTTTGCAATCTTTTACAAAGATAGAATTAAAAACATATTTTTAATATGAAGCATGCTTTTAACATGGAAGTAAGCACCCTTCAAAACTTGTTTTTCTTAATAAAAAACATGGAAGCATTTATAGTTCTATATATTGTAGAATGAAGAAACAACTTTTTAAAATGAAAGTGTTGTTTTAAGAAATAATATGATAATCTAAGGAAAATCTTAAATAGAATGTTTTGAAAGAGTAAGTAGTGGACGCTATTAAAGAACTTAGAAACTGCAATATTCTTAAATAAAATATTTTGAAAAGAATAACATTTTAGAAAGGTGTTTTAAGAAATAATACATTAATTAATGGAAAACCTTAAACACAATGTTTCAAAAGAGTTAGTAATGTATGGTTTAAAGAACTGAAATAGAGCACTACAACATTCTTGAACACAATATTTTGAAAGAGTAAGTATTGGATGGTTTTAAAGAATTGAAAGAAACTAGTTTAACACTGTTAATTCGATAAATGAATAACCTTAAAGACAATATTTTGAAAGAATCAAGTAGTATTGAATGTACATTACATGTGTGCTAGAGAAAATACAATAATAATATATAGTAAAAATGTCACACATACAATTATAAGACCAAATGCTAGTATGGTTACATGTAATTCCAAGGGCATGTTGTAGATCAATCCACATGCTAGAAGCCTATAAATAAACTTATTAGAACCTCTTCCCTTTGTTGAACACAACTTTAACAAAATAGTTAATCATCCCTAAATTGATTGTGTAAACCATGCCTTTTATATATGGCATGAACATACCACCTCTCCTAGATGACTTCTAGTATCACAAACCAACCACCATTGGTAACAAGATAATATGCCATGTTTGAATCAATTCTCATTTATACTATGAATAATGAAGGAACATATTATGCTCCAAATCTAAAAAGGGAACATGGGTTTGCATTTGAGATACATGTAAATTTTGGGAGTGATTAAGGAGAAAGAAAATAATATGAGAAAAAATTGTTACTTCACCAAATTGAATGGGTGAGTGGGTGTAGGCTAGCTTTGTGCAAGGTAGAAGAAAAGCACATTGACTTACAATTTGTAATTCTAGCTAGGTCAACCTTGCATTAAAAAAATGGATAAAAAAGGTATACATTAAAAGTCAACCTTGCATTCTTAAACAAATATGTAGTTCTAGCTACGTTTATTAAGATTGATCAAGTCAATCAAAATAGAAGAAAGGCCTTTCGACTAGTAATATGGGGTTTTTGTTTATATGCAACTTAGCAAATGAGGTTTGTAACCTCATTCTTGTGTCTTTCTAAATTGGCTATACTGTTCTATTTATATTTGATCAATAGTCATACCTAATTTAAGGCAGTGCTCTTGGAGATCATCTTCCTAATTTCTTTTAGACGTAGAATTCTCTTCTAAATTTTGAATACAATTTATTGACTTGGTGAGAATTCGCTTTGTTCTTCTAATATGATTTTCCTGAGAACTCTTTTTAATCTATCGGTAATGGTATTGGTGATTATTTTGTATACAATGTTGTAGAGGCTATCAGTCTATAATCACTTGTGGATTGTATTTTCTTTTCTTGTGTATTAGGGAAAGGAAAGTATAGTTTAGAGATCCAAGCATTGTGGTTTATGGCTTAATTCCTCAAGAGCCTAGACCACATCCACCTTAACAATATTCTAGAGATGTTGGAAGTTGGTAGGAAATGCATCAATCCCATGGGCCTTGTCAAGGTTTAGTTGAAATGTAGCTTCCATAACAAAATCCTTGTGTAATCTCTTTACATAGCACTTCATTGTCTTCCTTAATATTTATGCGTGGATGTTATTAAGAATGTTGGTCCTTCCCCTACCATGATGTTACACTTCCCTATTCAATCATTCTTCAAAGCCTTGGCACTTCCATAGCAGCTTCTTTAAATGATTGTGTCAATGTTTCATCTTCTCTTTTTATCTCTGCAATTCTTCTATTAGTCATTGTTGTTTGATGGAATAATTTTGTGTTTCTATCACCTTCTTTTAGCCACATCTCTCACGATTTTTGCCGCCAGAAGCATTCTTCTCTATCTATCAACTCAACTAGTTCTAGTTTTAAACTTTATTCCATTTCATAACAATCCAAACTCATCCCTTTTTCTATAACCACTTCATTTATAATATCCACCCAGTCCTTTTCTTGGAATATATTTTGAACTGTTCCCTATTCCAAATCTTGAGCTTGTTCTTAACGCGATTTACTTTCTTGCGTAGATGGAATAACTTGGATTGACTCCTAAGATTGATCTCACTACACCAAGCTTTGATAAAAAATTCTTGGATCTCTAAGCCACTTAATATCAAATTTGAAAGGGATTGAGGCATAACTATTTTTATTAATTTAAACTTTAACCATTACAATAGCATCAATTACTGAATTTAACAATTATGAACATAATGTTTTAGATTAAGGTAAAAGTAGGTTTTGAAGGGGCCCCGAAACCTATTACATCAAAGAGAAAGATAAACCAAGGTTTTAAAAGGACCTGAAACCAACCAAACAAATAAACCAGGTTTTGCAGGGACTTGAAACTAGCAGATATGACCAGTAAAATTAACCAAAAACTCTGGAATCTGAAAGGACAAACAGACTGGAGCAAAGCAGCTAGGAAGGCTATCCAAACTAGATACCAGAAAACCAGAGACAAGACCATAACACCAACCCAGAAGAACCAGTCAGCATAAGGGAACAAAAGATTATCCTTTTAAAATGAGGTTACCCTTATGCGACCGAAGGGTCATATCTAAAGGGGGAGTAGAAGGCTTAGCCTTCTTCCCTTTAACCGCAATCCAACCGTCCTCAAACTTCGCTGCCGTGGTCACCCAATCCTCAGAGGACAAAGACCCGTGGAACCCAGGGGACGCAGAGGCCTCAGCAAACACCCTATGAGAGACATATGACAACTGACCCCTAGGAGGGTCAACCGAAGTAGGGGGAGAGACCAAATCCTTAACCACCAGCTTGGAAAGAACGCTGCCCATAGCCACTGAATCCATAGGATGAGACGCCAAAGCAACCTCTGCAACCACCGACATGAAAGGAACACTAGCCTCAACCTCTAAAACCGCAGGCGCAACCGAAGATTGTTTCACCGTATAATGCTCAGAGGAGGCCCCAGTCCACCAAGAGGGGGAACGCTTGGGTTTGGATTTCCCAGCTACACAACGAGCAACAACGTGACCTGTCAAGTGACATTTCCTGCAATGAAAAGGGATTCCCTCAAATCCAACATTTGAGACCAAGACCCCCTCGGGGAATCCAAACAGACCACCTCAAGAAAACCTTTAGAAACATCCAAGTCAACAAGGAAGCGAGCACAGGTCGAGTGGAAAATATCCGAAGTGTCATCATCCACATATAAGAAATCCCCAATAGCGTTCCCAATAGATTCAAAAACTGAATCTTGCCAAAGATCAATCTGAAGATTAGGGAGCCGAACCCAGATAGGGTACTTATTAAAGGATTCCGAGAGAGGATCAAAATCCATATGCCACGGTTTGGCCATAAGTGGAAATCTGCCCTGCCAAGAGAAATTATTGTGACATAAAATAATCTTCCTATCATTAGAATCTTGAAACTTAGCTATAAAAAAACCTTTAGCACACGAAAATATGTGAACATTATAATCAATCAGTGGCAACCAATTCTTGGAATAAAGCATGAACATTATGAACATAATGTTAGAATAAAGCACTAATTTAATTGCATTTATTAAATTACTTATACTTCCTTCTTAAGATTTCACTTTATGCACTTTGCATTTCCTTTTAATAATTAATTAGTAATTATTAAATGTCATTTACCTCTTAGGGTTTCCCTTTTAGGTTTTCGATCTCCTTCTATAAGGATTGATCTTTTGTAATTATCTCTCATCTTTTCAGTCTAATAATATAATTTTTTATATTTTCAGAACAAAACCCTTGCCTCATCTTTTTACTCTAATAATATAATTTTCCATATTTTCAGAGCAAAACCCTTGCCTCTTCTTTGTCTTTTCTTCTTTGTGACAAGTTCTTGCATGTAGGTGGTCTTCAAGTATTGTGGATTTGTACTGCTCAAATCCTTCATGGAATTAGAGCCTGGCCTGTTGTAGCTTGTTCAGTATTTGGAGAAAAAAAAAGAACAATGGTTTGACATAATAGATCTAGTGTTTTTTGAGTTTTTTTTTTTTTTTTTTGTAAAAATAGGAGGGTCTCTAATTTTTGGAGCACTTTTAGGCCAAATAGACCCCACGGTTGGATTAAGAAGGCATCAAAACCCCTATTTTCATATAAAATTTATCGAATTTGGACACAATTGGAATCAGAAGCAAAATAATATTGCTTCCAATTTGGGCACGTTTCCTGAGGCAACGATTTTTTGATTTTCAACACGTAAATAAAAAATCAGCTCAAAAATCAAGATTTTTTGGCATGCAAATCAATACTGTTTAGCTTAGAAAATTGAGATTTTGTGGCACACTAATTGAGATTTTTGGTACGAAAATTAAGATTTTTGGTATGCAGATTGAGATTTTGGCACGCATATCAAGATTTTTGGCATGTAAATTGAAATGTTTGGCACATACATCGATATTTTTGGCATGTAAATCAAGATTTTTTGGCACAGATTTTGAGGCATTTGGTACCTATTTTCGCTTGAAGTTAGATGGTCTTTTTTTAATCTTATGGGGGGCATAACTTGCTCGTTTTAGCTTCAATTTTGGATCCAAAAGAAGCGTCGAAAAGCTCTTCTCGAGCCCTGTCCAAATTCTCCATTATTTTCATCAGTATTTCTTAAAGGTACATGTGTTTCTCAAACTGAATCTTTTTTTCTTTCTTCTTGTTTACACATTCCTATTAGCAGCTGGGGTTTGGTTTTTTGCATTGTGGGGGGTGTTTTGTATTATTGTTTCTATTATTTACATCAGTAAACTACAACTTTTTTCAAAAAACAATTCAATACCTTCTAAAATAATGGTCAATACCTCTTCTTGTCTAGAACTTCTGACCCCTTATAACTATCACCCATGGAAGACCTTGATGACACGACTTCTCCAGTCAAAAGGGTTGTGATCTTGTTTAGATGTAGTACAACCAATTTTGCAAAGACCTTTTGAGGTCATGCAACATAGGAACAAGATGGATGAGGCAATGCGGTTGATTGCTTTACAAGTATCCAATAGTCTACAGTTTCATCTTGATGGGTGTAATACCCCTCTAGATATGTGGACCAAGCTTGATGGGTTATTTAGTACAGTGAATGAGTTTAGAGCACTTTAGATTGAGGTAGGGCTTACCTCTCTTATACTCAATTTTTTCCCTTCCATTGAGGACTTTTTGATGAAGTTCAAACAACAAAGAACTTTATTGTAGGGTTGTGGGAAAACTAAGAAAACACTGAGTGCATTTACTTGATTCTTACTAAGCTTCATGGAAACTTTCATATTTTTGCTTCTACCTTCTATTCCATCAAAGATGCTTTGGGTAATAAATTTACCATGCCATCCTTTGAGGTTTTTTGTGATTGTTTGACTCAAGAGAAAGTTAAGCTCTCTTAGTTGGATTCTCTCACAGGCTCATAGACTTATGCATTGGTAGCTCAGCCATCTTTTGGAACAAAGGAGAAGACACATAAATCACATCCCACAGAGTCTCAGATTGATTCTAGCCTTCATAGTTCATTAGGGCAACCTCCTCCTAAAGGGGCTAAACCAAAGCTAGAAAGACCAAAGTGTGCTTATTGTAATAAGCCTAAGCATGATGAGTCACATTTCTATGAGAAGTTAGATGGCTATTCCAAATAGGTTTTAGATTTGACTACTCTCCTTTAGAAGAGAAACATTGATATTCCTTCTACTTCTCATAGATCATCTTCATCATCATCATTTCAGTCAAATGGTAAAGATATAAGAAAGGGTCATGCACTATGTGCAACTGCTACTCCACATTCTTCTAGATGGTTACTAGATTTAGGTGCTTCACACCATATGCCATCTTCTCAGGATTTGTTCTCTTCTTTTGAGGCTTCTCCTACTCCACACATTTTGATGGGGAACAAAACTATTATGACTATATGTGGGAAAGTTTCTATTGGCATTGATGATTGTACATTTCATGATGTACTTGGTGTTCCATCTTTTTCCTCAAACCTTCTCTCTATTTATCAGATTACACATAGTGGGATGGGGAAGACAATTGAGTTTGCACAAGATTTAGTGCATATCAAAGATAGTGAGATAGGTAATATTGTTGCTATAGGGATTGTTGATCACTCTTCCCAACTATACTCTTTCTCTCATTTTGGACCACCATCTCCACTATCAAAAACTCACCCTCCTTCTTCACAAGAGACTGCTGAGGTGAATTCAGGTTGCTTGAGCTTATGTGTTGTTCCTGAGACCAGTGTTGTGACTTCTACACCTCCACTTGTTCAGATTCCATTTATCGCACATGATTACTCTTCAACATTGCCTACCATTTTAGCTCTAGTTATCAAGTGTTGAGGATATATTAGAGGACATACATCTCCTCTCAAATGATAGATTCAACACACATGTTATCCCACCTCCATTAGAGATTCCATTTCAGAATTCTCATGCATTCTCCTTCAAGCATCAACTAGGACTTCCAACTTCACCTTAGATTTAGGGGTTTTACCCTCCTTGTCCACTAACTTTGTTTCTTTCACATTGGTGCCACATTGGTTTTTTTATCAACACAGGAGTTCTACCATTCTAAGGGGGGGCTATGGAGTCTCAAGCTTCTATCATATGGGGTTTTATTGTACTTTTGGTCTTGAGAGAGTCTCTTGAGATATTTCATTTATGCATCCTTTTCTATCTCTTTTTGGAGTAGGGTTTTTCCCAATGGGTTTTCTCTATTTCTCTATTTCATAGAGATTTGGTTGTGATTGGGTACTTCATCAGGCCTTATTGCCAGGATCCAAGTTTGCTTTCAACATTGTATTGTAATTTCCTTGCTTTTTCTGCATTGTTTGTAGCTGCATAGTTGCTCATCTTGGGGGGGGGGGGGGGGGGGGGGGGGGGGTGGGCGGGTGGGGGTGGTGTTAGAGTAAAGTGTTAATTTAATTTAATTTAGAGTAACTTTACTCTCTTCTTAAGATTTCACATTATGCACTTTTCATTTCCATTTAATAATTAATTAGTAAAAATTAAATGTCATTTACCTCTTAGGGTTTCCCTTTTATGTTTTCAATCTCCTTCTATAAGGATTGTTCTTTTGTAATTATCTCTTATCCTTTCAGTCTGATAATATAATTTTCCATATTTTCAAAGCAAAACCCTTGCCTCTTCTTTGTCTTTTCTTCTCTGTGACAGGTTCTTGCATGTAGGTGGTCTTCGGGTATTGTGTATTTGTATTGCTCAAATCCTTCACACAAGAACATAATATAAGATAATAATTTATATAAAAATTCAATCCAAGAGAAAACTATAAAAAATAGTTACTTTTATATGATTCTTTTACAATGGTTGTAGGCACCAACACATTGGAAGCACCAGCTCCCACAATATCTAGACACAAACCTACAATAAGAAAAATGTTAAAGAGCCTCAAAATTCACACATTTCGTAGTCCTTATCTCGTAGAGAAAATCTTTAAATGCATTGCAATCTAGTCATCACCAAGCTTTTGTATTCAACATTCTTGCCCAAATCTTGAAACTATAAACTTTTTCTTGCAAAAATTTCACAATTATGCCATGGATCCATATACATATGAGGTATACTTATCCTAACCATGAGGATTATTGTCTTAAAGTTTGTTGTGTTGTAGGATAGACTGAACTATTGACATGACTAGTTACAAATTTATATCAATGTCATAAAGATACACTATTGGCAAAATGCCTAAGGAGTTACCCTAATGACAAGGACTCACCAAAGGGTCATCGATGCAACATTACATCACTAGTAAATTTAGGCTTAAATTTCGATGCAAAAAGGTCAAAATTTCGACAAGAGTAGGTCAATAAGGCGACCAAGCTTGCTGTCGGTCTTTTTTGGTCAATTTTTTGCCACATACATTTTGCGTCAAAATTTTGACTACATAAAGGTCGACTTACCGACACAAATTTTGTCACTTTCCCTGATCCAAGCTGAAGTATTATTACCTCATTTGCCAGTGGTGCTCGTTAAAATTTTGACGTAAACCTTCATAGTAGTGTGTCAAAATTTTGACGAATCCAATTTACATTTCTTCTCCGGTGGCATACACGTGACGCCAAAGTGGACCAGTTTTGCATCGAAATTTTGACCAAAATATTGCATTTTGGTTGAAATTGAGACGAAAGCGTTTTACATTTTTTCGTCGGTGCCATACTAGCGACACCAAAGCGAGCCAATTTTTCGTCGAAATTTCAACCAAAATATTGCATTTATGTCAAAATTGAGACCAAGATATGTAGAAATTTCGACGAGCTATCCCATTTATTGTAAAAGCTTTGCTCTCATAGGAGCCTTCTAAACTGCACAAAACTTGATTCTAAAGCATAATTGCTCGGTGCATGAGAGTCAGGGTATCGTGCACATTTCTACCTCCACACCATTGTTTCGTTTGTCACATGATTTATTTCATACAAAACAATGGGAAGGAGGAAGAAATGTGCATGATATCCTGAGTCTCCACCGAGCAATTATGCTTTACAACTCAAATTTTGTGCAGTTTAAAAGGCTCCTATGAGAGCAAAGCCTTTGCAATAATTGGCACAGCACGTCTAAATTTTGGTTCCTGCAAGGAAGAATAAAATTAGGAAAGAATTATTTATCAGGAATGAAAGCCAATAATTTCATCTATTTTTCAAACAGCTAAACGTGACAAAAAAAACTTACAGTCCCAATCACATCATCATAAGAGCGCATATATAACTATAACTATGTCTAAAACCAACATAATTTACAAATATCCACAATTCAAATATTATCCTTTGATGTTTTCTTTAATGCAAAGTTTTAAGTCAACTATGTTATCGCCTTGGATGTAATACCAAACTATCATTAGGCTAAAGACTGCAACAAGATTTATGATTTACAAATGCAAGGAGAACTACCCAACCAAAGTAGAAAATGACATGAAAAGTTAACAATCTATCAATTAACAATCTAGATGAAATATTTCTAGCAATTGAACTGTACATTATAGAAATAAAAATTTGCCTTAAAATTGACACCTCACCAGTTGTTCATTTGCATCCGTAATGGCTTCACAAAAGTTGAAAGCTTACGATTTGTCAAGAACACAAAAGGCACTTGTAGTTCAACTGCATCAATAAAACTAAAGTAATTCAATTGCACGGTGAGGGCAAGAGACTGTCAATATCGTTTGTGGAGTTGCAGACAGGTAAGCGATAAACATAAAAAGCTAGTACAAGATTTTAATAGCAATTGTGACCTTCACAATTTTTCTTAGTAGTTTTGGGTCATTAAATTGGATAGAAAATTGATAGTAAAATGTGAAAGAGAACACACATAATGTCACATCAAAATAAGTTTACATCCTACATATGAGTATGCATCAAAACTGAATTTTTACCTCCTTAATCTATTCGTATCAATAAAGAAATAAGACATTTTTGTAATACAAAATTCTTGAACCCTATTCGACTGTAATCTTTCAAACCTGCAAAATAAAACAAAAGCCATAAGAACTAAATTAAAAGGATTTATTTCTAAAAAACAATCACATATGCTTTGTATATACCTTAGGACATGATACAAGATGTTTCACAAGCAACACTAAACATTCCAATTTTTTTCTCGTTTACTAGAGTGATGATAAACTATATGCAAAGTAGAAATAGTGCAGCATAATAGATGATTAGTATCTAGAATTTTTAATACTAAAAATTATAAAGAATGTAATACTCACAATTGTCGCTGCCTAAGGGAATGCAACCCAAGTTTATCATGATCTCTGCAGCATTCATTGCATTGGGAATATCCTACTTATTTGCAAACAGTAGTAACACTGCATCTCGAAGTTCATCTTGCAAGAACAAGAAACTTAAATGATAAAAAAAAATTATACGGATAACATGAAAATAATTGTTAAAAGAATGAGGCCAATTTTACACATAATAACCAAAGTTGCCACCCATGAGAAAGACATGAAATCTTCTTGATCCATTTTCCAATTGTGTTTATACAATCCTAAAAATTCACTTTGATAGTTCTGACTAATTATTGTTGGAAGGATTTTATTTGCTTCATCAAACGAGTGTATATTGTAGTCTTGGCTTCTTGTATTTTTCAAGATAGTATCATTACTCATCTAGTATTGTTCAATCTGAAAGGATGATATTGATATGTTGTTTTTCTATAACAGCCAAAACAAGGGGTTGTTAACCTTTTCACAAACAAGGGATGAAAGCATAAACATAGGGCATCAACAACACAACAAAATAAACCTTTTCCTATGCACTTGGACAAAAGTCTAAGCAACGCTATTGTTAGGATTGAAACAAAGGAAACCCCACTACAACCTGTCAACAAGGCCCAAGAGTGATTATTTAAGAGTCAGCATTATCAGTAGAATTTTGTTCGAAACAGAAGTGGGAGCAGTAACTTCAACAATATAGGCCACAAGGCTAGTAGGCATCGCACCTGAAATACGGTCTAACATCCAAAATTGTGACAAGAATGGAAGCAATAGAAGTCTAGCTCAGACCAATAGCATGAGAAGCATCAATATAATCAAAAAAAGTTTCTTCTTCATTAGAAAACAAGTCCTCAAAAGGAAAATCTAAAACAAAATTAGAAGCTCTAATTGGAAATGGTCATTTTCCACGGCCCTCCATCAAGTGACAACACCTATCCAACACAAAATGGCAATCATTAGGCATGTATCCTATAGAGATGCAATCTCTACAACAAAATGGAAAACCCTCATATTCAATGCTTCACCCGTGGCCTCTCATCAACCATGATTGAAGTGGAGAGATCTCTATTTCAACTAGAATACAAACATAGAATAGCCCAAAATTGTACTAGATCCATCCAATTTTAGGAACTAGCAAAGGGAATTTCCAATGGCCTCGGGCAAAATAACTCACAAAAGTGAAATGAAGATGAGGAAGGAAAACCCAAACATAACTCACATAGGTATAACTCAATGTCACCAAACATTAGGGACTTCAAAGAATTAGTCACCCAACGGTGTAAATCTTAGAGGCACTAGAGACTCTAAGAATTTATAGACCATACTTTTGCACTGATAAAAGTTCATGTTAGCACCACAAAATAGGACAAACTTTGCATAAGACTTGACAACCCAAGCATAGCTCCTTCAACCAAAATTTGACAGGCAATTATCTAGAGCATTCAGCGGGTCTAGAACCACCAACAAGAGAAAATATCCTAGCACCTAGAAGCCTCGCTTAGCGCTACACCAAGAGAGTCAAACCCCAATAAAAACCATCCAATGGATCTATTCTAATGGGATGTGTTACGAGTATATTAAGTTCCCCTCTTTCTCCAGATTGGAAAACATCATGAATTTTGAGTTCAGATCTACGTTATGTAATATTGCTTTACTCATGTTTAGAGACCCTTACTGCTTTACTGATGTTTAGAGACCCTTACAGTATATTTAGAGATAATTATTATATCTACTCTATAATAAATGGTAGTGTAATAGCATACTAGCATCAGAGTTCATAACCCACATCAAAAGTGATTAGTTACACAAGAAGAAGCATCGAACATGGGACATGAGAAACAAATTCAGATTGATTTGTC
Organism: Cupressus sempervirens; assembly: GCA_028749045.1. Classification (NCBI taxonomy): domain Eukaryota; kingdom Viridiplantae; phylum Streptophyta; class Pinopsida; order Cupressales; family Cupressaceae; genus Cupressus; species Cupressus sempervirens. The sequence continues at coordinate 661,414,569 of CM053791.1, forward strand.
CTCTATTATCAAAGAATCATAGTAAGGCACAACACAAATTCTCAAATATAAATAATAGTCAACTGTCATTTTACTTAGATAATATATATTGGAGTTAGGAATTTGGTTGACAACCAAAATCAATTGAATTGAAATAAGAAACTTCACCAAATAATCAACTAAATATGTAATTTTAAGCATATTTTGCTACTCAAAATGTTACGACTTCTTCCTTCTTGACCTTAAACTCATGAAATTTTCTAGTTTTACAAGGGGAAACACGATCTCTCCAACTGTTAGTTGTAAATGGCTTCCACCTTAGGTGCATAGAGTCTTTGAACTAGATAGATAAAATACACAACCATGCTGAAGACCATAAAATAGAGGATAACATGGAAAATACCAAACAACAAGTTGGATGATGATAAAGACTACAATGAAGGTAGAAGATCCTAGACATCATCAATTAATACCAAACTACCAAATGGAGTATACAAACTTGAAAAGATAAGACACACCTTACAACTAAATGAAACTCTAGAAGCTACCATCAAATGGCATGACATTGAATCATTACCAATAAATGAATACAACATAGATAAGCTACTAGATATGGTATTTCTATTCATTTTTCAAACGAAAGAGTGCAGTAGGTATGCAACCACAACTAAGGAAAGTTCAATTTCACACCATTTGCCATTTTGATGTTGAGATACAGACTTATGCAATCCAATCTCCCAAGGAATAGACAACACCACATATCGCCATCTTTGCCAAAACAAGATTTGTCTAAAAGCGATGTTAGAATAGTTACTAAAATGGTCATAAATTATGTTGTTATAGTAAAAGAATACTTTAACTTAAGAAAAAAAACTATACAATATTAAAACATGATATTGTGCTTTAAAAACTAAAAAGGTACCTGTAACAAAGAACTTCATTTTGACTTGCTAATTGGTTGTCACTATTAACTATAAGCTTATCTTTAAAGTTTGAGCTTCACTTGGTTTCGAGAATAGTTAAATATTCTCTACTTAACAGGGCTAACCACATGAAGGTGGAAGCTCATTTGGCTCCTCCCCCCACCCCCCAACATCACTCTAAATTCCCTATTAACATTTAATAACATTCAATTCATCCATTTTTGAAATATAACATTCAATCATTATAATCACATGATAACATTCATTAACACGTAAAATTCATAAACACACAACATTCATGAATAATTCATTAACACAATATTCATTAACACCCAATATTAATGAATAATATTCATTAACACAATATTCATTAACAATATTCAAGAGTAAGTCATTCATGAATAATCATATCTTTTTTGCTTTCTTGTCGTATCTTTTTTTCATAAAATTTCTAAGAGGAATATCAATGTCCTCGTCATCCCCATTAACATTTAATAACATTCAATTCATCCATTTTTGAAATATAGCATTCGATCATTATAATCACATGATAATATTCATTAACACATAAAATTCATAAACACACAACATTTGTGAATAATTCATTAACACGCAACATTCAAGAGTAAGTCATTCCTAAATAATTCATTAACACCCAACATTAATGAATAATATTCATTAACAATATTCAAGAGTAAGTCATTCATGAATAATCATTTCTTTTTTGCTCTCTTTCCGTTTCTTTTTTTCATAAATTTTCTAAGAGGAATATCAATGTCCTCGTCATCCCCCTCCTGTACTAGTTCTAACACATGTCTCCTCCTCATCCATTCAAGAACATCATGAGGCCGTTGCACCAAAGGGGGGTCCACTGCAATAAGAAGTACTCCATGAGTTAAATTTGCACCATTTTATATTAGTGAATTATGAGTTTTTATTTAAGTAAAAGAAATATAAATCAATAAATTAATCTAAAGAACAAAACATAGATTTTCTTTACCTGAATGTGCGACATGATCTACCTGCTGATCAGTCTGAACATCCTCCGACACTCGTTCAACACGACATGATTCTATATCCTCAACACAAAAAGGTTACACCAAGTTCAATTAAAGATGTTAAATTGTATTAATAATTATATAATTAGTTTTAAATAACAAATGAGCACCTCCATCGACAGTACAATGCACATCAGGGGCTTCATGATGCTGCGTATGATCTGTGTCACAATTAATAGGCTGCATTGCAATGCCATGCACATTATTATCAAATAAATTGTTGCTCAAGTATTCAATTTCTAATATATATGTTGGCATATTTACCTGTGCACATGATGTAGGAGACTGTTCGGTTGGGGCAACGAAAGTTTGCCGTAGGCATTCAGCCACCGCTGCATAGCCTTGCTTGAAGGCAATTTTTTTGTGTTCTTCTGTGGCCTCCAGATTAGAATCAGCCCCCTGCATTTTTTTATTAATTAACAAAATTATTTGCATTTTATAAATCATTTTTCTTTGCAATTCATTTATTGCTACTTACAACGTGTGCTTTGATTTTTGAATATCCCCCAGAGCCAAGTCTGTGCTGCCCAACCTTTTCCAGCCTCACCTTTGTTGCCTTTGATGTGTCCTACAACCTATGAAAATTTTGAAATATGTTAGATGATATAGATATAAATATCAGTACTAAATAGTGGATTATTATATGGTATGAATGTTTTAGCATAAAGTAGCATATTCCACCAAAAATATGAAAAAAGGGAAGAAATTAAAGCATCATACCTTTAATTGACATGTGTAATCATGCTATTTATCCATGGAGTTCATGCTAAGTATTTATCCATATTCTGACATGCCTCTCCATAAAATTACACATCAATTTTGACAGTCTAATTATCCATTGTCACACAAACTAAACGATAAGCTAAAAGTTGAAACAGCTAGTAGATTTTATAGAGTAAATTTTTATCCCTACGTTCCACACTCAAAGTATTTTTATCCCCAAGGCTGCAATAGGTATAAACTTGAGGGCGAATGTCAGATTTTAGATTGTTTTAGTAGCATTCCTTTTTACCCATAGCTGAAAAGTAAGTATTTTTTGTTTTCAATTTAAAAGACATCACCTTTGTGCATCAAGTGCTTCTTTAGCCTCCACACTGCATGGAACTGATTTTATAAATGGTGGTTGTAACTGAAACAAAATCCCCACTGATTTGCTAAGATAACTAGCAACTAACAGGAACTACCTAGTATTGTTCTAGCAGAAGACTCACGACTTAAGACTTGTCTTAATCTATGTTTATTTTGATTTCTTCTAGCAGTGGAGCACCATGTAGAATGTTTGAGAAGATTAGAAACATTACATCATAGTTTGGAGGATGTTTCGTATAGTCTACATCCACAACAAACGATTTAAAAGATGACACTTGGATAGAAAACTGTTTAGATTAGCTTCAACTATTCTTAAAAGTCACACAGTAAAAGAAGAATTAAGGATAGAAAAAAATAAAAAGTCAACTTTAATACTTTTACTGTAGAAATTAAGAAAATTAGTATGTGATCATGTTTAAACCATTCACTTTAATAATGCCACATAATTTTGATCCTATAAATAAGGTATAAGAGTTTAAGAAACAGTAAATTTCATAGAGTGGAAAGAAATAGCAAAAATTATCAACATTATTTATAAGAATGAAATTTGGGTTAGAGATTTGCAAAAAAAAATTCCTAACTTTAAATGCTTGCAAACAAATGCTTTCATGCAGATTAAAATAACATAAATGCTTACACTTGTAGGGGACACAACCAATAATGGAGAATGCATGCACAACTCCTCCAAATAAGGAAAGCATTGTAGAACTTTGACATTAGAAAAATCTTCATCATCAGAATAGGTGATTTTCCTGATCGATTTCACTTTTGCAAAATGTTCCAGAAGTTGAGTGTTAGTTTCCAAATAGAGACATTTAGGTAAACAGAAGCTCACCATTATCTTACTGGGCAAACTGCAATCAATAATTCTAATGCTTTCTAGGAGTGGACAATTCACATCCAGTGTCATATATATATCATTGACATGTCGGAGGGGTGATACAACCAAAAGATCACAACTAAGTGCTAATCAGAGCACTATCAATATCTCAAGTCTCAAAATGATACATCAAATATACAATGAATCTCATGATCAATATAAAGATATAAAAAGGAACAAAAGATAGCATGGACCTAACTACAGCCTTCCCCCTCATCACTAGGAGGAGGAGGAGGAGTAACATCTGCACGTGCAGGAGGCACTACACCATCAGAAGCTCAAGCATAATCAAAGAACCTTGAGACATGTTGAGCTAGAGGTACTGCATTTTCATATACTACATAATAATGAGCAGCTCGAGAGGTATGATGACAGGTCTCATCTCACTCTAACTACAGGTCTCAGGTATGATTACTATATTATATTACAATTATTATATATCATTATATATTACAATTACTGAATATCATTTATCACCTATACTACTAACACATACAACTATGGTACATGTAGTTGAGCATTACTATATTTTCAAGACATAATATAGCTATATGTGAAATTATATATCATTGAAAATTCACATCCAGTGTCATATATATATCATTGACATGAGCAGCTCGACAGGTATGATGACAGGTCTCATATCGCTCTAACTCTATCTATCTTATTAGCTCTATGATCTCAGACCATAGATCTACTATCTCACAGTTCCCCTCTTCTAGCTAGTCATGCATCTCTAACTATAACTTGCACCTGTAACTTGCCCACCTACCTCTGAGAAGTTCTCAATCTCTCCCTCACATGTCATAGAGAATCTTGAGTCTGTGCTAATACATCTCCCATGGGTGAAACCTATGGAGGCTAATTTGGCATGTCATCATCCCCTCCTCCACCCATATCCTATTGTGGTGGCTCCTCTAGCCTATGTCTCCTAGCATCACCTCCTACTACACCCATGGTGCTCATCTCTTTGTGAGTTCTCACATGAGTAGGCCTATGTGCCTATTCATTGTTGCTCGATCTAAGATCCAATCTAACAGTATGAGAAGGAATTGTGACAAGAACTACTAGTGGCTATTATAATGGTCTCTCCTCCCTCAAAGGATGTTCTTGTGGTTGCTGAACATCAGGGTGTGGTGCCTGACTAACTACCCCTATAGGATCAGTTATATGAGGAAATGAATGTGTGGCCAAATGCTCTATGTACTAGGGAGTGACACCATCATTCACTACATCTAGAAAGTAGTCCCACCTATAAATGTTAAGGCCACTAACATCTTCCATACATCTAATTGGGTCCAATCTAGGAGAACAACCTTTCTTTACCTCCTTGGTGAAGCAGGTGTAACTACAATACTCCTGTGATATATTGTATTGATAGTTGAACTGTCTCTAGACATGAGTTAGCGGAAATCTCTCTATCTTCAATGAAGAATGGCCATTCAGTGGCTAAGATACCAACATGAATCCTAGCTAGGAGAAGACATCATCTTATGGCTCTATGCCTAGCCATGGTCTATAGGTAACATACATAATGTCATCCAACTGAAGTCTCAAATAGTTTGTCTTACCTAGTGTAGGCTGGATCATCTCTCCACAATACCAATAAATATAAATCTACAAGTGTTGTTGTCAGTCCTCAAAGATACGAATGTGATTGTTGTCATTAACTTGTGTTTCTAGCATTGAACATGATGCTTATTACTTTTAGGAGACTGACCATTAGTAAAATTCTTGCAAAGTTTTTCAAAAAAATTGTACTTGTCATTACAATTACTGAATATCATTTATCACCTATACTGCTAACACATACAACTATGGTACATGTAGTTGAACATTACTATATTTTCAAGACATAATATAGCTATATGTGAAGTTACAAGTACACTATTTATATCTTATGTAGGATTTATGCCCAGATTGAGATTGAGATTTATAAGCAATTGTGTCAGCATATGAATTACATACCTTTCATTAATAGATAGATTAAATTGAGCTAGTTGAAATTGTTGATACTGAAGTTGAACCCTAAATTTGCTCATTAATGTACTAGTAGTTAATACTATTGCATACCTTTTCGGATTTTCTAGTGTACTTTCTTTTGGACGTTCCCTTTTCTCCTTTGCATCCAAAATGAACTCATTCCAGTCCCTCACTGAAACAAAGGGAGGATGCTCGTACTTCGAGTTTAGGACGAGGCTCTTTCTCTATGTGTCCCTCACAACCTTAAGATGTCTGGAAGCTTTTTGTAACAATTTCTTATGATCAAAAATATTACTACCAAACTCATGCTCTATATCTTTGATGAGCTCATCTTTTAATTTTTGATCTTGGTAGTTCCACCTTTTAAGAAAAAACACAAAATTGTTAGATATAGCTAGTATAAGAAAAGACCCAAATGGAAGGAAAAATGTTGCACCAATTAATGATATGAAAAAAATTAGTGGGATAAAATTAGTTCAGTTATGATGTTCCACCTTTTACGTATGGTGGGCCTGAATCTTCACAGTGTGAGGTCATAAAGCCTCCTATAAAATGTATCGTTTCCTGCAAAAAATGTCATGGGATAATTAATAGTAAGAACCATTAAAATGAATCATGTGAAGAATAATTTTTATAGTGAATAACAAATACATAAAATGAGATACATTTCATCTTTTTAGTGATCTATTTCAGGGTTGGAGGATCAACTTGTCCAAAATTGGCCAAAAAAGAAGTTTGGAAAATTTTTTAAAATGTCTAAAACCAGTCAAACTCTATGATGCAAAGACCTAGGTGGACTTTTTAATTATTCATAATCAGAGGGACTTCCTTTAGTTCTAGCACAACACAATCAAGCTTCTTTATAGGATCATTCACCATGGTCCAGTCAACTTCAACCATATCAAAGTGCACATATCATTCTCTTTTGCCACCATAGGCTCTACATCTTAGAAACATAACATTTGTCCCTCAATCCATCCATTGGATGCATCTAAGTTATTTTTTCAACAAGCTATCTATTACTCCCTCAATGTCTCAATAGGCTTAAATCTTGTCTTCACTTCAATCAAGTTATTCCTCCACCTTCACACACCTCAATTAACATCAAATAATATGTTCTTGAGGATTCCAAACCCTCATCTCTTTATCTGATACCAAAAGCCAACTCTTGCCCTTTACTAGGCCTATTCCCAATTAGCCTTGCCTTTTTCACTATTTTCTCTCACTTTTCCCAAACACTCAAAAAAAAAACAAGACCATTTCCTAATACCATTTTGGATACCACACAACATATCTCAAAGGTTCATATTGTTCCTTTTGGACCAAATGCCAAGACCATGACTGCTACTCCACAACTAGCCCTCTTTTAACCCTCCTGTTACAAAGAAACCCCTAGTAGATCACCTTCCCAAAACTTATAAACCCAAAAAGGAGTTGTCTCACCATCCTAAACAAAGGATTTTCAAATTCATTGGAGATTCCATCAAGTTTTCCTTACCCAACTAGAAAACCCTTCCTTCCTAGGTGTCTAAGCCTAGGGTTTCATCAAACTCAACTCTCCAAACATTTTCTAATCCCTCCAATGGATCCAACATGATCAGATACTTCAAACATGACCTTCCATGTCATAAAATAGAGCCCTCCTTTGAATGGGATCCCCAGACCTATAACTTTCCCAACATCTAGTGTTCCCAAACAACACTCTGTCTTCAACTAGCGACCTTCTTCTCCAATCTCATTGCACATTCCTACATATCTCTGCACAAAACATCATTATATAGATACATTTAACATATTGGCAGCCTCACCCATAAGTCACATCTCCATTACAGTAGTGGGAGAGGTGAAACTTTAAATAATCTCAGAGAATTAACTCTCTGTCACATGACGGTGACAGTCACTAAATTACTGTACAAAATATTTTACAAACGAACTATCCAAATGGAAAGAACTTTTGAAAAAAAAACCTTCTAAAACATTTGTATGTTCAAAAGGAAAACTTGAAATGAAACAAAACTTGTTCGAATCAAAATACAATCAAAATATAATGTCACTGTTCTGTGACTATCTGCAGTGGCAGAGAAAACACTGTCTTTTTATTGATTTTCCAAAGTTTTCTTAAATCCTCAATACATATCATTGAAACTCATTTACATCATGCTTTTATAGACTCCTTTGGCACCTTTAAACTGCCTAATCCCTTAAGGAACCAACCAACTTCTCCTAACTATCTGGGTGACAGTTTTGATTAACTTTTAATAACTTTTAATAACAGTTCTGCACCATAGCCTTAGGCAGTCAAAGGCTAAAGACCTTTTAACACAATTCCTAAATGACTCAATACTCCTTAATAAGACTTAATGACTCTCAAATAGTGCAATGTTCCTAATGACTCCTTCTTAACTCCTTGATTCCCTTATTGTTAACATTTTGACAATTTGACATATTTTGATGAGTACATTGTACTTGTACTGGTATAGACAAAAGGTCATTGATAATTCAGATGATCCTACCAAACCACTTCCTATCATGTTTACGTCTTGCAAGAAAATCCTTATTACAATATAAAATAATATTATTTAAAGTACCTAGAATCTTAGGACATTTCAAAGGCATTGATTCATCATCGTCAATCAACAACGATGTCTGCATAGCTCCTGTGCTAGAAATACGGGTAGCTCCAGGAAATGACGATGAATTATCACCAATACATGCACTATGATCCGCATTTGGCAGAGTACTAGATGGTGCATCTCCTACCAAAAAAAAAATAATACACTATGTGATGAAACCCAAGATTAAAGTACATATTATCAACTCATAATTAACACAAAACCAAATATAGCAAAACAAGGATTTACTAGCTAGACGTCCCATTGTTATCGACATTGCAGTCGACAATCTTGTACAGGCGTTCGTCAACCTCTTAGGAGTCTCCTGCACTAGATGACTTGAACAATACATTGTTAGCAAAGACATTCTGAAATAATAAAAGTAAGAGTTAAGAAGTTTTGAATGTTTGAAATAAAAAATTCCTTTTAACTTGTCAACTAAAAGATTATTTTACCAGTGGCAGTCGGAGCTCTGCTACTACCGGCCTCACCGCGTTGTCCTTGACCAAGTTGTGGATCAGTTGCCAAAAATTCCTATATAACAAGAATTTAGTAGTTAAAGTTTCTTACAACTCTTTAAAAAAATTGCATCAATAAAGTATTTTTGCCAATATTAAATATTTTACTTCACAACATAAAAGATTATAAAATACAAATCTTTATTAAACTTTTCTTAGAACTAAATATTCATTGGAGCTTACTTCAATAACGACGAGCTTGCGCTCTCAAATCTGATAGCCTCTTCATCATCTCCTCGGATACCATATTTGCCTCATCCAAAATTTTCATTGCTTCTAAATTATTATTTAAAAAAAAAAATTTCAACATTTTTATGAAATCGGGAGTTTCAGCAATATCCTCATTAGAAGGCGTAGCTAGTGGCTCGACACTTACTGATACTGCTTTACCCTTATCCTGAACATCAAATTGTGAGAGAAATATCAGTAAAACTATCATAAAAACTAAAAAACCGTAAATAAAATAACGTAATAATATAACATTTTTCAACTATCTAATTTGTACAATTTCAAAAAGGTTTACCCTTACTAAAGAAGGGGTGTGAGTAGCATCTTGGTGACCTTTGTCATCTGTTGGATCCATATCATCTTGTCACAAAGATTAAACATAAAAAATTCAGCTAATTGAAAGCAATAGATAACAAAAAAAAACTTATTAACAAAATGGTAAATAGTACTTACACCGTAAATAAAATAACATAATCATATAACATTTTTCAACTATCTAATTTCTACAATTTCAAAAAGGTTTACCCTCACTGAAGAAGGGGTGGGATTAGCATCCTGGTGACCTCTATCATCTATCAGATCCATATCATCCTGTCACAAAGATTAAACATAAAAAATTCAGCTAACTGAAAGCAATAGACAACAAAAAAAAAACTTATTAACAAAATGGTAAAGAGTACTTATAGCCCTCATGATAGTAACTAAGTTTGTATCTATGCAATTTAAATGGTAATCGATTAGCAGTTCTTCCCCTGTACTTATTGATTTTATTGCACAAACAAAAACATCATTCCCCTCACGTGCCTCAAATATGCAATTGGGTTGCTTACTAGTTGAAGAAGGTCATGTACTATTTATAAAACCTGCAATATTACCTATTGCTTTTGGTCTCCCATCAATGTAAATAGAAAATCTTTTACTTTGACCATTTTTTTCCCGTTGTATATAATTAGCTGATACCCCATACCTACGCATACTTTTTTTATACCAAACAATCCGCATCCAATCATTGTATTTGTAACATGGACTGACATACTTGAACAATTCGAAAACTTTGTTGTAACCTACCTTTATCCCATCCATGGAAAATAGGCCCAAACCATGTAATGAGGATGGAGCAATGCGATATATCCTCTCATTAACACAAAAATCTGTGTTAATTGGAGGTAGCTCATTGGGTACCCATTCTTTCTCAATGTGTGAGTACCAAAAGGGCACCTTGATGTCGCCTTTGGTCTCATCATCATAAGAACATGACCCCCCATTAGCAAGGAAAAATTGCATGTGTTTATCAAATTTTTTTCTATTCTTTTGACCTCTAGTTGATCTCCCTATTTTAGCCGTACTACATGTAGAGCTTTCATCTACTAGTTCCTCATTTCCCTCATTCGATGTAGATAGATCCGAAAAGTACCTATTTGGTGGGTCTTGCAATCCATCAAATGGAAAGTGGAAGTGACAAATATAAAATGTAGTAAGTTGAAAGTGATTATACAATTATATTTCTATACAGACCTTATTTGTCTATATATACATTATATGATTATATAATATGTCTATTTATAACATACGTGCTCAATGATAAACAAGAAGAATATAAGAAAATTATGTCTATTTATTGACTTATACCTGCTGATCCATGTCACTGTGCACAATCCATGCCAAACGGGTCAAATTTCCTATAGTCAATTGACTGTTTGCAAAAAGGGTGACAATCAGACACAATATAAACATTGGTAATTATAAATAACATATGTTGTAATCATTAGAAATGAACACAATAAATATGTAATCAAATTTCCTGAATATGTTAATCATTTACTTTAAGTTAGCTAAAAATTACATGATACACGTTTGCTACAAATAACTTAGAAGACAACATGAACAATAGGCAACATCGCAAACATGAACAAATTTCCCTTACATATGGAATGCAAGATCGTCAACAAAAGGGGTGACGATGTACCTATAGTCAATTGACTATTTGCAAAAAGGGTCATAATCAGACACAACATAAACATTGGTAACTATAAATAACATATGTTGTAATCATTAGAAATGAACACAATAAATATGTAATCAAATTTCCTCCATATGTTAATCATTTATCTTAAGTTAGCTAATAATTACATGATACATGTATGCTACAAATAACTTAGAAGACAACATGAACAATATGCAACATCGTAAACATGAACAAATTTACCTTAATATATGGAACGCAAGATCATCAATAGAAGGAGTGACAATGTTTGTAGTCATTGATTATCTTCATCATCATCATCATCATCATCATCATCGCCATCATCATCATCATCATCGCCATCATCATCGCCATCATCGCCATCATCATCGCCATCATCACCATCATCATCGCCATCATCACCATCTCCATCATCATCATCACCATCACCATCATCATCATCATCATCACCATCACCATCATCGTCATCATCATCATCTTGATCTTCATCATCTGCTTCTTCATCATCTTCAATATCTTCTTCTTCCATAACATTATAATTTATCGGCCTTCCTCTTGGATCATGTCTAACAACAAATGACCAACCCTGTTTATGTGGAACCTTTGAGTAAAACACTTGCTCACATTGGCTTGGAAGAACATAGGGCTCATCTCCAACTATCTCAAATGACCTTGTATTGATCATTGTAAATCCATTATCATGTTGAATAACCGTTCTATCTGGATCATTTTGATTTAATCGTAACCTATACCATTTGACTACGAATAGAACTACTTTGAAGGTGTTAAATTCAAACTCAATTATATCATCCAAGATTCCATAGTATTGATTTTGAGATTTTTGAGGATGTATGTCATTTCTAGATGATATATTGGTGACCTCAAAAACTGTAGTTATCCAAGAATCACAAGTTTTCTTTGTGTCATCCAACCTTTTTGTGCAAAATCTATGGCCATGATAGTACATAGCTTTGTGGTGCTTGACCTACAATTTTTGAAGTGTGTAAATTATTTGCATCGTGAGTTGATACGAAACGTATGTCGAGTTATGATCATTAATAAACTTCTACGTACCTCTGCACCTCTTAAACCCTTTACTAGATCAACTACCATCGGCATAACATTGGAATCTCCATTACGATGAGCTCTGTAACCAATGAAGCAACACCTTCCCATGTTAATGAGCAATCATTTTGTTGACACCATTTAATCCATTCTGTCATCCAATCAAGATTGTTTGCAATATACAAATGTATTGCATCCCACTCTCGACCACCTGTTTCAAAAAAATACACCAATTAAAAATAATTTATATTGAATATTTATAAGAATTAATTAATTACAATAACATCTTAGATTTACCTCTCACTTTCCTCGATCTACCTTTTCCCATCAAGTACTCCCCTTCGAATTTGTTAATTGAGTTGGGATCTCAAATACGATCTACATGAATCTTTGCTGCAAACTTAGGAAGATATTCACTAATGTATACCATGGTCTGGTATACCATATATCCCTCCACCATAGAACCCTCAAGATGTGCTCTCTGTCGAACCAAGCCTTTCAAAAATTTCAAGTGCCTCTCAACCATCCACATTGACCTGGTTGGTATAGGTCCACACAATTCAATCTCCTCAACTTGATGTATGAGGTAGTGTTCTTGTGCATTGAAAAAACTTGGAGGTAGACACTTTTGCATTTCACACATCAGAAGAGGAATTTTTCTCTTCCAATATTTTATATCTTCTTTATTGATTTCTTTAGATGACAACCACCTCATGTATTTTCCAAGATCATATATAACCTGTTTGACATTGTTGGCGAAGTGGCATGGGAGAGATAGAGGTAGAACATACTGCAATATTTGTAAAATGATCTTGTCAATATTTTATAAAAGAATGCAATTGAAACTACATGCAGTATATAAATATATAGTGAATACAAAATAACATGAATTACCTTAATAAATGTATGCCAATCGTGTGTTTTCAACCCTAGCCCAAATTCACTTTTATTTGATATGACATTGTTTATGTTCGTAGAAAATCCTATGGGAAATCGTATTTTTTTTATGAATTCTTTTATAGCATTGCTCTGCTGCTCTAAAAATAACCAACTAAGGGCACTTGTATCAATCTAGTCTCCATTATTATTTGATCAAATGCCATTTTTCATTGCATGGTTGGATTCTTCAATGTCACTACAAGTTTTGACAATTTGATCTTTGTCACACCTTCCATCCAAGATTTTCCATAATGTCTTTGCTACATTCTTTCCAATATGCATAGGATCAAAAAAATGCACAATTGGGAGTTGCTCGTAGTACGACAACCTAGTAAATTGCGTAGGATAAATTTTTAGTCCTTTTGAAAGTTGGTCATTAATGTCTTGACAACCTTCACAAGCATCAATCACATCATCAGTAAACAAAACACAATATCGAAATATAAATTTGAAACAAAAACCATCAAATGGAATGACATTGCCTCGACAATTTATTTTATTGTATGCCAACTTCCATAGGCGAGGTTTCATTCTCTGTGGCTTTGACGTAGTCTCTTCTAGACCATTGAAAAGATGTTTTTCGATAATTCGATACTTATGGCTTTTGTGTAGAAAGTGTCTATTCTCATCAAACACTTGCTTTTTTAAACTTTTTGAATGACGAGATTTCCTCTTTGGACCACAAATTGGACATGCAAATTTACCCTTTGTTTGAAGACCTACAAGATCGTGTATAATTGGATTAAATGTGTTAACTTTGACATACCAAAAAAGAGGTGTCAAGAAGAGAACATACCACAAAAATGTGTTAGCCCAGGGGCATCATGTATTGTCCATACAAAAATTGCATGAAATTGAAATTGTCTTTGTCCTATTGGTCTACAAATGTCATACATAGTAACCCCATTCCATAACACCACTAGCTCGTCAATAAGGGGTACAATATATACATTGATATCTTTAACTTGGTACTTGCCTAGTTGAATGAGCAAAAATATTACATAATTATTTTGATCATTTGATGGATTAGTAATAATAAATTAATTTAGATGACCACTAAATAAAAAAATACCTGGAACAATCAGTGTCAGCATTATGTGCTCTCTCTTTATCGACAACCAAGGAGGTATGTTATTGTTGATAACAAAAATAGGCCACACCGAGTAAGTAGATCTCATCTCTCCATAAGGATTGACACCGTCTGTTGCCAATGAAAGCTTGAGATTATGAGGTTCTTCTTTAAAGTGTGGCCATTTTGTCTCTATTCCTTAAATGTTGAACCATCTGTAGGCATTCGCATAATGTCATCTTGACTTCTATTGCGTGCATGGTAATCCATAAATTGTGCCAAGCTATTGCACTTGAATAATTGTTGCAGACGTGGAATAATGGGAATATGTCGAAGAACCTTGCGAGACACCTTTTTTGTTAATCGATCTGATTGATATCTACTGATATGACAAGTAGGGCATTATGTTGCAAATTCATGCTATTTATGATATATAATATGATCGTTCGGACATGCATGTATTGTTTGATACTCCATTCCAATATCTTTCATAATGGTAGATAATTCTCGGTACAAGCGAGGTAGAATGTTTGATGGTGGTAACAAACACTCACCCATCAACCTACGACCAAAAATATAATTTCTTAATTTAAAGAATATTAATTGCTACATGAACCCAATGTTAATTGTAAGGGAACTAAAAGTAAAATAATGAAAGACGATGGCATACCTTAACATATGTGTCATTGCTACATTGGATAAACCATCCATAACCTTCAAGTTCACCAATAGCAATACAACGACAAGAAGAGTTGTTTTGGAGCCTTCATATAGGTACTGTTGTGCCTTCTCAAGTAAAGGTACATCAAGCTCTGCATCATCATCATCATCATCATCTTGATCATCGTGATCATTTTGATCATCGTGATCTTCATCATCCTGGTCTTCTTCCATGGTATCATTACCTTCTACTTCAATATTCACACCTCCATGTTCCCTCATTTGGAAATCCGCATTCTCCAAATTGTCATGGTCCATAACATGAAACTCAGGGATGTTGACCTACATGAAAATGATGACCTTATATTAACCATGACCACGATGTCATCATCAAATCATGTCTTATGTAATTTATAATCTATTAAAATACATACCAATGGGTGATACTCGTTTCCCCCTTCAATGTGACCATGTTGCCTACAATGTTGCTTAGCTATTGTGATTAGATATCTTCGAGTCTTTAAGCCTTTACACATTTTGCAAGGACAATAACATTTTCCATCACCTTTTCTTTTTAAGTTAGACCACAGTTTAGCAATTGTCTCCCTATTTCTTTGTGCGTTGTTATCATCAGACATGGTCTTTCTTAAATGGAATGACTTGTTGGTGGAAGAAGGATGATTTGTTTGCAACCTACAGATGGAGTAGTAAGAGGAAGACACATATAAAAAGGAGTTAGCTCTCTGAACCAAGTAGGAGTTAGGATATGCTAGAGTGGGGTCAGCCCAAGATATTTTGGAATCTTGAAGAACTTGGTAAAGGGTATCTGGAAAGGTGAAAATAAACAAGTATTTTTACAGCTACAAAGGAGGAATCGAGAGCATTATAAATAATAAAGAAGAAACTTAAATCCATACAAATTCACCTCTATTTACAATTTGACCTTTCTGCAAGTGAAATATGACAACATACAAAATTTCCAATCACATTTTCACTTAAAAAAGAACACCAAATATACCTTTGCTACAATATCTTCTTCAAATTCTTTGCTATCAGATTCTTCAGAACTGTAAGCTCCTGTGTAGAAAAAAGATGAGATGTACTAAGTAATTTTTGATGGGAAATATCTAAACAAATCAACTATTAAATTTTTTTTTTATGAAATTTAGTTGCTTTATTATGTACTGAAGACTTGGCAAGATGTTCCCAAGTCTATCTATAGAATGCCTATCTGCATGGTTGTTTGCAAATAGTCTAGTATGGTGCCACTTTTGAACAACAACAAATGTCACTGGGGCTGGTAATTTGGCTCAAGAGATGCACAAGCCTGATGACACCACAGAACTTTTAGTTCATATAGCATTCAACTGTCATCTTTAACAAAATCCAAAGAGAATACAAACAAACTAATGAGCTTTTTCTATCTCAATTAAATAGCAAGTACTATAGTGAGTATTAGTAAACTGACCTTGCGAATAGCATCCTGTTCATAAAGTATTAGGAAAGTGACCTTGCTGATTAGTATAACATAGATTGGTGAATAGAAAATTTGTAATAAAAATTTGATTTTTTTCCACACTTGTTCAAACTATATAATGAAATGACAAAAAATGAATTGTATACGAGTCACTCCAAACCCTTAGCTTTTAATATGCTTCATAGATGAGATCACATTGTACATACTTGTTTATATAATGCTTCAATTCCTAAACTAAGAAACTATAGCTAGTGTTCTAACCATGCATAAAAATAAAATTACAGTGCAGATGTATGAAATTATATGCATAACTACTCCTATACTAGTTTATAATACTAGATTATGATACAAAAACCCTCATCTGAGATTTAGAATACTACTTTGATGATAAGCTCGAGGCTTTTGTGACCTAGACCAACACACAAACTGATGGAATAAGATGGTCACATAATAAGGAGAATAAAGAGGTTCAAAAGTTCAAAGTTACTAACTCGAAAAACTTAAAAATCTTCTATGAGGGACTCTCATGCACATTAAAAACTACACATGCACCCATATAGGTAAAACTTCAAAAGATAAAAATAAAAAGCCTGAATGCAGTTTGGTAGGCACTACTCCATGTGGGAATTGTTAGTTAAATGGTACAATTCCCATCAAAACATGAAAAATTATCTACTAATTATTAAGAAGCAGCACTTTGAAAACAAAACTCAAGGGGCATATGGGAAAGTGATGAGAGGATTGCATAATGTTGCATCATGTCTATATATATTCTATCTACACATATTGAAATATAAAAACAAAAACAATGAAAATAAAAATAATTGGATGACACATAGCAGAAAAAGGCCTGATTTGGGGAAGACTCTCTAACAGTAGACAACTGAATATAGTAGGGCTTTATTAGCTCCTGCCTGGCCAAGGAAGAATGCCTTACAAACAGTCTATACAAAAGCATGAGCAGAGAGTTAAAGAAGATTTTCTAGGCAAACAAAACAACATCCTTTCATTTTAAGATGATATATAAAGGCATTCTTCCAGAGAGGGGCCAACTTGGTTCATTTTGAGTTTGCTAGGTTTAACCCATAGGCATTACTACACCGAACTAGATCTCAAATAACCTATATATCAGACCCAGATCCAGGGACTATGAGTGCCAAATTGATAACTTAGCTTTTTGTACAATCAAATCAACATATTAAAGACATAAAGCCATTTGTACAAGGGTGATATTTCCTCAAGTTTTCTTTGTTGCCAAATTCCTTTAGATAAAGATAGCCACTGTAAATAAGTGGATAGATTCACCCAAGAATCTCTCCTGTATATGGAATTCCTTCTCAATTTTGGAAGGAAAATTTCACAAATATTGTAATGTAAAATTCTAAAATTAGTTCATCCAGACACAAAACCAACAAATATCTGCCAAATCTTATGAGAGAGAACAAAAATAAATGATCAGGAAATTGAAGTGGGTTATAAGATCAGACATCTCACATACATTTCCATGTAATTATTGGTCTAAAAGGTTGATCCCTATCTTCCTTATGAGAGTATTTTTGGTTTGGATAATAGTTTATAAAGCAAAAAAGCTATGTTGTGGACTGAATCCTTTGGTAGATACATATCCGAATTAGAGAAAATTATAGTGCCAGGTTTTATTATAAATGCTTTTTTTGTGATTTGACTTCCATATCCTTGAATCTTGATCTTAATGTTTTGTTTTAATTTGTATTTTTATTATGTAGGTATAATGGGAGAGAATTGGGGTATGTATAATTTCTTTTCTTCCTTGTAAAATTGAGCTTCAAATAAGGTTCAGGGGTGGACCCAATATCCATTTGCATTGGATTTTCTATAAGGTTTACAGTTTTGGTAGGTTCAAATTGCATTTTGGATGGGTGTCATGGGTGGTGGTGGCATTGCTCTATTCCAACATTGCTTCAAAAATCCAGAGGTGAATCATTTTATCCAATTAGATCGGATTTGCTGAAAGTTTTTAACATTCTAGTTGATTGGAATATTCTTTTATTCTTTTAGTTGTCATCTTTTCTTAGTTTTCAATCTTATCCTTATTAGACATGGTTTGTTACTATTGTTAATTGAGACTTTCACTCCTTTATTAATATTGAATCTCTAGGTAATCATTTTGTGTGTCATTACATTTTGTAATACCCTTGTCCCCGAGATGTTTTGGATATCCAGGCATTATATCAATCCTGGCCATGCATCCACATGGAATTTCATTTTAAGCCACTAAAATCTATATATTCAATGATATACTCCTCTCTAATTAGTTTATGAGAAAATAGATACTAACAATATAATTACGCCGTGGGATTTATACTTCTATGAAATACATAAATTCTGAAATCTTTGAACTTAGGAAAATTTGACATATCTATCTATGAAGTCTTCAAAGATAACTGAAAATATCATGACTTTATCTTTGATGCCTTCATAGATCACACAAAGTGAATTTTTTTTTGAAGCCCTTGAAGATTACTGAAAATATTGTAAATTAATCTATGAATCCTTCAAAGATTAGTAAAAAATAATTGTAAATTTTGATCTATGAAGCCTCCAAACATGATCGGGATCTCAATGCCGAAGAACAATGTGGCTGCATCATAGATCATCTACTGTAAAAAAAAAACATGTTAACAAGGTTATAGTAGTATATTAGTTCATGTTAAGGGTTCCAATATCTATCTTCATAAGTCACACAATATGATCATATCCCCCTTATTTCATTAATTTTCTATATCCATTAGGAATGATTTTTCAATTTTTATGTGCATTGATGAATTTTTGTGTTCATTGGCTCTTTTCTAACAAAATGAATATGTTGAGAAATCTTTTCTAACAGTGCCTTATCAACCATGAACATGGTTGTGAGGTAATATGTTTGGTGTCCAACCTCAACAAAAATTGGTTCCGTAGAATAAGAGCATAGCATAATTTCATAAGCTATGTCAGCTTCTTCCCCTGCATGCTCCAAGAGGCTTGAAAATTATATTTGGAAAATAAATGTTGATGACAGTGCTCGTTAATTATAATCCACATTTTTCTATTCTATTTAGAATAATATTTACTATGTTAGATCTAATTTTTTAGTATATCAAATAAGATTTGGGGACATTACATTGTGATAGAGGAGTGAATCTAAGTCAGCAAAAGACTAAAACTACACTAGCAACCAAAGTAGGTCATTGAGTTACAATCTCAATCACAATCACAATCACAAGAAATATCTCATGGATAGATGAATGAAAGCGGGTATATTTTTTGGATGATAATAGCTCACAGAGACTGCAAATCAGACTTCACAATCCATCAAGCTTGACTTCCCTTCTAACATCTCAATGTATCATACCTTGAATACATAGGATTAGCAGCACATAGATCAGCAAAATGGAGCAATTTCAATTGACAGATGAATATGTTTAAGTTCATTTACATCATCTTGGTGTATTAGACCCTTGATGTACAACAATATCAACTCATTCATCATGACATATGCTTGCAATTTTATGAATTGACTATTTATTATTTATTCAATATTTTTAGGCATCTGTCCCAATTGATTTTGTAGTTCCAATATCTCTATTCTTCTGCATTACTATTTTCTATCTTATTTTTCATTCTATGATTTGTTTCAATATATACATAGACTATTGTCTTAAGATTTCTTTCTTTTGTCTATTTCTTACAGGTAGCCCAGAAATGGGTATTATAATGGGCTCAGATTCTAATCTGCCTATGATGACAGCTGCTGCAGAAATTCTCAAATCATTTAGTGTCTCATATGAGGTTGGTTTGTGAAGCCTATTTGAATTGCACACAATTTCCTGAAGAATAATTTTAAGAAATGCTTAAGTGAATGGAATGCAACAATATTTGGTACCACACATTTTGATAACATATTTGAATTTTGGTTGTGTTGCAGATAACCATTGAATCTGCTCATTGAACACCTGATGGAATGGCAGAATATGCTAAAGAGGCCCATGGAAAAGGAATCAAAATTCAATTCTTAGGTGGGTACACTATTCAACTATAAAGATTAATTTTCGTATACTGTTAAATCCAAAAACTCAAATTTCAAAAGTTAAATCTCATTGCTATGTTTTTCTTTAGCACTACTTAGGCTCCATAGCATCAACTTAATGAATATGAAGTTTTTAAAGAAATAATGAAATTAAAAAATTGGGTACATGAAAGATGAATTAGCATTTCAAACACCTGAAGTATTGATAGTAGGGAGTCCATTTCATCCAATGATGAACCTTTAACTGGGACACCAAGAACAGTAAGTGTAGTCATTGAAGCTATCATACCTATGTTATAACTTAATTGTTTCATTAATAAAGATTCAAGAACCTATCAAACATTTTGTTTATTTTTAGAGATGTGAACCACAAATGACTTTATACATTATTATTTCATTCATTAGAGGTTCACTCACTAGGCAAGGGTGCTGCTCCACCTGCACTTGTTTTTATGACACTGCAAACATAATAATCAAATCTAGCTATTGCCATTCATGCAATGCATCAACAATCAATGCATTAATGACAAGGAGGCTCATTGTTGGATGGAATATACTCCTTTCCATCAATTGTTAAGGTGTTTGAAATGCTATTTCATTTTCCATGTACCAAATTTTCTATTTTAAAAATTTAACTCATAATATTTCATATTCATTGAGTTGATGCTATGTGGCCTATGTGGCGCTAAAGAAAAACATACCTAAAAGATGTGATACAAGAGTTTTTGGATTTAGTTGTATAGGGAAACTCATCCCTTCACTTGAATAGTTTAACCCATCTAACAATTAAATACTAAAAACATAACCTTCAAATATAACTACTATCATTTGTTCCATATATCAACTATCAAAACTTTAATGTCCAGTGAGCATCTCAATTATTCAGGCTAGAAACCCAAATGATTGAAAAAGTGACTTGATGGGTTTCAAACCTTTCCTTTTTAGCTAGAATCAGTGCCCATTCATAGAAATATCTAGGAAACAAAAGGATTTATGTGTTTTATGAAGAATTTTGTAGATACTATAGTACTATAGAAAGGCAACGGGTATGATATGGGAAGGCAGCACAGCTGTCCAAAAGTGGAGTGGTTCAGTGGGCTCAAGCAACATAGCTATTTTGAAGGGGCCGCGCTGAGAGCCTAGGATTCAATCAGATTATGACAAGCATAAGCCTATAGAATAGTAGGGGGATAAGAAAGCATCAAGAACACTATTCTTATGTATCCATGCTATACTATATGGTGCTTCCCCTACCATTCTATAGGCTATATGGATGGTGCTTCCCTGCTATACGACCAGGCGCTACTGAAGGAATAAGAGTTTGCCCCATAGAATTGTAGGGGACACTAGCGATTGGTTCTAATCGGCCCCCTCACCACTCCAAGACTCCATAAATGTCCAAAATGATATAGGAGATATTTGTGTTCTTCTCAACCATACATGAGCTTGGAAGAGTTAGCAAAGTTTATGCAGCAAGTTGATTAAGTGAATTGGGTGCTCATACATAGGAAAGCATCAATTGGAAATGAAGCGTGATATACATGTGGCAGAAATTGCTAAAGAGATTGTAGAGAAAAAATTTGTTCAAAATGACCTAATGGGTGCCATGGCTAAGATTGAACAAAAAATGGCAAAAAAATGTGATATGCACCTTGATTCCTTGCCTCTTCCTTGATTTTTGCCTCTTCTCCTAAATTGTTTGTGTAGCTCCCCGACATGCACACATGCCCTATGAGCTATATACCTCCCTCTATGCTAATCTACCACCTCCCAATAACAAAACAATGAAATGGGCGGCCGTCACCCTATATTTAACAAAACAATGAAATGGGTAGGCGCAATGCCCTTTTTTATTTTGTCATGTTCAACTAAGTGTTGGTCAAAATTTTGACCAACACTTAGTTGAACATGGCAAAATGAAAAAGGGTGCATTGCGCTCGCCCATTTCATTGTTTTGTTAAATAGGGAGTCAAAATTTTGACCAACACGTTAAATTCCCTATTTAGCAAAATAATGAAATGGGCGGGCGCAATGCCCTTTTTCATTTTTCCATGTTCAGCTAAGTGTTGGTGAAAATTTTGACCAACACAGGCATTGATTTTTAAAAAAAAGAGATTTTTCCTTCCATATTGCAACCAATCTAAAACATTTTGATAAATGATCGCAAATTTTGGTCAAAAAATCACCTCAAATGTACTAGTGCATGTTGGCAGGAAATTATATTTTTTACTCTAATAGAGCTACACTATATCAATGAGACATATCAACATAAGTCACACTGATCAAGGAGAAGAACTATGAAGGGAAATTGATCAAAAGGCATCAACAAAAGTAATACAACTGGAAGGGTTGAGGAATACAAAAAAAAGTTGAAATAATTGGTGAAAATAAGTCAACTTTGACTATTTAGCACTTTTAGTCTAGGAATGAAACCTTAGTGTGTGATATTTAAACTGCTTGATAATTATACCAATGAACACCATCGAGGATATCTTGACATAGCTCCTAACTATTAGAAGTATGGTGAAAATGGTATACCGATAGATGATGGAACTATCACTAACACATATGATGATGAAATAATAATTGAACAACCCATAGTAAACAGATCGATAAAAAAACCAACATCCATGGAGTAACACATGAATAACACCATAGGGAAAATTATATCAATAACAAAGACATCAATATAGCAGAATAAATTCTGTAGACTTTATTGTTGAAACATATGTCAATAGTGATGAAACAAGTAAATCAAGGAGAGTTGTGCTGATGATTTCATTAGTGTAGCATTTCATTGTGGACTAGAAAAATGAAAGTCACAATGATGACCAATGAGTTAAGAGATATAACCTATATTGATGTTCAGAAATACATAGCTCTAATGAGACAGTGAATGGTGAGCTATATCAATGTCATGTAAAAGAAAACTTGATCGGTGTATCTTATAGAAATTTTAATGGTTGTCATATCAATTGTGCAATTTTCAAAAAACTAACATAGGACATCATAAGATAAGATAAGATATTATATATTCTATATTATTTTCCTTTCAAAAACTATATACATATGTATCTAGAAGAAGCTTTTCAATATTAATATAAATTAGCTCTCTTTATATTCTCAAAGGGCATGGATACATTCTTTCAAGTTAATTAGTTCCTTGTGATATTTGTTTTCAAGAAAATAAATATTGTTTGAGTTGTGTGGGATAATTTTGTTGATTATATTATCATTTGAACATCAAAATTAGTTTAGATGTGAATTTTGATTTTATCTTATTGGCCTCTTTAAGTAACAGATAAATTTAATAAGACTAATTGTGATATAAGATTACAGTTTGAAGACATAGAGGTTAAGTAGGTGACATATCCATTCAAGTGGTGGAATTAAAAATCTTCTCACAAGATTATATGTAGGGTTAAGGGGAAAGTGATTCTATTATCCAAGGGAATAAGGCATTGGTCTAAGTAAATACGTGAAGTTTTTGACCAACATTTTCATTTCTCATTATCATCTACAATTCACATCTATCATTCAAATTATAAAATATTGAATTATAAATATAAATGATTTAGATTATATGAAATCAAGAAATCAAGTCAAGTTGTTGTGATATACAAAACATAACCTCCCTCAAGAATTCACTTTTCATATTAAGAGGTCACCCAAGTTTCAACCATAAGTTAATCTTCTATAAAAATCCTTCACAAAACATATTAGGTTAAGGTATAGGCCTACCTACCTTGGTCCTACAGAGCCTAAAGTATAGGAGAAGAGGATCATAATTTATCATTTATGTTAATTAGCCAAGTAAATTGGGAAATCCAAGGATTGAGTTAGGAAAGCTCATAGGATTTCCAATCTATTCAGTTGGGCACCAAATAATTAGTGACTCTATTGGGAATTGTTTATAAGAATCCCTTTAGAATGTCTCAAGGTTACTATACTAGAGAGAAGAACTTAAAAAAATAGTACAACATTTTCTCTTAAGAGAGGTGGTGACTCTACCAAGGAAAAACATAGTATATGAATGAAGGTGTAAATTGTGAAAAAGCAAGTAGAAACCCAAGACATTTGACTCTAATGTTTATGTGGGCAAGAAGGTAACTAAACAAAGGACAAAGCAACCACATTGAAATAGCCCTAAAAAAGTAGAATAAGTAAAGTTCTAAATTCTAATTCTAAGATGACATTCAGAGGATTTAAGAAGTAACCTACTAGGGAAAAGGAGACATGATGAGAATGGTATACTCCTTAAAAATGAACATAGTCCAAAAACCAATATGAACATGAATTATGATAACAATAAAAATCCCTGGGATGTCAATCTCAATGAAGATTTTTGATGCCATACCCCTCAACATGCAAAAGTAAGTCAAGAAGAAGAACTTAAAGTAGACTAGGATGAAACAAATAAAAAGGTAGGAACTATCCTAACTACCCTGTACGTACTATTAATGAAACAATGAGTGGATTGTTCAGATTGAATTTTGGAGGAATAAGGAATCAATCTTTAGAAAAATCTTATTTCACCTAATAAAGCAGGACTTAAAAAAGAAGATAAGGTTCCCAAATATAATCCATCTGATAGGAAATAATGAGAGAAAATCTTTAGGATTAATCACAAAAATCCATTATTTGAACCTAACAATGTGGAGAATGGAACAGATGGAAATGAAAACCATCAACCTGAACATAAACAAAGAAGGAAATGCAACAATGGGGGTGGGCATTACAAAAATGGAGGACAATGGTAGACAATATAATAATAACAATGGTGGTCAGTATGACAATGGGCCAAGGAGGTATCAACCAATAGGAAAATGATCCTAGATTGAATATGAATCATCAAGGAGAAAATAATGAAATCATGAGAAGAACTATGGTGATTGAAAGACACAAGAAATTAATTTTCACTGGGATTATAGGATATCCCAATAATATACAAAATAAATAGAGAAACATCATCCCAAAATTCAATGAAAATATTATTGAATCAAGAGAACAACGCGTGAAAATATTCCAAGATGCAATATAGGACAACAATGTTCAACATAAATATGTGTACATGAAACTATTGGTACAATTTCTAATTGGTGATGCTTCTAATTAATATTGAGGATTACTAGATAGTCTAGTCACAAGTTGGATTGGTTTTGCAATATAGTTAGAGGAATTTGGTATCAAAATGACCCTTCATTTTCATCTAATGAGCTTACAAGAGTCAAGAAGAATTATAATGAATCAATTGCATAATTTAACCATTTTTAAAATTGATTATTTAATAGGATCCCTAAGAACACAAGGCCAATTGATTCATTTCTCATTGATTTCTACATAAGTGCATTTGATAGTAGAAAAAATTATGAGATTTGATCATGAAATCCTTCTACTTTGCAAGAATCCAATAAAATAGAACTTACTATTGATAACAATAGAAAATATGTATGATGAATTGGTAAAAGAGAAGATCCAAAACTAGAGAACCCCAAAGCTCCTAAATAAGGTACAATTTCTAATTGGTGATGCTTTTGATTAATATGGAGGATTACTAGATAGTCCAATCACAAGTTGGCCTAGTTTTGCAATATAGTTACAGGAATTTGGTATCAAAATGACCCTTCATTTTCATCTCATGAGCTTACAAGATTGAAGAAGAATTTAACGCATCAGTTGCATAATTTAATAATTTTTTTAATTGAATATTTAATAGGATCCCTAAGAACACAAGGCCAATTGATTAATTTCTCCTTGTTTTCTACACAAGTGCATTTGATAATAGAACAAATTATGAGATTTGACCACGAAAACCTTCTACTTTTCAAGAAGCCAATAAAATAGAACTTATTATTGAAAACAATAGAAAAGATGTATGATGAATTGGTAAAATAGAAGATCCAAAACTAGAGAACCCCAAAGCTCCTAAACAAGGTAAATGAGAATATAATATGGATAAACTCTTAGGTGTGATAAAATATTTACAATGAAGAGAAGTAGGGAAGACAAGTAACCAATTTTAAAAATTGGCAGACCAACATTGCATGTCATATCATACAATACCAATTGGAAAGATGAGGAACCATGACAACTTAGGAACAATATAAATAGGGACCCTCTTGATCCTTTGAGAAGGAATTATCATATGATATATGATAGTTTATGGTGTGAAGCTTGCAACATTACTTCATTTGCTACAACAATGTGTAATAGTGCATAGCTTGTTGGAGTATAAGGGTGAAGAAAAAAAATATGACCAAGAACATACCATTAATGCTAAACCATAATGGGGTGTAGATTACTATGATTTATCTAAGGATGAATATGTGATGATGTTGAATCACAAAGATATATACAAAAACATAGTGGGCAACAAGTCTTTTTAGATGATGAAAAAGACCCTCCAATGTTAAGAAATCTCATTGATGAAGAGTAAAATCCTAATACTATTGTTGGTGTGGCACAAGAAAGAAGGAATTATAAATTGAGAAACATGACAATGAATGTTGATCAAGGAAATCTAGCATAGATTTTCATAAAATGTACTAGTTGAAAAAAAAAAAATCTTAAGAAATAAAAAAGAATAATAATAATATCACATTGAAGCAAAAACTAGATACCCCAAAGCTAATAACCTAATGAAAGGCATAATATTGTCAAACCAATATCTAACAATAATAAATTTGACATCACATATGCATTATCACAAACGAAGGTTTCAACACCATTGCGTGAGATGCTGAAATTATTTTAATGTAAGGCAATAAAAATATTAGGTGTTGGAGACACACCTAAAACACATGACACGCCAAAAAAAAGGAGTCAAATGAAGAAGAAACAATGATATATCTAGGAACTATAGTTATGATCACAAGTTGATCCTTTTTATATGACCTTATTAATAAATCATAAATTGGAAAAGAATTAAATCATTAGTTTAGGTGCAATAATGACCATTATGCCATTTGAGGTAATGAAAGAACCTAGATTGTGGGTTTACACTACTTATGGAAAATTCTATTGCATGGATAATAGATATGTACCTATGGTAGGGATTATGAATACTATAGAGTTTAATCTTTCTTCTTGTCCCAAAGCATCTTATTAAACATATATTACAGTAGTAGATGTGCCTCCCAACTATGGAGTGATGCTCTCACGATAATGGTCAAACTTAGCAGGAGGTTGTGTTGAATTGAACTATCATATGCTACAGTACCCATAAATGGTAAGGAAGTCATAATTGATAGAGAACCAAGATCCTCATAAATCACAAAATATGTGGATCCTAACTAGATTAATTGTTTCTTCCATATTGACATGGCCAACTTCAAAATACAACTCACAAAACCTGTAATTAAAAAGGAAGTGTGGAGAATGTACTTTGATGGTGCTTGTAGTAAGGAAGGAATGAAGCCAGAGTAATGTTCATATAACCTAAGGGAAAAAAATTAAATACTCGCCTATCCTCACATTTGAATGCACAAATAATGTGAAGAATATGAGAACCTCTTATTTGTTTACATATAGCCATCAAACATGTAATCTAGATACTAATCATATATGGTGGATCAAAATTTGTCCTATCACAAAAAAGGGATAAGTTTTCTACAAAAAAAACAAAGATGGAACACTATAGACATGAGGTTTGGAAATAAATTAAATCATTTTATCTATTTTTAATAAAGTGGGTAGATAGGTCTATATTTTTTATCACAGACTTCCTAGAGAACTTGGCTTACAAAAAAAATGAACCCCTTTTAGTGAAAATCACACAAGTGGATATAAAAAAACAAACTATCTATCCTTGATAATATTCATAACTAGCAAATTTTTAAGGATGATCATGATATTCTCAAGTTCATGACTTGTGGGATCTATATGAGTCCCAAAAAATTGATTTAAATGTTTATGTGGAAGAAGATGGAAAATAAATTATATTTTGGAAGGAACTTGTTCAACTAAAAACTTGTAATAAGATCTATGGAGGATTGGTGGTGTTAGAAAGGGTTTTTTAAAATAATGATAGAACAAAAATGAAAGAACCACCTTTTAAGGATGATGATGTTGAGAAAATCAATCTAGGAAATGAGTGTTATCCAAAAGAACTATACATTGGAAGAAATATCACTCCTAGGATTAGATCTAAATTAATTTCCTTCTTAAGAAAATGCAAGCATGTATTTTTATGATCATATAAAATAAAGACTAAAACAAAGACAATGGCCAATTTGGTGTAAATCCTCTAACAAGGTCAAATTTAACTATGTGCATTTAACCTTTTACAAGGTTGGCTCCTAACAGAGCTCACTTCAGAAGAGTAAATTTCTTGGGTTTCTGATCCCAGGTGGGTTTTCCCTTAATAGGGTTTCTACATTAAATATGTGTGTCAAATTGTGTGAATGTTTATTGTGTTGCATGTTCATTTCATGTTTATAGTTTATTGGTGCAATTCGATATATACATAGAAAGTTTACTCTTATACTTGGTAGATGAAATATATGAAGTTACTATTATACTGATAAAATTTTGATTTTATATTATTGAGATGTTTAGATCAGTTACTAAGCTAAGTTGTTGTATTGTGAAGTTGTGAAATTTGGTAAACAACTTGTAGGATAACTAGATATAATTGATTCATACCCCCTCTTAGTTATCTAACACCAATAACATGCTACATGGAAATCTTAAAATGTTCAAGAGCAATCACACTCTATAAATACTTTTGCGACTGCATAATTCACAACACAACATTCCTTACCCTAATAAAAAAAATATCAACATCCCCATATGTCAATAATTTGGTCATGCCTTCATGCATCACTTTTCAAATTTTACCACCATGATGCTAACTTGGTTTATTTGCATACATAAATTACCTCACATGACCTCCTAGGGGCACAAATATATAGGGAACCTACCCATCCTATGGTGTCATTGGTGCACATCTAGTTTATATAGGAAAAAATTATGTCTGAACCACCCATCCATAATCTAAACAACAAACATGTTTCTATCAATAACCCTTGAAACCAAAACTTACATATCCTTCTCAACAAACCTTATTGCCATCACCACATCAATGAATTGCACAACATTGCCAACAACACCCATTGTAGCCTATATACACAATTGGGATAAATCTCGTTATCTAACCCAACAATATCCCCATTAAAACCTTGCTTACTCCCTAGTGTAGACACCTAAATTTGATTACACTATTTTAGTAATCCTATTTAGTTATCTAAAAAGGCATTATTAATTAAATTTCTATTTAATTAATCCTTTGTCATCCCCTAGTTGATTAATTTAATTAATCATCTATAGTCCTAATTGATAAATCAAATAATCTATTATTTATCAATCAAATCCTATTCTTCTATCTAATTCCAAAAATCCCCATTTATTAAATAAATCTATTTGATAAATGAAATCCTCAAATTCAAAAACCCCTAACCTATTTCTAATCCTTCATTTATTCTAATCCACCCCATCCACCCATACTAACCAAGCTTAGCCACTAACTCACCCACCCTCATTAATGCCATCCACTTGCACATCTCTAACATCCCTAATCTAATCCTAAACCCAAGCCTAATCCACCCCCCTAATGTTGTCACATTCCTTAAACAAGTTTAAGACTTTCCTAATCCAAACCAAAGTCTCCCCTCAAAAAACCCAACCACTAAGTCATGAGTGCTCTTACAAAACATAAAGACTCTTACAAGCCCACTCATGACTCTTACATCCATCTTACACACTCTTACCTCTTCCACACTCATTCCTCTTACATCCCTCTTACATACTCAACCCCACTCATCATGACTTTAACCAACCCTTAACCCTACCCTCTCACACTCATCCTCCTTGTGACAAGTGTCGCCTTCCCATTGGTGCTAAACAAGCACAATCCATGTGCTCCCCTTTGAGTGCATCTTAGCCCTCCTTAAGCCTTCATCCATCCTTGCATCTAAGCCCTCCATCTCTCTACCCCTTAGCCTATAAATTGAATCCCATCCCAAGCCATTTCATCAACAATCTTTGAGCTAAAGTTACCATGCTATTTTGAGAACCAAAGCCATCAACCATACCCTTATAATGCCAAATTGAGAGCTCACAAAGCTACCAATTTGCCATTACCCATCTCCATTGAAGCAGCTTTTGAGCATCTTGAGCATACATCCACAGCAAAAGGACACATCTACAGAATCAAGAAAGCATGGAGTGTTTTCTCTTGTGAGGTTTTGCACTTCTTATTTTCTTTCTTAGTCTAAGCATATATGTGAATTTAGTTTTTGGTTTGTGAATGTTTACTTCATTTGTTAATGTTCTTTGCATACTGATTCTGGTTCTACACCTAGTACCATCTAACCCATACTAGGCACCTAGGTCCAACATTAAGGGTCCACCCACCCCAAATATAGTCAATCCTTAGTGGGGAGAAATGAACAATTCTCTTAGGTATATATGTATAGTGTTAGTTTTTAGAGGTTTGCTACAAATATATTCACATTGCCATGTTTTTGGTATATATTTTCCAAATGGCAATGACCTCTGATATATATAAGAAAGTGAGTAAATAATAGACATGTCCTTTCATGGGAAATGTCTATTTGTTAACATAATTACAATCTTATATATATATATATATATATATATATATATATATATATATATATATATATGCTACATATTTATTCGAGTGAAGCTACAAAAAATCAACACTCCCTCTTAGCTAGGGAGGATAAGCACTGGACATGTATTACACCATTGGTAATATTAAGTATGAAAAAAACATATCTTTGATAGGATGATATCAAAATTGATATTACAAGTATTGGCCTCCCAAAATATCAAAAATATTCACCAAGTACTCAAAAGGTTTTGATATCACATCTAATATCAAGAGTATTGACCTCCCAGAATATCAACATCTGATATTCTCCAAGTACTCAAATAAGGTGTGATATCAAATTTGACATCACGAGTATTGGTCTCCTAGAATATCATAAGATATTCACCAATTACTCAAAATAGGGTTGATATCACATATGATATCAAGAGAATTGGCCTCATAGAATATCAAAGATATTCACCAAATACTCTGAGTAATGATCTCCCAGAATGTTGAGATACAAGATATTCACCATTAACTCAATTTATTTGACCTCATAATACAAGCTATTTTAAGATTGTCACCTTAAAATAACTTCTGCAAATACAAGTGAGATCATTTGGAAGTCGTTGCTTCCTCATGATGTACACAGGGGGTAGGCCCATTAAAATCACATAGTGATGATGAATATTCCTTAATCACAATCTTCTTGTCTCATACAATTTATTGATCACAAAGGATTTCATCTCAAAGTGGTTTACTCTCTCTTAATCAATATGATTGAGATCAATAAGGTTGACTAAATCATATCATATATTTACTCCCTCTCTTTCAAAATTGCATGAAATGTCAATCTCCCTTTGAATCAATCCCCCTCTTCTTTTCTATTTTCTTTATAAGAATAAGAGAGTGAATAATTAACACTCAATATCTACCTTCCATACTCTCATACTAAATATATTAAATTATTAAATATCATTTCAAATGAATTCAAGTATATAGTTCACATGCAGTTATACATACTTAAATACATTGTATTTCCATATATATTTTGAATTATAATGACTCATAATGTTTATTCCACCATAAAGAAGAATACAAATAAACTTTAAAATTTAAACATACCTTATCACTTACCTTTATTGACATGGTGGGTCCACTTTTATCATACCCTAAATACTTTATTGATTTCTCATATTTCTTCATAGTATATCTTATGTACCTCAATTTAATGATGTCTTGAATCCTTCCAATTCCATAGTGTTCACGTGTATTTCTATATTCATAAGTATAAATACCATTATTGGTATTTCTATCTCCTTAATCATTTGTTGCCTGAGATGGTTTCTTTAATAATTTTAATTTGCAATGAAACTATCTACTTGGAAAACCTAAAATATTCTTTACACCTTTAGTTGAAAGTTTTCCACTAAAAACTATCCAAATTCTTTTTCTCCCATTATCTCTTCTCGCATGGCAAAAGTTTAAAGTTAGGATTCTTTCTCCATATCAGTAAACCACGATCAATTTTCAATGTACCCCTCTAGGCATGGATATCCCATTTCTGAGTTAGATGACTTGGTTAAGACCTTATGGAGATTGGTCCATCTGAAGCAAGTGTATTTAATATCTTTAATTTACCATGTTTGTTAATTTCTTAGGCTAAGTGATCTTTTTGTAACATTGATGTTAATTAACACTTGATCAATGTTCTTTATTCAATTAACTCATAATCACCTATTGGGTATCTATTCATTTTCTTTAATCATGATTTGCGAATTCTGCAATATACAACCATTTTCTCCTAACGTTATTTGCATGTTATTTTCATGGAGATAATGAATGTTGATATTGTTGTATGACAACTATAAAATAACATGTATAGGATGACAAAGTTTACAACTATTGATTGAAGATTTTACTACCATCAATGATTAGGACTTCATTAACATGATCATTTTAAAACTATTGGTTGAAGTGTTATGTCTCTCTGGATGATCATTGTGCTCATTAATAATCAATCCTTACAATCTAATTGTGTGTTCTTGTCATAGAGTTTATTTTAAAAAAACATAATCCCTCACAAACAAGTTTGATTTATATTTTTCAAAGGCCCTATGCTCGTTAATGATTTTACTCCAACCACCATCATCCAAGATAGCAAGGAGAGTTTCTCTATGTTTTACATAGCTTGTCTTTAACTAAACTTTTGGAGTCAATTTGGATCCACATATTTAATGTAGAAATCATTTTCTTCACTGGTATAAGATTCAAGCTATTTTTTCATCTCATCAAAATAATTATCATTGATGAGTCTATTCTTCTTCAACTGTATTCTTTGTAGTTGCATAATGCACTAACTTGATCACAAGGTATGTTTTTCTCAACATATTGGTAGAGTAGATATACATTCATGAAATCTACAGGCTGGTAAGGAACCTGTTCTCATACCATGTTAGTTTTTAGAGATCTACTACAAATGTATTCGCATTGCCATATTTTTGGTATATATTTTCCAAATGGCAGTGACCTCTCATATATATATAAATATATATAAAAGAAAGTGAATAAAGAATAGACATGTCCTTTCATGGGACATGTCTATTCATTAACATAATTACAATCTTATAATTAATTAATTGTATACACACACACACACACACACACACACACACACATGATCTCTAATATATGTATGCTACAATTTATCCAAGTGGAGCTACAAAACATTAACATACATGAACTAACACCAATAAATTCAAATTTGAAGAGGTTTGACCCTATCCATTTGATTGATCTATCAGAGCATTCCCCTTCTCGAAGCACTTTGAGACTCCCAAATTTGACAAATATAGGGGAAAGGGAATAAAATCAATCATGTCAAAGAGTTCTACATGGGTTGTCGAGATGTTTTCAATAATGAAAAAGATCTCGTGTGCCTCTTTCTCAAGAACTTAGAGTGAGAAACTCTAGAATGGTTTTATATGATCCCTTATGATATAGTCACAACCTTTGGAGTGTTTTTTGAGAAATTAATGTCATGTAATATGCACACAATATAGATAGTGAACTATCTGTCCTTGACCTTTGTAATGATAAATAGAAGGGAAAAAGAATCCTAGATGACTACCTCCAAAGGTCATAAACCCTATCCACAAGATTATCATACAAACCCTCTGTGAAGAAATTGACCAAGATATTCATCAATAACCAACATCCCAATCTGGCCCACTATATGTATGTGAACTGTATCCAAACTTACAAGGACATTTGAGATAAGGGATCTAATACTTAGAGAGGCCTTTTAGATAAAGGTGTTATTGAACATTACAAGGAAACACATCATGAAAGAACTAGTACTAATCATCCTTTCTATTGAAATAACAAGAATGGTGTAATTGATGGGCTGTAGACACAAAACATGTCCAAGTTATCATATCTAGTCCCAACATGTCACCTCTTATTTATTAATAGATGACAAAAGCACAACAACAATCTCAGTCCCTTGGGGACAACCAAAGACATAAATCTAGAAATAACCAAAAGAACACATTCACCCCTTAGAGAGAACCCTTGCATGTTATTCTACATAATTGCCAATGTCAATCTAATCCTATACCCACATATTGAACCATTTTATGATTCTACTCCTAAGCTGATGTGGTAAAAATATAATTACTACTTTTATTATTATTGTATCAAGGGATACACCACCATAAAGTGCATGAAGTTGAAGCACTACATAGGATCTCATAGATTGAAAGGATATCATATTTAATCCCCATAACAAGCTTTACTAGATGCCAATTTATAGATCTACAAAAATATGTTGCTTAATCACAACATGAGTAAAGGCCTTGCTAACATGAAGCAACAACCCCATAACTAAGGGGGTAACAACTAAGGTGAAAAAGATGATGAAAAGGATTACACCCAAGCCTATATCAATTATGATAACATTTCCTATTGCATCACCCATGTCAAGCCTTCTATTAACATAATTTGGGTCAAAGGACTAGATACTCAATGTGTTGTTATCACATGACACAAGAGAATATCTATTGTTGGTATTGATACCACATCTTCCTTTATTGCACAATACAATTTCTTGGAACACCTCAAGAATACACATGCCCAAATCTCTATCATATATCTTCTTTGCACATCACCCATTCATAAGGAAAACCTCATAAAGGCCTTACAAGAACTTTGTGTCCCTAATGACATAAATTTGACACAATTTCAGACCATTATAGGCTTCCTCTCCTCATCTAGTGGCACATCATTCAAACCCTCTAATAGTCTATCTATATCACCAAATCATAATCTTCTACTTTGCATACTCATGATGGCCAACTCTTAGACTATCAAATAGGTAATGATTGAAAATAATTTGGCCCTAAACCTATGTAATTTTAAATTCATTACAATAGTGGGGTACACTGAGACTGACATCACCAAACATATCTTTTAATAGATATCATTTCATACACAAGAAATTTGGTCGTAAAGCTACTGATTAAAAAACCAAGAAGGATTAGAACACTTATTACATTAATCATCATAAATTTGACCATAAATAAAATCAATGCAAAATTCAAGTGTCTAATGTAATTAAGAGGAATGAAATGAGCAATATCTTTCATTTGATATGGGTGTTACAATAATGATCATAAGGCTAATCTATATAGATCCAAGGTTTAATAAGTGAGGTCAAGATAGATAAATCTTAATATTTTCAAATGTGGTTAGATTGGTCATTATGCTAATACATCTAGATTTAGTGATGCTCTAGTAAAGATTGGAAATGCTAACATGGAATTTAAGAAGAAAGATGTTGGTGAAGTGAGTTATGTTGTACCAAATCCCAGGATTAGCTCTTCTGATAATTGAGTTAAATGTTTTATCTTAAGGGGAGTATAATCATGCTATATCAATCACTTCCCCTACTCTAAGGTGATATTGGTTGCAATTGGCTTGACTCTAATATGTTGGATGATAAAATAATTATAGGAAATACTTTGTTTAATTGATGTGTGAAGTACAATTAGGTTGTGTATGCAATAATTATTTTTTAACAAGAAAGAGTAAAAATGATAGATCATGGTTATACAAGTGAATATTTGAAATCATTTGGAACTATTGAAAATAATAAAAATTAGAGTTTTTAGTAGAATCTTAAGAAAATTGAAAAAAAAAACTCAAGTGCAAAAATGGAGCTTCAATTGGTTGTTTGTAATACTGGTGTGATTTCATCAAGGACATTGAAGAAATATGAATTAGAGGAATTTGATCATAGAAGAATTAGAAAAATAGATGTGGGTTTATATAAGGATGACTTGGAGATGTCTTGTAATATTGGTTTGGATTTATGGGGATGATTTCCTTGGATAGACAACAAGAAATTTATCAAGTTTGTGATGAGTTAGTTTCATAATGTAAACCTATTGTTGTATAAACCATATGTTCAAAAAAAAGAAGTAATTGAAGATTTGACAAGGTTGTACAATATTAGTGAACTTCTAAGAAATAAGATCTTTAAGTACAAGGGAGTGGAGGAATCGACTGGTATCGATCATTATCAGTGCACACTCTTGGTAAATACTCTTTAAGATTTGGTGGTATGGTATGTTGTCGATGACATCATTTAAAATTCCTCTTTTGAAATTATACTGGTGCTACATTTGTTGTTGTAGTTTATATTGAACAAAAATGGTTATGGAAGGTGTGCAAATGATTTAAGTAAATTATCATTGGATATTTTTCTAGAGAATGACAAGATGACAGTACAATATGGATATACATTTTGGTTTGGTTCTTTATTTCCATGCATTGTATTCTATAACTTGGGGTATCTACCAAGTAGAGAAAATATAGAGTGGAGGTTTGACATTCCTATTAGTAAAAAAATCCACATATGCCTAGGTTTTTTAGAAACTAGAGAATATTCTTGCAAAATATATTTTACATCATTACAAAAGAAAATTTGCTCCAATTTGATCACATATGGTGTTGTGATTTTGAGTCTTCTGGAAGGTTCCTCATCTACTCATGAGAGTTTGGATGTTGTTATCAGTGGTTCCCTTCTAGAACCTAAGAAGATAAAGATTAGTAATAACGGTAAAGAGATTTCTATCATTTCATAGGATGAAGAAGAACAGATTGAGCTAGAAAAGGCAATGGAAAAGAAGGAAGAAGAAGAGGATTTCAAAAAGGATCCAATTATTTCATTAGAGTTGGAGTTTGTGGATTTTGATGTGATTCAATTTATGTTAGAGAATGGTGAATTTGACAAAATTATTGATGTGCGGATTGGTTTCTCTCTAGTGGGAAGAACATAGATAGATGAAATTTTGCTTGGTCACTTGATTAGTAAAAAACTATAGTTTTTGATATATCTAGTATTGTTCTTGTTTATTTGGTAGAGGTTGTTGAAGGGAGATTGGTATAACATGGTGTTGAAGGGAGATTGGTATAACATGGTACATATTATTGCTTGGTTAAATATTCCATTGAAAATACATTCACCAATGTTAAACAAAGATTATCTAGGATGATCATTGAGAAAAGATTGAGTGAAAATATTTAGCTAGAGAAGTTTTAATATTATTTAGATAGAAAATACCAGTTACATGCAAATATAATTGTTGACATGAAAGTTTCCCTTAAGTGATCTCGTGTAACTCCAAGCTGTAGGACTTGAACTATGAGATTGGGTCTTTGGAGAAGGTTGACTTCCTTACAATCAAGATGTACC
This sequence comes from Cupressus sempervirens, assembly GCA_028749045.1. Lineage (NCBI taxonomy): Eukaryota > Viridiplantae > Streptophyta > Pinopsida > Cupressales > Cupressaceae > Cupressus > Cupressus sempervirens. Next base: position 661,452,453 of record CM053791.1, read on the forward strand.
TAACTACTACTTGAGAGGAAAAGGGAGAAGGAGATGTAGTTAAGTAAATTACTGAAATGGAAAGGGGGTGATGCACCAAGATTGAAACTGCAGTTACAACTCTGCCTAGAAATGCACAAGACATGAATAAATGACCTAAGCACACAGATCTTGGCTCAAATATGCTCTTTCAAGATTTACATGAAGGTAAAACCAATGAGATGTTGCAAGGGAACAAGGTCACAAGACAATATTCAGTAGAAAACTACACGTGATATGCAAATAGGAAGGAACAAATAATAAATAATCCATAGAAGGCATAAAATGCATAATATATCAAACTAGCAAGATGAGGTAGAAACTAAGTTTTCTATTCATGAAAGGAAAAAGATTAAAATAATAGAGCATAAGGCTACTATTATGAACCAGAGAAGAATAGAAAAGAACCCTCAAAACATATTTACAATTGCCTTTTATAGAGTTCAGGCATAACTCTAATATTACATTGAGTTCAAACTCCAACCAAGTGGAGTTGAGATTGTAGAGGAGAATAATAACTGTTGAGTGGAGTAAATCATGATCAGATGCACATCCCCATACAAAAGATCTAATATTTTACGTGCAAATATGGCTTGCAGAGATAGAAATGATAACCATAATTGCATGGCTAAGTAGATGGATAACCCAAGGTGGAGAAGGAAAGTTCTTCACAAGGCATCAAGAACACTAAAAAAAGTGATTGCAGATGATCAAGAACCTAATTGCCATTAAAGAGTTGTTGGTTTTGTGTTCTCGACTATGCCAAATCAGCTAAGTCGTAGGTCAAATGGAGTCAACCATCTATCTTCACCACGTGGCCCAATATCCTTTAAACATTTTGCCACCTTGCCCAACTTTCTTCCTATTATGTTGACCTATGCCTACTTTATTTGTAGCTTCGCAACTGACCCTCCTTCATTATCCACTTGGTCATGCAAAACCGTAACCACTTTATTATATGCCATACATTAGTAAATTTGAACTCAATTTTTGACAAAGTTTGGTCAAAATTTTGACCTAGGTTGGTTGAAATTTTGACCAAGCAGTTCGTGGTTATTTTTCTCATCAAAGTTTTGACCAACCTACAGGTTGGTCAAAATTTCCACCAATGTTTGGTCAATTTTTTTAGAATTGGTGGAAATTTTGACCAATTCTTGGTAGAAAACTATCAAGAATTGGTTCAAATTTCCACCAATGTTTGGTCCAATTTTTTTTATAATTGGTGGAAATTTTGACCAAGTCTACATAGAAAACTATCAAGAATTGGTCAAAATTTCCACCAATGCTTGGTCAATTTTTTTTTAATAATTGGTGGAAATTTCAAGGAATTCTTGGTAGAAAACTATCTAGAATTGGTCAAAATTTCCACCAATGTTTGGTCAATTTTTTTAATATGCTGTATCAAGAAATTGTTTCTTATCCAAGTCATTTAACTTCAAACCTTTTAAATCTCTACAAAGATAAAGTTGGAGCAGGAAAATTTTTCTTCTCAAAGGTGTCATCTAATTGTAAAGCATCCATTCCATTATCTATTCAACAAACAAGACATATCTAGTTCAACAGATAATGGAATGGACGCTTTACAATCAGAAGAAAAATTCTCCTGCTCCAACTTTATCTTTACATAGATTTAAAAGGTTGCAAATTAAATGGCTTGGATAAGAAACAATTGCTTGATACAACATGGAACAAATGGACATTGATGCATAGGGCACCATCAATTATGTGAGTGATGCAAATGTAGCCAAATTTTTTGGGGTCAAAGCTACCAATTAATATAAGGTTTCTAATCTCCACGAGGTTGACGTTGTGGTTGTAAGGGATGTGGAGAGGGCACTTCTTCATTGTCCACTTCATCACTAATTAACTTGCATCATAGACCGATGATCTTCATCTTTATTGTGGGATCCTATCCCCTATGTGAATGTTGATGTAGAAGCCAAAGCGGAAAAAATAAGTGAAAGCGTGTTGAATAAGGTTTCTAATCTCGACTTGGTCAACATTGTTGATTTAAGGGCTATGGACTGGGCAATTCTTTAATGTCCAATTAGGGGTAGCATTTCATCCTCTTTAACTATTATTTGTGTAGCCCTAGAAGGAAATAGATTGTTGGCTGCTTCTTCTGGCCTTGTACTTGCTTCTTTGAGGGTTTTTCTTAAATGCAAATCTCCATCCATCCCCAATTTCAAGTGATTTGGAAATGCATCTATTTGCTGCAAAAAACAATACCCATTTCTTGCTTTAGTTTCTAATAGGTCTTGCTCAACTCTTTTATTTGGAGAGAAGGTTTCCATCATGGTAGCAGTGCATAAAACATCTCAAGGTAAAATTGAAGATGAAAATGGGTACAAGCATATGGTTGACTTACCTTAGACAAGCTTCACCCTTAGAGCAATTCAATAGGATGTGAACCAAAAATATAGAAGCTATGGGATGAGAAACAAATATTAAATAGTGTAAGCAATCTTGGTAACTATGCACAACAATTAATATGAATGGTAAAGTCGGCAACTGTGCACAACAAGTTATATGAAAGGTAAATATGCACAACAAGTTACATGAAAGGTAAATAAGAAAACTTAGCAACTATGCATTGTAAGTTATATGAAAGGTAAATATGCATAGCCTAATGATTAGTAATCATCCATATGAAAGCCTGATACTTAGAATATCGATAGTGATACTAAACTTGATCCCTAATAAATATGTTGAACTATAGTAGATGTCTTCAAGTCGATATGGATTAGTAGATAATACAATAGAGATTCTCAATAGACTTGTATGCATATTTGTATGTGTGTGTGTGTGTGTGTGTGTGTGTGTGTGTGTGTGTGTGTGTGTGTGTGTGTGTGTGTGTGTGTGTGTGTACCAATTATAACAATGTACCCATGATTCTAAAGAAATAGATTCATTGTGTCTTGAAGGGTTAGTCAAATATATAAGATGCATAGCTCTCAACAAAAAAAAAAAAGAATAATGATGCCATACGAGTCTAAAATATATAAAATGTTAAAAGATCCATCTTGTTAGCATTAGTCATCACCAAGATGCTTAAACAATACTTCAAATGTTTCCATATGACACTTTATTCACAAAGCTAAAGAAAATCTAGTTAGAAGATGCAAATAAACCAAACCAGAGATTTTCAAACCAATCAAAAGTTCAAAATGGTCAAATACTAGCAGAGAATAATTCAAATAGTAGTAAAACCTTTTTTTCAACAAGAAAATAATTCCGCAATATTAATACTAAAAAGATAAATCAATCCTGGAACAAGATTTGCTTTATTAGTTCCTACTATGCAATGAGGAGGATAAGGAGGCTCTAGCTTATCTGGATAATGTGTGCCAAGAAATGCTAGCATTGGCCATTTTCAAGCACTAAATTCTTTGGCCAGCTTCACACTCTCTTCCACCATAACATTTATCTATTGATTGGAATGTTGGGGAGCCTGCAAGAAGGAGATCATGTTGATTTTTGTTCTTCCAAAAGATCTAATAAATTTTTCATTAGGTATAAAGTAGAAAGTCCATTTGAGACTAACATAAAATGAACTTCTAAGCATCATAATCTTTCTCTAATGCAACAGAATTATTTCAAGGCATGTTTAGTAACAAAGTAATACAAAATTGTTACAATTGTCTACAAATTGATAACTTGAAAATGTTGGCTTTCTACAAGTCCTATTGATGAATTATTCCTGAAGTCATGTTATCATGATTTCTATACTTCTAAATAATATAAATGCTTAGCAATCCTAAAGTTTAATGAGTATTAATTGTCCATACCTAGATTTCTTAGAGGGGGGCCAAAGGCACAAAGGAGGCCATGCCGGCAAGCCATGTTTTCTATGAAAAAGTTAAATATTTATTGAACTATTATTCAACTGATTCAACTTGCAAATTAGTCAATGGAACATCTATTGAATAAGTCGTAATGCACAAAATTCTATTTATACCATTAGGTCTGGTATAATAAAATACAATTAAAATTAATTCACTCACTAATCCAAAGTTCAATCAATATAAGGAAATTGATGTCAACTGACATTTATTAGCAAGAAGATTAAAGGAAGTATTATCATCAACTTTTCTTAACCAGATAAATTCAATACAAAATGAATACAACTGTACAAGCCATGCACCATCTAATCATTTTATAGATATGTGAGTGGTTATTTCCTAAAACCATCATTAAAGGAGATAAATAATTCCTTACAGAACACAATAGAAAAATAAACAAGAAGGATCAGTTTGATGTAACCTATAGAACTATCCTCTAACTAATGGATTTACCCTATTATTTACATAAGCTTAGTATTTGTGTTTAATTCTTAAATTGTAACATATTGGGTCTATAATTTCCTGTACTCTAGCAACAATTAGATCAACATTGATGGTATTCATTGAGTTGAAGATGAGATAGTATTGTCCTACATAGAAGTAGATGTATTGGTTCCATTTAGCAGAGAACATGATACAACAAATGTATTGAAATTTCTTAAGGTGGATGTGCAGGAATGGTTATTAGGCATGACTAGAAATCATATGGGCTCTACCCGCCCAGGTTCGAATCCTACTGTCCATGCTCTACGATGATTTTGAAATTTTGTGGCATGTCACAATCCGCAAGCTGTAATGTGGGGTCTTGGATAATGTTTCAATTGAGCTTTTTGTTCTATAGGGAAATGCTCCTGAAATGTTTAAACATTATTAATATATTTGCACTTGGATAGAAAGCTATGAACAACCATACATTATTTGCTTATGATCTTGGGTTTATGTTAGATACAAACTCCATCTCTTAGAGGAGTTTTAAGTTTTGGATAATTTTCATTGCCTGATATGGTTCAAAGCTTTGGACTCAAATGTTCAAAAAAATTTGTTGTGTTTCATCCTCACATGGTCTAGTGCTAGGGATGTTTACTTCTAAATGTAGCATCTCTTACAAGAGATAAGCTGATTTGTAAGTCTCATTTGTTGAAGTTAGCATTGAAAGTTTGCAAAATCACATGATTCATAGCAAAAATCCTTTATAACCCTTAGTTTCTTGAATTTGTTATGCTTTAATTTATTTCAAATAGCTTTTGATTCCTCTAGAGAGCATTCTACAAGTTCCTCCTAAAATTTGTTGGCAATGAAAATGAGATCAATCAAGTAGGTGATGGACTAAAGCCACTGAGTTTTCTAAATGGAAACGGATGCAACCCAAGCAAGTTATTGAACATGTGAGACATCTAGAGTGTAGTTGAGGAATGACTTGTGGTTGATCTCTAATTGACTTAATCTGAAGAGTACTAATATTTCTCCTTTGTGTTTTGGATCAGGCTATAGATAACAAGAGACTCGTTTATGAGCAAGTTTTTAAGACATTTGCTCCATATATAAATTCATAATCAGCTACACTATGTAAATATAGGAATTGTGTAATCTAATTTCCTTCATATGCCACTTGCATCATTGTGTATAAAGATTTGACACCGCATGATAATGTTCTTATTGCAAATGGGATTTTGTCATTTTGACAAATGAGCATATCAAATTCACAGTTGTTTCTATCTTCTAAAAGCATTTTATCAATATTTTTCTTCTGGAAAGGGGAATTTCATAATTTCTGAATGCTAGATATGATATGAGGAAATGTTTATAATATCTCAGACATAAATTTATTTGTCTTTATTTATTTCCTGGGATATAAACAAGACTCATACATTCAATTAATTATCTTTTTCATATTTGTCCTGGATATTTGTTAATCACATATAGTGGTATCAGGGATAGGGATCATTCTTAAGCATCCTTTGTACGTGGTCTTTAAGTTTAGGCTGTGTAACTATATTACAATGATTTTATGGATTTCATTCAAGCTCATGGTTTTCATTAGTCCCATTATTTAGTTTTTCAATTCTTTTTGTTTTGAAGTTCTAACCATAGCATTTATTGTCCAACAACTTTCTAGTTTTCCCTTTTTATTTCAAGATTCCAAGCAAAATATTACTTGTCTAACCCTGAGTGTCCACAAACACTATCCAAAGAAATGATTATGGTTTCATATACATGTCAATTAGCTAGCCTAAGCCCTATAAACTCAGTTGGAAGTGGACCAAGGAGAGCTTCCAAAGAATGATAATAGCTTAGTTGGCTATAAAATTTTGAAGATCTGCAAACCTGTTGACTACATGACAAATCAACAACCTAATTGGCTGCAAAATGCCAATGATCTAATAGGCATGTGCAAAAAAATTTCATGGTCAACTTTTCTTTCCTGCAAAATATATCCAACTAGGCTTCTCTAGGGCAAGTTTTTTTTTGAATAACCACTCAAAAAATTATCTATAACCCTTGAGAGTTCCATGATATAACCTTTCTTTAGTCCATTGATGGGACTACTAAGAGAGATGATATCCCCTAATGAGTCAATCGCTTAGTTGGCTACAATTTTCCAACAATGTTAACATCCATGTGGTAAAGCAAAAAAATAGGATCAAGTCAATAAATTGGCTCATGAGCTTGTTATTTTGAAGGATCAAATAGAAGAAATGTTGAAGGATAACAAAGAAGGATATATAGATGAGAACTAGAGTAATTGTAGCTGATTCAAATTGTGGACATAAAGCTTAAACTACACATTAACAAATATAATGAGACCTTGTTTACATTAATGTTATTCTTTTGAAAAAAGAAATATTTGACTATAGATAAATACCACTTTATGATAGTGAGGGTGGATCATGAAGATATTAATATCATTTTTCTATCTCCTTTTAATAGTGTATTCTCTTTACTATGGGAACCCCAATAAAATAGGTAGTGTTAGAAGGCATATTATGGCCCTAGACAAGAAGATTAGATAGAGAAGTTGAAACAAATTTTAGAATGCAATAATAGATTGGTCATGATGTCAGCTGGTTGGACTGGGTCCTAGTCAATATACAAGTAGACTTGACAATCTCCAAACCAATATATACTATAATGGGCTCATAAGTAGAAATAAACTAATTATGACCCACCCAATTCTAGTTTATATAGACTAAGATGAATTTTGGGAAAATAGGTATATATATCAGTAGACCTCACAATCCTCAAACCAATATATTATGATGTGCTCATTGTCAGAAATACACTAGTTATGACCCACCCATATCTAATTCCTAGAGACTAAGACAAATTTTGGATAAATAGATAACTATAGAAGTTGACCTCACAATCTCCAAACTAATATACCATATGCTGATGGTAAAAAAAATACACTAATTATGACCCACCCAATTCTAGTTTGTGAAAACTCGTGTATTTTGGGCAAATAGGTAAACCATTCAAAGGAACCTAGACTTCCTCATGTTTCTTATCCGTGTCTGAAAAATCAAGAATGATAGTTAGTTTAAAGATAACCTTAAATGATGTGTGACTCAAAAATAGAGGCGGAAGAGGTGGAGGCCTTTCTATTAGAGGATTCTAAAGAAGAACTATGTTGAAAGGGAACCAGGAAGGGAAGAACTTGCATGAGCCTGGTAAATGGGAAAACCCCCTATGCTTTGAATTTCATAAGAGGGCCAATCAAGTGGTCTTGAATCGATACTATTTTATCACTAGTTAGTCGTAATAAAAATTTTAGCCATAGATTAGAATAGTTGGAGTAATACCAACCACTTTCATGTTTAGAACATATGTCAAGGCCCTACCTATTTCACCAATTTCACAATGGGCATCAACTAGATAGTTATGTAAGTTTTACATCCTTTGGCATGGAGTTCTATGTTCATAAATATTTGCACTCTATATCTGCTAATCAAAGTTAAACGTATTTGTGCTTTCATTGCTATCTCCCTTTGTTATAGAACATGACCAATTGTTATAGAATGATGCAAATAAGTGTACAAATAGCCATGCCATGCCAGATTTTGTTGCAATAATTGTACAACTAAGGATTTTTTTATTTCCCTTGTTTAAATTGATAATGCAACTATACTTTAAGAGTTTATCTAGCTTGAAAAGCATAAAGGAACTACTTTTAGAATTTACAAGAACAACCAAAAATACATGCACCAATTACAAATTTATTGTGAGAAAGTTTAAATAGATATTCAACATCTATAAACATAGACGCTTACCAAAGATTTATTAGTTTTAAAAGTATTAGTGTTATTGATGACATTTTAAAATTTAATACTCAATGAGCTGTTTGAAATTCAAATTCAAAATATGTACTAAAAAAATAAGGAACTAGATCCCCACAAATATTGAGACATTTTATCTTTGTTAATATAAAAAAAGAATCAAGTCAGCTGGATTGATTCCATCAGTATTTGGTAAGTGCGATGGAGCAAGGATGGTAACATCTTTAATGTGCACATTGTTACATTCGCCATAAATACCATTCAAATTACAATATTATAATGATAGTTGATGAAACAAATTATCAAATAGACAACAAGAGTCTACAGAGAGAGTGGTGAATAACATATGCTAGTAATGAAAAGGTTTCAAAAGCATATAGAAACCATCCACAGTATAGACAAACTAACTTGAATGCAAACCTACAGTACCCTAGATGTATATTCCAAAATGGTGAATTTAGGAATGTTAGATTCAAGATTAGGAAATCAGTTGAATCTACCACCTCAACAAGGTGAAGGTGGGTGTAACCTAGAGTATGATTAAGTTACCAATCCCACCAAATAGATCCCTGCCCATCAATAGTACCAATGTCACCTGTGAAAATGAATATGCGAAGCAAAATATTAAAAGTATAATAAACTAACCAAACACATATAAAAACTTTGAACTAATGGCCTCCACAACCATCTAATTGCAACCTTTTTATAGTTGACTGCTCATTCTAAGCAAGAGGGTAAATTAAGCATCAATAAAGATAAGATTTCATGACCTAGAATTTAAGATCATGCTATAGAAAGTACATCCCCACCAGTTATTACAACATTTTTCACATTGAATGTAGTTATAAGGCACTATGCAATCTGAAACCATAGAAAATGAACATGAATTATGTTTGAGTAAGACCATTCTATTGAATTCTATAAACATATATGCAAACCTAGAAAGGTATTTAAAATTAGATACAAAATTAAAAAATAAAACTAAACATACCCCAACAATGTTATCAAATGAAGGCTACATTTAAAAATCACATACTCACACATTGCTTTCTTTGCTACCATCTTTGAATAGCAATACCAATTCTGAGCACCAAAAGAGATAGAGGAGAAATTAGTTTAATAAAGTTGGAATATGGAGATAAGTTTACAAGTCTTTCCATGGTATACAAAAACAAAGTAAATGGGTTACCTTGGTTTGGATGCAGTAATGAAGGTTGCTCCAGTAGTCCTCATCCATTATGGTTTGTAGATTTCTTATGGGGTTGAGAGTGTTTAGAGAAACTATAAAATGACTACTGCAAACTGGAATACTAAGGAGGGCTATAATTGCCTAATTAAAAAATAGCCAAGACCAAAGACAAACATCTATTCAAAATAAGGATTGTTTGTGTGGTGGCTTGTGGACTAGAACACCATCTATTTTCATATGGGAGTTATGGTAGGAGAGAAATAGATGCAGTTTTAAAAATAAAAGGATAGGATACGAACAACTTATCGACAAGATGGAGGTTGCCATTATCAAGATTGTGAATAATAGAATATTGAAAATGCTAAAAGTGGTAGAAAAGATGACTTATTGGGATGAGAAGATGAGAGGTAGATGGACTTGGGTTTTGTGATTCCTTGGTATGTTACTTTGAGCTTCACTTGGTTTTGGGAATACTATAATACTCTCTACTTAACAAGGCCAACCATGTGAAGCTGGAAGCTCATCTGGCCACACCTCCCCCTAACATCAATCTAAATTACTCATTATCATCTAATTACATACTTCATTCATTCATTCATTCATCCATTTATGAACTATAACATTCAATCAATACAATCACATAACATTCATTAATATGATATAAAATTCATTAATATAGAATACTAACATTCATTAATATGATATAATGCTTATAGGTAAAAGAAAATAGGGGTGAGTCAAGGTTTGAATGTTTGAGTCAAGTAGTTCATGCTTGCTTCTTATGATTGGCAAGTCAAAATGTTATGAATTTTCTCTATGTTAATCTAAGAAGGAAAACCTAGTGATCTCTCATGAAGAAGAAAAATGAGTAAATGGCAATTGACATCTACAAAAAGTGTTGCATAGTGAGTTGGTTGGAAATGTTGCACAGTGAGTTGTGAAGATTTGGATTACACCACATTGAGTTATATTGTACAACATCAAGTTGCAAAGGTCTAGTTCTCAAAACTTCAAAATTAAAGTGTCTTATAATCAAGGATGATTATGTATGTAATTGATGCTAATCTGATCCTTGTCCCATTTTACCAATCAGAGGAAGCCATGTACACAACCATGAAAATGCCTTTTAATATTCATTGTCATGTAATGTTTTAACATTTGGTTGAGAGGTAGTTTTCATTAGTTTTTTTTTTGGATCTGCCAGTTACAAAAAATTTCCCAAAAAAATCATGTTGAATGCATGGAATGTTATCAACCAGAATAATATTTCATAATCATTCATTTAGTAGGAAAGAATGATTTGTTTACAAGGCTACAAACTTTATAACATAATGCATTATTGTGCTATTGAAAATATTATGAGTCTCTAAAATACTAAAATGTAATCAATCTTGGAGAATTTGAATGATATTTTTTTTTTTTGGTTTTTTTACCAATGCTATGTTTTCTGTAACTATTTGAGCTTATCTTGTGTTTGCTATTGCATTTTCAAAATCTACATAGAATTTGATGTCACTTTTCTAGTTGATGAGATCTTTGGGTTAAACTACCTGCCTCTTCCCTTAGCTTCCTCTCCTCCATCAATAGAGCACAAATTAAATGGACTCCAGGCTCCAAAGGAAAATTCACACTAAACTTTAAATGGAACTACAAGAGGCAACTCATGACATTTGAGTGCTGGTAATGTTATTAGGGATGACCACAGTACAATAATAAAGGTAGCTTCCAAGAAACTCCCACTTGGAGCAAGCCATAAAAGAGAGGCAAATACTCTTCTCCATGTTCTCGTTTTGGCTAAATAACGTATCATTCAAAAGATTTATATTGAAAGATACTGATTATTATCATCCTTTGCATGCACAAAAGGCATTCAATAAGTTGGAAGCTTAATAACTTTATGGGAAAAGCTTGGGATATTTAAGGAAACTTTTCCAAATAAACTATTTCCCATTGCTACATGAAGATAACAAGGTGGTAGACCTTTTATCTAACATTGGTATCAATGAGAGAGGATCTAATTACTAATGAAAACATGCAAAATTAGTCTCACTGAATTCTTTTCCATTCACCGAATCTGAGTTTAGATGGTTAGCATTCTTAGAGACAATATGGAAGCATCAAGGCAAAATTAAAGGCATTGATTAGAAAGAAAGTGAATATAGAGAAATTCATTAAGGATTTAGGTAACAAGTTGGCAAAAGCCACAAAGGCCATCAAGTTCCTACAGCATTGGGTTGACTGGTCAAGTTGGAGAATGGAGAAAATACCACCTCCTTCTTTAGTTCAAATAGCATAATTACAACATAGAAACTTTTGAAACTTTTGTTACTTATTAGTTGTCGAAGAGACACACTCAACCTCTCCAATACACATGGGCATACAACAAATAGGATTGCTCACTTTGATTGCCTAAACTGGCATCAATTTTGAAGAAATAAGACCCAATTTTCTGCATGGAGTTAGAAGAATAATATGAGTCCTTTCATTTGATTCTCAATAGTTTACATTCTAAAACCAAAGAATACTTTTCCTTATTTGAACTTATGAACATTTCTTCTTTAACATTTAGACTAGTAAGGTACTTCTGTATAACAGTGGCAATACAATTCATCTAATCTTCTAGTAAGGTCCATGAAAATTGAATGTAATGCTTTGGACTGCCTTGTTATCTCAACTATTTTCTTTATATCTTCAAATAGACAAAGAAAAACTAAAAAGTCTCAAAGATTATCTTCCTTTGAGTTTGGATCAAGTTTTACCACCCAAGTTGTTGTTGTATTAAGAACATTTAGTTCATCTTTGCCACCATGCATTTCTCATTTAGGAGCAAATTGCAAATTGTCACACCATCAAAAACAATGACAAATAGCTAGTTTTGGCCTAGAAACTTTGGAAACTTTGCCTTACTGAATTTTTCCATCAAATTCACACCAAGATTGGCCAATGCTAGCTGAAACCCATATAAGCTCAACTAAGTACAATATTGTCTTATATAAGGACATACTTCTATGAAAACATTGTCTCTTTTGAAAAAACTCATTTACCAATTTAAAATCAATTGTATGTTTCTTATGTAATTCCATAAATCTTGTAACATTGATATATAAATTGAAGTTAACAAATAAATATGATCTGTCACCTGAAGATGCTTGTTATCAAGGACCCTCTTAAGCTCTTGCAACATTCTAATTCTATCGGTGTCAATATTGGCCACAACTTCAAGAATGAAAACAAAGGAGTGCATCATTTAAATGTAGTTTAAACTCAATGTTCCAGAATTTAGAGTATGTAGGGTTTATTAGATTGTTTGAAATCCCCATCAAAAGGTAGATCGTGCAGAAAAAGTTAACATATTTTCATATGAAATATTAAACATGTTTTGATTGGTGCAAGTAGATAATTTAGAATCACATAAAATGGTAGATGAAGCTTAAAAAATTAATATAATTTCATATGAACTGCTTAAACAAGTCAATTAAATCTGACCCATGTGACACTTAATATCAAATTGGTGAATTGATTCATCTAAAGGCAACCTCTTTCATGGGGTGATAACGAATAATGAGATTTATGCAAGTAGAAGAAATGGGTGGATTTCACAATTTACAGGACATATCTAGAATAACATATCGTAAAATATCTTCTTTAACCCAAAGATAATTTTCATCCTCTATCCATCTCATCAGCATGTGTTCAATGGTAGATCATGGCATGTAAATATGTGTGATATGACCATTTTTTCTATAAATATACTTTATGAAGATGAAATGTGTAGAATGATGTACTATGTTTTATTGAAAACTTGTGGGTGTAAATCATTACTATGAATGATTCAAAAATTACTTAAAATGAATTGATTCTTGAAGATGTTATTTACAATGTTTGATTGATAAATAGATAACTAACCTTTCTCTTAAGCAGTTTGAGTTGGCAAAATATATTGGAGAATCTATATGTAGAATGATAATTCCTGGAACTCTTATGGCATCTGTTTATTGCTCAGTATATCTATATATTGTGGTGTTTGGGATGTTTCCAAGAGCTACAATATGAGGCCTTGAAATGGTCATTATCAATCTCAGTATATAATCGACCACTTGCAATGAAAGGATGTAAATTTTTTTGAGTAAAGAAAGCACTTCATTACGTATTATACTAATTTATTTTAAAAGGTACTAAATTCATAACGAACACTATCGAAACAAATTTAATGTATACTTCTTTTTTCGTGGGTCCTTGGCAATGAAATAATAAGAATTATCAACATACCATCATGATAAGACCTATCTCAATATCTCTAAAGACCACTCCAAAAAAGGCTCTTGTGTAGACTAAGAAATCAATGTTGTCCACCTGCCAGAGATGATAAGCTCCAGTGATATCAATTAAGCCAAGCATGGCTGAAATTATAATGGAAGAAAGGACTACAAGGGGAGTGTAGTGAAAGAGTGGAGTCAAGAAGAGGAGAGTTAACATCACTTCAATGGCCATCACAATGTTTGATACTACTGTCTTGTAGCCAGCATTAAAGTTTACAGTTGACCTTGAAAAGACACCTGAACAAACCTTATGTATAGTAAATCAAGGCTATTCAGTACTAAAACACAAAAAATTTAGTGCCATACTAATTTCAAAACCTAAAGCTTTAGGAATACAAACAAATAAGAAGCCCAAAGACTTACCCATTGTGAGGTAGCAAGAGAAACATGGACCTATAATGTTCATCATGCCAATGTAAATCATCTCCTTATTTCCATCAATATGGTAGTCCTTAATGAGCCCAAAACTTCTACCAATTGCTATTCCTTCCTATTTTTTTATGTCACCCAGATCAACCTAAATGAATAATCAATTTTACATAAATATAATAAGAGAGGAGTAATGGTTACACTAAGTGCAACAAGCCCACTTATTAGTCTATTGTTACTACAGTCTTCAAATATTTTTCATCAAAGAAAAAATCATTGATAGTCACTGGATTTAACCCAATTTTCAAATGATCAACCTACTCAAGACAGACAAAAACATTAGATGTGGTCCAACACATCAACACTATGTTGTTAGTATTTAACTAGAAATGGCATATTAGTATTGTCACAAAAATTAGGGTGGTTGTTGCATCAAAAGATTGATGCCTATTAATAGATTCCTTAGACATGATTTTCTCCTCTCAAATGACCAGAAATGATGGTAGCATTGTTCTTAAGAACATATGCAGTCTTAAAGTGGTACATTAGGAAGACTATCCAAGGTAAAATTGTTATAAGGGAGCAACCAACAAGAAGTCATGAAGGACTGATAGAGCACAATACAAAGAGAAAGCACCATGCAAGTGAGGAGTGATGGAGGTGAAAGGAATAGAGATTCAAAGCTATGAGAAAAATTTAAGAGCCCCATCATTTTCCAATCAAGGTCATAGCTAAGAAACAACTTTTCTTGAGAACAAGATGGATCAAGTGAACAACATGCCAAAACACTAATTTGTGAATGCTAGAGGAGCAAAAATTTGGAGGGCAACACAAAAATAATGTTTATGATAGTCGTATCTCAAAACAAGGATCACCTATAGGCCAAATAATCAGAGGTAGAGAGGATCATTATGTGACAGTCATCTCAACACAAGCTTGACCTATAGGGCCAAATGGTCATAAAGGTGGAAAAGATTATTAATTGATGATAATGGTGATCATCTAATCAATACTAGTGCATGAAATCTGTAACGAGTAGTCATTATGCTTTTAATACCATGAAATAATATAGAAAAATAAGTGATATAATTTTGTAATATGATGCATCGATGTACAATAGTGGCAAGCACTATGATTGAGTATCAGTGAAGGAGATCATTCAATAGGTAGATAACAACCTACAAAGGTTTTTGTATGAGCTTTGACAAGATAAAAGAGAATAATCAACTTACATCCCTCAAAAAGAGGATTTGTGATAGTGGTAGATCATGTTTAGGGGGTGTGGCTGACTTACAAGTAGTGGTGTCATTGAGAGTGCATAGTATATGACTAAATGCTAATATAAGCAAGAGTTGTTTTCTAGTACCTACAAGTTAAGTTTGTTATATAATGAAGTTGAGCGAAATATTCTAAGGACAATTTTAGGGTGCAAATATCAAGACTCTGGCAAAAAGAATTTGATGAAAGTCCTAGTAATAGTGGAGATTGTAGAACCTCCAGATAATAACCATGAAGAACATATTACAAACCATAAAGAGTGATTCAGTTACAAGTCAAAGCATTATTCATTAAAATGAAGATATTTGACATGCCTAGTTGACATGTGATAGTTAAGAAAATGATATATGAAGGTATCATGAGAAACAACCTTGAAGGAAACACTGACCTAATAAGGAAAACATCATTCATCTGCCTACCATAGTATAGCCAGATTGGGGCCCTACCCGGCTATATCTTCTCTAGCCTTTGCAGTATGAGTGTTCATATGAAGCACCCAACATTCTTGGCCACATAGAGATAGGTTGCCCAAGAAGGGATTGGGCTAGAGACCTACCAAGAACTAGCCGACAGCCTACACATTTAATTGTTTATGATGGCCAAACTCTAAACTGTCTAGATTATAGGAAGATCCCCCCATTGCTTCTCATTTCCTGGGCTAAAGAGAAGAACAAATTCATTGTGGAGGAACCGCTGAAAGCATCCAACCACTTCCCGCTTCACAATATTGCATGAAATCTCATGAGCAAAAATGGTCAAAATCACCATCTAGCTAATGCAAAATCCTGTGAAATCACCAAAGTTCATCCTCCCACAAAATCACCAAATGTAATGAAAAATTTACTAAACTCAAACACGTGCTCGAGCATCTTTACCAAAATTTTGTTGGTTGAAATTCTATTATAACCCAAGTTGGTCAAAATTTTGACCAACTTGGGAAAACTTTGGATATTTTCAACTTGAACAAATTGATGTTGGTCAAAATTTCAACCAAAGTGAGATTTTTTTTTTTGCAACTAATGCAAGAATAAAAAAAAATGAGGATTCATAGCTTTGGTCAAAAAATATGGTAGAAAAATGGGTGCAAATGTACTAGTGATATCACTATTTCACAGCTTGAAAACACTTTAGTTCATAGACAGTCACGACCCTATGATGACCACCAACTGACTACTTCACACCCTTGCAATAGTCTAGGATTTAACATTTATTTACCTACAAAACCGTGAAGCCTCTATCTTTGACCATTAATCACTATTTCACGACCTTAACTCTTAACCCATCATCTGACCATGCGAGAGCATGATAAAGAGGAATCACCACTTTTTTGCCTAAACTAGGGGTTTCCTTGACTCATGTATGAAGGTGCAAAAATTAGGTTTGACTGGGGATGTTGGCTATCACATGGTCACAACTTGAAACACTGAAGCTCATCAATGGAGTGATATCGATTGAAGCTAAGCTATATTTATCAAAAGGGAATTCCTCCAAACTAGTCACATTTATTGTCTCATAACCTTGTGATGATATAATGAAGGGGATCATTGTTTCACATCTTGAATCCTTGATCAAGCTTAACTACAAGTGATGCTGCAACAATCATCAGACTAACTGTTATCGCACCATCGCAACTTCAATTATTAACCTCAATGTTAACCTAGTGATGGTGCACTCCATGTATTTCACTGCCTAATAGACTCAACCCTGGTTCCCCTAGCCTTCAGTGATAGTACAAACAAGACCTTTTTGAAACTTTTCCACTTGAACTGTTAACCCATCTTCTAACCCTGTGAACAAGCAAACAAGATAATCATTGCATCACCACCTTGACTCTAGGTTAGCTTCAACCACCTGTGATGATGCGAAAGCACAAAGACCTTGACTATTATAGTTAAATTTGCATGGTTGCATCTTGAATCTACCTCTGATCATGTGATTCAAATTAATTGCTCCATTACAACCTAAAACTAGATGCTAGCCTTCTGAGCTGTGAAGTTGCGCTGACATTGAAATTGACTACATCACACCTTTGTGACCACCTTTGACAGTTAAGCCTTAACTGGAGTGATTATGAAAAAATGAGGTTTCACATAGTGGCAAGTCATATGCTTCCTTCAAAATGAAAATTTATAGGGCTTTAGGGATAAAAAAGGAAAAGCCTAAGTTTTTTGCATATCCCTATTGGCTTACATGGTGATTAATGAATGAGATAATGGACGTGAACATGGCTATCACCTTGGATAATTGAAAATTTAGGAAGGGGGGAAAAATGATTAACATTGTTGGTGACTCATGGGGGATGCTTTCCTGCTAAGCATAAGATAAATGGCCTTAAGAAATCTATTGGAATATAGAGTCACAAAAAATGGAACCTTCTCTACAAACAACCAAAAAACTACAACCTTTGCAACTTCAAAAAATTCAAAACTTTGCTATCTCACAAAGAAACAACATGTGCTCATGCACTTCTTGAAAAGATGAAAAACATCTACTCTAATATGTACATGAATTTATAGAGATGAGAAGTTAAACAAACCCATTTACTAGTTTATTGAACTAGTTACCCTTCCTCACCAGTTGATTTCTTCTTTTGTGCATATGGGTAGCTGAAGATGGCAACAAGCATAACAAGCATATTGTTGCAACTTGAAGCATCTTCCTCCCAATATTGAGGACAATGAAGCTCTCAAATACTAGGACATTGTCCATTTGAGAAAAACATGCTTGCTTTTCCTTGTGGAACTATCCCTCATGCTCTAGAATGAGCTTGAGGAAGAAACGTGAGTATGAACAATCAACTTCTACCTTCTGCTCTTCCTCAGATCTCCTAGGAGCCTCAACCAACTATTCATACTTACATTTCTTCCTCAATTCTTCTTCTTGATTACACTAGGCCTCAGTGTGTTGATCTTCATCACACTTTCTTGCCTCTTCTTCTGCTTGTCTACCTCAAGTCCCATGCTCTAGGTTATCCATCCTTTGATCTTATTGCTGAAATAAAACCCCCTATTGGGTCAATAGTACCATTATCTTATCTAACCTCTCATTAGGTTCCTTAGCTTGTGCACCACTCTTGGACCCATCTCTATGGTTTAAATACCTCAAACACTTGGTAACATCGGTGCAAGTTAGCATAGTAGCCCAAGGGCCTAAGGTTTAAATACTACTCTGATACCATATGTAAGAACCAACCCTACAACTAGATTGCCAAAACACATAGAAAGCTAAAAGTGAGGAAAATAATTCCACATCATTAATTACTGAAAAAATAAATAAATAAAAGCTATTAACTTACAGTACAAACTCTTAATACAATGCTATTCATAATCATGATGTATAATTAGTTAATGAGTAATTCAACATAAAATGATTTTGTTGATGTTGTCGCAAAAACACATAACAACATAAGAAATAAGGTGCTGAAATACCATTTATATACATCTCATGCTATTTGAATACATGAACAATAGTACATTTCCAAATTAAGTTACATTATCTGAATAAAGGTTTCATCAAATGAATGGTTATGTACATCATCACTAAGATGAAGATACAAGATCAAAAGATAATTTTTGAAACTTGATAGGTGTCTTGAAAATGTATCCAGTCTCTAAAGCCATCAAACATCATCCTTCTTCCATTTGAGATGGAAGTGTGGCCCAAGTACTTTAACCTCACCAACCATACAGTGTTTACTCCCTCGAGATTCTTCCTAACATGAAGAATACCCTGACCCTGGCACGGGAAGCCTAGCTTCCTGGAACAAGATGGATCAAATGGATTTGGTGTAGCTATGAAACATACTACATGCATCCATGTGCCCAGGAGCCTAATCACAAAATGTGGCAGGGAAAAAAAAGGAGCACTACACATTCTACTCATATGGAGTGAAAGAAAAACTGTAACTTATCTACCCTCATGTACATTTCTTTTAAAAATAAAGCATGTCTACATATATGCAAGATCTTTTGAGCACAGTCACACACATATGCTACATATCAAAACAACATACTTCAATGTAAATTAAAATGGCTTGGCCAAGCACAAAATTTGTTAGTGGTACTGAAAGAGAAACAAAAGCATAATGAATCCTACTTTTCAAAACTTGACGGGTTGAGAGAAGCACAACATAATACATCCATCCCCACCCTCCCATTTATGAAATTACACCCAACCATGAAGGAAAAAACTCAACACTCAAGATAATATGAAGATAAACATAATGCTTTGAAAAAGGTTATTTCAATTGTGTTCTAATTTCTCTAAGGTAGTTAGTGTATATATACAAAACAACAAGAAAAACATTTCATACATTTACTAGTTTGTTGATTGTCTACATTAATTTTGTACTATCAACTGTCAATTTCTATGATCACACTAAATACAACAAGTATCCATTTGCAAAAAAAAAATTCAGCAAAGTATAAAGAATGACGTACAGCCCAGGTCTATGTTGTTATAACCATGATTGAAGTTTGTGACATAAGCTAATATTGGTGGTGCTACAATAAGACTTTAACACCCTTACAACAATAGATGGAATTAAATGGACATTTAGGGAACATGTAGCCATTAAAGTTACATCAATTTGAATCAAAAGAAACTACAACAATGGATTAATATTCTACACCTAGTAATACCTGGCCTAGCACTCTATAGGATGTAACTGAGCATAGTATAATACAAAGAGAGCTTCAACTATGACAACTACTATACTATAGTTTAAGTTAACCTCTTTCTAATATAAAAAGTTCCAAAGTTAACTATACTATACTATAGTCTAAGTTAACTATACTAAATCTATTTTGTTGCTAAGAATTTCCATTTCCAACCAAGAGCTGAATTGAGCTCACTAGTTTTTCTATGGACTTTTTCCTAATATGATACCATCACATAGCTTAATAATATTATAATTCATCCTCAAAGACTAATGTTTGGATACAAACCAAGCTAGTTAATATCTTTGACAAAGTATCAATGGAGGATTTGTGCTAATACAAAAATGACTTGCTCTATTAGGAAGGATTAAAAAAATGATCAAAATTGGATCCTGATTGACAATTAAATAAAAGCGGCCAAGGAAAAAATACAAGAAGTTTTTATTGGGTCCCAACATTGCCTTATTATTCCTTTAATGAAATTGGGATTAGTTGGTTTCTAGAATGGATTTAACTAATATTTTTAAGAAGAAAAGAACAACTTTCCCATTCATCTTGGTGGGATGTCAAGCTTTCCATTTAGCATTTCAAATGCCTAGTCTGAGTTTTATATGCACTTGAACTTGAATCTGGTGAAGTAAATCAGTTTTCTATCATTATTGGTTCAACAAAATGTCTTGTTCTTGAAGAAATGTGGCTCTCAATAGAAGCTAAAATAAAGAGTTAATCAATCAAAAAAAACTGAACACCAAGCCACTGAAATATGCATACTATAATAGTTTTTCTACTTTCAGGAATGGATAGGAATTTTAAGAATAGCACAATGTTTAAATAACGTAATAATCATACTATAAAAGGGGAACCTGGTGAAATCACTACTGTCCAATCCTTCTTGAACTCATTTCATACTTTCCTCGTCTGGTTACATATGCCAAAAGCCCTTCTTTCCCAAACTCCAACCACTTCTCTCTATTCTCCCCACTTTCGTTGCCCATCCTCCTTCAACATTATGGTCCTAATAAAGTATTATCTTCCACCTCTGGCGTAACTGCCTCTAGAACCTCAATAAATTCCTTCCTTCCACTTCTCCCCATCCACTCATTGGGACTCCATCAGGTAAGGAAATTAAATAATCATAATAAATAAAAAGAATCATGATATATTTACATTTCAACATAGAATTAAAAAATACCATTATCTTGTTTAAAATTACTAACAACAATCAATACAAGGAAATATGTTTTGTTTGATCTCACCATGCTTGTACATTTACATAATTTATTTATTTTACAATGATGCATTTTTTTATAAATATAACCATTAAAAAAAAAAAAAAGCATTCCTCATATACCAATTCAAATGAAGTAATTAGAATTTACTTCTATTTGATCATATCCTTAAGAAAAGATTTAAATAAAATAGCATGTTGTATTAAATCAAATCATCATAAAAATACTATGTGTGTATGTGTGTGTTAGCTACACAAGATGATCCATCCATCCCCTCCGGAAGGCTAACCTTCCCTACCTCAACCACACCCTCGTCTCAACAACATGAAAATCACTCAAACACTTGCAACCAGAACAAAATTCAATATACATAAATTTGATAATTGATTCATCATCATAACATAAATGTAATAACATATGCATCAATATCCACCATATAATTCACTACATTACGTTTTAAAAGTTATTTGTCATAACATAAAACATTATAAATGACGTAAATAGAAATATCTACTACCATTAATTATCCATTAAATCATACTAATAACCTCATCATAAAAGAATATTCAACTTAAATCATTCAATAAATCCAAGTGCAATCAAGGTTTGACCAAATCAAAATCGACAATGTTGTCACATAGGCAAAGACAAAGAAATTCACAAGATGGGTCGTGACACTCTTGAATCAGTAGACATCCTCAATTCTACATTCCTCTTAGGTGTTAGTACATTAGGTACAATACATGGGCACAAAATTTCTCTAATCAAACCTTTCTACAACAACTCATGTACTTGTTTGTTAAGTTCTTCATTCTCTGTAGGTGTCAATCTATATGGTGCTTTATTTATAAAACTAGCTCCAAGAATTAGATCCATACAATGACTTATAGTTGTTATGGTGGTAAACCATTAGGTATATCTTCTACAATAATTTCTTTATACTCCTTCAATAATCTTTCAATTTCTACTGGCACTCGGTCAATACTACTTACTTCTGTTGTCACTTGATTATTATTGTTTGTCACTTGATCATCACTATTTTCTATCACTTAGTTATTACTAGCACAACTTGGTCTTCTAATAATTATGCAAAAATAGATTTTATTCTTATTCATTTCTTTTTCAATTTTTTCCCATTGACCAGACAAACTCAAATAGTAGTACAAGTAACCTCATCTAGACTTTCAATGAAAGAAAACAATACTTGTTTTTTCCCATTCACCCAAAGAGTGTATCGATTCAATATTCCATCACGCATAGCATAGCTATCATATTTTCAAGGTCTACCCAACAAAATATGACAACAACCCATAGGCATAACATCACACCAAACTTCATCAAAGTAATTTCCAATCTTAAACTTCACAACACATTGTTCACTTACCAATATCTTATGCTCATCATTGATCCATGAAACATGATAGGGTTTAGGATGCTTCAGTCTCTACAATTGAAAATTTGTAACCAGCTCCTCTAATTCCAAATTTGTTGAACTTCCACTATCAATGATCACTTTGCAGCATTTTCTAGCCATCTTGCATCTGGTCTTAAAAGGATTTCTCCTTAGGATAGGTTCCTCATCAATTCCCTTATTACACAATGTTATTCTCACCATCATATTTTCTCCAACCTCAACTCAATATCTCCTTGAATCATAGCATTTATGTTACCTTGTTTATTCTCACCAAAGTACATACACTCAAAGGATCTATGCCCTTCTTTGCCACATTTGAAATAACTACCATGAAAACTACATCTAAAATAAGAATTACCTCTTCCTTGGTAAGAAAGGACACCTCCTTGTTAAGAATTACCACCTTTCTATTTGGTCTTTCCTTTGTCATCATTTTCACATTCAAATTTGCCCCTATCTTGCACAAGATTGTCAAGTATGCATCATTCTCCATAGGATCTACCTCTACCTCTTTGGAATCTACTACCTTTACCTCTTTATCTTTGTTAATGCTTCTTTGTCAAGATCTCCTCAGCTTTCAAGGAATATTGGTATGCTTCTTCCACACTTTCCAATTTCAAAAAGCTTATTTCATCTTGAATTCTAGATCTCAATCAATTGAGATACTTTACAAATTTCTCAACCTCATCAACCACATGTCCAAATTTGATGTCCAATCTATATAATTCCATAGTACAATATTTCACAATCATGTCCTTTTCTCTCAAAATTTTCATCTTTCTCAACAAGCTAACATGGTAATCAGTAGGAAGGAACTTCTTCTTCACTTTGTTCACCATTTTTCAGCCAAGTTTCCATCTTCTCTTTTCCTCTCCTTTGTCAATAATTTGCAAATGCTCCCACCACAATGAGGCATGACCTTTTAACCTAGTGACTACAATTTTCACCTATCTATTGTTAGGAGTGCTTTCAAAATCAAAGAACTTCCCCATATCAAAGATCCAATCCAACACAACAGTAGTGGACAATTTTCCATCATAAGGAATAACTTCTACAACAAGCTTTGAATGTGCCCTTAACAACACTCTTAACAATCTTTCCTCATCTTGATCTTCCTTAGGTTTTGGATAAGGGTTTGGTGTTATTGCTTCATCATCACTTACATCATCAAGATGTGCTCCTCTTCTTTGGGTTGTCTCCACATCATCTAATTTGGATACATTTTTCTCAACATGTCCATAATAATAGTGTCTACATTTCCTCTACCTAAAACCATCTTTGCAAATAGGTTCCTATAAGATCATAACCCTCAACAAGTTATATGTCAAATCAACAAATTTTCCACCCTATAACCAAACCAACTAAGGGTTCTATATGATCCAATCTCCACAAGTATGAACCTCAAGCTCTGATACCACCAAGTGTAGGGATGGAATTAAACAACTAGGGCCAAAGGCACACCTAACTATCCAACAACCTTGCTGAGTAAACACATAGAAAACAACACCAAGGAGAGAAAGAAAGAGAGAGAGAGAATAAAATACTTTTATTTCTTCATCAAGTTATCATCATACATGCCTACTGCCTAGCTGTAATGCCTTTTGGGTTATAGCTAGATACAAAATACATCTTCAAGATCTACAATCTAGCTTCAAATCCGTAATTCTATAAACATCTACTCTAATTCTCTAAGTTCTGCCTCTAAACTAAACCAAATACCTCTACTTATACTTTCCAAAATGACTTACATAAGATTCTAGAACATTACATAATAGAAAGGTCAACCTCAAAATGGTATGCACTCATCCCAAGACAAGATCTTATCATTAAATTCATGATCCAAATTAAATACATAAGTCAGCTCAAAATAAGAACCAATTATAGAAAAACTCGATCAAAGAAGGACTCGAGCATCAACAAATATCATGTCCACCTGGCACATGAAGGAACACTTGATCAATACTGAACAACTCGGTTAACATAGAAACTTAGTTAATACTACTAGTTAACATTATCACTGCTGGAACTTGATTAACACTACGGGAACTCGGTTAACACTACTGCTTAATAGTAAACACTTGGTAATAATTGCCAAAATGAACAAAAGGGTAGGATTACAAGGAAACCCAGGATGCTCCTACATTAGGATTCCTTCATATCACCCTCTATAGTTGTCAAGTGTGAGCTTGAGGCGATTAAGAAAGGGTTAGGTTGGTAGGTGGAACTAGCTTCAGGAGCTAGGATACCCACAAACTCTCTACTGTAGTAGTGCAAGTTGGACCTAGGAGGATTCATTACTTTAGTAGACCTTTGAGTCATTCCCCTTGGTTTGTATGACATAATGTTGGGCATGGATTGGCTAGGCTCACATAGACCTACCATTAATTATAGGAGGAAGACTATTTAGTGTAAGGATGACCAGGGTAAGGACTTTGAGATTATAGTTATCCAAAGACCCATATCCCTCTGTATGATCTTCATTATGCAGTTGAAGTACAGCATCCAGTCAGGTGTTTTTCATTACTATGAGTGTACTTGAGGTGGAAAATCTTGAAGGGAAGACCCTAGATCACCCTATCCTATAGGAGTATGTTAATATTTTTCCTAGTGAGATCTGAGGTATGCTACCTAAGAGGGACATTGATTTTTACATCAACCTCTTTCCAAGAGTGGAGCCCATATCGAGAGCTCCTTATCAGATGACCACTCAAGAGTTAAGTGAGTTATGCCTATGGCTAGAGGACCTTTTGTCTAAAGGTTATATTAGATCGAGTGTTTCTCTAGTAGAGCACTAGTTCTTTTTGTGAAGAATAAGGATGGGTCATTATGTTTGTGCATCAACTACATATAGTTGAAAAAGGTAATGATTAATAATAGGTATTATTTACCGAGGATTGATGACTTGTTTGACCAGATCAAGGAAGCCAAAGTGTTCTCTAAGATAGATCTAAAGTTAGGGTACCATCATCTATGTATTCATGATGTTACCAAGGACTGATGACTTGTTTGACCATATCAAGGGAGCCAAAGTGTTCTCTAAGATAGATCTAAAGTCAAGGTACCATCAACTATGTATTCATGATGTTACCAAGGAATGATGACTTGTTTGACCAGATCAAGGGAGCCAAAGTGTTCTCTAACATAGATCTAAAGTCAGGGTACCATTGGCTATGTATTCATGATGTACATAAGAAAACCTTCCTCACTTGTTATGGACACTATTAGTGTACAGTGGTTCCATTTGGTTTGACAAATGCTCCATCTATATTCATGTGCTTGATGAATATAGTATTTCATTCTAACATAGGTTGTTTTGTACTTTTTTTCTTGGACAATATATTGATATTCCATATCTCAGGATGAACATGAGGAAAACCTATGATTAGTCATTCAATGCCTTAGAGATAATCATCTATATGTCAATTTGGCAAAGTGTGACTTCTTTCAATCTAAGGTGAAATACTTAGGACATGTCATTTCAAGATATGGTATCTTAGTAGATCCTATGAAATTCTAGGTGATGGTAGAATTTCTTGCACCCACTACCGTGTTTGAGATTCATAGCTTTATGGCTTTGGCTAGATATTGCTGCAGATGTGTTCAGAACTTATTGAGAGTTACATACACCATCACATCCCTGCAGAGAAAAGGGAAGAATTCTATTTGGATAGAGAAGTGTGAGGAAGCATTCCAAAAGGTCAAGGATATTTTGACTAGTGTACCAATTCTACTAGTACATGATCCAACAAGGGATTTTATGGTGTGTATTGACACTTCCCTAGATGTTATTGGAGCATTCCTAATGTAGAAGGGATGTGTGATTGCCTAAGAGTCTTTCAAGCTCAATGATAATGAGTTGAACTATTCCACACATGATCTTGAGCTAGTTGCAATTGTTCATGCTCTAATGAGATGGAGACATTTCTTGTTGGGGCACCATTTTGAGCTTCATAGCAACCATCACATTTTCTAGTAGATATTTACACAACCTAAACTAAATGTCAGGAAGAGGTACTGGATGGTGTAGACACCTAAATTTGATTACACCGCTTTGGTAATCCTATTTAGTTATCTCTAAAGGCATCATTAATTAAATTCTTATTTAATTAATTCTTTGCCATACCCTAGCTGATTAATTTAATTAATCATCTATAGTTCTAATTGATAAATCAAATAACCTATTATTTATCAATTAAATCCTATTCTTCTATCTAATTCCAAAAATCCCCATTTATTAAAAAAATCTATTTGATAAATAAAATCCTCTAATCCAAAAACCCCTAACTTATCCCTAATCCTCCATTTTAGTCTAATCCACCCCATCCACCCATACTAACCAAGCTTAGCCACTAACTCACCCACCCTCATTAATACCATCCACTTGCACATCTCTAACATCCCTAATCTAATCCTAAAACCAAGCCTAATCCACCCCCTAATGTTGTCACATTCCCTAAAAAAAGTTTAAGACTTTCCTAAACCAAACCAAAGTCTCCCCTCAAAAAACCCAACCACCAAGTCATGAGTGCTCTTACAAACCATAAAAGACTCTTACAAGCCCACTCATGACTCTTACATCCATCTTCCACACTCTTCCCTCTTCCACACTCATTCCTCTTACATCTCTCTTACATACTCAACCCCACTCATCATGCCTTTAACCAACCCTTTACCCTACCCTCTCACACTCATCCTCCTTGTGACAAGTGTCACCTTCCCATTGGTGCTAAAAAAACACAATCCTTGTGCTCCCCTTTGAGTGCATCTTATCCCTCCTTAACCATCTCCCCATCCTTGCATCTAAGCCCTCCATCCCTCTACCCCTTGGCCTATAAATTGAATCCCCTCCCAAGCCATTCAACAACAATCTTTGAGCTAAAATTACCACGCTATTTTGAGAACCAAATCCATCAATCTTACCCTTATAATGCCAAATTGAGAGCTCACAAAGCTACCAATTTCCAATTACCCACCTCCATTGAAGCAGCTTTGAGCATCTTGAGCATACATCCACATCAAAGGACACATCTACAAAATCAAGAAAGCATGGAGTGTTTTCTCTTGTGAGGTTTGCACTTTTTGTTTGCTTTTCTTTGTCTAAACATATATGTGAATTTAGTTTTGGTTTGTGAATTTAGACCATTTTAAGAATTCTTACGCGTAGGAAAAACAACAAAAAAAGTTAAAAAAAATTTTCCCATAGTTAAGCTCTCATTTTTGAAGATTTTGGGTAACTAACTAAATTGCTTTTTTTGTCTCATTGCAAGTTGGAGCACATATGGAACCACTAACCATGTTTCTTGCAGGTTCTCATGTTGCTAAAAAATGAACTTGAATGTTTAACCATTTGTCTTTGAATGAATGTTGCTAAAATGAACTTGAATGGTTAAACACATTTTCTGTTGAATGAATGTTGCTCAAAACACACTCTTGAATGCCATGGATTAAAATCAATTTTTCTTGGAATGCATGCTTAAAACAAAAAATCCAATCTTGAATGCCAAGGATCAATTAACCATTGCAATATCAAACACTTTATTTGGTGCATTAAAAAGAACAAACAAATCTCTCTTTTGCATGCAATTTGGGCAAAGTTTGATTTTTGGACAATTAAGAAACTTTGTTAAGTTAAATGCAAATTTGCAAAAATCAATTTGAGTAGTTCCTTGGACTCACCTCTTTTCTAATAACCCGTCAATTCAACCATTGGTTGCAATCTCAGCGCCATTTATGGGGATGGGTCTACTTGAAAAAGGTGTTAAATGTTCCACAATCTAACTAACTCACTTGGTCTTTGAATATTTGCTTTAACTTTATCAAAATTCTTAAATGACCAAAACTATAGATTAAATCGATCACACTTCAAGTTTGGGCACTAAAATAGAACAACAACTGACGTGGAGAGCCTCCGGGCATGCGCTTGAAATCAAATCTCACACACTTTTGTTTTGGGCTTAAAACAAACTCACACTCAATCTTGAATGCCTTAAAGAAAATTAATCAATACTTGACATGGATGGCCTCTGGGCACGCGAGTTTGCTTTTTTTGACCCTAACTCTTCTTATTGTTTGCATTCTTCGATTGATTTAATTTTGTTGGCGCTTCAAGTTGAAATTGAACATTGTCTCTTAAACATGAGTGCTTGAAAAGTCTAGATTAGCACACATAAGAGTCAATTGGTAAAAGAACAAGTGTGTTTTTTAGCCCAAGGTCATCCAAGTCTTCTCTCCCCTTGTCGTCTTTCGAGGTCATCTTGGGTGCATAATATAAGGATCCAAAATCTTGTTTCTTTTTAGGAGGCCTGCTTGAGGATTTCATCACCCCTTGGACGACCTCAACTCCAGTGTTCTGGCGGAGTATAAGAATCGGGAGGTGAATCAAAAGACACCTCTCTTGGGATCAAGATTTTGTCACTCGAGCTAAGCCTCAAGGAACTTTATACCCTTGAGAAGTGAAAGAGGAGAAGTGGGTTACTGCTCCTCTCGGCTGTGTGACATCTTTTTGGTCTCATCTACGGATTTGGGCCTCACGTACCTTGCGTATATCGAGGACTCCCTAGCTAAACCAATTGTCAACCTTGCAGACAACCATCTAGGATGTTAATGTGTTTGAAGTGACTGATTGAAACATTTGTAGAACATACACACTCCTCAGCGCAAGTATCACATTCTAAGAACCACAAACTTCTATCTGGGTGTTCCTATCTATTGCTTGATTTTATTTTACTTGTTGAATGAATGTTTGCCAAACTTGGTCAATCCTAGCTTAGGGCACACTTAGCGTAGTCACTGCCTATTTTAGAAGTTGAATGAGTTGAAGCAAAACAACTAAGATCTCTCAAAGCCAAGCAAATTTAGGAATTTATGTCAAAACAACCCAAACCCAGACAGAAGTTTCACAAAGTCAAACTCAAGCCATCTCTAGCATACCAAGAACTTTCAGCCAAGAGAAAAGAAATAACACCAAGCCTATGAATTGCCAAACTCCACAAAGCAGAGGACAAAGCTACCGACAAAGCACTTCAAGAGGCTTGGTTAGAGCACACCATCAAATTTAGCCAACATCCAGGAGTTAATCCTGCTTATGCCTTACCAACTAGGCACAATTTCTATGATTAGACACCCTTGTTCTCCACATCTTCTTGGATAAGCTTCACTTTAGAGTCATCTTTGTAGAAAAGCCAGCCATCTTAGGTTATCCCCTTAAGCATTATTAGCTCATCCATCTCATTTAGAATCAAACCATCTAGCCAGCAATCCAAAATCTTCACATCCAAGCCTTCAAAATTTGTTGTCACCTTGCCAAAAGTTTGTCATTCCTAAAATCTTCCAAATCCACCAATCTCACCAAGGTTATCCCTTTGACAGAGCTTTGTCTAGGGTAATCTAGCTTTCTCACTTGTTATCCTTGATCACCTTGAGCTAAAGGTTGGGATCCACAAGTGGTTAATCTCGTGTTCTTCCTAAAGGATCATCAGTCTATCCTTAAGTTGACACAATCACCACCAAGCTTGCACATAGGAAAGCAGACCTTTTGTGCTTTGGCAACATATCTTTGAAGTTAGAATCCCCAACCCAATCCTCCTTAGATTTTTTCATATAGCTTTGCCTCAACCTAGGAAATCATTTGCATAGAAAAGCCTTCCCCCCTTTTGCATCCACTAGCATTTGTTGCATCTCATCCCTAGGAATATTTTGCATCTTCATGCCACCCATCACTCACTTAGCCAAGAAGAAAGAAACAATGGAGCCCTATCATTTGGACCGAACAACATCACCCCCCTTGAGCACTCAGCCATCCTTTAGCCCAAAAAAAGCTATGCAATCACCTACTGACATTGAAGCTTTCATGAACCAACTAGGAAATGCAGTATTGGTAAATGCCATTATAGACAAGAACAAAGAGACAATCATGGCTAATTTTTGAAGGGACAATGTAGGAACCTTTGACTTTGGAAGACCCCCTCCATTATCAGATCCATCTCACCCATTGTTTGGGCAGCTGCCACCACCCATAGGCTCTTATGATCCAAATTATCCTCAATATATGCCAAAAGAAGAGCCTCTAGCCAATCCATATGATCCAACAGACCCAAACATACCATCATCCACCCAAGTTGAAATCTCCATGCCGCAAGCCAACCCAGCCACCACCACTCCATCCTTGGTTCATACCTCTCCACTCCAAACCCCCTTTACCCAAAACACCTCACCGTTCACTCCCTTCACTATTGTTGTTGCTGCTCCCCAACCCAACCTTCCAAATCCACCCATCTCCCAAATTAGTGCTATCATCTTTGGCCAAACTCAGCAATATACAATAGGGATTCCACCCATGGGGCCAAGTAATCAACCTTTCATCACCCCCAGCTTGTTCACCACAGCCCAAAGCACAATCCCATCATTTCCATTAGGTCTTGGGAGCTCAATACCATCAGCCACAAATCCATAAGCTACTACCCTCACTCCACAAAGCTATCAAATCCCACAAGCTACTACCAATTTTTTGCCAAGCTTGCAAGTGACCCCAACTCCCACCACCACTCTACCAAGCTTCCAAATCTAGCCACAAAGCTATCAAACCCCATTAGTTCCATTCCCAAGCTTTCGTTCCCACCACCTCCACCACCAAATAATCCATTACCCCCTATTACCAACTACTTTTCAATGCCACTCCTGGGAGGTAATCCACTACCCCAGCCAACCACCAATTATTTGCAAATACCATCCCAAATGGGGGCACAACCCACATATATTGGTCAAACCCCACAAGCCCCTCGATCCTTTCCCCAAGCCTCACAACCATCTTATGCCTTACTCCCACAAAGCAATCCATTTATCCCACAGCCAGCTTATGTTCCTCAATCCCAACCTCAAATCCCATATCAACAGCAAGCCTCGCAGCACATGCAGCAATATGCACCACCTCCCCCTCAGCAACCCGTCATCCACCATGCAGCTGCTCAAACAATGTACAATCCCTATCAGCAAATTCCTCGTAGCCATCCATATTTAGTGGCCCCATCTAGCGCATACCTACCTCAAGGCACTCCTACATTGGGGGCACCCCAGCCATCACCTATCAATTTAGAATGGGAGCAAATGAAGATAGCTCTGAAAGCCATCCAAGAAGGGAATGATCCGAAGACATTCAAGTTTGAGAATGTGTGTCCTTACCCATTTGACAGAGCCATTATGATGACACCATTTCCCAAACACTTTGAGTACCCAAATTTGACAAATTTAGAGGAAAAGGAGACCCTGTCACACATATCAAAGAATTTTACATGCACTGCCAGGACGTGGCATACAATGATGTCTTCCTCTTGCACCTTTTTCCCAAAAGCTTGGCTGGACCAGCTCTTGAATGGTTTTACAGAATCCCCTATGGCACAATTAAAAACTTTGCTGAATTATCTGAGGCATTCGTAGCCCAATATGCCCATCTTGTTGAAACAAAGCTATCAATAGTTGATCTTGTCCACACCAAGCAAAAAGGTGGAGAAAGCCTTGTCGAATACCTACAAAGATGGAAAACCCTTACCACCCACATATCCTATACCTTGCCAGAACACCATGTGGCGAAATTTTTTATTGATAATGCCCATCCCAATTTGGCTCACCACATGACCATGAACTATCTGCAGACCTATAAGGATATCAAAGAGAAAGGAATGATCCTTGAGCAAGGACTCATTAAAGATGGTGTGGTCAAGATTTACAAAGAGGCCAACCAAAATCAATCACATTCCAATGAAAAGTCTAGGTATTGGAACAAAAACAAGCATGTTGCAACAGATGGGGTTACTGACACCAGACATGTGAATATTGTTGGTCCTTCTCAAAACCAATCTAACCCACCATATCAAACAAACAATTGACAAGCTATCAACTACCAACAACGGAATAACCAAAGCTATCAAAACCACAATACAAGACCCAACTTTCAAGGGTCTAACAATCAAGCTAATGCTATCAATGCAGCTGTAGGGCAAAAGCCCAGATTCCAACCTGCACCTAGAAACTATACACCCCTTGGTGAGCCATTGGATGTTATTTTTGAGAAATTGGCTAAGGAAAACCTCATCAAATTTCCTCCTACCCAGAAAATTGATCCAAGCCAATCCAAAGCTGCATGGTACAAGGACAATGAGTATTGCAAGTTCCATAGGGTAAATGGTCACACCACCCTCAGATGCATGAAACTGAAAGATTATGTGCAGGACCTCATTGATCAAAAAGAAATCACTGTTGGTGCCCAAACCTCTCCCAATGCAGGCTTACAGATTTATCAAAATGCTTTTCCTCCACACAATGACCAAAATCTTGGAAAAGCACCTATCCAAAACAACACCAACAATCGCCAGGCAAATCAACAGCATGGGAAGAACAATGACCACACTTCATCCTATATAGACTATGGTAGCCTTATAGGTTGTATATCCAAGAAAGAGCCTTCTGTCAATGTTATCAATATCCGAGGACCAAATAATGAGTGTGTAGTCACCATTCAAAGAGTGTGATTTAACATCGCAGGCCCACCAGTTTCATCAGCACCATCAATTCCATCAAAAAGCCGATACAATATATTGGAACACCTTGGGAACATGCCAACCCAAATCTCCATTTTAGACCTTCTTTACACTAGTCCTATGTACAAAGACATCCTTGACAGTGCTCTCATAGAATCATGTGTCCCTTCTACTATCAATGCTACTAATTTTTGTAATCTTTTTGGACACCTATCCTCCTCATGTGCCCTATCATTCAAACCCACCGACATACCCGCGATCGAGCCAGATCACACCCTTCCGCTTCGCATAGCCATCATGGTATCCAATTTTGCTGTGAAAAGAGTAATGATAGATAATGGATCAGCCTTGAACATTTGCACCCTAAAATTCATAAAACAAGCTGGGTATACTGAGGCAGATATGATTAGTGAAGTTATCACCATCAAAGCTTATGACAACTTGGAAAGAACCACAGAAGGAACTATTTTTCTACCAATCAAGGTTGGGCTGGTCATCCAAGAGATAGTTTGCCATGTTGTTGATCTAAACCTACCATTTAACATCCTCCTCGGTCGCCCATGGATTCATGCTATGAAGGTTGTTCCATCCACCTACCATCAGTGCATCAAATTTTTGCATCAGGGCACTGAGGTGACCATCCATGCCGATCCAGAACCCTTTGCTTACTGCAATGTGGTTGAAGCTTCATATACAAACCATTGCCCTAGAATAGACATTGGCACAGCCATTGCCAGCTCATCCCACACTTGTAATGACACAAAAACTATCCTCACCTCCACCCTATCTACCATAAAGATCAACAACAAAGGTTGTGGAGAATATAGTCTATCAAATGCATTTGTTGTTGGAGAAATTCCACTTGATCCACATACCCATGGACGGCCTACATATCACAAAGCTAAGGAGATTCCACCTCCTCAATACAAACAGTTTGGCCTAACAACCTTTGTATCCTCAAAACCCCTCTTCACGAGGAGCTCACTCCAGATATCAATAATTGGTTACATAAGGATGCACCTCCAAGAAATCAAGCATGCCTTGATCACTTCAGCCAGAAGTATCCCCAAGAACATAAGCTCATCACTGAAAAATGGAATTATCAAGGTGGTGGACTAGGACCAGAAGAAAGGGGCATGTAATGTCCCATCAAAGCACATAAGTGGGAAACGAAGTCAAGTCTTGGCTTTGGCATACCCACAACTGGGGGCACCAATGAGAACAGTCATGCTTTTTTGAATAGCCACCGCGACCTTGTCAAAATTGAAGACATTCCTGAGGAAGTTGAAAAGAGAGCCTACGACGATATCCCAGACCAAATCTTCCTAGGAGACTCTGTTCTCTGAGAACTATCCATCCATCTCATTGACCTACCACTCCCCCATCCACAAATCATAAATTGGGACCAACCAAGCATCATACACATTGATGAGTTTACATCAGAGGAAGCACTTCTAAGATTCATGGGAGCTGAAACACCTCACAAGCAGACAAAGTCAGATTCTTCCTATATCTATAAGCTAGATCCCAAGGGGTATTTTGGAGAAAATCCCCAACCTAGTTCCAATACACCCAAAACTGGAACTAAGGTGCATCTAGGACTAGCTAAGGCAGCAAAGAGAACCCCTTAGCCAGAACATCCAGAACCACAAGCAGGACATGAGGATTTAGTATTGCCTCCTCAAGATAATTGACCAGAGGTGTCATCTATTCTAATAGAGGATACTAGAGAAGTCAACATTGGTTCTTCAGAGATCCCCAGACTTGTTCACATTGTTGCATCCCTATCACAAGACCAAGTTGACCTCCTCTTTGAGGTCTTAAGAGAGAATATTGGCCAATTTGCATGGTCATATCAGGACATGTCAGGACTTGATCCAAAGCTTGTAGTTCATCATCTTGCAGTTGATCTAAAGATCAAGCCCGTCAGACAAAAGCTTAGAAAAATGCACCCCAAGGTGGCATTATTGGTCAAAGATAAATTAGAAAGAATGTTAGTTGCTAAGGTTATCCGACCTATCGACTACTCAGATTGGATCTCCAAAATGGTCCCTATCACTAAGCCTTCCGGTGACATCAGAATCTGCACTGATTTTAGAGATCTAAACAAAGCTTGCCCAAAAGGTGATTTTCCCTTACCCAACATAGATATGATCGTAGATCTTACATCTGGACATGAAATTCTATCCCTTATGGATGGATTTTTTGGGTATAATCAGATCAAGATTGCAGAAGAGGATCAACATAAGACATCATTCACTATCCCTTGGGGAACCTTTTGCTACACCATGATTCCTTTTGGCCTAAAGAATGCTGGAGCTACCTATCAAAGAGCTATGACAGCCATTTTCCATGATCTTATCCATAGCATTTTGGAAGATTATGTGGACAATATCCTAGTCAAATCTCACACCTTCATGGATCATCTCACTGACCTAAAGAAAGTCTTTGATAGGTTAGCCCAATATCATCTCATGCTAAATCCCAAAAAGTGTGTCTTTGGGGTCACATCTATCAAGCTTCTAGGCTTCATAGTTTCTAAGTGAGGTATAGAGATCGACCCCAAGAAGTTCAAGGCTATCTTAGACATGCCTCCTCCCTAGACACTGTGATAGCTTCACTCTCTTCAGGGAAAGCTCCAATCCGTTCAGCGCTTCATCTCCCAACTTGCAGATAAGTGTACACCATTTTCACATTTACTAAAGAAGGATGAGAACTTCAAGTGGGATCCTTTATGTCAATGCAGCTTTGATCAACTCAAGCAGTATCTAGCCAATCCCCCTATTTTGGTTCCACTAGTTCCTGGTCATCGCTTGATCTTGTACATATCAGCAACACCTACTACTCTAGGGGCCCTTCTAGCACAACATGATGATTATAGCAGGGAAAGAGCCATCTACTATATAAGCAGAACCCTAGTTGGTTATGAACTCAATTATACTTCTATGGAAAAAGCTTGTTTGGCAGTCATTTTCTCAACTCAAAAGCTTCGCCACTACATGCTAAGTCATACCATCCAACTAGTATCCAAAATTGATCCTCTCAAGTATATGCTCTCTAGAACAGCACTCACAGGTTGGCTAGCAAAGTGGGTTATGCTACTAAGTAAGTTTGACATCTAGTATGTGGACAGAAAGGCAATCAAAGGGCAAGCTATAGCAGATCACCTAGCTGATGCACATCTACTAGATGCATATCCTTTGCTCATAGAATTCCTAGATGAGCATATCTACCTAATTGAAGAACAGCCCCCATGGAAGCTTTATTTTGATGGCTCATACACATCTCATGGATCAAGGGTAGGAATATTATTAGTTACAAATTAGGGAGATTATATTCCAAAAGCCTTCAAGCTACAATTCCCTAGCACCAACAATATTGCAAAATATGAAGCTCTTGTAGTAGGATTAAAGATAGCTGCAGAATGGAATATCACTGAGTTAGAAATCTTTGGCGATTCCCAGCTCATCATCAAACAAGTCTTAAATGAATATCAAACCAAAGATGAAAAGCTATTACCCTACAAAGAGCTAGTTGATCAGTTGACTCAGTATTTTACAAAGCTTCAGTTTACACAAGTGCCACGAATGTAGAACAAGGCAACAGACACCATGGCCACTATCGGCTCGCTCTTGGAAATTCCCCAAGAAGCTACGTAGTATGAGTTTTTAGTCAAGCAGCTCCTCACACTCGCCTATGCGAATGAGGATTCAAACCATGTTTGTATCTTGGTTGGTCCCCAATCCCCTTGGTACCATGAAATTCACGTGTACCTTAACGATGGTATCATATCCCCTCACCTCACATGCACCCAACACTAGAACCTTATTCAAAAATCATCTCGCTATGTCATCATAGCCAATACCCTATATCATCGGGGTTATCACGATACCCTCTCTCGATGTTTAGATGAAAATGAGGCCACAATGACATTAAAAGAAGTACATTTCGAACTTTACGGTGCCCACACGAGTGGTATTGTCCTAGCATGAAAAATCCTTAGAGCAGGTTACTATTGGCCTACCATTGAAGAAGACTCCTGTGACTTTGTCAAAAAGTGTCTCCCATGTCAGCAGCATGCAAATCTTATGCACGCTCCAGCACAGGATCTATAGCCTATTGCACCACCTTGGCCTTTCGCTTGTTGGGGCCTTGATCTAGTTGGAACTATCACACCTCTCTATTCTGATGGACATAAATGGATAATAATAGCTACAGACTATTTCACTAAGTGGGTGGAAGCAGTCCCCCTAGTCTCAGCTATAGGAGTTTAGGTCTTCAAGTTCATCTTGTACCACATTGTTTGCCGCTTCGGCATCCCATCCACCATCTTCACTGACCACAGAGGTAACTTTGAAAATCTCAACATGGAAGAATTATGCACTTCCCTCTGCATCCATCACCTCTTTTCTAGCCCATATTTCCCACAAGGTAATGGCCAGGTAGAGGCAACTAACAAAACCCTCCTCAAAATCCTAAAGAAAGTTGTCAATGATTCTGACCGCGATTGGCACCTACAAATAAATCCGATTCTATGGGCCTATCAAACCTCCTTCCATACATCCATAGGCACAACTCCATACTCCCTAGTCTATGGTGCCAAAGCGGTATTACCTATAGAAGTTGAACTTCCCTCACTATGCATATCTTTGCGAGGGCAAATCTCAGATGAAGAATACAGAGTAGCTCGGCTCACCCAGCTAGATCTCTTAGACAAGAAGAGAAAACAAGCCTATGACCATCTCACAGTCTACCAAACTCATCTCAAAAGGAATTTCAACAAGAAGGTGCTCCCACGACACTTTCAACCAGGTGACATGGTCCTCAAAGAAAACATGAAAGTCCAAGAAGATCAAGAAAAGAAAGGCAAGTTTGAACCTACATGGCTTGGTCCTTATGTTGTCATGGTATCCTTTGGCTCTGGAGCCTATCAGTTATCTACACCAGAAGGAGAACTCTTGAATGATCCCACTAACATCATTCATCTGAAGAAGTTCTATGCTTGAAGATCCTTGGTATACCCAGCTTTTGAAAGATACAAAAAAAAATAGTAAAGAGAAATAAGCATCCAATGGTGAAAAGTTGGCAATTCAAGCACCTTGGATAGGTACTTTGATGAAAACTTGGTAATTTAGGTGCCTTGTGTACTAAGACTAATCCATTATCTATCACTATCCTATCCCTCATCCATCCATCCACCATCCCATAACACACCTGCTTGTTCCCCTGGTGTTCCAACCAAATATCCAAAATCTAATGGAGCTTGTAAATACCTCCTGTACAGCTTGTAAATCTTGTATCATCCCTTGTATCATACCTTGTATATCCAAATCTTGTCCAAAGCTTGTACCATATTCCAGCTTGTAAATAATCTTGTATCCTATCTTGTATCCTATCACATGCACACAAAGAACCACATTTTCACTTAAGCTTTTTACAAATCATCTAACTATCCACCTATCAACTATGGTAGACATCCCATCCTTCACAAACATTTCCATCTCACAAAAAAACCAAAACATGAAAAAACTTGTACATTTGTAACATATCTTGGTCCGTCAGCTTGTACATCCTTTTTAGCTTAGTACCATTGTATCTATCCAGCTTTTGTGTTAGTTCCTCCTTGATCAGCATCTTGCACACATCGCACAACCCTTGGTTAGCTATTCCAATGCATCCTTTAGCTATATTTCCTGTCACCAAAGTGTTATCATTCTTAGTTCAGCTTGCCAGATGCATTACTCATCCAAATCCACCAGCTTAGGTGCTCTCCGATAGGCCCTTGCTCCCGCAACCTCCTATTCCAATGATGATGAAAATCTTGTTGACGATGATGAGTATATTGAAAGCCTTAGAAACATTCCCCCAAGCATCCCCCAAAATCCACATATTCTTCCAAACTATCTAGTCATGCCATATGATATCCCAGCTTCTCCTCCATCACCCAATCAAACAAGCTTCCAATCTTCCACCCCCATCACACTAACTATTCCTGTCAATCCACCTCCACCTTCGACACATGAGTCTCCAAGGAATCTCCTAGAGGAAATACAAGAAAAGTTGCCTCCAATAGTCGATAAGCCATGTCATCTAATCCAACCATGTGAAGTAGTCAGTGATGAAGCTTCCCCATCTATAATATCACCTCCATCTCCCATAGCTACCATCCCCATACCATCCATCAAATTGATTAAAATCCTTCCACTTCCCACAAGCGTCAAAATCCCACCACCCATCGAATCACTCCAAATCCCATCCACATCTCCTCCTCCAAGCATTATCCAAATCCCATATAATGAACCTCATGCATCCACTCCCATCCATTCCTGTCAAGATCTTGTCCAAAAGCATGTTGAAATATCCTCCGACAGAACAACAGATCTTGCCATCCCATTTATTCCCCTACATGATCCACTTTTACCATCCCCTCCATATCTAAATCCTACCATCTTACTTACTCCATCTAAAGATCCCTTTCCCTCAGCCCACCCAACTCAAGATCCTATCCTCCCATCTCCTCTGCTTCATGATCATACATCTCCCATAATCTATGATGATAGATCCATCAAAAAAGAACTAATTATCATATCCGAAGCTCCAACTCCTTCAGCTAGTAATGGACTCACATCTTGTGTTCCAAATAATGAACATCATATTGAAAAAAGAAATGAAAATGTATTTCTAGATGTTGGTATCCCCGCTATTCCTGCATGGTCCCAAGTCCTTCCATCTCCACCCCAAAGTTGCCATCCATCTTATTCCGCATCTATTTTGGGCCCTCATCCTACTCCTTATCTCCAACCCTCCATTTTGGGTCCATATATCCCTTATCTAAATCCCACACCCTTTCCATCCATTTTGGGTCCTTACATACCTAATATGAATCCTTTATCCCTTCCATCTATTTTGGGACCTACACCTTCCCCGTTTCCATCTATTTTGGGCCCATATCCTTCCTTCCCTCCATCCATTTTGGGTAATTATATCCATCCATATCCTATGTTCCAATCTATCCTTCCATCCCCTCAAATCCACTAGCTAGATCATCAAAGGCACTCACCCTTGAATTCCTTCCAACCTTTAAACCCTATCACTCCATCAATTATCCCTCCATCTCCTCCATGATCTTGTTCCCATCCCATGGCTAATAGAAGCATATTGGATGCCAAAATGCAAAAGCATAAATCCAAAAATCCACAAAAATCCAAGTCTCAACATGTCCCTTCTAAAATACATGTTCAAAACAAGAAACATTTAATCCCAATCAAAGAAAAAGTCAAGAGGCCACAAAAGCCCAAGCTAAAAAAGTCAAAAATCATGTGGATACCCAAGATGCTCATAAAAGAAATGCATCTCAAAGAAAAATCTCAATTGGCATCCATTCATGCTACTCAAAAAGCCTCATCCATCCATCCTTCATCCAAAT
Source organism: Cupressus sempervirens (assembly GCA_028749045.1). Classification (NCBI taxonomy): domain Eukaryota; kingdom Viridiplantae; phylum Streptophyta; class Pinopsida; order Cupressales; family Cupressaceae; genus Cupressus; species Cupressus sempervirens. The sequence continues at coordinate 661,493,001 of CM053791.1, forward strand.
CCCCATATAAGCATCCTTCATCCCCCCAATCCACTTTTAGTCCATATGCTTCTTATCCTAAATTTCCCATCCTCCATCTTCCAACTCTACTTTTAGTCCTTATCTTTCTCTTCCTCCATTTTCTCCTCAACCTCGCTCAAAACCATCTTTCCCACTACTTTATCACCTCTCAATGTGTGTGCCAATGATGATCTTTCCATTTTCCTCATCCATTTACCCACAAGCCTTATGTCTTTGCATCCATTATCTATCAAACTCCCACCCACCATTCCACTTGTTCAATCCAATCCTTTTTCATCCATCCTACCAACATCTATGAGCCAAAAATAGCTGAAGAAAGCCAAAATCATTCCAGCTAAGTCGAAAGTCAAAAAGTCAAAAAAATTAAAGAAAAATAAAGTGTCCACTGGTGAAAACTTGGCAATTCAAGTGCCTTGGACAAGTACCATGATGAAAACTTGGCAAAAAAGCATCATGCATAATCCCGCCATCCCCAGCTTAGCCTATCACCCTCATGCTTTTGGTCATCTCTTGACATCCAACTCCATCTTTCAATCTATCCACCTATCCTCCACCCTCCATCTTCCATTTCACACCATCCACTTATCTCCTACAGCTTCAGCCAACCATCCCAGCTATCATCCATGTCCCTAGCCCCTTCAGCTTTTTCCATCCTAGCTTCAATCCTATCACATCCATCATAAGACCTCCTTTTGCATGTTATCTTCTGATTGGGGGCACTATATTCCTTGGAGATCTTGTCTTGTCCATCATCCCTTGTCATTGGTATCTAGCTCTAGGCTATCCTCATGCAAACCCAATGTCATCTCTTTATATCCATTATAATCCTAGCTATTTACCATCCTATCCAGCCATCTCATCCTACTCCTCTAGCTATCCTTGGTCACAAAATCTCTCATCATCATTGGATGCATCCTGCCAAATCCATATCTTTCGCTATCACCCCACCGTTAGCTTTCACATCTTGCACAACATCGAACCATCCCGCTATCCTATCATCCTAAGATTTTGCCTGCTTGTAACTATCTTGGTCAGCTTCAGCTTGTAAATATCTTGGCCCATCAACTTGTACATCCTCTTTAGCTTAGTACCATTGTATCTATCCAACTTTTGTGTCAGTTCCTCCTTGATCAACATCTTGCACACATCGCACATCTTGGTTAGCTATTCCAATGCATCCTTTAGCTAGATCTCCTATCACCAAAGTGTTATCCTTCTTAGTTCAGCTTGCCAGATGCATCACTCATCTAGATCCGACAGCTTAGGTGCTCTCCGATAGATCCTTGTAGGATATAGCTTTCCTCATGTCTGATCTTGGTCTGTTAGTACCTTGTCCTACCCATCTCATTGGCAAATAGTTCTCTTTTGGATTTTTGCTTTCTTTTGATTTGGACTCTTCCCTGTTGGGTCTTGAAATATCTTTTCCAAGCAATCTCCTTGTTCCCTCCTCAAGGTTGCCACGATCTTCCATATCATGGTATACTGTGAATGGGGCAATCAGAGCACAAGGTCTTGATCATGTCTTTTGCTTGTTTTCTTTTCTACTTGTGGGTTACCCAGTGTCATTTCCACACTGCTTCCTCTGGGATTCATGTGTGATACTGGGGCAATCCTTGCGTGTTTGTTTTGAGTCAGTTTGTCAGTCCTCTGGATAGTTGGTGAAAAGGCCTTGATTTTCTTGGTAACCTTGGCAATTAACCAATAGTCCTATAGAAAATCTAGTGCTCAACTACATGGTGGTACTTCTCTTTGAAGTATCCCCCCGCTCAAAAAGCTTCAATGGTTTTCCTTCATCTCCATTATCCCCCATCCATATCTAGCATCCGTCTCTCCTACCCCAGCTTATGCATCAGTATCTCTTTGAATCACTCCTCACCTTTAGCTTTAGGGATCCACAATCCTAGTCTTAGGGATCCACCAATCCAAATCAATCCACCAAGCCTCATCTTTCGAGATCCACAATCCTAGTCCTAGGGATCTTCGAAACCCATCTTTCGCCAATCTGACTCTTTGAAATCTTGTTGCATCAGCTTTTGTCATCCCACCATCCATCTCCCTATCCTAGATTCCCTTTTATAGCACTCTGCTCCTTCATCCTCTGCAATCCCTAAGATCTTAAGCTTGCTTCCTCTTGTGCCTCTGATTCTCCCTTTATCATTCTCCCATAGTGAGAGTTTGAGCTAACTAAACCTCTTCTCTTAAGCCAATCTGAGTCTTCTTGCTCATCTCAGATTCTTGTACTTTTCAAGAAGCCATCGAGCCTCGCTTTCTCTCCCCGCCGCCTTCTTGAGGGGGCATTTCACAGTCCATTCTCTCATCTTCTGCTCTAGCCTTGGGCATCTTATTTTCTTATCTTTGATGCCATGCCACTTGCGGCATCACATCAAAGAGGGGCAAAATGTAGACACCTAAAAACCTTTAGAAAATAAAGTATTTTTATTTTCTAAAAAATTCCTGATGACATCATCATTTATTAATTTATTTATTTATTTATTTTTATGCCATTAAATCCCTTTATCTTAATTTAAAATATTTAATTAAAGAATCCCTCCCAAAAATGTTTAAATCTTATTTAAACAGTATTTCCTTATTTATTAATTATTTAATTAATAAATTGACCAAAAAACTCAAAATAAATTAAAAATTTATTTTTTGCCCAAAACTTGGCCAATTTCCTTAAGACCACTAACCTCTTCCAAAATCTTCTAATCCTTCTTTAATTTTGATTAAAGGCTAATCCCATCATTTCCTACCCCTAATCCCAACTCAAAATATTTAATTAAGATTAAATATTAATCGTCATGTTTATTAAAAAAGTTTTAATAAATATCTCCTGAACCCAAACCCTTGAAATAAATAAAACTTTATTTATTTCCTAAAAATCTAATTTATCCTCATCCTAAGAAGTTCTAGACTCTTCTAGAAAGTCTTCATCCTCATCCTAAGAAGTTCTAGACTATTCTAGAAAGTCTTTATCCTCATCCAAAGTCTAGACTCTTCTAGAAGATGTCTTTAAACCTAATCTTAATCCCCTCCTAACCTTGTCACATTCTCTAAACATGGGTTAAGACTTACTAACCCAAGCCAAAGTTAACAAATATCTCCTCCTTCACCCACCCTCATTAAATGCCATCCACTTGCCTATCCCTAAGCTAATCCTAAACCATCCTAATCCATCCTCTAATCATTTGCACAATCCTAAGCAAGCCTAAAACCTTCCTAATCAAGCCCAAGTCGAAATTGCTCTCATCTCCCTCAAAATATCTCAACCATAAAACTTTATGAAGCCCACTAGGCCATAAATGACTCTTCCAAGCTCTTTTATTTCTCTTACAAGCCATTATGAGGGTCTTTATGAAGATTTTATCCCTTGAGCCTCCTTTGTTGACTCATCCTTCCCCTTTCCTCCATCCTCTCACCCTGTGACATGTGTCACTCTTTGATTGGCTGTAAGGAAGCACAATCCATGTGCTCTCCTCTCATGTAATCTGAGCCCTCCATGAGCTTTTTCCCATCCTTGCATCTTAGCCCTCAATCCCTCAAGCCTCTTTCCTATAAATTGGATCCTTCCCCTTTGCAAAATAACACAATCCATGAAGTAAAGTCATAATGCCATTTTAAGAAGCCATTTTACATCAAAACCATACACTCACACCCAAATTCCAACTCCATTTGAAGCCCTTTTTGAGGCATAAGCTTGAGCATACATCCTATCTATTTAGACAAAGCCACTCAACAAGAGAGCTTCTTATTGAGAGAGTCCATTAATGGCTCATATTCTCAATTGAGAGCTCATCTTAGTCTATCTTGAAGTTTATGAATTTTGTTTAGTTTGTAGAAGCTTTATTTAAATTTGGTTTCTATTAACATACTAACATTGCTCATATACACTAATGAGTCACCAACTACATGAGAGGATACATCTAGATTACAAGATTTATGTCCCTACTTGTTTATAGGATTTTAGGAGTAAGCCTAAGTCTCGGGTGGTGGAAGTAGTGCCTACCCTTAGTTTACTTTTCATGTTATATTATTGAATTATTTTAGGCTAGCTTTCATGGATATGTGATATGAGTTAGTGGTACTTGGTTACCTAATTTGATGGATTTTATTTCATGCTTAGATTATATATTTGATGAGCTACTTGATACTCGGTTATTTCATTCAATCATTGTTATTCTTTTGATAATGATGCTTTGTATATTTTATATAGTAATTTTAGTTACTTTCGTAATTAGAGTTATATGGATGATTTATATGTGGCTTTATGGTTACTTACCCCATACTTGCATGTGTACGGTGTACATGTATGTTTTACTTTATGTTTGACATCTCTGATGTGGTTGAGGGAGGGAGTCCTAGTCACCTACTAGTCAAGATCTACATGATGTACCACTCACTGCCATTATTTTTTTAGCTTAGATATATATACATATGTACATGTTTAGCTTTTATGCATATTTTAGGTACTAGACATTGACTTTCTTGAATTGTTAGGATGAGCATGCCCTATCGCAGTATCTCAATGGTAAAAGAGGGGAGATAGTTCTCAAGCCCAAATCCTAAACCTGAGCCAATTATTCTAAAATATAGGACAATTATCTAAGTTAATTACCTTTCTAAATTCGTCAAGTGATGTAAATTTGAGAATTTTGACCTTTGAGTTTGAATTTGTACTTGGTCATTTAGATGAGTTTTTTCATTAGTTTGTGGGTATTATATGATTTTTGGCTATAATTAGATCAAACAAAGATATATTAAATGATTTAATCGAACACAAATTTTATATAGAAAAATCAATTTTTTTTAATATTTGATTAATTAGAAAATTAGTTAAATAGTAGAAATAAAATTAAAGATTTTTAAGACCAAATTTGGTGTAATTATATTTATTTAATTTAATAATAATAATTTTGAAGTTTCATTCAAATAATAAACTTTAAATATTATTATTAGTTAAATTAATGAATATATTTGCTAGACAAGGTTGTCCACTAGCTCCTGCACTTTATGTCCTTGTTGCGGAAGGTTTTGGATATTTACTTGCATATTATGTGTCCTTAGGACTGGTTCATGGCATTTCCTTGCCTGAATCATCCTCCCAATTAGTCAATGGACACTTTGCTGATGATTCTTTTCTCACTCTTTTAGAGGATGAAGAAAACATCAATAATGCTTTAAGTTGCCTGGACACCTTTTGTCAAGCTTCTGGTTCTACCATTCAATGGCATAAAACACTCTTCTTTTGCCAGTCCTTTCTACTAGCTCCACCTTCTTTAAGTGGAAATGGGTTGCTCACGGAGAAATCTTCCACTTTCTTGGTATTCCTTTTGTGTTCCAGGCATCGCCTATGGAACTTTGGAATGTCGTGCTAGCTAAGATTAGCAAAAAGCTCGACTACTGGATCATAAAGCTGCTCTCCCTCACGAGAAAATTCTAGATTTGCTCTAAGATTATTGTGGCCACTCATGTGTATTACTCCTCCTGTCGGACTCCATCCGAAGCTTCTTACTTGATGCTAAAAAGATTGCTTAGGGATTTTCTATGGGCCTCTGGTTCTGATCACCATGGTTTTCACAGAGTGACTTGGGATTTCTATTGTCTCCCAAAAGAGTCCAGTGGTCTTGGCTTGCTTTCCACTCGAAGACAAGGCCTTGCTCTTTATGAAAAATGGATTATTAGGGCTCTCTCAGGAGATGAAGCTTGGAAGATTTTGGTTTGGCACTACATTTCTTTTGGCTTCCCTATCAACAGGCCTACTTGGAAGGGGATTGGTTTCCAAACCCTTCTCATTATGCTTGACCCCATGGTCATTCAGGGCTCCTTCATCATCAAGATCATCTGGAAAGCTTGGGAGGCTATTAAGCCCTAGCTTTGATGGGCTGGAGATGAATTCTGCAATTGCTTCTCCTTGAATCAGCATAACATATGGTGGTCTCCCCTATTTTCCATTTAGGATACTCCCCTTGCCAAGACTCAAGGGGCCAGTGCTCTGCATTTTTTCAAATGTGGCATCAAAACTCCAAAGGACCTCTTTTCATGTGTCACCATGAGTTTTAGGACCTGGGAAGATATGCAAGTACAGTATCGCCTTGTCCATTCAGACTGGTAGACTTTTGACCGTCTACTTTCTTCCATCCTTGTTCACTTAGTTCATAAAGTGGGGATTTAGTTTGTTTTCCCTTGGTGGCATGATTGGAGGTGGTTTCTTGCCATTGCTTTCTCTAATTACCAGCCAAGTTTTGGGTATAGATGGCTTTTGCCTCATCTTCCCATGGTGGATACGCTAAACCACAGATGGCATTTGCAATCTTCCCTTTCTCAATGGAGAAAATGTTTTGACACCATATGGAATGCTATAACTGAACCCAAGATTGTGCATTTTTCTTGGTGCCTGTCCTTCCAAGGTCTTCCCTTGGGGCCTTAGCTAAAACACATTGGGGTTCCTGACCCTAGATGCCCCTTTTGTGGACAACCAAAGTCTTTCTTGCATATTTTTTGGTTCTACAAGCATGCTTAGAATTATTGGCACTAGATTCATGATTTTTTCAAGCCATTTAGACCTAAGTCTTTCTCTTGGCATATGATTTTACTAGGTGACTCTCCTAGATTTCCTCAAAAGTTCACCCAGATTTGGCATACCTTTAGGCTAGAGATCCTATTTTCACTGTGGAAATATAGGAATGTTGTTCTTTTCACACATAGTTTTTTGGATGTTAACATTGCTGTGTATACTAAGGCAATCATTTGTAATAATGTAATTATGCAGATTTAGGTGCAAGCTAATAAAGTTGCACTCAAATTTGCTCACTTGTAGGAGCTGCTCAATCATTGGGGCAATGCTCCTTGTACTGTTGCCAGAGTTCTTCTAGATGCCTTAGCGAAGACCTTGACGTCTTGCAGCTACCATCCTCAATGCCACTCCTTCGATCGCCACTCACACACCTCATGCTCCCAGGCTTCCTGCCACTACTCTCCTAGTGGTGGTGATGGAAAATAGAGGCATCGCTCAGCTTCCCCACCCCGTGGTGGTATTGGTTGGTCCCCGGCTCTTCCTCCTAGTTCCCATCATGCGTACTCAGGGAAGTGGCCTCGCCTAAACCTGGTGATTTCTCCTCCATGAGCAAAGGTTAAAGATGCAGAGGCTACCACTATTGTTGCTGTTGGTGATGATGGCTGGATTGTTCCTAGCTCGCCCCCCAATCCTAAAGATGATTGGGGTTTTGAAGATAAAGATGATCCACCACCCTCGGCTGGCACTGCTTTGGCAGCCTGAGGATGCCTTGTATGTTTTTTTTGATGAATAGTTTTTGATTCTAGCTCTGGCTATGTTTTTAGTCCGGCTTTGGCTGATTTAACTCTATCACGGGGTGATCTTGTATCCCCTAGCCCCTTTTTTGTGAATTGTAAACTGAGTATATTTTATTAATAGAAAAGGTAACTATTCATAAAAAAAAAGGTCTTATTATTTAATAAAAACAAAGTGGGAATAATTTAAATAAACTTTATTCTAATTAAAAGCTAAAGTGTGCACAAAGAATTAAACAAATTTAAATAATAAAAGAAAATGGTTTTGCACGTTTGTAAAACCAAAACTTTAGGATGAGAAAATTCATTATTAGGTGATTAGAGCTCATTTCTCCACACATAGGGTTTGAAGGAGCAATTTTTGGAAGAATTTTGGGAGAGAAGAATTTTTGCATTCTTTGAGTGTTTGTCAAATTTTTGTGCCTGTCATATGGATATTTGTTTATGGAAATTGTATTTTAGATCGAAACCCTTGTTCTAGAAAGAATTGTTCTTCGTTATTGTATCATCTGAGAGAAACAAAATGTAAACCCTTATTGAAAAACTTGAAATGTAGAAAATGGATTCATGGGTAGGGTATGAAATCAAGGAAACAATTATTTTTAATAAAATTGACTAGTTACCTCTATTATTTCTATCAAATTATTTTTAAAAAATAATTTTAAAATATATGTAAAAGAAATTACCATGGTAATAACATAATACTATGGTAATTTATTTGGTTTCTTTGGGAATCAGGAATGCATTTTTAAAAAATATTATATAAAAAAAATGGGGAGGTGGGGCCATGACCCCCCATCCACCTTAGCCACCATGGTCCAGAGCCTTGGTTGTTATGTGCAGCACAAGGGCTGCCGCATGCAAGCCAATAGTTGTTGCAACAGTCTCAAAGGTTGTAGTGGCCAGCACAAGGGTTGCCATGGACAAATGATTTTTTAGAAAAAAATTCTTTTAAAAAAAAGGGAAAAAAAATCATTTTATTGTTTTAAATTAGTTGTGTGTGGGTGTGTGTGTGTGTGTATTTAAAATAGTTAATAGTTAGACTTTAGTTTAGTATAATTAAATTAAGTTTAATTAAAATTGAAATTTTAGTTATAGTTTCGTAATGTTAAATTTGATTTTTGAAATGAGATTTAATATTTATTAAATATAATGATTATTTAATTTCTAGAGTACTGGGACTTTTAAAATATTAGTAAATGGGTTTTATGGGTAGAGTTTAGATGAAATATTTTTTCCATATAGATTATCATTGGACTTAAATAAACCCAGTTTATTTGGGAAGATGTAGACGATTAAGATATAAAAATAAAACATTTATTTTGATTAATCCAACTTGGAAACATCTTTCAATTGTGATACTCTCGAAAACAAAAACTTGAAACCTTATTGTGAATTGAATTTTTTATGAAATTATATTGATAAACCAAATTAACTATATAACTACACTTGTCTTAAATCTATGTCAAACTTTCATTTTTTATCTTGTAATGGGTTTTTGAGAAAACCTAGTATTTTGTCTAGTTAGGTATGTTTACCAGAGGCTTGGGAAGTGATTGATTTATGATGATGTTATTTAATGTTGTAATTTTTATGATTTAAACTTTGAAAAATTGATTAGTTATTTATTGTGATTTTATTTACTTGTAGAGGACTAATGTCAACATTGAGATTTTATGAGATTCTTTGTTATGAGCTTAGGGTAGGTTATCTTTGTATATGTTGGGAAGTGGCTTGCAATGGAGGTCAAAGCCCTAAAGAGGCTTCTTGGGTAACCCATTGTAAGTTGTATTAATAAATGATAACATTTCATTAATGGGGTTAAAATAAATTATCAATAGTTAGTGTATTGCCTCGCTCATACCTCGAGTACTAGTATAGGCTAGGATGGGAGTAGAGAGGATAGTTTGGTTGAGACCTTGCCTTGTTAGTATGCTTTGTCTGTAAGAAAGGATACTAATGTTGCATAGATTCACTAGGGGGTAAAGTCTAGAGAGGATGCTAGGGTAACCTTAGAGTTGACTCATGTGGTTACACTTTCCCACATGCATATTAGGTTTCCTAATGTGTCTTTGTTTCCTTTGGGGTTAGATGTTACTTATGTACTTGGTACCTTTGAGATAGATTGCTATCAAGATTCCTTGATCTAGATTCTTTTTATGACTTTTGGATTGTTATCCATTTGAGACTTGAGTTTATCTCCTCAACATGGTGGGAGTGGGCCACTTAGGTTCTACGATTGGATGGTAATGTTTCTTATACCATTGAGATCTAATAGTTGGATGTCAATTCTAGATGTACTATGTGCAATTGTTTTATTCTTCTAATCTTGTGATTAAGTTCTATGGTCATATTCTTATTTATTGTAATTTGATTCTTTGAGATCCTATGAGATGTTGTACCTTATCTTGATGTATATTCTTTTAGCATTTCATACCCCATAACTTGTATAGAGGATGATTATGCATTTTGGTTATGTTGTGTGGCATCTAATGTACTTGTATATTATTTCATGTGATTTATGTTGAGATAATGGATGTTGCACACATTGTATAATATTGCTTAAATTTTATTATTTTATTTTATTATGTAATGTTGTAACTAGGAGCAACTAGATGGACTTGCAACATGTAAAGATTTCCATGAAATATTCTTGATAAGTTATATTGTAACATTTTGATAATATTTCATGTAATTATTTAATATCGGGGAGAAGAATTAAATGCCTAATATTAAATGTGGGGTCAGTGGGTTAGGTAGCACATGGTTTATGTAATACCACTTGGTGGTTTTGTGGGACTTGCTACTATATAAGTAGCCACAAGGGTAGTTGTTGGTGTGACAAGAAGAAGACAAAAGGAAAGAGTCAAGTGAGACAAGGCTTGACAGGTTAGTCAAGGGAGCATTTGTGAATATTGAAGGCATGGCATGGGATGTGTGGATTCATGCTTGTTCACATAGTTTTCTCGATTGTGGCTATGGCTTTGAAGGCTTCCATGATTGTATTGCAATGGTTTTTTTGCTAAATAATACATAGTGATGGATACTTTTGGAGGCTGGGTTTTTCTCTCAATGAGGATTTCCCAGGGTATATCTTGTGTCACAATTTTGTGGGTATGTTGTCTATTCTCTTGCATGTGAATTTCAATTGCATATTTATTTCATATCTATTATGGGTTATGTGGAAATGATTATATTCTTTTTTTCAAGTTTCCTTACAAGTGGTATCAAAGCTATGGTTCTATTATTGTAACCTAGATTGAATCCATGGGAATGCATGAGAGGATAAAAGAAAGGGCAAGATGTATGAGTTGTTTATTGTAGATCTAAGGGTTTTTGGGTTTGTTGTTATGATGGGATGTTGGTAAATTTTGGGCATGTGAAATTGTTGGACAAAAGAGTTTTTGAATGTTTTATTTAAATGAGGGTTTTAGGGGGAGCTTGCAGAAATGACCTCCTAGGTAAAAACAAACCTCACCATTAGATCTGAGTCAACATTTCCATAAATTTTGATATATAATATGCTCTAGTTTTGCCATGTTTAGAGGAAATGAAAGAGTTTTTTAGATTTAGCCTGTGATGGCCATCAAATTTAATCTTGTTGGAATTTTCATCAGAAAAAAAAAATCGTAGTGAAAATGGTAAAAAGATTGTTTTAGTAAAATGGCCATAACTTTCTCTCAGGATATCAAATTTTAGACTTCTTATAGGCATTGGAAAGCTAATTCAGAGCACTAGAACTTGATATAGGTTTGGTTCTATAATTTTGAACTTTTTAGGTTTTAAGAGCCAAAAAGTTAGATGTTGTTTATTTTGAGCATAGATTAGGGCATAATTTGGGCATACAGAGTTGAATTTTGGACTTTGAATAGTTAATGGAAAGCTCTTGGAGAGCTCTACATATTGATTCAGATTTGATGCATGTTTGGCATGGTTTATTTTTTGATATATTAATCTAAACTATTTATAGATATATTTTGACTATGGTAAAATTGTGAGTTTATGGCATTGGAGATTTAAGATTTAATGTCATTGTATACTCAGTTGATATTTTAGATTGGTCTCATGATAATATGGTTATCAATATTTGGTTTGGATATGTATGATGACTTGTTGGGTCTACAAGTTGTGCAGTGTTGTAAGTAGTCTATACTTATAGGTTCCATTTATGGCTTGGATATGGGTTGTCTTTGCCCATTGATCTTTTATTATTGATGCATATTCAAATTGGTGGCTTAGATTTGAGTTTTCTATGCCCTAAGTCACATGATTTATTGATTATTTTCATGTAGAAGGGATGAGATGTTGTAACCAGGTACAATCATAGTGGAGGATTGTGGTTGATTATTTTATGTTGACAAGTTGGACATATTGAGAGTTAGATGCTTGGTTCATGGATGTGACCATGGTGCCATGGATTTTGACATGACAATATTGGATATACGGGTAAATCCTTGATGTTCATTGGTTTAGATTCCTGATTTGGTTATGGTGGTATATCTTCTTCGTTAGGATCATGGTTATTTGGTTTCTTTTGAGGAGCTCATGATGTGCAGTTTGAGTTCTTTAATGGTTTGATGCCTTGGTTGATTCTCATGGTTAGAGGATGGATTTTTCATCATGATTTCATGGATAGCTTGGATACATGGTTTAGTGGGAGCTTGTGATAGTGATGGGGTGATAGTGCAAGATTATTTCCTGGTTTGGTTTGTATCTTCTTAGGTTTGGAGATCTTGGTTTCACTTGGTACCGACACTTTGGTTGTGTGAGTGTAGACCTAGAGGATATTCATGTAGGAGATGGATTTTATGATGCCATATGTGACTTGGTACCATGGTTGAGTGGGAGTTTTTGGCATTGATGTATTTATTGAGTTTTTGTAGATGTTGGTGGTTTGTCTTAGATCTTGTTTCTATAGAAGCATCTTTGACATTTGCATGGTGCACTTGTAATATTCATGGTGTGTGAAGATGTTTAGATCTTAAGGACTCATGGGGTTCTTGGTTATCTTCATGTTGTTTGGAGATGGTTCTTCATGGTATGTGGAGATGGTTTTTTTCTTCATGGTGTGTGGAGATGGTTGCATATTGAGGACATATGCAATTCTTGGTAAGGTGTGGTTTATGCTTTCATTTGGTATGTTATCCTTGGTGTGAGGATAGTTTTATTTTTTATGCCATGGTATACTCTTGATACACATTTAGAGTTGTGACATGTTATAGTATGTTCATATGGAGCATGTTATCTCTTTGGTTGAGATGGTAAGATCATGTTGTCATGTTTATGTTCCTAAGGCCATGGTTGGAACTTTGACATTGATCTTGGTTTAGTTCCTTGGTATTGAGTACACTAATCATAAGCTAGATACTTCATGATATTGCTATGTTGCATTTGGAGTTGGCATGAATTGATTGGTTACAAGTGCTCATGGATACTTAGAGATAGTGGTGATAGTGATTTCTCTTGGATTAGAGAAGTGTTCGATGGGACGGTTGATGGTTTCAGTGAGAAGTTTGAGGGGTAGTCACCTGATAGGATTTGAGAGGAGATTGTTCTTATATAAGCCTTGGTTGTAGACTTGGATATCTTGATGAGCATTCTCATTCCCCACTCTTGGTCTACTCAATGGTTTGCTACTTGAGAGGTATAGCCCATTGTTTTTTTTCAAGTGTATTATGTTTATGCTCGTCTTTCATGGATATGATCTTGAGCTATGGTACATGAGTTAGTTCTAGAGGGTTTATTTGAGAGATGGTCATCTCCATTTGCATATGTTGTTATGTCGATTGACTTTGGGAGATGGTTTTGTTTTGGGCATATTCCTTGGATTAGGAATGGTTATTCCTTGAGTTGGGAATAATTTATGAGTTTGATCTTCTTGTGAGAGGCTTAAATCCATGATTATTTATATAGTATGGTTTGGGTGTTGTTGCAGCTTCTTGGTTGGGGTTTTATGGAGGAGATCATACTTGCATAGTTTACATCTAGAGATGTGTGTAGAAGGACATGATACAAGTTATAATTTGCATGGTTTCTCTTTGGTCTTGGTTATCTTCCTAGATGTTTGGTTTCATTTACATTGGATTTGAGATTGGTTAGAGATTATGATCATTGGTTTGTGCTCATGTATGTCATGTGAGAGATGACATGGTTATTCTTTTATCTCTTTCCTCTATTGGTTATGGAGAGCTTGGGAGACTGTTAGAGATTGTTATGAGAGTTGTTCTTGTAGGTTATTGGTTTAATGTGTTGTGGATATCCTTGATACTACATGGACTCACTTCTTTGAAATATTGTGAGTGGATTGGTTATAGACTTGACATTATCTTTTGCAGTGGGAGCTTCTTCGTATATATGTGGTAGTATTTCTCTTGAGACTTCTGATTGCAGGTTGCAGATTGGATATGTTGATAATGTGAGATTCACTTGGTATATGTTTAGAGGTATGGATAGTTGAATGTTTTTGGCACTTATTGTGGATGCTATTTCAGCTATGGATTTTTTTGACAACTACAGATACATGTGATTACCTTTGGATTAGGTTTTTGTGCTTGGCATTTTAGTTGGTGCAAGATTTTATGATCTTCTAATGCGATAGGTTAGGTGGCTTTCTCTTTGGATGGCTTCTATGTATGTCCAGTGGTAGTGGCATAATATGATGTGGCATCATTCATATTTGAGATGTTGGATACTTTAATTTTGTTGTAGATACTAGGATGGAGCACTTGGTGTACTTTGATCCGTGATGGTGGATGTGCTAGGAGGGATTGTTTCCTTGTTCATTTATGTGGCTACAGATTGACCCTATAAAATGTATACAAGAAGTGGGAGATTGTTGAGATAATTGGTATTGCACACTTTGCATAAATTTTATTATTTTATTTTATTATGTAATGTTGTATCTAGGAGCAACTAGATGGGTGTGCAACATGTAAAGATTCCTATGGAATATTCTTGATGAGTTGTATTGTAACATTGTGATAATATTTTATGTAATTATTTAATAGTGGGGAGAAGAATTAAATTCCCAATATTAAATGTGGGGTCAGTGGGTTAGGTAGCACATGGTTTTAGCACATGGTTTATGTAATACCACTTGGTGGTTTTGTGGGACTTGCTACTATATAAGCAGCCACAAGGGTAGTTGTTGGTGTGACAAGGAGAAGACACAAGGCAAGAGTCGAGTGAGACAAGGCTTGACAAGTTAGCTAAGGGAGCATTTGTGAAGGTTGGAGGCATGACATGGGATGTGTGGATTGATGCTTGTTCACATAATTTTCTTATTTGTGGCTATAGCTTTAAAGGCTTTCATGGTTGTATTGCAATGGTGTTTTGCTAAATAATACATGGTGATGGATGCTTTTGGAGGCTCGATTTTTCTCTTAATGAGGGTTTCCCAGGGTATATCTTGTGTCACAATTTTGTGGGTATGTTATCTATTCTCTTGCATGTGGATTTCAATTGCATATTTATTTCATATCTATTATGGGTTATGTGGAAACAATTATATTGTTTGTTGCAAGTTTCCTTACAATTTCATACTCATAGTTATTCTATGATATGGATTTTTTTTACTTATCATATTTAATCTTAATAAAACTTATGTGTGTGATTCAACATCATAGAGCCCTTGAGAGATATAACTGTTCTTTTATTGCTTATGTATGTATGTGATTAAGTGCTTCCGCTATGTTATCTCTCTTTTGTTTTAATATTTAAAAAAAAAAAATTGAAAACTTAGTGATATAATAGGTTAATTTATTTTGGATTCCCTAGCAGGGCATTACATCATATCTAAGATTCACTCTAGATGTATGAAAGTGATCGCATGCCAATAGAATGGTGAGCTTAGTAGGATAAAAATGATACCATCTACTAGAAGCTCCCTAAATGTAGATCTTTGATGAATAAAGTGGGAGAAAAATTGACTATCTTTCATGTCCTCCTAAGATTAATTTGTAGATGGGAGACACAAAGGATGTTATCAACCTGAATTGACCCACTCATGTAAGTGTTATTACCATAAAAATTTGTAAAAAAGTATGATTCTTAAAAGATATAATATTCCCTTATATGATGTGATATGATGAGAGACTCTTTAATCAAGAGTCCAATGGATTGACTGATGATACCCTATGTAAAACTTTTCTCATCATTAGTGACCTATGATGCAAGAAGAGCCTATTATTTTGTAGACTACAAAATATCTAGCTAAACCAACCTTAATTTCTCTTGAGTGAGAGATGAAGAAAAATTATTAAGTTCATACATGGTGATTCTAGAATAGAATTCATAATGTGACATAATCAGTACAAATAAAAATTGAATAATTAAGACCAAACTTGGAAAGGATGGGGATAATTGATTAAGATTCCTCTTTCAAAATGTCACAATACTGCAATTGCAATATAAGAGACTTGAATTTGATGAAGTAATGTTTTATGGTATGAAAATATATAGGATTCAAGATAATAAGTTCATTATTCAATTGAAACACCTTCAACACATCCTATTCCAAACAAAAACACAAATTCCTCTAGATATAAATTGGAGTGGTGCACGAATCAACATAGAAAATAAGATTGGTAGCTATCTTCTTAAACAAACATTATATGGTATTAAATCAAGATTGTCTTAGTACTTTCAAATGTTGAGAATTCCATATTAATTTTTTTAGAAAAACTTAATATCTATTTTTTTGCATAAAAGGATTATCTATAGGTTTATTTACATGTGAGGTGCTTTTATAACTAGTACCCCTTATGGAGTTAATCAATTTTTTAAGACTGATTTTCTTAAATAATAAACCTTCTTCATATTTGTTTTCCACCCACAATGAATTTGTGGCCTCTTAACTATGATTTCAAAACATTTGTAGGCTTGTGTGGCTCACACTTAAGGTATATATGGATTCCCTAAGAATTGTAAATCCTTGACATACATCTATTACTAAAAGTAGAAAATTATGCGATGTCAATTCCGTAGAAACTTTGGTTTGACTTCACTTGGAAGACTTAAGAAAAATATTAATGATGTCTACCCAACACCATTGAGTACATGGAACACTGCTAGGTTAGGTGACTCTTTAATTAGTTCCTTTTCACAATCCCTAAAGAAACCCTTTTCTATCTTTTTGTGTATTATTACATTAATCAATTTTAAAATGGTAAGGTGCAAGAATCCAAGAACACAAATATACTATTGTTCAAGACAGGGATTTCCAATAGTAGACCCAATGCTACCTTTGCATTCTTGATTGTGGGGCTAGTACAGGAGATTTGGCAATGGGTGGAAGCCAACAATTCTTGTATCAATTGGATAAAGAAAATAACATACATAAAAATAAGGGTTTAAAGTATGCAATGGATTTAATGAAACAATTTTTCAATGAGGAAGTTGTTTCCTTAGGTTTTTCAAATTTAGGCTCCAAAGAAGATAGATGAAGAGTCAAGGTCAAAGAGAGAAAATGATGTAGAAAGTTTCTAGTCATGCTCAAAGGATTGAATATATTCTTTTGCTAGCCTATTTCATTTCCAAGTAGAAGACTATAAGGTATTTATGTCAACATGTAATTTTCTCAAAGTTACAACTCTTTATGAAGAACAATCAATGAAAGAATGCAAATTGCAATACAAAACAAGGGAAATCAACTTTGACAAAAAAATTACTAAAATTTTTAAGAAACAAAGTGATTATGCATTATGAAAAATAAGATAAAAGATAATATTAAGGGGAAATTATAATGAGGCCATTCATAATGTATGACCTCTTCATTATCAAATTGTAAAGCGTAAAGAAAAGGTGATTTCCAAGATGGGATAAAATTATAAAGTGCACCCAAGTCAACCATAGTCCTTATACATTGCATTGTTTCCATTTTAAATATCATCATGTAATATATTATATATATCACCTCAACATTGATTAAAAACAATGTCAATTTAGAAAGTTTTCTAGATATGTTATTTGTGAGTGATTACATGATACATTAGGTTGGTCCCTATTTTAAAAGAGTCAAGAAATACAAAGTAAATCTATGATGTAGATGAACCATTAAAAATACATTTAGAGTTTAATTGACAATTTGGGAATGTTTCACTAATCATTGAAATTATATATATTATCTAGTAGTTGAAAGCCACTTCAGAAAAGATTTATTGCTATGGAAATGACACACTGTTACTTCAAAAAATTTGAAATATATTGGCAGTACTAACATATGTTTTCTATTGTATTATTGGTGGAGGACAAATGTAGTACAAGGAAAATGGGGTGCTTGGATTCATCCATTGTGATTCAAAAGAGACTTATCTGATTGAAGCTTAGTAAAGGATTTTCATAGCATGTTTCATAATTTTAACTAATTCTCTATCTTAGTATTCTCATCCTTTGTAACTAATTCCTAGTCTTAGTATTCTCATCCTTTGTAACTAATTCTCATCCTTTGTAATTAATTCTCGGTCTTAGCTAACATGCGTACCTATATTATTTCCTATATACTAAAAGCTTATAATTTTGAATACTACAAACTCATGAAAAATATGAATGGAAGACACAAATCTCATCTTTATGACTCCACTTAGTAGTTTAAGATTTAATCGTCTTTCTCTTTCAATTTTTCTCTATATTCAGTAAAGATCATATGAAATACCAACTTCTCAATACTAGCAGCCATCTTGTGAATTGTTTAGAAGCACATGATAATGTGAATTTAAATATGAACATATTGTAAGCATTGCAATCTATTTTGTATGAACATATTATATGAATTGCAATCTAAGAGTCACCTGACCTAGTAGAGTCACCTCACCAACATGCTTATCTTTCCCTTATTTAGGTTTTGGAGGCTTCACTAAATATGGAGAATGCTTAGTGAGTTATTAGACCACGCAAAAGAATCTTTATATGTTTCATTTATGTCAATCTCATCTACTAGTACATGAACTTGGTTTGTGTACATGAATTTGTATTGCAAACAATAAAAACACATCCATAAACCCTAATTATTGGGGTTTTGATTTATAAAGTTGAATGGATTTGATGTATTCGATGAGAAATAGGTGGGATTTTTTTAATAAATGTTCCAACTTGTTCTCCCATTCACTCATTCATTTAGATTTTAGGATTGAATATATATCTTGTCTCTTGTTGTGCCCTTCTCATCTAGGTCTCTGCAATGACCATTTTCAGTAGAGATGGAAGAAAATGCAAAGCAAAAAATAGAGCAATAGTCAATCCAAATAATCCTTAATAGATATGTGTGTTTTTTACTCTAAACCCTATTTTATTCATTCACTTACCTTTTTCCATTACTAAAAACACACATACAAACAAAACCATCAAGCAAAGGGGCGTTATTTATAGCTCAAAACAACTCACCAATACCAAATCAATGCAAGCAACTGAAGCCCAACCTCCCACCCACGATCTACCCAAAATAGAATAAATTGAGTTTCACTTTTCTTTTTTGTTTATATCTTGATTTTGTCAAAATTTTGCTACCAAACTTAAGTGGCATCAAAATTTTGATGACAAACATAAGTGGCATCAAAATTTTGACCTTTTTGGGACATAATAAAAAAGAAGTGAATTTCACAAGCCAAAATGGCCCAACGTCAAAAATTGATGTAAAATAGAAGGTCCAATGTACTTGTGTTAAGATAAGTAACTATTGATGCTAACACTTAGCACACCAAAAGTATTGTCATTGATTGGAAATTGGTAAAGAAGAAGAAGCAAATAAAATACCATCTCACTACCATCAGTAGACAACTTTATCAATTGATTTAAGTGTGATGATGAGAATGAGGCAATGTAACAAGCGTCAATTAGCATGGTGAGTCACCATTTTTGTAACACTAAAAAGAGAGATGTTTTACATCAAGATGTGATTGAAGTTCAAATGGAACAATGTACAGAAGATGGGAAAAAAAGGTTACACCTAGGCTTGCTATAGGATTGGAAAAGCTACCAATTTGGACCCTACTATGTAGGTATCATGATTATTTCATGAAAACCTCATACATGTGATTCATTTTTTAAATGTATCAACTTTGGGTGGGGTATCTTTAGGGTCTTGGCACCTAGAAGATTATGAATATATAAAAACATTGGAAACTCCATAATTTTTTTGTTGTTAATAGGAAGAACTATTTTGTGTGTGTGTGTGTGTGTGTGTGTGTGTGTGTGTGTGTGTGTGTGTGTGTGTGTGTGTGTGTGTGTGTGTGTGTGTGTGTGTGTGTGTGTGTGTGTGTGTGTGTGTGAGAGAGAGAGAGAGAGAGAGAGAGAGTGAGTGAGTGAGTGAGTGAGTGAGTGAGTGAGTGAGAGAGAGAGAGAGAGAGAGAGAGAGAGAGAGAGAGAGAGAGAGAGAACCAAATAACTAACCTACTATAGATAGGCCAATGTAGATAGAGAACAATAATACAAGAGGAGAAAGGGGGATACTACAACTATCATAAAGACAACCAATATAGTTAGTGAATATCAAGGCATCTTCAAGGTATTCACTTAGAGACCTACTAGGCAAGGTGTACCATTTATTATATTAATATTTAATTTATTTCTTACCATTTTAATCATTTGTAAGCTCTTTCTTGGGCATTCTTCATGAAAATCATATTGTAAATCCTCTAATAAAGTACCTCCAAAAGGAGATTTTAAATCCTTTAACAAGGTATATTTGACAAGCTCGTTTAATCCTAATGGGTTACAACATCTATAACTAGATGTGTTCTCAAAAGGAATAACTTGTAGGCCCTAACAGGGAAGCCTTTTATCTATAGTAAAAGGCTAGTGGATATACTACCTCCAATGTGGTTTTAATCCTCTTACTAAGGCTTTCCACATATAAATATCTATTTCACTTGATGTATTCTTTCATGTGTGAGATTTTATGCTTTTACCTTACTACTTTTTTCATTACTATATCATTTAGGTGGTTGCTCTTTAGATTTCTTGAAATAGTAGGACAACAAACCAATTGGAGAACTTGTATTAATTCACCCCTCTCTTAGTACCGCCTAGGACCAACAATTGGTATCAAAGCTCAGAACCTAATAGTGACAAGCTTGACAAGTTGAGGAAAGTGTTAGAATATTTAGAATAATTGAGATGGGAGGTGAATTAGTTGTTCTCAGGTCCAAATGTATAAAATAAACTTTTAACAACTCCAACAAACTCAATCAAAATCATGAACAACACATCAAATAAAATTGTTCATCACTAGTCAACTCATTCATTCCTATTTTTCTCAATGTTCAATATATGTGCCAACTAGAAGAATAATATCACAGTTGACAATAAACTTCAAACTCTAAAACTGTAAGTAGCATAAACACATAAAAAACATCTACACAAATGTTTGACAGTGGTATTTAACTTGGAGATCCAATTTTGGAAAAACCACCAAGTAAAATTCTACCACTTTTCACTCTTCTAAAATGAGCTTTGTTAGGAGCCAACCCTATTAAAGGTTACAAAACACACTATTAGGTATATGTTAGTTTGTGATGACTAATTAGGAAGTACTGTACATACTTCATAAATTCAAAAAATAAAATTGGGGCCTATTTTATCGAGATTTTGGGTTGACATGTAATTATTAATTATAACCCTAAAGTAGTAAAAATACTTGTATAAAAGGGCTTAGGGTTAGGGATTGTTTGATAAGGTGATGTGAAAATTGGTTCTTGTGGTGGCATTGAGCTATAGGGGATTACAGATTGTAATCAGGTTGTAATCATTGGATCGTAAAATATTGGACTTGCTATTTGGTGGACATAGCCCAGGGTTTGGGTGAACCACATTAAATCTTAGTGTCTTGTGTTCTTTTTATATGTGATCTATTATTTTTTGCTATTGGCTATATTTGCATGTAATTGTTATTTTTGTTTGTGGTTTAATCCTAATAGTATAACCTTGTTAAAGGATTTAAATCACCCTAGTAGGAGTGGCCTTGTTAGAGGTCTTTAAAACATTTCCTTAGAATGTCACCTTGTTAAAGGATTTACAAATGAATGTTAGGTCAACCTTAATCAAAAGTATTTTAATACTACCACAAAGATTAGAAATTAAATAAAAGCTAGGTTTGATCTGATAACATACAACTCACTTAAAAAATTTAGATCTTCATTCAGGTCAATATTGGTTCATTGACTAGACTTCATCTCTCTCAACAACTCAGATATGTTTGGAAACTCTTCAAGTAGTCCCCTGCATTACAAACTTCACACTTTTCCTTTGCAAGTATGTTGTCCACTTGTCTCCTCAAATCTTAGTCCAACAACCCCAAAAAAGATCCCATATACCTCCTTAAATAGGTAGCTTAGATCTTTTGTTGCTTAAACATAATCATAAATCTCAGGGTTATGATTAGATTCAATGAATTCAATGAATCTAGTCATCTTCTATTCTTCTTCTTCCTTCTTTAACTTTCTAGAATTAAGTAATCCAGCTCATCAATCCTTATTGTCAACATATTTTGATTATTTCAAGAATTCAACTATGTCGACTACAAATCTTGATTCTTTCTCAAAAGGTTAGTTTTATGACACTCAGTCATTACTATATTTTGTTTCTTGGTCTTCACTAGATCACTCAATCATCTCTAAACTATCTTGCTCGGTTTACGTTGTATAACTCGGCAATTACTATCACTCAAAATGCTTTGTTGCTCAGCCAATACTAATACTTGTCCAACATTATTCTACTCAACAATGCTTAAGTTCCTTAATATTCTACTTTAGATACTAATATTTCCTCCTTGGTTATTACAATGAATACATAACACATTATCTTGTCAAGTACTAACTAATCAAGTGCCCATTTTAATTGCATCACACTTGCACATCTCAAATCAACCTTTCCCTAGGTCATCTCAGGATCTCTTCTTTTCAAATCCTCTTCATCAATCAAGTGATGTGACACTCTACACTTTTATTAAATGTCTTACTGGTCAAGTTTGACATCAATGACAACATAACAATTGTTCCACAATTGTATTTCCAACAATCTCTCTCTTTAATGTTGATGGAAACACCTTAAAAATTTCTATAACCTTCAAAGTGAAATACCTTCTACATTACTATAAAATCCTAAAAGTAACCAACACTCCAAGTGTTTCACTATTTAGCTCCCTCTGTGTTTGTGTTCTCTTTTTCTTAGTTGTATTTTGATTCTCACCGAATGCAATCACAAGTATCCTTCCTCTAGATATCAGCTTCATGCTCTCATTTCTATTCCTTTTTCTCATAGCTTTCTCATTATCTATCCATGGTAACTGCTATATCTATTTCTTTTCTTCACTTCTTTCTCTTCTTTTTCTCCCTCTTGTCCAATCATAGTTATCTCTCCCTCTTTGACAAGAATGCCACAGACATTTTAGTCACCTTAACAAGTTCAATATCAAATATCTTTATTTTTATACAAATATCATATAGTTAAAATCTATGGTATTTCTTCCTCTATCATAAACTACAACTTTTGGTTCAACTTTTCTCACTACTTCACATCACTCCACACCTTTAGACAGATCCTAAA
Source organism: Cupressus sempervirens (assembly GCA_028749045.1). Classification (NCBI taxonomy): domain Eukaryota; kingdom Viridiplantae; phylum Streptophyta; class Pinopsida; order Cupressales; family Cupressaceae; genus Cupressus; species Cupressus sempervirens. Next base: position 661,515,867 of record CM053791.1, read on the forward strand.
GTGTGATCTCCTACATCAATATGTAAGATATTTTGATAATAAAATTTTATGCAATGCCACATCTCTTCTCAGTTTGTTTTAGATAGTTTAATGACCCCTAACTTTCCTCTTAAGTACATATGTGCTTGTTTAGGTTGTGCCTTAGTGAATATGCGAGCTATCAGTTCCTTTGTGTTTACATATTCAAGCCTGACTTTTTTATCTTGCACTAATTCTCTCCAGTAATGATGCTAGATCTCAATATGCTTTGTCTTTGTATGCATATTAGTGTTGAAAATTTGGATAGGTTATAATTTTTTAGGTTGTCATTTATGGAAACATATCAGACATATAAAGTGGGCAAATTATGAAGATGAAGTATTGACATGTATATCTAGAAAGTTGTCTAAGTATCATACAATTTATCTAGCAGAACAAATAGAGTTTTGATTAGCGAACTTCATAGGATTATCATGGATATGTGTGAAGTAAGGTATATATACCTAACACTATGATGATGATGTATGTGAGTGTGCATGAAAATACAAACCGTATGAACAGAGTTATGGTCATCTTACTAGTTACAACAGTATACAGGCAAAATAAAGCATACTAAAGAAATGTGTATTTTGGGTTATTATTTAAATAATTAGGGACAAAATCCTAGATGTTAACCCTAAGAGGGAAAATTTTAATTTTTAATTTTTGGTAAATGTATAAAAGCATGAAGACCGACTAGGCAAATAATTGTAAATTAGCAAGGTATAAAGGAAAGATTGTGACTATGAAGTTATGTATGTGATTGAGTAATATTATACATTATTGATGTAATACTATATGATGCAAATTCTGATGTATGATCAAAGAAATTTGAATTATGTAATGAGAAGAAAAAGTAGTATCATTTATTGAAGATATCAGCAACAAGTGTAAAGAGGTTTTTATATCTATCAATTTGTATTAAAGGAACTATATTGTATATTGCATGTTTGGTCAGTGGACTCATCTTGCATACATTTGTATTTTTATATAAAAAATCCTAATAGGGTTGAGGCTTCTAACAATGTCTAGTCCTCTAACAAGTATCAAGACATTATACAGATGTAATAAACTCCTAACAAGGTCAACATCTTTCAAAAGATACTTTTGATTAGTGTATCATTTTGTGGGTACCATCTCCACGAGGGTTTTTCATTAGCTAGGGTTTCCCTAGTTACGAAAATATAGTGTTATGAGTTCTCTTATTGCATGGTTATGTTTATTGTTCAGCATAGTTAGTTATCTTATGCATGGTATAAAGTTGTTAAAGATGTCTAGTTTTGGGCTAAATTTTGTGAAACAATGATTCATCTCCCTCCCTTTTTTCTACCAATTGATGGACTTTACTTTCTAAAATTGTAATCAGATCATGTGGATGAAATATATGTTGAAGGATATTGGGATAGAGTTTTGAGATCTTGTTATCATACCTTGTGATAACACAAGTACATTGGATATGTCTAAGAATCTTGTCTTACATTCTAAGAATAAGCATATATCGATTAAGTATCATGTTCTAAAATAGAAACTTGCAAAGAATAAAATCATATTAGAGTACATGAATGTGAAAGAGAATATTTTAGATATTTCTATGGAGCCTTTTCCTAAGGATACATTTGAGTATTTGCGAGGTATGCTTTGGGTTATGCTCATGCCTACTTCTAAATAGATGATGTAGAGAGTTCATCAATCTAGTGGTACACAACATTATTGTTTATCTGGACTAAATGATGATGCTTCATGTGTGGATGAGTATATATGTTTGAGAAGAGTCATTAAGGACTCTTGGTAGCTAGTATGAAATATTGTCTTTGGACACTTGACCTGGTTGAAGACTTTGAGCATATGATTGACATAATGATGTCTTTTTCATTGACGTCAATGCGAGAGAAATTGCATGAAAAACATCTTTTCATAATAAGAGGGAGATGGATATAAGGAAGAGAATGAATGGGGGAGAAGTGTTCATAAGATATTGATTGGGAAGTATATCAAGAAGGGAGTGTGAACAACTAATGTCATCCATGTAAGAATGAGAAAGTGCAAATGAAGAACTATTCCTGTGAGTTTCAGATTTGACTGATAAAGAGGATTTGAAAAAAGAGCAACAACAATAGAGTTTGATTTGGTATTCATGGACTTAGATGTTTTTCATCTATGTTGCCATCAATGTAGTGCCCTTCATAGAGATCCTTGGAACAAGGATGAAATACACGCTAAGATTTTTTTTTTTGAACAAGTATGAGTGCACACGACAACATCATACATGGATCACATAGATCGCAATAGAAGACTTAACCACCATCCCGACAACCAAAAAATCTCCAAATGCAACTAGACCCAAACTAATACCCTCACAATAGGAAAAAAAAATCCAAAAAGAAAACAACACTAATTTTTCTAAGATCTATCAAGACATGGGAAATTAAGTAAACCCAAAGGGTACTAGAAACACCAAAAATTGATCCTCGAAAACTAGTGGGGATGCCCTTGTTTTTCATGCGAGGACCATATTCAAATAAATTTTTACATGAAGATGTGTAGCATGCCACGTAAGGAAATACCTTTCATGCAAGGATACGTACCATACGGCGTGAGAAAGTGCTTGGCCAAATAGTCTAGACACCCAAAATTGGTGTTGGGTTTTGTGAGAGAAAATGCCTAATGCCACATGAAGAAACCCAACACCCCACACAAGATCTTGCATTCTCACGCAAGAAAGAAAAATTTTTCATGAGATCCCAAGACAACAAGCTTGATTAAAAAAAGGTAAAAAGCAAGGAAATGAAATTACTCCACACCGAGGAGTACCGAATCCACAATTTGAGGCGTAAATACTTGAACACAAAAATTGAATGATGGTGTATGTGTGAAAACCTAATCTATTAGGAGCATGCATAAACAATAAGATGCTAGTAGCATGTACATATCATAATATCAAAATCAAGAAAACTACTAATTAATATTGTGTTTTAAAACTAGTGCAACTGAGAAACAAGAGTCCTCACACAACCTCAAAGTAGCTCAACAAAGGGTACCCATAAGAGGCCTTGTTGGTTTGCTTAAGTGATAGGGATGTAGATGTGCTCTCCCAAACACAACTATGAATGAATCCCTTCAAACTGATACGAATGAATACAAATATGCAAATGTGAATCTACACTAAAATGTATGTGAAATGCCTTCAAGAAAGAGCTATGAGTAAGCCATACTCAAAGGATTCCATGGATGTGAATATGAAGTGGAATGAAGTAATGAAGAAAACTAGCAATAATAATCTAGTATGAGATGCAAGCATAAGTGCAATAAATCTAACATCTACCAAAAGGGATTAGTAAAATGCAAATCTCTAAAACAAATAGAAAGCTCTAACTCTAAACTATTATAACAATGCAAATGAGGGAAATGTCAAATGCTTGAGACAATGGCTCTATTTATAGGTTTGAGAGAGGCCTTGGGGAGATGGCATCTATGTGACATCCACATAGGTTCCACAAGGGAGACACATGGGCTAAAGAAAAAACCATGCAAAAGTCAAAAAGAGCCTTTATGGTTGAGAGGCTCAAGGTGTGAGCAACCTTGGGGAAAGGAGTAGGGGACAAAGGTGTATGAGTACCTTTTTGGAGAGTTTAATGAGAGGAGGGTTCTTGAGCCTTGTGTTTCTCACACATGTGTGAGCAACCATTTAGTTGCTAAAGAGGTGATTAAGAGAGGTTTAGGATAATAAAGTGGGATTAATTAATGGATAGGCTTAGAAGGATGAAAGTGATGGGTGTAGACTAGGTTTTAGGATGGGATTAGGATTTAACTTAATAATAGGCTTAGAGAATTTAATAAAATGGAGGTAATTAAATAAATTAGAATTTATTTAAAAGGGGAGTTATGGAGCACTATGCATTAAATGAATTTAATACATTAGAGGGGAAGTATTTAAATTAAATTTAAATACATTGGGGAAATGAACCTATTTAATTAAATAAGTACAAGAATATGAAAAGTATAATTAATTAATTATAACGTCAAAGAAAATAGTAAATTAATTAATATAGAGTTTGGGACGATTTTAAGCATCTAAAGATGGAAATAAAATCTAACCATCTACCAATCAAAGAAAGGAAATTATAGAAGGAAACATCATAGTGTACTAAACAACATCACAATAATAGAAATAACATCACAATAAGCAATACAACCCAAGTATATGGTTCCTCCCAACCATAATAGCATCATAAGACCATCGTGGACCCTAGCCATCCCCCGCGTGTAACATCCCAAGCTACTGATAAGATCATCAGTACTATCATATAAGGAAGTCACTAATAAAATGTGCTACAACATAAGCATAAGGAAATCTAACATGCTAGAAGTAAAGCATAAGAGAATCCTAAAAATATGAATAACATCATCTATCATATGCTAATCATCATAATAAAGAAATGTGATAGTAACTAACATCATCTAACATGATATACAAGAATTCTAATGAAAGCATAAATCATAAGAAAGCATACTCCAGAACTCGAAGTACTAAGTGAAAACATATAGCAATAGTCACACTAGGACAATAGACCATCTTTGTACATTGATCCCTAGTAGTGGTATAGGTAGCTACATCTCCCAACCATGTGGAACTCATAGGCCTGCACCGTCGTGTTGATGGAAATAATGATTCAACTACAAACACACACAAAGCAATGTCCATGGCTAACACACATGCCAGAAAATAGTAATGATGATAGAATTGAAGACCATGCCACAATGCAAGTACAATATGTCCTAGTCTGACAATCTATGGGTAACTATGTAGGGACTCTAGTGGAGAGTTGGTAACTCATAAGTACCCAAACTATAGCACACAAACAACTGTTCCCCTTGGTACAACCCTCAGGAGGCTAACATGTTGAAATAACTAACCATTCCAATTGGCACCACCCTCAGGAGGTTGACCATAATTTCTTATCTTCTTTAATTATCTATCAATTAATTCAGTTATCACTTATTAGTAAATTCTACACATACACCATGTCAGGGACACCACACAAGTTACGAGAAAAGCCCCTCCACTGCCTTACCCTACATACCCATGCTCATCACGGGATGACTGCCCATAGACATGCATATTCCCAACCCAACTCCACATGAACATAACTCCACTGAGCTAAAAATAGGAGGTCAAGCCTCGCAAGTCACCCAAAAAATGCACTTGCACATTATTGTTTGTGGTGCACCACCATCATGAAGATCAAACACAAGGGCTAGATGAGAACACAAACAAAAATAACACTCAACCAAATAGTAGCTCAGGAGGATAGATGTGACATGCATCCCAATGCAACATAAAAGTGCAATAAAGGTCTGACTAACATCCAAATGGATGATCTACGTCCACAACCAAACTCATCCCAAGAAAACCTGAGAAAATAGGGTCGCACACAAAACAAGGTAAAAACTAGAAAACTTCAAAATTAAAACTCATTTGGTCTTTGGGCACAAAAATCTTGAAAATCCAAATATATTTGGGTTCAAACACCATATGAAAAAATGGCCAACATAATGGCGTGAAACCCCAAACCCCAATCCCAAAAACCAAGAAAACATTCATACCTGACCAACTGGATAGAATTAGCAAATAGAAGCAAAGGGGAACACTAGTTCTTAGTCACCTAACAAACTACTACAAAAATTACAACTCGAAATGAAACTGAAACAAGAAATGGGAAAGCCGTACCTAATAGCAAAAGGGGTAGAAACTGAAACCCACACAATAAAATAAAATGCTCATCAAAACTATTGGGAATCATGGCAAGGCAAGGTCTACCTAAGCCGGATCCAATGAGACTGATCTCATGAAAACCCCACACTCATAGCTCCCAAAATGAAAAAAAATCAAATCCTTTAGGAAGAGGATTTCAGAAAAGCTCTCCAATTTTCTGATTACAAAATTGAAAAGTGAAAATACAAATCCCTTTTTCAATACTTATTGACTTTTTGAGTGAATAGTCAATTAGGAAAAATAGCTAGTTAGACTAGCTAGACTCTGAATTGATCCAAATGAAAACATGTTATTCCTCATAATGGGAATTCACTTAAGGCAAAGCTGCCAGAAATTAAATTCGAGAAGATTTAAAGCTTGAAAACCAAAAATCACTTAACAACTTTTACGATAATGTGAACCTCTAAATGAAAAGACATGCTCACTGGTCTAATTACATAATGCAAATGTGTTTGGATTTAATAATCACTGAAAGGTTTTAATTAAAATAGTTAAATAAGGATACGTCGACCATACAGGGATGACATTGGTAAAATATGAATAGTTGAATCACTAACTCTGTGTGCCACTACCAGGGATATGATTCATGTACACTAAAACACATGATCAAGTACAATTGCATATAATAACATAGTCAAAGCAATAAATGCATTAAATAACTAATTTAACCATTTATTCAATTATACCTAAATAATCTATTTGTATCACTCATGTTTGCATAAAGCATAAAGAGACAAGAATGAAGTAAATAACCATAGCATAAAATTGATCACATAACTTAATCAAAAAATATGTTCAAATACCAAATAATCAGACATCATCATAGATATATTGTCATCTCAAAATGGTATCAACATTAAAATATGATAAACTAAATAGCATAACAGTATAGCATCTATCATACTAAATCAAAGTATAACATTCAACCCTCAAGTCATCTCAAGGTACATATAATAAGAGTATCAAGTATCTCATGAAACAAAATAACAACCACGTACAGATTGCAAATACAAGATGTACTACAATCAATGTCAAAGCGGGAGATTTTTAGCATGAATTTTAATGGTATTCCTTTGGGGGAGTACCCTAATAATTTCTAGAATAGTTGGAGAGATTTTAACATGATTGACATGTTGCATTCATGATGGTGTTTGTCATTGATATCAACATATTATTGTTTTTGTAAAGATTGATAGAGTAGCAAACAGAGAATGAGTTTTTATAGACTGTGTATAGAGGATGAGATCAAGTGCAATTGAGGATATATTCTACATTCTATCCTAAAGTCATAGACAAGTGTGTGTGCAAAGATGCAAAGACATGTGAGAGTTATTCAAGAATTACAGAGGACAATATGAAAATAGAGTACTTGATAAGTAGTTTATGATGCTTGGATTGTATCTCTTAACAGGGATAGAATTGTGATAAGCAAAGTTAGAAAGTGACATCATACATTATGATGATGACATCAGTGAGTGTGCAAGGTTTGAGGTCACACGTATGAGGAGTTGTATTTATTGTAAGCTAACTATGTTTTGTAATCATGAAAAAATGTAATAAATTATAATATATTAATGAGGTCCTATTATAATTTATTAGAAAATTCTAAAGGCCAACCAAATAAATTGTTTTGAGTATATGGTATAAAGGAAGGTTATTTTCCTTGTGGTGAAGTCTGTAAGAGATGTGAGTAATTTATGCAAGTGTCAGTTGTGCAAGTGATATGAAAAGTAGGTAAAGGCATGTAAGCGATCAAGGGATCAATGTGATATGAATTTGAAGATCTAGTATTGAGATTTGAGAAGGTATTTGGTGCAGTATTAGCACAGTAAAAGGATAAAAAAGAGTTTGCATTGTAGAGTTTAATTTCATTTCTATTATTTTGCAAGGAATAATATAAAGCCCAGTTGGATAGTGAGTTCATTGGTCTAGTCCATAAAACTATTTGGACAATGAGTCCATCTGCCTTCTACAACTCCTAACGGGGATTCAAAGTCTCCTAATAGGGAGTGTTATGTACTTAATGTATTTCATTGTCTCCTAATAGAGTCCATCCTCTTACAAGAAATATTTATATTAGTCCATCATTTTGTGGGTACCATTCGCATTGGGGTTTTCCCTCTAATCAAGGGTTTCCCTAGTTAACATATCTAGTGTTATTGTGTATGTGTATCTTCTTATGGTTGTAAATTATATTATTCACATGATTAAAGTTTAATAAGTTTGATAAAATTTATATTGATCTAACAACTTGATAAGGTGGGTTTTACTTTCTATCAATTGGTAAAAGAGTAGAGAAAATATGATACATAAATTGTGTGAAGTAAAGAATGATGAACATCTTGAAAGTATAGTGAAGGGTATTGAGCCCCTACTAAGAAACAAGAGAAGAGAAATTTTGATAATGGGAGGAAATTATGAACAAGAAAACAAGGAAACTCAGCAAGCTATTATAAAATTTATGACCTCTACATCTAGCCAAGAACAAGGAGCAACAGTAACAATGTTAGAATCAACTACACAAGTTTCTATTGGTATTGATACCATGAAACTGGATAGTACAAGGATCACTTTAGAGACATCAAAGGATCCATTTAGGGATTGGGGTACTAATGTTGACAATTTGGTCACCTATACAAGTTCAAAAGAAGAAGAAAAGAGGAAAGCAGAAAATAAAAGAGAAGAAGAAAAGATGAAAGAAGAAGAGGAGATAAAGGAGGAAGAAAGGAAGAAGAAGGAAGAAGATGATAGAATGATAGCAGAAGAAAAGACAAATGAGGAAGAAGAGAAGAAAATTGAGGAAGGGGAAAAGAATGCAAGTGTACCTAGTTCTTCTAGGACATCCCTTGCACTAGTAGCCTTAACAGGACCAAATGATGATGATCAGACAAAATTGATCTTGTCATTTAGCAAGATTGTTGAGAAGAATAAGAATGTAAAGAGTCTACAAATTTTGCTAATAGAAGTGATAGATAGACTACATAATACCATATCAATGCAAATGATAGTGGTAGATCCACATGATAGAGAAAAATTTGTAATCCAAGCTTTTGATGTAGAATTCATAAATTTGTTAGATATAGTAGTAGCCAAGGCACAAGCTCTACATGATGCAAAGATACTCAAAAAGGTGTGTGACAATATCATAAATGACTTGAAAATTCTTGATGAAAAGATCAAGAAATCGAGACAATGTCTGATAGAAGGAAAGATAGTATATCGAAAGTGTGTTGGAGCACACACTTTAATCAGGGATATATTAGATGAGTTGAGCACCAAACTTAGTGAGCTAGAGGCACTTATGAATGAAGTACAAAATCCCTAAGCTAAGATTGTTGATCTAGAGAGAAAAATCAACAAAATCAATGATGACATCAGGCTTTTAGAGCTATAGAAGGAATAAAGTTGAAGATATTTTCTTTGCTAAGGGAACACCTTACATTGTAGATTGATCTTGTATAAAGATAGTTGGAAGAATGATTGTCAGTGAAGGCATCTTATGAAAAAATTGCCTATATAGATTTAGATACAATAGATATAAAATCCTATGCCCTATGTGCAATTTTGAGTGTGGCAGATGTAGTGAAGGACAAATAGGACACAAAGTTCACCATGTTGAAACAAAATTTTGATGATTGCATCTCATGGATCACTATCCAGCAACAACCTTGAAGGTAATGCAACAAAATTTTGACTTTTATATAAGTTTTGGCACCTTTTTCATTGATGTCAAAGGGGGAGAGATAAGGAAAATTGTATAGATATATATGTAAGCAGAGAGATAAGGTAAATTTCATATAAGGAAAAGATAAGGTATAAGTAAGGGGGAGTAATGTAAAAGTTAGAATTATAATGAAAGGGGGGAGCTATAATGTAATTGGGAGATATAAGGAAATATGGTTAATATGTAATGATCCACATTTCTAAAATTTTGTAAGGCCAATTTTGAGATTTTTTTTTTGAGACTTAGCTAATCTTTCCTATGTTGTCATCAATGTCAAAGGGGAATATTGTTGACAATTTGGCTAGGTTAGACTTTTTCATTTTATCATTTATGCCAATATATCACTCATATAAAGTGGATAGATTATGAAGATAAAGTATTGGCATTTATATTTAGAAAATTGTCTAAGTATCATACAATTTATCTGGTAGAATAGATATGTTGGAAATGCAATATAGACTAGGTGACTGAGAAGGAGGGGGGGGGGGGGGGGGGGGGGGGGGGGGGGGGTGGGGGTTGAATCAGGAACCAATAAAACTTTAAACTTAATTCACCAATTAAACATTCATCATGTAATCTGATCTAGTTGCATGTATGAAAGACTAAAAGCAATAAAATATTCATTACACTTTGACACAATATTGGTAACCCAAAAACCTTCCAAATAGAAAGTAAACCTGGGGTGGGGATGATACCCACAAGCTTTATTACTACATTATAAAGTTATCCTATTAAATATTACAATCAATGTTACCCTAGCACGGGGGTGCGGTGGTGTGGGGGGACATCGAGATGAATTTCAGGTACAGGAAAAAAATGGCCTCAATTTGGGGATGGTGGGGTGCGGCAGCGGGGGAACAGAGGGGTGGAGGGGGCGGGGGGTGGTGGGGGATGGTGTTGTATAGTATATATATGATTGAAAATGCTAATTATAAATGATACTTCAATATATTATATAACATTAACATACCAAATATAGTTGAATACAATGAATAGAGAAAATTGAAATACAATTCACAAACCATAAGTTCAAACTTGAAACTTGAAGCTTCATAACCATTACTAATGACCATGTAACAAATTAACCTAGTTCAAGATGCAAGATTCAAAATTCATTGTTCAAATATGAATCATATATCGTAAAGATGCTCATGATGACAATTTGTTGAATAGCATGAAATAGTGAAATAATAATAATGTATCATAGCCATATCAAAGTGAGTACAATCAAAAAAATGAAAAAATGTCAATAATGAGAATGGAATCATCTCAAGTGCTCTCTAATCATCCCCTATACTGAAGCCCTCATCACTAGAACTACTAGACTCCTTATGGGTAAGATCCTGATCCTCTAAAGGACCACCAACTAGCCCTACATTGGCTCCTACTATATCGTCATCCTCATCAATCTAAGTTGCATCCTCTGGATCCACATCCCATCATGTTATAGGGCTCTCCTTGTACTCCATGTCTTGCGATCTTTAAGTCTCAAGTAACCATGTACAACAACCAACTTCTCTACTCTCTTAGAGGTAAGTTTGTTCCTCTTAATAGAGTGAATGAAGCTATAGGTGGACTAATTCCTCTCTGCAGCTGAGGAGCTAGACACCTGAGATAAAAAAAAGTTGAAAGTTACAACTTACAATTTATAAAAAAATGTTCATACAATTTGTAACAAATGATAAATGGTAAATCAATGATTAATAATTATTGAATCAATGAATCATAAATTAAAATTAGTAAAGTAAAACTCTTAAAGTTAAGATTATAAAGGGTTGGAATTAGTAATTAGTATTACAAACCTGAGAAAGAATTTGGATGGCTAGTGAGCTGATCTTTCACTTTTGTGACCCATGACATTTCCACCACAAAATGGGATTCTTTTGTGACATGGTTTTGAGATCCACCTTTGCAATATCTGAGTATCCTACAAGTTACAAGTTTTAAAGTTTATAACATAATATTAAAATAACTTAAATAAAGTTATAACTTATAAGTAAATTAACAATTAATTATTGAAAGAACTTATAATTATAAAGAGCTTAGAGCATTAAATCAAGATTTAAGGATTACTTGAAAGACTAGAAAATTCGGACCACTCGATGCAAATCTCACTAGCAGTCTTAATATCATACATTTTGGAAATGCATCAAAAGAACCCATTCTTCACCTCATTATCCCAAAGTTGTGTGACTCTACTAGGCCCAGGTATGTACCACTTTGGGCTCAATGCATAGGCAACCATGTGCAAAGGAGTGTTCAAATTCTCCCACCTATGGTGAATGATAGGCTCAATGTGCTTCGTATAGAATGCTAGAGTGGGATCTCTCTCACATACAACATCCCTCATCTGCCCAAGCTTGAAATCAATGAAATCATAAACCTCTCCAAGGCTAAGTGAATCTACATCTCCATATTTGATCACCTAAAACACTAGAGTAATGATGGAGACTATGTATTTTGCATCACTCCAAAACTGACCACTCTTCACTGTCTCCTTTACCCTCTTCCCCTACTCTATTCTGGACTCAGGCCATCAATTCCATTCTTGTGTCATAACCATGAGTTGTAATGGCTCTTGAAACTCAATCATTCTCTCCAAGAGAATATAATATGATGTGTATCTGGTCTCAATTGGTTTTAGGAATTGCTTCTTTGTGAAGCTCCTAAAAAATGCATGTGATATATGGTGATTGCAAATAAACATCTACACCACTCTCCCATCATTAACCACCTTTCTAATCCACTCTATTTTCTCCATGTCTTTAAGTGCATTGTTCATGGCATGCACACAACATAGAATCCACCAAATATGCCTATAGGCTGCCTCGCCAAGCCTCCCTACAATTTTGCACACATATGTTGCATCTGTCACAACTTGGACCATATTTTATGGCCTAACCTCCTCAATGGCTTCCCTAAGCACATGAAACTAAAAATCAGCATCTTTACAATGTCCTAAACAATCAACCACCTTCAAAAAGTATGGGCCCTCAGTGCATGTAACCATAATGTTGATGAGTGGATGAAGACTAATGTCTGCCCACCCATCCATGATAATGTTGCAACCTGAATCCATCCACCATGCTTTCATCTACTCCATCAAGATCCCAACGTTGTCATAGGCTCTATCCAAAATTGTGGTCCTCAACTTGTGGTCACCTAGTGGCACATATGATGGCTCTCCCTAGTTCACTTCCATGGACATCATCCTCACAAAATAGGGAGATCAAGCCACATGTGTAGAGATGCCATTGGCAAAGAAGAAATAACCAACAACATCATCTAACCAATCCCTTGTGTGCATGTTAAGTAAAAGAGAAATGGGATTACTACCATTATGACTTGCAGTTGCTTCCCATTTCCCCCTATCACTATCCCCTATTGAACTATGTGTAGGTGAGGAAAATGATGGTGTAGGTGACATAGTCCTTGCTCTCTAATGCAAGATACGAGTAGATGTATCTCATTGCCCCTATAATTGTTGTATATTTTGTACCTATTGCCTAGTAGACAAAGGTCTAGGCACTTGAACATCACTATCATCAGGAATGCCCCATAGTTTGTTCACTTCAATTCTGTATTTCACATTCTCAGGATTTGACAAGAATATGCATGGGTTTACACCATAGCCACTCCAAAAAAGGTGTGAATTAACTCTTGTAATGTTTCCAAACCATTCTGTGCCACATATATTGCACTACCATTTACGTGTGCCACCACCTAAAGGTGTAGGGCGTCTAGCATACTTTGTCAAAATCTTTGAAGGGAAATCAATAGAAGGCACCCCTGGTGCAACATAAGGAGGCTCTTCCTTAGGCTCATATTGACCACCTACATCAGCCCCATGGTCACTTCCTTCAGGCTCAGGCTCATAATCATATGCACTTGCCTCATTAATTTCTATGTCTTCTGCACTTTAGCTGGATCTAGATGCCATTTATAAAACTACATTTCATAAAATAAAATAAAAATTATAAAAATGATCATGATACATTTCAGCCCAAGTAAAAATAAGTTATACAAACTAGTTTCAGCCTACTTAAAACTTAAAACTTTACTATTTAATTTTAGCATTTACTATTTAAAAAGGAAACTAAATACTAAATACTAAATATGTTTCAGCATATGCCATATTGCCATATTTTTATTTTAAGAACAATGAAAAAAATAAAAATTAATATAGATAATAAAAATCATAGAACTATCAACTATCAACAAGATTCAAGAATGAAACATACAAAAAAATTTAAGTTGAAACTTGAAAGGAAAACTAAATACTAAATTTAACAATTATAAATTGATTTCTAAAACCAAAAAAGGTAGTTAAAAAAAAAAAAAAAAAACCTACCTTGAACTTGAGTAGACACTTGCCAAATCAAATCTTCTTACTCCTCTTGCTCCTCTTGATCTTGTAATCCCTTGCAAAATCACCCACTAAGCTCTCATAAACTCCTCCAAACTCTTTTGCTCACTTACCTCTTTGCTACTCCAAAACAATGAAATGAAATGGTGAAATGAAAATGAGTTCTATTGGTCTTATTAAACCTTCAAATATACCACATGGGACCCACACCCAATTAGGGTTAGCATGCCTAAAAAAAAAAAAAAATGTAAAAACACTTTTTTATTTTTGACTTTTTTGGCCATCTTCTTGGAGCACCCCGCAAGCACCTGAGAAGCACCCGAGAAGCACCCAAGCACCTACCACACACCCAAGCACCGCGTCCCACCCAAGTGCTTGACTAGTGTGATGACGAGAAATCTCCCCATGGGGGTACCCAATGATCTAGATGATATTTTCACTGAAATTTTAAGTATCTTCAAAACTCCAATAATTAGTACCATGTTGAAGTCCTCAAAATTTTGAATCCAACGTAACTTGAATGGACGAAAATGGAGTTTGTATGCTTAAGTTATGGCTAGTCAATGTTGGGTCAAACCTTGGACCAGAGGTTGTCAGGAATGTAAAATTTGGAACTCTCCAAAACTGATCAAACTTGGCACCCAATCAAATCTTTCTGATGATGTTCATTTTGTCAAAAAAAGAGCCCAGATGCAAAAGTTATGCTCAGCCAAAGTTTGTCAAGGAAAAGGTTGACCAGTGACGTGGCATGTCCATACAAATGATGTCATCATGTTGATGTGGAAAAATAGGTGACATAGAAACATGTGGCATGTGACATGGCATGTACAAAATTATTTTTGTCCAATATGAAGTGGACACGTGGTAGTTAATTAATTATCTTTGTCCAATTGAGAATAGACACGTGTCACTGGTATTCTATCTAAAAAATTGGTTAGAGGTCCATGTGGGAGCAAGCTAGAAAATGATGGTTGGTGGGGTTTGAACCTCCTACTACTAGTCTCCAAGACATGGCCAGTAGCCATTAGACCGACAACAGGTGGTTATAACTAATGGCAACAAATTTTTATTTAACCAAGCCGCCACTGACGAGGTTGGAACCCCTGACCGATGCCCCCAACCAAAAGAACATTTGCCGCCACACCAAGTTTTGCATTTAAAAATTTTTGTGGCAAATGTCCCCCCAATCTTATAAAATAAGGTTTATGGTTATTTTGTTATTGTTTTGAACCCCCAAATTAGTAAATTCCAAAATATAAAATGGTAAAAGGGGGTTGAACAAAAAAAAATTGTTATAAAGCCTATTTATGTAAATTTTTGTTTTTGCCTATTTTAGGCTAATTTTTTGTATAAAGCGAGGTAGGAGGACATTTTCAAGACATGGAGATTATGAAAAATTTGGAATTCAGTCATTTGAATTGAGGCATTCTAGAGGGATTATTTTGGAACCAAAAGGATGGCTAAGTGCTAAGGAGAGAGAAAATTCTAGAGGACATTTTTTTCAATCCTATACATCAGAGCACAATAATGCTAATGTACTTTAAGGGGTTGATATTGTAACACATTGTAATTGATTTTTTGGAGTCAATCAGATCGGTCCACTAGTTGGAGTAGGACTCGAAGACATAGTCTGGATAGGGCGAACTCTAAGATCAAATTGTGTTGTGCCTCTTATCTCTCATTTCTCTTTCTCACATTTTATTATGTGTTATTTTCTGTATTTCAATTACATTAATTTTCTTCAATAAAAGAATTAAAATAACTTTATGTAATTGGTTAGAATTCCTCTATATCAGTCCTAGATTCTTCTTCTTTGTAAATTCAACGGTTTTAAATACATAGTTGCACATTTATTGCATGGATCGATAAATTATATCTAAATTTTAGGATTAAGTCATAAAACTTGTAGGTCCTAAATCAGATCACTCGGGTGCATGACACACCTACACTGATTGCTTACATGCACCGAGTGTGCCAGGGTTTTGACTCGAGTGCACGCACCCGGGTTACACTGCTTACAATGGGCAACTTTTAGTGATTTTACCTATTAGAAGCAAAAAGAACTATTAGGTCCACCTTTTTAAAGGATTTACAAACATACAAAAAAGTATACACTCTGTTAGGAGATTTGGAATGAGACTATTAAGTCCACCTTGTAAAAGGATTTGACTGATGCACTTGTTAGGATGAAGAAGTGGTTGAACTTTGATCTGTAACTTGGTTTGTTAAATGAGATTCCTTTGAATAAAAATGATCACCTAACTATGATAGATAAATCTCTACTTTTCCTTATACTGCTTGTAGCTTTCTTCAATTCACACTCATCTACTTCTTACTTATTCACACACACACACACACACACACACACACACACATAGGATATGATATAATACATTACATATATGCCAATCCATTTAATTACCTCCTAGAGTTGGCTACAATAGAAAATTTATCATAATTCACTAAGTCGGTCCACTATTGTAACTTAGGTCCTGAAGACAACTTAGTGATGTTCTTACACTTGACAAACACTGTCAACACTCGACAAACTTTGGCACTCGATTGACGTTGAAGCTCAGTCCATACTAATTGAGTAGTAGGAACTTGGTTAGCATTGTATGACTTGGTGAGCACTAAGAAAATTAGTAGATATTGAATTACTTGATTGACACTGCATGGCTCAGTCAACATTGAATTCATTGTGTTAACATTGTGAGCTTGGTATACAATATAGAGCTTAGTTTACATTGTACTCTATCTCAGATGCTCAGTAGATACTATGAAAAACATCATGAACTATAGTTTGGTTGATTAGCTCGGTAGCAACTAAAACACTTGTTTAACACTACTAGAGTTATGGTAAGCTTGGTAGCAACTATAGAGCTCGGTAGCAAGGAAACCATCTTATTAAGTGTTAAGTCACTAATAGAAAAATTAACCTTAATGTCAACAATATCCCCCTTTGGAATTAGTTACAAAAATACTTATCATACAAAAAATATGAATGCTCAAAATACAAGTCAAAACTCGCTCTATCCATAATCTAGGTCTTTAGCTTGGTTTTGACTATTGTCTGTTGCTACTACTCGGTAACCTCTTACTCTAGTTTTTTTATTTTTCAAAATTGATTTTGTAAACATATTTTCTGTTATTTTTACATGTGTTTCCTCTCTTATTAAAACTCCCCCATACATTTATCTTTCCCCAATACATATATCCGGAGTATGATTATATTCTCCCCCTTTTAACATAAATGCCAGAGATGCAAAATATTTACAAGTTAATACCAAAATGTGACAAGAAATCATTGTGTACCTTCAAAATTATTGTCATAGTCTTGTCTCAATTTCTTGCAATACCTTGGATGCATGCAAGGCTATCTGCACTTCTACTGAAAGTTCCATCATATGATCAGCAATGGAGAAATTATTATCATGGACCAATGTCTTTGCATGGGCAATATGTTTTTGAATTGCATCCATGTTGGAAATGATTTTGTTTTGAATATCTAAAAGTGTGGCCCTTATCATGGCTTCTTCCCTTAGAAATTCTTCCTGAAGATCTGTCAAGTATTCGATCTTCACAAAATGTGTAGAGTTGCATCTAGTATCAAGTGATAATTGTTGTGCACTTGCCTTCATATCCTCATCTATCTTGGATAGTTTATCCTTCATTTCTTTAGTGAAGATATATGTGTCACCTAACAAACAAAGAAACAACATTATTTACAAAAGTTTCAAATGTAGTAAGAATGGTAGATAATTCTACTTGGTCAATAGCTATCCTTTGTGCTACCTTCTCCAAAATTTTGCTTTCAAATTTCCTTTCTACCCTCTGTAGAAATTTTTCTTGTCCATTCAGCTCTTCATTATACTTGTGAACAATATCAACAAGTTGATCCAAAATTGGTTGTTTTTCATCAACCTCAATGCTCAATGCATCAACAAATATGCCTTTTATATCCTCAAGTACTTGGTTCCTTTGTTTTCTTTCAGCTCTTAGTTTTTTTTCCTTTCTCTTTTCTTCCAGAGCTCACCAAGGGTAACCATCTCTTAAGGGGTGAGGTTAGAGGTATCCTAATTTGGAAGAAAAATGTCCTCATTGAGATCAATCTCTTCCTTTTTACCCTTTTCTATAATAGAAGGAGCAATTTCCTTTCCTTTGTTCTTGACTTCTATACTTGGTTGAGGCGTCACCTCAACTATCTTTGCACTTATTGTGGATACACTTAGTATAGAAATAATAGTTGAATAAATAGAAGCAACAAAATATATAGAAGAAACAATACTAACAACAATATTACCTTGCTATAGCTTGGTAATGCTTGATGTTGGAATCATTAGAGCCTACTACTCAGTAGATGAGGTGACAGTAACTTCACTCATCATAACAATGTTGCTCCAAAGATTGGTTGGGTGCTTGCTGATGTACTTGTTACCACAACCAACTCAATATAAGCCTTCTCTAAGCTAGGTTGCACTAAGGCTTTTTTTGGAGAGTTGGAAAGAGAGGCCATTACCTCTACCACAATCTTCTCAGGATCTAAGTCTTCAATACTCTATATCTTAGGAAGATCTCCTCTTGTAGCTTCTTTCTCTTCTTCATTTTCAGCATCATTTCCTTCTACATTAAAAATGTCATCAATTTCTTCATCATCTATTTCTTTATTGTCTTTCTCAACACCTTCTTCATCATCAATTTGCACAACCTGATCACTAGGTTTGTGTAACCCATAGATGTTCTTCCATGCAATAGTATTTGATTTCACAATAGATTCTATGTCTTTTTATAGGATTATGAATGCATTGAATCTAGGGATAAGATTTTGTTCATTAGCCTTTAATGATTCCTTCACTTCCTTATCAGAAAGACTTGGCATAAGTTGTCCAAGAGTTTGTTCTTTGATGCCTCGGGAAACTTTCAATGCATTGTCCCATTATGGGACAACTTCCTTTAGTAAGTCATTAGGAACCTTTGATTTTAGCTAATTAGGGGAATACTTCCACTTATCCATCTTTTCCACTAAGGCATCCTCAATCCGTTTCTTCTCCTCCTTGGTTCTAGTTTCATACTTAAAAAATTTTAAATCACTTGTACCTCAACCTTCTTCAAGTCTTTTCTCTTCAATCTATGCTCAAAGGTTGAGGAAGATCTTTTAAATGTGATATGCTCATCTTCATCACTATCATCACCCAATTTTAGTTTCTTTCTAGATTTTGATGGTCTTCTTGTGAACATGGTAGGGGAAGACTTTGCAAGTTTAGTTATAATTATCTTCCCCTTCTTCTTGGGAGATTCCTCTTCTTCATATTCTACTTCCTCTGCATTCTTTTCTTCTTCTTCATCAAGATCATCTCCTTGTCCTTAAGTTATCAAGAGAGGGGAACTAGAAGATTTTGTGTTCTTTAGTAACTTCTCCATTTTCTTCCTTGTTCTCTCCGCTACTTGGGGAAGCTTGATTTCTAGTTCAATTCTAGCCTTTGCTTCCTCATAGGTTCCAAAATATGGAGCCTTGGGATCTACTAGCTCATTTAAGAAAGCATTAGTTATGTCTTTAGTGTCATCAATATTGACCTCATATCCCAGAGGTTTGACCCATACCACTCTTGGCCTAACTAGAAGAAAAAAATATCTTGCTCATAATCCTCTACGAACTTCCTTGGTATTTTGAATCTGGCTTGCATTTTCTCTTTAAATTTTTCAAAATATGCATCCATTATACTTTCCAAATCATCTCCCATCTCTGCTATAAATTCATTAATCTGATATAACACTGGTGTATCTTTCTTCCATACCACATTTCCTTTTGAAGGAAAGAACTTTTGCACATAGAAAAATAAATAGGTTAACAATGAACCAAACTTACATGGATTATTCTTGAAACTCAAATATTTTCCATGTTCTTGTTGAATCAGCTCAGTTGCAGCTCGATAAGGTTGAAAGATAGATTGTCCTTCACCACCTTGTAAGCCAAGTCAACAACTTCACAGGGAACGCTATTTAGATGGCTAAAGTTGTATATCTTGTGTGTAATCACATGGATACTAGACCTTATCTCCATGTCTGTAACTCCATTCAGTTTCATACCTCTAACATCCCACTCAGCAAGATTTATCTTAGTCAATTCAACCCGACCTAGGGTTTTTGTAGTCTTTGCCTCATTCAACATTGGCAACCCGATAATTCTATGTATCATATTCTTGATAATTTGAATAGGGTGATCTAACCACAAATGGATGTCATGGACTCATCTCAGGATGAACCCAATCCATTTCCCTTGGAAATCCCTTAGCATATGTAGAATATACGTTAAACCCTTTGTCTCTAGATGCTTGTGCTCGAGTTTCAAAACATCATCCACACACAACTCATTGAATGTCTAGTTCATTTATAGGGTTCCCAGTTCTTGAATTTAACAATGGTAAAATGATCAAATATCATGAATAAGAAGTACCTTTGGAGGAATTTGTGATTGTGCACCAGCAAGATCAAGTGCATCTACAACCTTGCAATCAACTCCTCAAATCAACATCTTTGAACCCTTTTTCACCTTGCTACTAAAAGACGCCATTTTCTTAGTTAAACTTTGAACATGGAAGTAAACTTCAACAATTACTGCTTCAAATCGCTCAAGGGCTCTAAAATTGCTCTTCACTCTTAACTTTGAAAATTCACGGTGAAATGATTTGATTGATTTCCTCTTTTTAACATAATTTTGTCTTTACAATCATCATTAATGATTCATACAAATGATCACTCAGTGACAAGTTGTCCTCCACTCAGTTTGGTATTTAATGCTCGAAAGCCACTTTTAACTCGGTAAGGTCTCTTGATTTGGTAAGAACTACCAACTCAGGAAGAACTTCAAACTCGATA
The DNA here is from genome assembly GCA_028749045.1 of Cupressus sempervirens. Taxonomy (NCBI): domain Eukaryota; kingdom Viridiplantae; phylum Streptophyta; class Pinopsida; order Cupressales; family Cupressaceae; genus Cupressus; species Cupressus sempervirens. Next base: position 661,536,624 of record CM053791.1, read on the forward strand.
AAGTTACCACCATTTGATCTAAACTTGGTACTTAGTAGAGTCACCAACTTGACATCCGCATCCAAAACTTTCTAAGGTTATGCATCCTAACCTTTCTTGGTAAGGTCTTGTGACCCGACCTTGCTTGGTAAGGTCTTTAGCTTCCATCTTCACTTGGTGATCCTTATGCATATTCAATGCTAATATGGATATCCTTCTTACTGAATGGAACTGATGTTAGATGTCCTCTAAGAATGATAGTTCTAGTAATCTCCATCAGAAGTAGGTTGAAATTTTTGAGTCGCCCAACTCATTGACTTGGGTGTCAATACTTTCATTACTCTAATTTTCATCCTCATGATACCCATTGCTACCTCATTTGTTTTATGATATTGTTAGCCTTGGCTTTCTTTTCATCTTCAACTCTTTCTATGTTCATATAGTTCTTGGCAAGATGTCCAAGTTATGTACATATAAAACATCTCTTTGTAGTATCTCTCTTCCTTGTGTGATGTTTTATGCAATTTGATCCAATGTGCCCAAACTCACTACAATAGTGACATCTGTGTTAACCTCATAATGGTTTTTGACATTTGAGTGCCAACACACTTAATCACATTCCACATTGGAGCCGAGTACACCATGCATGCCGAGTTAGGAAAGACTTCAGGTGCCGAGTGATCTTCATGTGCTGAGTAGTTTTCAGATGTCGAGTGAAGATCAGATACTGAGTGTTAACAAGTGTCGAGCAACATAAAGTGCTGAGTGTTAACAAGTGTCGAGTAACATAAGGTGCCGAGTGTTAACAAGTGCCGAGTAACATAAGGTGCCGAGTGATACAATTTTGCTTAGGTGTCGAGCTATCTTGGAAACAACATGTGCCGAGTATTAGCAATACTTCAAGAGCTGAGTAACTCAGAATATTAGCATAAGAGTTTGTAATTGCACAAATTATGATGTAAACCATTTTTACAGCCAACATAAGGTAAATCTCGAAGGATTTAATGATGAGATCGAATCTTTTATTTTTTCTATGCAATCTACATGCAACCAATAAGAAAAATGTTGAAGGCATGCAACCAATAGAAGAAGTGCAAATAATAAGTGGAAAATGAAGATTGAATATGGATCATAGATCCATACCTAACCCTAAATTCTCAAATGTCTTTATAAGGAAGATGAAATTTCATTGTAAATGTATGAGTGGACATACAAGGGTGCACAAGAAAAATCTATTTTCAGAAGCGAGGGTTATCTGATCACAAAGGATCAAGATCAGAGAAAGCGAAAAAGGTACCTGCATTCAGCAATCAAGGATTGTAATCTATCAAGTTCATTATACCTAATACTTTCTAGCAATTGTATTAGAATGAAAATTCTATGGTGATAGGTTAGCTTAATAGCTACTTTGTAGATCCTTTAATTAGGTGATTAAATCCTTTAACAGGGTGACACTTCATGTAAAGTGTTTGTAAAGCCTCTAACCAGGTCACTATTAATACAGTGTAAAGCCTTTAACAGGGTAGACCATTAGAAGTGGTTGAACAATATTGCTGCAGTAATTTTTGTGGGTATCATCCCCACCCTAGTTTTACCTTCTTATTCTTGGAGGGTTTCTGGGTTACCAAATTCCAGTGTTATGAGTTGTTGATGCATGTGTTTAGTTTCATGTTTACTTGATGTATTTACATGCATGTAATTTACTTTCAGTTAAAAGTTTTATTGGCTAAAGTGTGATACTTCTTATTCAACCCCCCCCCCCCCCCCCCCCCCTCATAAGTATTCTTTCCATATTTGAATATTCCAACAATCTGCACCATGTATTGTAATCCCAACCAAATATAGCTTTGACATTTTGTTCTACTGAGTTCCATTTCTTAGTCTTGCACTTTGAAGATTTGTGTCCTTGTTTGTTGCAATTGTGACACTTTCCTTCAAACTTAGGTTTCTTTGTGCATTCACTTGCTCTATGTCCTAGTTTGTTGCAATTGTAACACTTTCCACTGAACTTTGATTTACCATTGCTCCAACACTTGTTTGATGTATCTCTTATCTTTCCACAATGACTACATACAAGCCTTTTGTTCTTTTGAGTGCCTTGTTGAGAAGATTCACCTTCTTCTGTATATCCTAATCTAGCTTAACCTTTGTGTTAGAATTGAATTTTCTTATCCAATTGCTTCATGTTTCCTTGTGAATTCATTATCCTCTCATTGGTTTGCTTCTCTATGCTAAGATCATTCTTCAATCTTTCATTTTCTATCCTCAAGTTGATAAGTTCTTGATTTGCTTCATTGAGTTGATCAATCAAATTTGATTGTTGAAGAGATAGTTGATTAATTTCATTGTCCTTTTCTTTTATTTCTTCTTTGGCTTTGTCCTTTTATTCCATGATTTCACATAATCTAACTAATTGAATTTATTGTTCTCTTTTCAAATTTTTGGCTTTTTCATGAAGAGTGAGATTCTTTTCTAGTAGATATGTGATTGCTACATTAGTTTCATCTGAACTTCTTTCTTGACAAATGTCTTTAATTCTTTCTTCAGTGTAGAGATTGTCATTCATTTGTACTGCAAGATCTTTTCTTATTTTCAAGGGATTGAGAGAGTTGCTCCTTCACTTTCTTTAGTTGATCCATTGCCAATTGCATATCTAACTTTTCATTTTCAATAGCTTTCTCCAATCTATAGACTTTCATTGTCTCTGATCTTTTCTCAAGCTACTAAATTTTTGATGTGAGAACCAATGCTCTGATACCAATTGTTGGAAATTTAATATAGACTAGGTGACTAAGAAGGGGAGGGTGAATCAAGAACCAATAAAACTTTAAACTTAATTCACCAATTAAATATTCACCATATAATGTGATCCAGTTGCATGCATGAAAGACTAAAAGCAATAAAACATTCATAACACTTTGACACAATATTGGTAACCTAGAAACCTTCCAAATAGAAAGTAAAACTGGGGTAGGGATGATACTCACAAGCTTTATTACTACAGCATAAATTTTATCTTGTTAAGCTTACAATTGACCACTTCTAGTGATCTAACCTATTAGGAGCAATAAGGATTGTTAGGTCCACCTTGTTAAAGGATTTACAAACATGCAATGAAGTATACGCTCTGTTAGGAGATTTGGAATTAGACTATTAAGTCCACCTTGTAAGAGGATTTGATTGATGCACCTGTTACGATGAATCAGTGCTTGATCTCTGATTTGGAATTTGGTTTGTTGAATGAGATTCATTTGAATAACATTGATCACCTAGTTGTGATAGATGAGTCTTTGCTTTTCCTTATACTACTTGTAGCCTTCTTCAATTCGCACTCATCTACTTCTTACTTGTTCACATATATATTTTGGATATGATATAATATATTACATATATACCATTTCATTAATTACCTTCTGGACTGGAATACAATACCAAATTTATCATAATTCACTTCGGCCCACTATTGTAACTTGGGTCCTGAAGACAACTTGGTGATGTTCTGACACTCAGCAAACACTATCAACACTTGACATCTTTGGCACTCGATTGACGTTGAAGCTCGATCCATACTGATCACTTCAAGTAGTAGGAACTCAGTTAGCATTGTATGACTCGATGAACACTAAGAAACTCGGTAGATGCTGAATTACTCAGTTGACACTAGATGGCTTGGTCAACACTGAATTCACTTTGTTAACATTGCAAGCTCGATAGACACTATAGAGCTCAATTAACAATGTACTCTATCTCAAATGCTCTGTAGATACTATGAAGCTTGTCATGAACTGTAGTCTGACTAATTAACTCGGTAGTAACTGACACACATGGTTAACATTGCTAGAGTTATGGTAAGCTTGATAGCAATGGAACAAACTCACTAAGTGTTAAGTCAGTAATAGACAAATTGACCTTAATGTCAACAAGATAGAGTTTTGATTGACAAGCTTTACAAGATTATCATGGACACGTGCAAAGTTAGGTATGAATACCTGACAGTATGATGATGATGTATGTGAGTGCATAGGACTGTACAAACAGAGTTATGGGTAGCTTACCAATTACAATAGCATATAGGCATAACAAATCATGATAAAAAAAATGGGCATTTTAGGTTAAGGAATTATTTTGTTCATGAAATAATTACTTAACTAATTAGGGATGACATCCTAGATGTTAACCTTAAGAGGGAAAAAGTTAAAATTGTATTTTGGTAAATGTATGAAGGCATGAAGGTTGAACAAGCAGATAATTATAAATTAGCAAGGTATAAAGGAAAGATTATGAATGTGGAGTTAAGTATGTGATTGAGTAATGTTATGTGATATTTATGTGATACTATTTGATGTGAATTTTAATGTATGATCAGAGGAATGTGAATTACGTGATGAGCAACAAGAGCAATATCAGATATTGAGGATATCGGCAACAAGTGTAAAGAGGTTTTTATATCTATTTATTTGTATTGAATGAACTATATTGTATATTTCATGTTTGGGCAGTGGACTCATCTTGCATACATTTATATTTGTATATAACAACTCCTAACAGGGATAAGTCTTCTAACAAGGAACAAGGTACTATAGGGATGTAATAGACTCCTAAAATAGTCAATATCTTTCACAAGATACTTTTGATTAAATGATCATTTTGTGGGTACCATCCCCACCAGAGTTTTCCCATGGCAAGAATTTTGCTAGTTAACAAAATATGGTGTTAGGAGTTCTCTCATTGCATGGTTATGTTTACTTTCTTATGCATGTTAAAAAGTTGTTAAAGATATCCAGTTTTGGGCCAAAGTTTGTGAAATACCAGTTCAACCCCCTCTTAGTATTTCTTATTTCTAAAAATTGGTATCAAAGCTAAGAGATTAAGTATTTGAAATTCACATCACACTAATCCTTTTGATCACTTACACACATTTACCAACTTCACATATCACTTGCACAATTAGCTCTTCCAAAACTTACTATCTCTTGCACACTTCACCACAAGGAAGATAACCTTCCTTTATATATATCCTCAAAATAATTTACTAGGTCAGTCTTGAGGCTTCTCTGATTAATTATAATAGGACCTCATTAAGATATTTCAATTTATTATATCTTTTTGCAATTACAAAACATTGTCGGCTTACAATAAATACAACTTCTTGAATGTGCAATGTAATGCCCCGATAAGGAACCCAAAAGAAATTAACCTAATATGTCACTAAGTTTGCCAAACATTTTTTTTAAAGATTAAAAAAATAAGAGATAACATAGCGGAAGCAATAACTCACATACATACCAACAATCCATAAACAGATTACATCTCTTAAGGATTCCATGGCGTTGAATCACATACATAAGTTGTACTAATACTAAATATGATACATAACAAAATTCACATCATAGATTAACCATAAGTATAGATCCAATAAAATAATATACAATTACACAAGATGCCACATGGCATTAACAAAATGCATAATCATCCATTGTGCAAGTCACAAGGTATGAAAAGCTCAAAGAATATACATCATGAATAAATACAACATTTAATAAGATCTCCAAATAATCAAGTACAGTACATCAAAATATGACCACTGAACATAAACACAAGATTAGAATGATAAGAACAACTACACAAGTACAACCAACAACAACATCTAGTTGTTGGATCTCAATGGTATAAGAAAAACTACCACCCAACCTCGTGGAACCTAAATGGCCCGCTCCCACTGTACTAAGAAGATAATTTCAAGTCCTATATGGATATCAATCCCAAAACTCATAACCATAATCTAGGTCAAGGAGATCCTTATAGAAATTTATCTCAAGGGTACCAAGACACAAATAACATCTAATCTGAGAGGCAACAAAGAAATATAGGAAATCTACTATGTAAGTGGATAAGTGTCATCGCATGAGTCAACTATAAGGTTTACCATAGCAGCCTCTCTAGACTTCGGTCCCCTAGTGACTCTATGCAGCATCAGTATCCTTTCGGACAGACAAGACATACTAATCAAGCAAGGTTGCAACCAAACATCCTCTCTACTCTCATCCTAGCTTGTACTAGCAGTCTCAGTATAGGCGAGGTAAAACACTAACTTGTATTAATTTATTTAAAACTCATTTAATGAAATATTATCACTTATTAAAACAACCTACAATGGGTTACCTAGGCAACCACTTTAGGGCTCCAACCTCCATTGCAAGCCACTTCCCAAACATGCATAATGATAACCTACCCTAATCTCATAGAAAAAAATCTCATAAGGTCACAATGACCACATCAATCCTATACAAGCATGTGGAAATAGCAATATAACCATCGATCCATAACTCAAAGATCAAATCACATAACCTGGACATCACATACATCACCATAAAACAATAACTCCTAGGCCTCTGGTAAACATCCAAAATTGATCAACATACTAAGTCAAACCCAACCCCAGTAAACTAAACTATACATCACACTAAATGTGGTTTCATAAATCATTTGGTTTTGAACACATAAAATTTTAATTACAATTGGTTCAAGTTTTTCGTTTCCAAAGTGTCCTATTAAACAAAGTTTTCAAGTTCACAAAAGTAATAAAGTTTCTTTAGTATAAAAATCGTCTCATATAAAATGAACCATTTAAACAAAATTCAAGTCATGTAAAAAGACCAAGCAATTCTCTCATTTATAAATTACTTAATTAAAATTTCCACATTACAATATACATATATAAATCTTAATTAATAAATATCTACTAATAATGATTCAATTACTAATAATAATCATTAATTTATTAATAAATAATATTGATTAGTTATTAATAATAACAATTATTAATATTAATAATAAAATAATAACTATTAATAAACCCTCATTTTATAAAATTTATTATTAAATAAATTTAAAAATATAAATATTAATAAACTAAATTAAAAAAATAGCCTACCTCTCTTTTAAAGCCCGTAGGTTGCGATAGTTACCACTATAGTTTTGTTGATGTAGTAGCAGAGTACAACCTACGGTAGTACCTGTTGCTACGACAACAGAGTTTGTTGTATGGTAGACTTTTAAAGTCTATTGACAGCTCATGCCACCGTGAAATGAAGAGAAGGGGGATGGGGGTAATGGCCCACCTCCCCATTTCTTTTATTAATTTTTCTTTTTTCATTATTTTAAACAATCATAAAAACCCCAATTCCATTTTCAGTACTATTACCATAGTAATAATTTATTATTGTGGCAATTAATACATTTTTTTAATATACATCAAATTTAGATCTAATAGGGCGAAGAAATTGAAACAGTCAAATTTAATAATTAAATCTAGTTTTCTTTTCCAAACCCCATCCCGATTATAATTTTCTAAATCAATCCAATTCTCCAATAAGAGTTTCCCAAACAAGGGTTTCAAATTTGATTTCGTTTACAAACGTTTCAATAACAAACAGTAAATTTATCAACAAGGGTTTCAATCAGAACTATTTATGAAAACATATTCATAAACAAACATGAAGAAGACAGCGAGGAATTCAAAGGAATATAACTATTATAATCTCAACAAAGATCCTACCTCGATCTGATGCTAACCAAACCAATGCTTGAAAGTTGCAAGAATTCATGTCTTCTTCAAAACCCTTTTCACTCCTCCAAACCTATGTGGAGAAATCGACTCTAATTTCTTAATAAAGAGTTTTCTCCTTTAGGGTTTCGATTTTACAAACATGTGAACCCTTTTTTCTTTATTATTTTAATTTATTTTAATTTCATGTGCAAACTTTTTGCATTTTAATTAAAATAAAGTTTATTTAATTTATTCTCTCTTTTATTAAAGCACAAGATGTATTTAATAGTATATTTATTAATTTAACTAATAATATTTAGAGTTTATTATTTAAATAAAACTCCTAAATTAATTAAATATTGTTAGGCATTAAAAATTAAAATTAACATGAATATTTTTGAAGTGCGAGTGAATCTGCGTGTGAATTTCTCTGTTGTGAGGGTTTGATGTGATCTAGGGCAGAAGGAGAAGTGATCCTGATGCGTGCAAATCCTATTGCGAGAGCTCTGCGATTTTTTACGAACTTTTTCGACGAAGTTTTTTTCTTGCATGCAAATTAGCAGATCTGGTTGTAATTCAGCATGTCTGATCAAAATCCACTGGAAAATCCTCATGATGTCACGTCCAAACCCGTTTACCAAAGCAACGATGAGGCGACTAGCACTTAAGGTAACCGTGCTAATAATCTAGCAAGCAACGACTCCACCAGGTGCAATCTGTCCTCTCTCCCTAACATGAAATTAAATAGGTCAATTAATTCTCTGACTGGTTCAATACCTCTTTAGTTTAATGCTCCCATGAACCAAGACAAGGTCATTTTGAACAATGGTAGCAATGCTACCACTTCTAATGGAAATATTGGAGCCAAGCCTAGATCTTTCCTCAAGGCTGTTGCAATCTCGGCCCCTGCAATTGTCTCTAGTGCTCACTTCACTAAGCCTTCTCATGACGAAAACCTTGCAAATGGTAAGCAATCTGGGGACCCTTTCAAGTTTCATATTACTCCTAATCCTGAAATGTTAGCTAAGATTATAAAAGAAAAGGAAAGATTAAGAAACATCACCATCTTCTTCTCTGTGGTTGAAATTGATAAGGTTCCTGCCAGGAAATTTTTAGATGACTAGTTTTATAACTATTGGAATTTGAAGCTTGGTTATCAAATTTCTTTTTGTCGGCAAATTCAAAGAGGTCTATTTGTTGTTTTCTTTAATAATTGCAAATCTCAGCTTGCAGTTCTTTAAAAAAATATTGGAATGTTGGAAATACCACATTCTGAGCTCTGGCTTGGAATGTTGAGGCCAATTTAGAGAAAATTATTGCTCTTTTAGCTCCCAGATGGGTCCTTATTAAGCACATTCCTCCTTTTCTATGGAGATTCATCCCTCAGCTTGTGGAACCCCTTGGCAAATTCTTGCGCATGGACGACTCGGCACGCCTGGTCCCTCACCTTGATGCTAGGATTATTATAGCTTTGAAACCTGGTAATGATCTGCCAAAAGAGCTCACCATTTGCATTGCAGATGAAAAGATTTCTTGCCCTGTCGAAACCTTGGGTGGTTTAAATGCTTGTTTTTTATGCAGGAAGGAAGGGCATCTCAGGAAAGACGGCCCCATCATTAAGAATAAGATTCCTAAAAACTCTAACCCTTTGAACCCTCCCTCTGTTTCCAACTTGAACTCTTTTGCTTATGCTAAAACCAATACTTCGCCTCCTCCCTTGGCCTCCTCGCAATCCCCCCCCCCCCTTCTATGTCGTCACCATCTTTGCAAAATGCTTCTATCACTAGCATCATGGATGCTGACGGCTTTCAAATTGTTACTAAAAAGAGAAAAAATTGTTCGAATAAAAATAATGTGGCTTCAAATGTGCCAATCTTCCCCCCTCCTCCTACGGTTAATGCGAATGTTCATGTGCAAGAATCTGCCAAGACTTCCACCCCCACCTCTTCTACACCAAAAACCCCCTCCATTCTGAAGCTCCCAGTTAAAAGTTTCCAAGAAATTTTTGATGATTTTATTGTGGAGGTCATACCAGCAATTCCTTTGGCAGCTAATAGCCTTCCTTCCATGCTAGACAACTCTTCCCCCTCTCTATCTGATAGTGAGGATATCCCCACTTCAAAGAAAAAAGGGAGGCCCCCTAGATCTAAAAACAAAAACAAGAACAACAAGAGTTGAAACAGCATAGTCTCTGGTGATGTTTCTCCTATGAAGGATAGTATGGATCCTGAGGCATCCATCTCCAATATTAAGTCTCAATGATTGCATCTCTTGGAATATTAGAGGACTTGAATGTCCCGATAGAAAATTTGTGGTTAAAAATTTTCTCAGTGCTAATGGTGACATAGATTTGATCATGCTGCAAGAAATTAAAGCGACTAGATTCATTTTAGAATCCAATCTTAACTTCATTTGGAAAGATGCTATAAAAATATCCACTAATCACCCTTAGGGAAGAGGTAGTGTGGCTATTTTACTCAGCCCTAAGTGGGGTCATGGGATTAAGTGTTATGGTATTTCTCCTTGCAATAGAGCTATTTGGTTGATTGTGAATTATAATTATCTTGAATTTGGTATATGTGTTATTTATGTTGCCAACGACTATACTAAAAGGACTATGTTTTGGTCTTTGGCTCAACTCGCTCCCAGATGTCCCATGGTTATTTGGAGGTGACTTTAACATGATCAAAAACTATGAAGATAAAATGGGAGGTCTTCCCTTTTCCTGGAAAGATCAAGAAAGAACTGCTTGGAATAATTTTTAAAATGCTAAATCTTTATTTGATCCCTTAAGTAGGAATAAGAGCGCTAACCCTAGGCTTTGGTTTACTTGGCACAACTTTCAGAAAGGTCAGGCTAGAATCTATTCTAGGCTGGATCGATTCTATCTCAATAGCAACTTCTTTTCCGTGCTTCTGGATAAGCATAACAATTTGGTGAGTGTCTCCCCTACCACTCTTTCAGATCATCATCCTATCTCTATTTTAGTCAGCTTCGGACCTTCCCTAATCCGCAACAATCAAGGTAACTGAAAGTTCATCCTCAATACTAGTCTTCTGGAAGATGAAGACATCCTTTCTGCTATTTCCATAATAAGACTTATCAATGAGTCTCATTATCCCTCCTTATCTCACATTGGTAGATGGAATTTGGATATTGCTACTTGGCAGAAGTTACTCAGAACTGTTGGTCAAAAGAAAGCCAAGGAATTTAGATTTAAAGAGTCTTGGCTAAATAACAACCATTATAATGCTGAAATGGCTATTCAGAACAACTTTGATGATCCTCACCTTTGTCATCAACTCGCTCATGCTAAGAATGCTCTTAGGAAGCATCAACATCATAAAGCTATGGGAGCTAGAGTTCGATCAAGAACTCATTGGCTTCACTTCAGAGACAGAGGTAGTAAATTTTTCTTCAATCTTATTAAATAAAAGTAGGCTAAAGGGACTATTGATAAGTTATTGATTAACAACCAGATGAGTACGGATTTGGATACTATTAAGAATGAGTTTGCTTGGTTTTATGAGGATCTCTTCACCTCCGAGGATTCTCAAGATGCTAAGGCTCTTAGAGACCTATATAGAGGTCTTATTCCCAAAAGAATATCAGATATTGATGATTCCTCTCTTGAGTAACCTTTAACTCTTGAGGAAATTGAGCACATTAACTCTTTTAGTAATGATAAAGCCCCTGGTCCTGACGGTCTGCCTATGGAATTCTATAAAACTAACAACAAATGGATTTGTAAAGTTCTTCTTGATATATACAATGAAGCCATAAACACTAGAACTTTGGGTAGTGAAATTAATTATGGGATTATCAAACTCATCCCCAAGGAGGGTGATAAGTCCCTTATTAAAAATTGGTGACCCATCACTTTGTTAAATATCTCATATAAAATCCTTGCTAAGGTTATGGCTCGCAAGCTAGAAAACATTCTCTCCAAGTTCATTTGCCCTTCCCAAACTAGATTTGTTAAAGGTAGATATATCTTAGAGAACTTGCCTACTAGTTGGGAGGCTCTTGACTGGGCTAAGCACACTAATCAAAATGCTGCTATGTTCTTACTAGATTTTGAAAAGGCCTATGACAGAGTTGAATGGAATTTCATCAATATGATGCTTGATGTTGTTGGGTTTCCCTCTTTCTTCTATGACATTGTTAAAATGCTCCTCAAAGATGCTCATGCTCAGGTTGATGTTAATGGATCCCTGTCAGCCCCCTTCCCTTTGGGAAGATCAATTAGGCAAGGTTGCCCTCTTGTCCCAGCCCTTTTTGTTATTGCCTCTGAAGCTCTTTTCTATATTCTTAGGGACAACACTTTATCCCCTACAATTAAAGGTATCACCCTTCCTGATGGTAAGGATATTATCAATTGCCAATTTGCTAATGACACTTCTCTATTTTATGAAGCCTCTGAGTCTAATTTTGAAGCCATGATTAATAAACTTAATTTCTTTTGTAAAATATCTGGAGCTCGGCTATCCCATTCTAAATCTATTTGTCTTGGATGGGATATCAAACCTCCTGATTGGTTTGAGAAGTTTGATTTCCAATGGGGTGGCCCATCCAAACTTGTTAAATATCTCGGTATCCCCTTCTCTGTTGAGCCCTCCTTAAAGGAGATGTGGAGCTGGATCAAGGATAAGATCCATAATAAACTTAACAAATGGCACAATAGATCTTTGTCTCTTACGGGTAGAATACAAGTGTGTCAGAAAATCCTTTCTTCTTACAACATATATTATGCCTCTACCTAGATGTTTAATGATTACCAAATGCTGGAGATTTAGAAAGCCATCAGAAATTATCTTTGGTCTGATGGAAAAGGGAATAAAAAGACTCACTCTATCAAGTGGAGTTGGTGCCATGCTGACAAGCTCCTTAGGGGCCTGGGCCTTAAGGACCTTAAGTTAAGTGGTCTCGCTTTGGCCTCTAAATGGATCTTTCATGCTTTCAAGGGAGAGGATCCTTGGAAAGTCCTAATTTGTAGTAATATCAGAAGAGGATATCCAAAAAAGGCTAAGTTCTAGAAGGACCTTGCCCTTGCTGACCTCATTTGTGGTGATTTTCCTATCATGGTTCAAGGCTCTGTTGTGTTTAAGTCCATTTGGAAAGCTTGGAACCATGTTAGGTATTTCATCAATATCAAGGATTTCTTTGATAATAAGACCCTCCATGGTGAAAGGTCCATTTGGTGGAACCTTAAGCTGGGCAATAAACCCCTTGAGCTTATCCAAGGATCCTCTGCCAAGATATGGGCCAACTACGGGATCAAACAATTTGTTGATATCTTTGAAAAGGACACCTTATCCAGTGGGAAGAGTTAAAGAATAAATTTAACTTTCCTGATTTTCATAAAAAGACTTATAATATGATTGTTAAGGCTAGTAAGGATATCTCTACTTTATGTCATGTTGACTCTAACAGTTATCTGAATATTAAATGGCTTGGTGGTATCATCATTTCCAAACTCAAAGCTAAGGATATTTACAAAGTTATCAATCACAATGAAGATATTATTAGTCATATTAATAAAATTTGGTATACTGATCTGGACACTCCCGCTTGGAAGAAACATTTTGATTATCTCTAGAAAAGTTCTATTGATCCAAAAATTAAATGTTTTAAATGGTTGCTTATTCTTAACAAGCTTCCTATTAGAAGCTCTTTCTCTGATACTAATTATTGTAGCATTTGCAGAGTCCCGAAAACGAGAAGACATTCTATTTGATTGCAGTTTTACTAAAGAGGTTTGGTTAATGTTTGGGATATCTATTCCCTCTACCTTTAATATTTTTGAAATTATTATTGGTTTTATTTCTAATGCAAAAAAAGATGTTAACATGTTTTGGGACATTCTCTCAGCTAACATTTTGTGGCAAATCTGGAAGTGCAGAAATGAAGAAAGGTTTCAAAATATACCTAGGTTGCTTACTGAGTCTTTTTGAAGTCTCATTTATTTTTAAAAAGTTTGGCAGGTCCAAATTACCGTGAAAACCAGCAATTCAAAGTTTAAAAGGCTTCTTAAAGATGGTCATGCTACGTTCTTTGCTAATGAGGTAAAGAATAGGCACTTATGGAGGCAGCACTTGGATAATATTCACATTTTCAATCAAACAGTTAAGCTCATGAGCAAGGAGGTTAAAAGGACTCCTCATAGCTTCACAGGGGAAATGATCTACATGCTGAAACAAATTCAAGATCAAAAGAACATGGTGTGGATGGAAGGCCCAATGGGTTGGACATCGTGGATGGATATGTTTGAAGATGTGCTCCATTAATTGCTCCTTTTGCTCCTCCTCTTTCTCTTATTCTTGGATTGTTTGTAATTCCTCTTTTTTGATGTGAGGCTTGTCCTCTGAGCTTTTAATACTTTGCGGATTTATTGTATGATTTTGAACTTCCTATTCTTAATACAAAAAATATTGTTATGCCAAAATTTGAAACTTCAATTAAATCTTTAAAATTTAATTTTTCTATTTAATTAATTTTGCAATTAATTAAAAATAATTAAAAATTAATTTTTCTTTATAACATGTTTGTTAAATTAAATCATTTATTGATCTTTTTTTTAAATTTAATTATAACTAAAAAACAGACCCACAAATCTAAATAAGGAAACCTATTTAAGATAGTACGGATTCAAACTCTAAGGGTCAAAATCTTGAATTCACATCATTTTGACGGATTCAGAAGGGTGAAAATTTTAGATACTTGTCCTATTTTCTAGGACAATTGACTTAGGGTTAGGATTTGAACTCAAGAACTATCTCCCCTCTTTACCATTGAGATACTGCTAGGGTATGCTCATCCTGACAATTCAGGGAAGTCAATGCCTAGTACCTGCACCCTGCATAAAAGTCAAGCATGTACATATACATATAAATCTAAACTAAATAAGCAATGGTGGGGAATGGTGCATCTCGACTAGCAAGTGACTATAACTCCCTCCCTCAACTACATCAAAAATGTTAAACATAAAGTAAAACATATGTGTATACCATACACATGCAAGTATGGTGTAAGTATCCATAGAAACTACATATAAATCATTCATATAACTATCACAATGAAATAACTGAAATCATTATATGAACATATGAACCATCATTATTGAAACATGAACACATGAAATAATTGAGTATTAAGTAGCTCATCAAATACATAAACTAAGTATGAAATAACCTCCAATCAAATCTAGTAATTAAATACCACTAATCATAAAACATAACCATAAAGCTAGCGTATAGCATAAAAAGTAAACTAGGGGTACACACTACATGTGACCTCAAACCTTGAACACTCATTGACGTCATTTTCAAACTGTTTATTGTCTATTGTTAGCATGAATGCTAATGGTATTCTTTTAGGGGAGTATCCTAAGCATTGCTAGAATAGTTGGAGAGATTGCTAGCATGATTGACATGTTGCAGTCATGGTGTTTGTCATTGATGTCTACATAGTATTGTTTTTGTAAAAATCGATAGAGTAGCAGATAGAGAATGAGGTCATACAGATTGTGTAATTGAGGATGAGATCAAGCACAATTGATGATATGTTACAAATTGTCTCCTAATGTTGTGGACAGGCGCATGTGTAGAGAGGCGAAGACATGCGAGAGTTATTCCAGAGTTAAATGATGACATCAGTGAGTGTGTGAAGTTTGAGGTTGCACATGTGAGAAGTTGTATTTACTATGAATTGACAATATTTTATAATTGCTAAAAGATGTAATAAATTATAATGTCTTATTGAGGTCTTATTATAATTAATTGGGAAAACCTCAAAGCCGACTCAGTGAATTATTTTGAAGATATGGTATGAAGGAAGATTATTTTCATTGTGGTGAAGTGTGCAAGGGATGTGAATATGTTATGCAAGTGATATGTGAAGTTGTTAAATGTTTGTAAGCGATCAAAGGGATCAGTGTGATACAAATATGAAGATCTGGCATTGAGATCTAAGAAGGTATTTGGTGTTGTATTCAAACAATAAGGGGATAGAGAAAGAGTTAGAAGTTACGGAGTTCAATTTCATTTCTATTATTCTACAAGGAATAATACAAAAAGGCCAATTGGACAATGGGTTTGGTGGTCTTACCCCTGAAGTTGTTTAGACAATGGGTCCATCTGCCTTCTATAACTCCTAACAAGATTGTAATCTCCTATCAGAGATTCAAAGTCTCCTAACATGAACTAATATTTTTAGAATGTATTTCATTGGCTCCTAATAGAGTCCATCCTCTTGCAATGAACTTTTATATTAGTACATCATTTTGTGAGTACCATCCCCATTCTAATTAAGGGTTTCCCTAATTAACATATCTTGTGTGCTAATGTGTATGTGTATCTTCTTATGGTTGTTGATTATATTGTTCACATGCTTAAAGTTCAATGAGGTTGATACTTTTTCTCTCATGAAGAACAAATTTCCATGAGACAATAACTTAAATGGTCAACAAATTCAAGTTTTAACTCTATTAATTTATCTTGCTGAAGCAATATTTATTTTCAGTAATTATGTAAACAATAGTAAATAATTATATTGAAAGGTGAATAGTTAAAATGTGAATAATAATTCAATTTTTTTTTTTTTTTTTTGTCACAATATTTTTGTTTTAAATCTCTCTCGTTCTTAGTCATCATGCTTAACCATTACTTAGATTCCACACAAGCCATTTCTCTTATCTTCTCTTCAATTTATATGTGATCTGA
Source organism: Cupressus sempervirens (assembly GCA_028749045.1). NCBI lineage: Eukaryota > Viridiplantae > Streptophyta > Pinopsida > Cupressales > Cupressaceae > Cupressus > Cupressus sempervirens. The sequence continues at coordinate 661,552,872 of CM053791.1, forward strand.
AACAAGTATAAACAATTGTCTCCTGACATTTCTTTGCATTACTACTTCATATTAGGGTCAAAGTTTGTTTGAAATGATAATTTAGATGCTTTACTACATGTTGACCTAAAAACAAAATAACAAAAACGATGAACTAGCATTAATGCTTCATATTGGGGTCAAAGTTTGTTCGAAATGATAATTTAGATGCTTTACTACATGTCAACCTAAAAACAAAATAACAAAAACGATGAACTACCACTGATGCAGACAAGATTAGTACGGGTTCACATACTAAAAGTTTCAATCCATTTCAAACAAGAGCTCTAGGAGAGCTTTAGTCCCTAACTTAGGCTTATCGAAGAATTCCTAGATGTTTTAATGATATTATATGTATATAGTATTCACAAAAGTAGGTAGTTGTCATTGCACAATACATATTCTAAAGAAAAATTAGTTAGGAAACAAAAAATAATCAATAAAAATGATTGATATTGATCATCTTGCTTATGTGATTGTTATATAAAAAATTAAATTTTACATTATATAGAGAAGATAGATAAAATTTAATTGTAAAAATAGTTGGGATTAAGTTCTTTGAAAACAAGAGTAAAATTTGATACGATAATATATTTTTAAAAATAAAAATGGTTGGAAGCAAATTCATTAAAAACAAGTGTAAAATTTGATACAATGATATATTTTAAAAAATAATTAGTATCACAATTGTTTTTAAATTAAATTTTATACTTACTCTTATTAATAGAAACCTATGAATTTTACAATAATTTGAAACAAAATTTTAATTTTAATTTTAAATTTTTAAATGAATTCTATGACATCGTTCAATAAAATTAAATAAATTAAGAGTAATTAAAATATTTTTTTTCAAAAGGAACGCATGTCATTTTTTTTATTACCTTAATATATAACCATTTCAAAATACAAATTGATGCAGCCTTCCATTTTTAAAACAATTACAAAACCAACTGCCAGATATATATACTTTCCACAAATTTTGAAGAGCGTAATTGAAGTTGGTTGTCAAGCAGTCAATTCTTATTCTTGTCCCCAAAAATGATGATAGGTGCATAGGCTTGTAGCGATAGCAAATACAAAAATAAAATAACTATATGGAGGTGCCCGGTACACAACTTCCTATAATTAAAAGAAAATTAAGTTCACAAGGGGCTAACACCATACCCGCTGTAAAAGAAATCAAACAACTGGTTAATTGAAAAATTGGAACAATGGAGATATGGATCAATTCCTGACCAAGAAAGGAAAAGAGTTTACAATTTCCAGAATTTACAAAGAGGATAAGAGTACTTCGCCACTTTGAAAACAAAACAATTTATATACAACATCCAAGAGATAATAACAAAAGTGCAATAAATATTCTGACAGCAATAAATAGGCTGTTATTGTTCCACTTCATTTTCTTAATTTTTTTCCATTCAAAAATAAAAATAACCCCTAGTAAAAATGATTGCAGTCAATAAAATATATATATATATATATATATATATATTTCAAAAATTAATTTTAAAAAAAATTCCACCAAAACCTTAGAATTGTGAATTTATCTTGTCATGGTGTATAATGAAAACAATAGTTCCCTGCCTAAAACTAATTATATGTTGGCTCACTGAGCACGGAGAACATCTAACAATATTAAAGAAATGTACGTTTCGATATCACCATGCTAACAGCATCCAGACGTGTATTTTTTTGGTCAAGTCATTTTTTAAACTGTCCCATGTACTTTCAACTCATTCCAATTTATATGTTAGCTGTACCAACAGCGCACTGAGAAAATCTAACTGATGTTATATGAGAGAGATATTAGGAACTGCGTTGGTGAATTAATTTCCTTTCAACAGATCGGAATTGTCAGATTTAGTTAAAAAAGCATAGAAAAATCATGGAAAGTGGGATCCATCAAATACTAGAACTGAAGGGTATTTCTTAAAAAAATTTGTCAAAAGCAGATAAAAACGTTTCACCAAAAACATTTGCCAAGATCCAAACCTTCATGCTATACTCAGTACTCCGCAGATTACTTTTCTGAATTAAATAATTTAAAATGAATTAAAATTAAACCCACAATCAAAAGAACTATTAACGTTGGCAAACCTCTTTTAAAACTACGTCTGCCATTTCCTCCCATCAAATTGTAATGAGACACTGACTTATAATGATACAGTCACTAAAATATCAGCTCCAATAGTTTCTAGAGACTGACTAGGAAGAATATCACCTTCGAAAACTATTTGACAAACATTCATCTCATTCTATGAAAATGTTAAGCAGCCATTTATAAAACAACTTATCCAAAAAGAGAAAGAACATTTTTTTCCCGGTTCAACTCTTCTTTGTGACTTGCTTATAGCCACAGGTTCATTTAGCTACCTCTAACCATAACAAAAAGAAAAAAACTGACTCGTAATAATCTCTCAACTTTAAAACGTGTATTTATCATCGAAAGAAAATTGCATATTTATAATAACAAACAAAAGAGAGAAAGAGTTACGGCAATGGTAAGAAGACAACGCCAACAGCAGAACATAAATATAAATGATCAAAATGGTAAGCACTCCATCCATGTTTAAAAATGAAGTCCATATAATTAATCTCCTTCCGTATTTTAACAAAAATGATGACGATTAAAAATTAAGGTTTTGTCACAATAAAAACACATCAACCAAAATTGTTCTTGTAATTCAATCTTCTATTGGTAATCCCATCTCCAACAGGAATTAGCATATTCCACGCCATGAGACACCTGCATTTATGTCATTCGCACACCATGAGCATGGGTAACAGGATGAATCCAAGAACTAGCATATCCGTTCAAGCAATAGAAAGAATAAAAATAAACTTCTGGTGATAATAGCATCCCAGTAATCAACTTCTAGCTACAACAATTACACACCAATGTAGATTGCAGAATAAATGATGTTCTCTGATACATGGCTCTAAATGGCATGATTCCGCCACACTATTTTGATTCTCTGATTAAAGTTGCAAGTCAGGATTAACTCTATTTTGATTCTCTGATAAAAACACCTATTTCCCTGTTCACACCCACAGTGCAGAGGTCAACTGAAAGAATAGAACACATTACATAAGAAAGGGCAGGTTGCAGGTTCAAAGATAATCAATGTGGTGAGAAAACAACAGCTGGTTGCTCTGGTTTTCATCCACATTGTGGGATATGAGGAAGATCTGGTTTTATGTGTCGAAGTGAGAGTTTCTCAATTGTTTCATTTATACCTCACCACATTGTCGGGCAATCTGAATTCATAAATAGGGGTTGTCACATGCATGACAATGCATCTGCTTTGTATGTGGACATGATAGATCAAACATCTCTACTGCACAGATTTTTTATGGAAGTGTTTAGAGTACTACATGTCATTAGATGGCAGATCAATCTCTTTAGACACTCTGTGTTCACGCCTATCTACAATGTCCCAAGGTTATTTTCTCTTCATTGGTTTTTCTTGGAAGAGATGATTACCAAGAGATTGCAAAGTAAAGAAATCACTGCACAATGAAAATGATTTAATACAGTTCTAGGACCATCCACATCACCTCTGCAGATATATATCAAAATGCTTCCTAACCTTAATAATCTTCCTGATGGCTTTGACCTTGATATTACAATGACGGAAGCTGTAATTCAGGCTGACCCTTCATATTGACTATGATGTTGAGCAAACAGTTGACAGTTTTGTTAAGCATGCTTTGGACCAGGACAAACAGTATCACACAAATCATATCAATCATATGGACTGTGGGGGATGAAGTGCAGGTGTTTGGTTCAAACAGATGGGCAAACTCATACATTAAATGAACAAGGAAGGCCTGTGACTGCTTTCTACTCAACTCCAACCATTTACACTAAAGAAGAATATACATCCAGTGAAATTTTGCCTCCGAAGGCAGATTTTTTGTCCCTTATGCAAGCTACTCAAATGCTTACTGGAGAGGGTATTTGACCAATCACCTTGGTTTAAGAGGTTATCAATTACACAGGAAGCCTCTCTGGCTTTCTTCGTGCAGAAAAATAGTTAAAGTTTCTCCTGGGTAGAAAGAAAAGAAAGTATAACAACCATTCTTTGAAAAAAGCAACTGCAGCTGTGCAGCACCATGATGTAGCAGCTGGTACTTCAAAACAACATATAGCCAATGAGTGGCAAATCAAGTGACATAGGTGGAGATAAGATTTTCGGTGTGCAAGGAGCTCAGAATAAGGGATAAAACAAAACTTGAACAGAACCCTGTTGTGACAATTGTTTTCTTTAATCCTTCGGATAGAAACATAAATAAGTTCTAAAAATCCTAGTGAAAAATTCAGCTTTAGTAGCATTGGATTCCATTGAACATAATTAAGTTCTAAAAATCCTAGTGACAATCAACAAGGCTGAACCTTAGATTTTTCACTTTCTGTCTCTAATTTCAGAATCCCTGCATACTTCAATGGGTACCTACTACCAATCAACAACCCCAGCTTCTCATCATGTCAAAGCAATTTCAATGATAATATTACTCAGAAGGTTCCAGGTTTTACCGTTTTGCTTAAACTTTAAGCATTTTAGCTACATGGACTCCAACTGCTCTCAAAAAAACATTAGTTATTAACTTATTTGCAATTTTGAAAAACCACCTTGGGACATTTCTATTTTTGCAGTCTTCTTTGAAAGCTCTCAACTCTCATTTGTAACACCTGGAAAGGCTTGACGACTGAATTCTGCAATTTGCCTTTAATTGGACTAACAATTTTTTGTCTCTCACAAAGCATTAACAATAACTGCAACGATTTCTGAATATATAGGTTTTCAGTGTTTTTAAACTTAAGTATGACCAACTTGAACAAATTCCTCCCAAGGTTTTCAGTGTTTTTAAACTTAAGTATGACCAAATTGAACAAATTGGAAATTTATCTTGCAACTTTACCTTGAGTCTTGATTATAGAAGTCCTTCATTTGCTTCTGTTTGACTTATAGATTATCTCTTTGGTAAATTCCTTAGTTCCTCCCGGCATCTAAAGGACCAAAAACACGGGATATATTGACAGTTGTATATGTTATTTAAATTTCTGCTAACTAGTTTTCAAATTCTAAGGCATTGAGGTCTACTGATGCAGGCACATTATTCATTATCTCCTTTGCTTTGTGTTTGTGCCCCATCACATTATATGGTAGAATACAAAATTTTGAATGTTAAAACAATTCTTGCCTTGAATTTGTTTTATAATTTAATCATTTCCCTGTAAAAGGTGTTGGGAATTGAAAATGAAAACTCCATACTTGAATGCATCAGGGTCAATATCAACAACTATCATGTCAAAAGGTAACAAATTGCTGACTAATCAAATTTGAGTTTTCTTCAAGTGACTTATTCCAAATCATTAACTCACTTACATTGTTAATTTACAATATTCTGTTTTCATAGCTATCTGATTTTACATCATCCAGATCGCAGCTGTGCCACAAGCTCCAAAGCTACCACTTGCTTGATTTTAACGAGAGCACAAAGGGAAGGTATTTGACCATGCCTGATTCTTGTTTTTGTGCTTTTGGCATGTGTAGTAAAAAGCTAATTACATTCTGTAAAAAATGCTCCCTATGTTTATAGGTATAAGATTGTCAGCTACTTACAGGTTATTTGTTTAGTACTTACAATATGCTTCCATATGTTCTTCTCTCCTTACAAGGCGTAGCAGAGAAAACAATAATACAATGGGGATTCTTGAATTTATTTAGGAGTAACTGGAAGTCTGCAGAACACAGTTCCATTGCCTGCACCTAGAGCAGTAGGCCTAGCTGGAATTAAAATAGAGCATAGCAGGTCCATGCAAAAAAAATTATTGTATAAAACTATTCTTTAAGTGACTTTTTAGATCAGTATTTACAAAAGTGGTCATATAAAATATATTGTCTAGTTTTCTTTACAAGGCACTTAGTTAATAACTACAAATTCTGCAGGAACAGTCACTGCATATTATGTATGTAAGCAAGTCTTGTTGAATTATGTAGCCATGAGATAGATCTTCTACATGAGATCTTCTTCTTTTAAAACTTGAGCATGTTGTATCCACCTCTTCCTTGTCATTCATCTCCTTCATTCTGTTTTGGTGTTGCTATTATTCTGGCTCCAGTTTTCCAAGGTCTCTTTGTTCATGTGGTTTCTTAGAATGAGAACTGTCTGTATTGGTATCAGTTTGTTTATGGTAGTCCATCGGCATTTTCCTATCTCCTCAGCACCATTTTTGTGTGGTAATTCATAGCCCTTCATATTGGTCACTGTCATCCTTTATTGGCATCGATTTATGAATTTCCTACGCAGCATCCACCTGGGATCCACATGCATACTCCCATCCTTGCTGGCAGCATCAAATATGAAAATGTCCATCCAAGCACTTATCTCAGGTGATCATGGTAATAGATAACGGTTGTCGTCTCTTCAGCTTCCCTTGAAATGCTATCTTTTGGTTAACCAAGCTTAAACTATGATATCAGATATTTGAATGTGTGTATTAGCAGTGATTGGAAAACCTGTTGTGTGTCGTTAATCTCAGAGAATGATTTAGTAGCTTGATTACACGGCATATGCAATCAAATTAAGTTGAAATATATGTTGTGTAGTGTTCTTCATAGATTATGTTGTTTATTATTTTTCTGATGAGTTCACTCTTCATATTGATGTATTAAGATATATTTCAGTATGTAGTTAGTTTCTTAGTTGTCTTTGCTCAGAACTCATATGAGTTATCATTGTTGAGCCTATGTATTTTGATATCTAGCATATCATTCTGTGTTATCCACGTTAGTTTATAAATTCTGATCCAAGCATATTCATTGTGGAGGATAAATATTCAAAGGCATCAGAGATCTTGTAATTGTCTTGAGAAAGATCGATAAAGTTTTATCTTTTGGCAGGCTGGGTTGTTTCCCTCTGTGCAGAGAGTTTTTCCCATGATAACTCTTGTGCACTGTATTTGTTTTCTCCTTCTTATATGCTCCTGATTCAAATTTAACAAGTCCATGATCCTGAAAGATTTTAATAATATTCATTATCAATTTACAGAGACAATCCTGCATAGAAGCTTAGTTAACGGATTCATGAACCAGAACATACCAGATTCACACAGGCTACGGATTTGACCCTGCGGATTTGTCTGGATTCGCAGTCCGTGAGTCCGGATGAACCCACAAGGTTAAATCCGGATCCTGTAAGAATCCAGCATGAATCCATGTGGACCTGGGAGAATCTGGCACAAATCCACGTGGAACCAGGAGAATCCAGCATGAATCCACGCAAATCCCGAAGGACCCGCAGGCCAAACACAGAATAAGTACACATGAATCCATATATATACACACTCATAAATCCTTACAAATCATAATAGGAAAAAAAATCATAAATCCACAAATCTGATTCTCAAACCCGAATTAGCAACCAAGCATAGAAAAATGATAAAGGAACTATGGACAATGTACCTGCAGACTGGACCAGTCTTCTAGACAAGTAATCACTAGTTTTTCTAGTGATAAAAACTGGCCAGCTGTTGACTTGACAATTCCCTTTGGATATGTTTCATTTATAAGAATTTTTTTAAACCTATCTGATATAAATATTTTCTTCATTTACAATGCTGACTTAACACATTAATCACATTTCTTCCTTTGGAAAATTCTCAAAAAAATATTTTTTCCGTTATTGAATTTGAACTCGATGAAAGCCTGTGGAGAACTTGCAACCTATATAGAGAAAGGGACTCCCTACAAATCTTTGCCTCTAAAACTACAAAGTAGACTTTGTAAAATGAGCTACATAAGTGATTAAGGTTACTTGCATTTATGCATCCATGCAAAGTTTAGCATGCAAGTGAGACACTAAAATCCTTAGCTAGCAACACTAAAACAAACCCTACTAGCTTGTTTCATTTCCCTGCCAACTACTAATTTTTGCCTCTAAAACTACTAACTAGGCTATGCAATGTACTACATAAGTGATCATGGTTACTTGCATTTGTGCATCCATGCAAAGTTTAGCATGCAAAGCAGACACCAAAATCCTTAGCTAGCATCACAAAAGGAAGCCCAACTACCCCATTTCATTTCTTTCCCTAAAGTCCAAAGATCCACATCATGTTGCAAGGGAAAAGTGTCAAACAAAAGATCAATGAGCTTTAAAAGTCTTCCCATACTTAATTTCCCCCTTTATTTCTCATATTCCTGCACATTTGGAAGTTTTCCTACACATAATAATGGCTCCTTCCAATGCAAGTCTCTAGTAATTATTTATGTTTTTAATTGTAAACCAGGACATGTTGATGCATCATTGTTTGACTTGATGTTTTATCGGCCAATTGATCAAATAGTTTGGATGTGTCTCAAAAAATCCTAAAGAAAGCAAGAGAGCAGCATATTACATGCTTCCATGTCAGATTATGGGTTCCATGTTTTCTTGTTTAAAAAGTTCTGTTAAACTCATACTTCATCTGTCTAGAGCAGCAATAGTTGTGGAAGATTCACTCTTACAATACAATTTAAAATATATATACATGTATATTAGACTTTCAAAATTCTAGATGCAAAACATTTCCAGGATATAGTAGCTGGTCACCTCTAGGAACATGACCAGACTGCAGATTATCAATTCAGATGACAAAATTATGGATTTTAGGTGCATAATTTTCCTAGCTACAATTCCACGTTCATGTTAGTAATATGTAAGTCACATCAAAGTCTTTCAGTTCATAAAAGAGAATGTTCAATACCTTTGAGTTTGAACAGATGATGTAGGATTTGGCACCTTAAGGATATGGTTCAATATTCATATTTGATTTCTTGCTATCTGATTTCTTCTTCTTACCAAGTTGTTATATGCAGCTTTGCAGTCTCCATGGCTCCACGGTTTACATCTAGGCTTATCTACTTTGAATCATATGTGCTGAATTATGAAACTATTTTAAAAAGAAATAAGTACTCCTGAGAAGTTCTGATTATAATAGGCAGACTACTACTGTCTATCAGACTTGCAAGCTGAGCTGGCAGCAACAAGTTTTTCCACAAAAGTAATCAACTAAGCTTCACCTATGAATTTAAAATTGGAAACAGTGATTCAGACTCTGTTGAAGGACAAAGTATCCTTTGTAAAAAAACATTGTGTCATCTGCCATTATGATGCGGGTGTTGGAAATTGTAATATGAGAGTAGGACACCGCTTTGAAAATTATGCAACTACACAATGATTTCATTGTCAATCTGGTTCTTTTTAACCAAATCTGAGTCAAATTCCTCTTTCAAAAAATTGATGGATACCATTGGAGAGCATACTCTTCACATCTCTGACAACCTATGCCAATATAGGGTCCTGCGGGCATCTAAATTTGAGATTAAATTTTCACCTAATTCAGTATTTCATAATTCACACTCAGTTTTGTGTAACTTTGGCAACCCTCTCCAATCACTACTAAAAAATTGTTTTAAGGAAGAATTTCTATATCGAAAAATAGATTTTAATGAATAGCACAACATATGTTTCTGCTGCTCTTTGTGTAGTACACTTAGAAGAAATTATAACATGCATTGATAGAGGAAAAGATGGGTACAGTTCATTCCGATGGAAATTCACATGATGCTCTATCTAGAAGATTATTTCGTTCACTTCTTAAATTGAAATTATGGCCATTTAATATACCCGTCTTAAGCATTGGCAACTGACTGAAAGAGTGAGGAGCACCAAGTATGAAATTGTACATTGAAGGCTCATCAACAAAAGGAGCTGCTTTAGTTTACATCTGTGCTACTAGAAATGACAATAAGGAAAAAGAAGCATTCCTAATCGAAACATATTGTATCAAGCATTATATTCCATGCAATACTCTTTGACAAATGAGGAGAATAATTTGTTGTGTCACTAAATTCTTATTTGATTGAATTAAATATTCACATATATTTCTAATCATCTCTTGAACTTCTTTCAATAACAATGTACATAGATACCATCTTTCTTCCTTGCTGCTTTATATTCAGTTGCAACTTCTATCCTTTGTTTTGAATTTACTTATATAACTTCATAGCTTCCTCAATGTATATAAGGCATGACAAGTAACTTTTTCTATTGTTTGAGTTCTAAAGATTGAGTAATTCTTAGTGCCTCTTGACAGCATTCCAGACCAAAAGAGTGCTGCAATTACGTTTTTGCATATCATAGTATGTTTCCTTCAAACCTCACTATGCAATGATTTAACATATTTGTATTATTCTTTGTGCGTCTAGTAGTAATCTTTTAAGCTTTACAAACCCTTTTGATATTCATATTGTGCAGCATATTGGAGAACTTTTCCATAAATGAATGCCATAATTGGCACCTTCAGACTCATAGCAAGGTTTTCATTGCCTGCCTAACTGCTTGCCTTACATGCGTTCTCCTATTGTACTATTCATCCTAGAGAAACTGGAAGTGACAAGTTTCACATTCAGACTTAACAGACTTGGAAAACTGTTGTCAAGCGTAACTCTATTTAGCACATTTTTTTATCCAAATCTTTCCATCATGCATTTATACTTAATTGGTGATGCATTAATCCACTAATTTCATTTAATCTTACCTCTAAATTCATAACACTATTGGCAGAAACTTTAACTTTATGTCTCTTATTTAAAATAGAGTTTAGACTCCGAATTGTTTAAAATAAACTTTAGTCTGTGAAATATTTAAAATAGAGCTGAGTAGACGAAATATTTGAATTAAAACTGTGTAAAATGGCAGAATGTAGTGTCCCATATAATCTTTGCTAGTCTTTGGTGATTGTGTACGAAGCTGGTGAAATTATTGCTGAGTTAACAATAAAACATTTAACTAAATGATATGCGAATTAGATTATGATCTTGTTGTGTGATTGAGCAGATGGTAAAAAGATACTAACAAAACCACATTCTAAAATATTATGCGTGTTAAAAAAAAATGAAACTGTATTAGTGTAAACAAAAAGAAACTATTACTAATAAAAAGTAGTTTTAATCTTGTTAATAAGAAGAAGAAAAAGAGCCAAATCATAAACGCTTGTTCTCTAATCAAACTTTAAAAACTTGAATGTAATAAGTCCGATTTAAATAATAAAACTAACAACAGAACTAACCCAGTTCAAAACGCTCTGTCTAAATCAATCCTCGGGAATTTCAACCTCTCCCTCATCGATCTCCACTTGGAGATCCTTGGGGTCCTTGCCATCAACTGTGCAGCCAACGGACACACAAGTACCCAAAATCTCCTTAACAGTTCCCGCGAGAGCTTTGGCCATCGATCTGGGCCGCATTACCTTCGCAATTTCTATAACATCATCCAGCGAGATGTTCCCACTATGTTTGATATTTTTGGTCTTTTTCCTATCCCGTTCAGGTTCTTTCAACGCCTTGATGACTAAAGCTGCAGCGCTCGGAACCACTGCAACCTTTGCCTGACGATTTTGGACAGTGAGCTTAACAGTAACTCGTAATCCTTTCCAGTCTCTCGCCGTTTCCTTTGCAATATCTTCACCGATTTTCTTCGGTGACAAACCCAAAGGCCCAATTTTTGGGGCCAAAGAAGAGGCCGCTCCTACCTCCCCTCCAGTTACTCTTACAAACACCTCCACAACTTGGGAGGGATCGAATTTTGGCGGCATTTTTGCGGAAACCAGGAACTGTAAACGAAAAAAAACCCTAACAAAACTCACCGTTTTGCACTTCCTGCACACCTGCTAAGGATGTTTATATCCTGATTGGGGCAGCGTTCCATTTAGGGTTTTTATTTTATCTATGTACTGTAATTTTTTCGAAGGCAATTGTCTCTAAAAATATGTTAAATAAAAATATATTTGCTTAATAATATGTCATTGAATTTATTTCTTTTGCTTAGCTCTATAATGATTTAATTACTGCCCTCTTCTCAATTAATTGTGTTCTTTGGCTTTCAAGGGTAAGTAAGTAAGTGGGTTTTATAGTCCACCACATTATGTCATAGTTTTTGGGTTTACATATGGTGACAATGATATGGGACTACCTCGTACTCTTTTTCGAGAGGCTCTTGGCGCTACAAACGAGGCGTACATACCCTACCTCCCAGTGGGATTTGAACTTGTGACCTCTCTTTCAAGAGTACAAGTTCTCATTTGGCTAACTTTGTTAGATTTTATATTTTATGAGTAAAAAATGTTTTAAATTCTTTATTTTTTTTGGAGGGAGGGTATTGAAATAATGTGAAGAAAATTATATAATAAAGAATAATTTAGAGTTGTCAACATTAAAGTAGTATAGTTTAAAGATTGTCAACAAGCAGTCATGAGTATGTACAACCATTTCAAATTATAGTAGTCATATAAGAAGGTACAAATAGAAGTTTAAGAAATCAAAGATCAAATTGAGAAGTGGGAGGCTACACAGTTGAATATTAAAATGATATAGAAATAAATATGAGACTTTTAGTTTAAGGGATTGAAGTTCCCCTAATCTTATAATATCAAGGTTTTCAATTTTGACATGTGTAATTTTGATGGATCTAAAAGTTTGGTATGGAGATTTCCAATTTTGACATGCATAGTTTTAATAGATCTAAAAGTTCAGTTAACCTCATTATTGCGAGGTTTTCAATTTTAAGATGCATAGTTTTAATAGATATAAAATTTCTCATGGCCTCATTCCCACTTCTAACATGCATAATATTAATAGATCTAAAAGTTCTCATAATCTCATTATATCGAGACTGGTTTTCCACTCTGACATGCATAATTTTAATAGACTTAAAAGTTCCCATAATCTCATTATTTCAAGGTTTTCCACTCTGGCATGCATAGATTTAATAGATCTAAAAAAATTGTGACCTCATTATATTGAGGTTTCAGATTTTGATGTATGTAATTAAAATATATGTAAAAGTTCTTGTAATCTTGTTATATCAACTTTTCAATTATAATATGTATAATTTTATGAATAATTTACGTTTTAAGTTTGAAATAAAGAAATGACTAAAATTATTGTTTGCAAATAAAATTCATGGCCCTAGTTTTTAAAATTTAATCCTTTTAATCATCATTGTGAATTTAAAAGGGATAGATGACTTTTTATATAATAATAGAAATTTTAACTTTTTATTAAATTTTAATTTCTTCTCTATAATGCAAATCTTTTTATTTATTTAAACATTTCATAAAATAAGTATGTATACAAAATGCAAGCTTATGGATTAGATTATATGTCTTTCACTTATAGTTCATTTTCAACAATCTATTGTGAGAAGAATATAATATAGAATTAGAGTGATAGAAGTGATGAAATAAATGAATTGAAAACTAAAAAGTAATTTAAACAAGGTTGCAAAGCAACTAAGTTCCTCCCAAAAAAATTTAAAATATGAGTTTGTTTTGGATAATGGAATTAAAATTATATAGATTTTAAAATTTTAAAAGTAATAATTTGAATTAGTGATATAGCAAAGACCATACTTTAGTTGTCAAATGTTTAAAATTAATAAATATTAATATTTTTTAAAAACTTAAATTTATAATTTAAATAAATTCATCAGTATTTAATATACAATTCTTGACTTCAATTTTATAATTTAAAAAAAATGATTATAAACTTCTACATGTAAAAATATTCAATCTTCAAATATAATATAGTTTTTTATAATAACAAATTTAAAGAGTAATGCAACACAAAAATAAAATTATTGGACCAATACAATAATATTAAAAATATTAATAATAATAGTTAAACTTTAGTGGTAAACTAGACTCAAAAACCATGCACACTATAGATTAAACCTTAATCAGCAACCCATGGCGAATAAGTTCTACCCTAACAAGGGCACTGCTTCCACCCAACTTCCATTAAAGCAATAGGTTGAAAGGAAAATAAGTGATCCCATGTATTCTAATCAGCAATAGATTTGCAGCGTTAACCAAAGATAATCCAAAGTTGAACACCTTAAGTGCCTTGGTTAAACAACATGAAACCAAGGATAGGAAGATCTCAATACTATAATAATTTACGTTTTAAGTTTGAAATAAAGAAATGACTAAAATTATTGTTTGCAAATAAAATTCATGGCCCTAGTTTTTAAAATTTAATCCTTTTAATCATCATTGTGAATTTAAAAGGGAATGAATTTAAAAGGGATAGATGACTTTTTATTTAATAATAGAAATTTTAATTTTTATTAGATTTTAATTTCTTCTCTATAATGCAAATCTTTTTATTTATTTAAACATTTCATAAAATAAGTATGTATACAAAATGCAAGCTTATGGATTAGATTATATGTCTTTCACTTATAGTTCATTTTCAACAATCTATTGTGAGAAGAATATAATATAGAATTAGAGTGATAGAAGTGATGAAATAAATGAATTGAAAACTAAAAAGTAATTTAAACAAGGTTGCAAAGCAACTAAGTTCCTCCCAAAAAAATTTAAAATATGAGTTTGTTTTGGATAATGGAATTAAAATTATATAGATTTTAAAATTTTAAAAGTAATAATTTGAATTATTGATATAGCAAAGACCATACTTTAGTTGTCAAATGTTTAAAATTAATAAATATTAATATTTTTTAAAAACTTAAATTTATAATTTAAATAAATTCATCAGTATTTAATATACAATTCTTGACTTCAATTTTATAATTAAAAAAAAATGATTATAAACTTCTACATGTAAAAATATTCAATCTTCAAATATAATATAGTTTTTTTATAATAACAAATTTAAAGAGTAATGCAACACAAAAATAAAATTATTGGACCAATACAATAATATTAAAAATATTAATAATAATAGTTAAACTTTAGTGGTAAACTAGACTCAAAAACCATGCACACTATAGATTAAACCTTAATCAGCAACCCATGGCGAATAAGTTCTACCCTAACAAGGGCACTGCTTCCACCCAACTTCCATTAAAGCAATAGGCTGAAAGGAAAATAAGTGATCCCATGTATTCTGATCAGCAATAGATTTGCAGTGTTAACCAAAGATAATCCAAAGTTGAACACTTAGAAGTGATGAAATAAATGAATTGAAAACTAAAAAGTAATTTAAACAAGGTTGCAAAGCAACTAAGTTCCTCCCAAAAAAATTTAAAATATGAGTTTGTTTTGGATAATGGAATTAAAATTATATAGATTTTAAAATTTTAAAAGTAATAATTTGAATTAGTGATATAGCAAAGACCATACTTTAGTTGTCAAATGTTTAAAATTAATAAATATTAATATTTTTTTAAACTTAAATTTATAATTTAAATAAATTCATCAGTATTTAATATACAATTCTTGACTTCAATTTTATAATTTTAAAAAATGATTATAAACTTCTACATGTAAAAATATTCAATCTTCAAATATAATATAGTTTTTTATAATGACAAATTTAAAGAGTAATGCAACACAAAAATAAAATTATTGGACCAATACAATAATATTAAAAATATTAATAATAATAGTTAAACTTTAGTGGTAAACTAGACTCAAAAACCATGCACACTATAGATTAAACCTTAATCAGCAACTCATGGCGAATAAGTTCTACCCTAACAAGGGCACTGCTTCCACCCAACTTCCATTAAAGCAATAGGCTGAAAGGAAAATAAGTGATCCCATGTATTCTGATCAGCAATAGATTTGCAGCGTTAACCAAAGATAATCCAAAGTTGAACACCTTAAGTGCCTTGGTTAAACAACATGAAACCAGGGATAGGAAGATCTCAATACTGAATAAAAATCCATGCAGAAATCAAATGGGTGGTGAATTGTAACATCAAATAGGAATCGAAGGAGAAATGCATCTCAACAAATCCAAAAAAGAGGTTGATGATGGAAGAAATCAAAAATAAGCAAAAACAGTTCTCCCAAAACATCATATCATCAATGGAAGAAGGGTGACAGGCAAAGTTGGTATCAATTACAACAACCAATAAAGATTGCAATCATGCAATTTATAAACCTAATAAATTATCCGCAGCTAACTGTATACCGTTAGGGTAGAGATAACAACAAGTAGTCTCAGGGAAAGAAGTTAGGATTTTCAAGCAAAATTGAAATGTCTATATACGACCACATAAAAGAGAGAAATGTATTTCAGACAATACAAAGTTGCCAATACATAAAGAAGTATCTGAAACTAAGGGCATGAAGACAAACTTGTTGTCAAACAAGGTAAGGAAAACCAATTGTTATAATTTCTCTGATATATTAATTCATGTCAGGTACACAAAAGAAAAGTGGAAGGAATGTTCAGAGCTTGGAGTATATGTTTGCTGGAGTGGACCATGCAAGCATTTATCAAATTTGACAAAGAAACTAGAGAAGATCTACAAACAACGGGTAAGTATTAGCATTTCCTCAAAGTCATCAATTTATATATGTTGCAAAAATAGAGAAATTAGGAACAAAATAGTTTCAATATCAAATTGTTATCTTAAAGGACATGTAGTCAAATTTCAAATATGGGTGCTTAATTGGAATGTGAAAAAAGAGCATTTGATACCTACTTGGTATGAATGCATAAAGCTTCCAGTAGAAATTAAACATTTATATACTTTAATCAGAATAGGTAAATCAATTGATAAACTTATAGGTATAGACTCAGAATATGACAAAACCAATAATGTTTAAAATCTTAAGAGATGAGGAATGAAATCAAAAGACATTGGGGAATAAAAAGATTATAACAAATAGATCCATTTATGAGCTTGAATTTGCAAAATATGAAGGGGAAACTAAAGGCATTATTAAACCAAATATGGAGATTGGTCATAATATTTCTAATATAGAGGAATCCTTTAGAAGCATCAGAATAAAAGAGAAGAAGGAATAGAAGACTAATGTAATCAATAAGGTCAAGAATAAGAAGGTAGAAGAATTAGTAGAAAGATATGGTATAGAGAAAAATACACAAAAATTAAGTACACCTACAGTAAAAAAGAGTATAGATCAAAGACAGTGGGAATGCTCAAAAGTATCAGAAAAGAGAACTAAAGGAATATGCAAGGAAATGACAACAATAACAACTCTAAAAGAATGCAAAATTTGTCACAAGGAGAATGTCATCTTGAAAGAAATTGAAAGAAGCATTAAAGAATGGTATAAATGACCCATGAGATCAAGCTACTATAGGCAGATATTGAAGATCAAACTATGTTAGGGTAACAATTTCACCTAGAACATGAATCAAAAGAATAACAAACAAATCACAGAAAAGAGGAGAGTAACAACACAAAGACAAACTGGGATCAATATGGAAAGCAATACAGAAAATAGATTAGATATAGTTAGATCAGAGGAAAGCAACAGTCAAAAATTTTGGGATGGAAAAAGTGTGACGAATAATGAAGATATGAATCAGCAAGTAAACTTGGCAATGGAAAACATAGAAGAGAAATTATAAAGCCAGTAGAGTGTGCAAAAGACCAGGAAGAAGAATATATAATTCCACTAGCAGATTTAGAACAATGGAGTAATATAATGATCGAGAGGAAAGCAAAGAAGAAAAGTTACAAATTTTGGCAGACACCAATGGATGGAAAAGATATCTTTGGAATAAAACATCTAGAGAACTCGAATAAAACAGAGGAATATTTGGTTCCTCCTAAAGTAGAAGCTTTCCTAAAGGACTCTAAAGAGAACATTCAGGTAGACGACATTATAGAGACCTAACAAATTGGTGTGTCACAAAATTGAGAAGAATTCAGTGTACTAAAAGAAACACCAAAGACACAGGAAAAGGAAAGCTTAGAAAAGGATATAGATATAGACTAAGAAGAAAATGAAATAACATAATACATTATAAAAGATTTAATACATGAGGAAGCAGATAAGGAAGAAAATACAAAAGAAAACAATAACCAAATAAGTATAGATAATCTAGGTATTTCAATCAATTAGGAAGGATTCAGAACTCCAAAATGTGGCAAATCTAAAATGAAAAGAGAAAGAAAATCACTAAAGGAATTAAGAGAAGTAGATGGCCAAGCCAAGGAGGAAAAAATAGATATTTGAGGTTCTTAAATCAGGGAAGGGGAAGAGTCTTCCCAAAGAACAATGAGGATCATTACATGGAATACTAGGGGCCTGAATGCTCATAGTAAATAAAGAATGTTAAAATGTAATCTAAAACTATTTGAGTCAGACATAATTATGATACAAGAAACCAAGCTCAACAAAGAATAAGGGGAGAAATTAAGGAAAAAACTAGGCAGATTGAATGTAGAAATGAAGGAATCAGCTGGAGCATTAGGAGGAATGAGAATCATTTGGAACACTAGAGTAGTTAATATCAAAATTGTAGTATCAAATTATTGTCGGATGATGAGTGAGGTATCAAATAATAAGCATAATCTTCAGTTCATTCTCATTAATGTTTATGGACCAATATAAACTACAAAAAAGCATAAAGTTTGGGATGAAATAACTGCATTCATGAAGTTAAATCCAGAGTCAAAGATGGTCATAGGAGGTGATTTCAATGCCATTCTAGATCTCAAAGAGAAACTCGAAGGTTCATAGACTTTATCAAGAGCCACAATAGAATTCAGAGAATGGGTCAAAGCTAATAAACTATTAGAAATACCTACCAATAATGGAGTATTCACATGGAATAATAGAAGAAAAGACTTCAGTTATATTGCAAAAAAATTGGACAGATTCTTTTTCAAAGGAGAATTAGCAGAATCGAATTTCTTAATCACAGCCTCCATATAGCCAATAGTAGGATCAAATCATTATCCAATTGAAACTGAATTAACAGAACCAAAAAAAAAAAACCAATAGGAATCCTTTTAAATGTGAAAAAATGTGGTTCTTAGATAAAACATTCATGGAAAACATTAAACAATGGTAGAAAGAAGGTAAATTTATAGGATCAAAGATGTATTGTTTTGTATCAAAACTTAAATGCTTAAAGAAAACATACAAAAGTGGAACAAAACAAATTTCAATAACATTTTCCAAGATAAAATAAATAATGAAGAAGATCTAAAAAAAACTAAATAATGAAACTATCAAAAATGGCATGGATAACAAAAATTTCATTAAAGAAAAAAAACTGTTAGCCAAACAAGAGGACATTCTAGCAAAAGAAGAAGTCTTTTGGAGACAAAAATCGAGGGAAAAATGGCTAGCAGAAGGACATAGAAACACAAAATTCTTTCATAATAGTACCATACATAATAGATCTCTTAAAACTATTACTCAAATTAAAGATAATAATGGTCGTATTATTGATAATCCAGCAGAAATAGCTCAAACCTTTGTCGCATAGTACAAGAGTCTATTAAACAACTATGACTCATCCATCTTAACCAAGCAAGAAATCATGTAAAAAATATACCAAAAGTAATCACTAAAAATGACAATTTGAAACTCAACAAACATTTTACAAAAGAAGAAATCAAAATAGCCCTCTTCAATCTAAGTTCAGATAAATCTCCAGGGCCTGATGGTTTCCAAGCTTTTTTCTTTCAAAAATGCTAGGAAATCTTAGGGGAAGAATTATGGAAAGCAATTGAGGCATACAGAAATGAGGGATCAATTTTGACTGAAATTAATCATACTTTCTTAGCATTAATACCAAAAAACTATGCAGTTGTGCTACCCTCAAACTTTTGTCCCATAGCATTATGTAATACAATATATAAAACTTATTCCAAAGCAATAGAAAATAGGATTAAAACATTGCTCCCAAAAATTATCTCAAAAGAACAAATTGGCTTTGTACCAAGCAGATCAATCCTTGATGGAACATCCATCATACAGGAAACTATACATTCAATAGTTAAAAATAAAGAAGCATGTATGTTTATGAAGTTAGATATACAAAAATCTTATGATGTAGGAGATTGGAGGATTTTATGTAAATGCCTAGAAAAGTTTGGATTCTCCAGACAATGGAGAAATGTAATCTTTAACTACATATCTACTCCAAAAATCTCTTTTCTTATTAATGGTACTCCTAAAGGATTCTTCAAGATTTCAAGAGGTATCCGACAAGGTGACCCCTTATCACCTTTTCTTTCCATAATTATAGTAGAAGCATTTGGTCGAGCAATTCAAAAGGCACAAGGTGAAGGCTTAATTAAAAGCATTACTTAATTGAGAATCTACCAAACACTACCCACCAATAGTTTGTTGATGATACCATTCTTCCTGGATTCAATACCAAGGAAGGAACCATAGCTTTTAAACAAATTATATTGGATTATTCAGTAGCATCAGGATAAAAGGTGAATGCAGAAAAAATGAAAATTTTCTTTCTAAACACCCCAAGGGACATGAAGGAATATATATGCAGTCAAATGGGATACAAAAAGAGTAACTTTCTATGTAAATTCTTAGGGATATACTTAGAAAAAGGAATTAGGAACAAAAAAGGATGGAGCAACATCGCAAAAAGAATCAAAAAATAAATAGAGTCATGGAAAGGAAAATGGTTGACTAAAGCAGGGAGAGTAACAAAAATTAAATTTGTTCTATCAGCTATTCCCACTTGCCCTCTGTCTTGTCTTCCTCTACCAAATTTTGTTAATAAAAAGCTAGAAGGGAAACTTAGAAATTTTTTTCTGGAGTGGAACATAAGAGAAAAAGAAACAAGCACTAATAAAATGGGATAAGATGTGTCAACCAAAGAATGAAGGAGGTTTGGGCATAAAAAAATCTCAGCTAGCAAAATGAGGCACTAGGAGCAAAACTAGTATGACATTTGTACAAGGAAAAAGATAAGAAAGGGGCAAAATAATTTATAACAAATATCTAAATCCATTAGATCCTTCCTCTCTTTTTAGAATCATAAATCAACCAAGTGGTTTAGAAAAATAGAATTTTATGATGAAGTACAGGCCTTTGGTCAACAAATATCTAACTTGGGATTTAGATAGAGGAGACGAGGCATTATTTTGGGAAGATTCATGGTATGGTTAGCCTCTAATCATCAATTCTAGAATATCCAGAAACAACATTAATGAATTAATTAATCTACGGGGACCCAAGGTTTCAGATGCCAAAACCTTGGAATAGATTGATGAGACTGAGACTTGGGCATGGAAATCTTTGGACAATGTAAATATACCAATTACAGACAAAAATATCCTCAAGGGAATATCAATGATTCACAATAATTGAGAAGATAAACTTACATGAGGAGCATCTCAAGATGGAACATACCAAGTTAAGCTAGGATACAATCTTATAATTAACTCCCAAAGGTAGGATAATATTGTTATCCCCTTGGATTTATGTTGGGATTTGGCATGCCTACCTAAGGCAAGTGTCTTCCTCTGGGCTACAATCCATAATAGGATTCTTACAGTTGAAATATTCACTAAAATGGGATTTGAAGGATCGTCTAGATTTGGAATCACTTCCTACACTAATCTTGAGAGGACGATTATGCAAATTCAACTAACTATTATAGAGATCTCAAGAAATACATAATAATATAATCAAAATAACAATGAACACATAACATAATGATTACTATGGGAAAACCCTTCTGGGAGAAAAACTCCACCCTCCAAAACTTGCACAATGTATTATCAAATCAAGAAGATTACAATATACTTTCAATGCAAGTTCTTATAGGAGTGCATCACCACAACTCGAACTTGAACTTGGACTTAGAGATTCCTTCTAGCATCCATTCTTGCAAATAGAACTCAATGATTCAAACACCTCCCCAATCCCTCCTTTAACAGTGGTTTACAACTTGAAAACCATTTGTGGTCTTACAAAACCATGAGCCAAAACCATGGGCAAAACAACCATGCCACATGTTACCTTTTTCCAACTCATAAACATGTGGAAAATTATTGCAAACAAATTCTAGAATTTTTCCGAAAAAGCTTGCAAGGTTGAGACACAATTCTCAACAAAGTAGAGGCAACCATCATGAAAGTTATGAATTTTCATCTTGGGAATACTCCTAAAGTTGAAGGTACATTCTCAAAATGGGATGGGAATATGAGGAAAATTGGCTACATCTAATTTACCCTCCCTTAGTTTACCCAAAAAAGGATAATATAGCCAGAAAATAATGCAAATAGATAGCACCTTTGATAGGGTGGAAGAAATTAAATTTTGATGGAGCATCTAGAGGGAATCCTAGGAAAGTAGGATTGGGATGCATAGTAAAATCAGAAAATGGAGATTGGCTATTAAAATGAGCTAAACCATTAGGCAATGTAACTAATAACGTTGCTAATCTAGAAGCATTAAAAAAAGGCTTAAAATTAAGTATAAAGATGAAGATTACAAAATTAATCATTGAAGAAGACTCACAAATTATCTTAAATGCAATCAAAAAGCGATAGACACCAAATTGGATTTTAAATACTAAACTGGAAAGTGTACTAAGCCTTATAGATCAATTTGAGGAGACTAGAATTCAACATATTTATCATGAAGGCAATTTAGACATTGATAAGTTAGAAAATCAAGGAGTGGAGGGAGAATACTTTATACACATAGCAAGTTAGAATTAAATTAAATCAATTTAAATATTAAGGCTTAGAGTAAAGGACAATCTAGAGGATCAATCCTGCATCATTATAAGAAGCAATTATTAGATATTCACCAATAGCAAGAAGCTCTGTTTATAATAATGAGGTACCTAGGAAATAATTATGAAATATTAGGTCTAATCTTTTTAGTGTCCTATAATAATTTACTTCATACATGTAAGTCAATATTAATCAATGTTTAACACCCCGAGTGTCGCCATCTATTATTTAAGGCATGACTGTCTAAAACTTATCATGTGTTTCTTTGGAACCCCTATAGTCTCTTTGTTTGCATGGAGTCTTCAATTTCCCTCTTTCACACTCTGGAAGTGAGGACAATGGTGTTTAGAGGGTCTATGAAACAGGAGAGGTGGAATAGGATCCTAAACCTAGTAGATGGTGTTACTAGGTTTGTTATTTCTTGGGCTATTGGGGAGAGGGAATTTAATTATAGTTATACCAGGTAAGCCAATAACTTTGTCATAGGCTCATTTATAGGCTTCCTAGCTAGGTCTAATGTCGAGAAGGGGGAAATTGTTAGGTTATGCTATAACATCTTCGACATCACCTAGCTAGTGGGTCTGGTAAATGTTGTCATAAGCATGGATGAGAAACAATGTATCCCACTCCTTGACGTCTACATGTCATATGAACCAGAGGAGCTTCAACTTGTCAATGTCACTAGGAGGTCATCTATGTTCATTAGAGACAACATAAAAAAAATCGATGCATGGCCAAAAATGGAGGCCAGTATTAATTTATTGCTGAGATGGAGAGGAGTTCGTAAAGACCCTAACAATGACTTATTAATCAACTTTCTTCAAGTGTTTGAAGCCTATGCCAAGTCAGATATCAATTTTGATGATCTAAGTAGATTGGAATTTATACTACCAAATTTTATAAAATCCAGCAAAGAGCTTACGATGTATGTGTTTCCACCAGGGTTAATAACAAATGATGCAAATAAAGCAAAGGACATAGTCATGGTTTATTGGAAGAAATGGGAGGAGTCTCGATGTTAAAAAAGCCTTGTGATGGCCTAGGTTTTTGGCTTGCTATGTTTATGTCTGTCCCTTTAGGCTTAGGCTTAAATTTTATCATATTATAAGTATAGAATTAGCTATGGCCTAGGAGAGGCCCTTTTTGGTATTTCCTTAGGTTTCCTCACCTAACAACACTCTATTGTATATGGGCTCCTTATAAGTATAGTTGATATAGTATAAGGATATACAGTTAGTATTAAGGTAGCTTGAATCCAATGTGGATGGAATTATAAACTCTAACATTTTGGGTATGAGCCAAAATCTTGTGAGTATGGATAATACAAATGGTTTAATGAACAATTGGTATATAAATGTACTAATGGTTTTATTAATGAACAAATGGTTTTAGTTATAATGGAAGAGTATTGACCTGTGCTCCATGGTTTTCTCTCTACAATTAATCATAAAGAAGGCCAAGCTAGAGTATCAAGATGATCTATGGCTATGAGGAAATTATATATAAATTTGGGTTTGTTTGCATGTGTTTTATGTAGACTAGAGATTTAGGTTTCCTTCCCCTTCATCTCTCTAGTTTGAGCCTACACTTTATGTTGAATTAAGTAGAGCAGTCATCAATTTGGTTGTTTGAATAATTTCTAGTTGGGATATAGTATTTTTTGAAAATTTAGTATTGCTCTTTTCATAGTCACATTATATGATAAGTAACAAAAGATATAATGAGTATTTTAACCTTTTAATATAGTTAATCTTATCAAGATGGTTAATGTGTTAAGTTTTGTGTGGATTCTAAATACCAAATACATCCTAAATATAAAACTATTTAAAGTTTAACAAAAAATCTTCTGATAAAATAGCTTAGGACACTTATTACTTTTAGTGGTTAGTATACTTATGATAAATGCCTAGCACGTGATAAAGTGTATGTTTGGAATTTAAATGTAAATTCTTAATGCTTTAACTTTGAATATGTTATTTGATGTATGATTAACTCAACTTAGGAATGAATGGGAATCACTTCATTAGGAATTTGTTATGAAGAGTTGAACAATTTGGTGTTTGGTTTTTTCCTTTCCTCTATCTCCCTTTTCATTTGGATTTTGGCATCATATCCCCTTTTGAAGATAGTTGCTTTTCTCTTGCAGATGCTTGGTTGAGATTTTTATCATGGATGGATTATCAATGCACTTTGTTGGCACCTTTCCTTCCCTTTCACACTTTTTCCCCTAAACTTTCGATGTAATATAAGGGTTTTAACATCATCATAATAAATAGGATTATTAGAGCTTAATAAATACTAGGGTATGCCCCTTTTATTTCTATATAATATTGAACTTTGGTCTCAGACAAGACTGGAGGTTTTCTTTCTCTGTTCTTTCCTACTAGTGCCTATTTGAATAGAGTAATCTATAACTTCTTATTTATTCATCTAATAAAATACAAAGGCCTCAGTCATTTACCGATAAAAAAAGAACTTTATCATGGTCGACAAATTCGCCCTTATCGCCTTATTTTTGAAACCAATCAGATTGATAAGAAATGTTTTTGTAAATTAGTAATTTTAAATAATTTGCATCTCACTTTACTAAATATTAAAATCTAAAGTTGTAAAAAATATTAGTGAATTTAGATTGGTCAAAGTTTTAAAGTTTAATCACTAGTTAGATTTTGGTTGTTGCCTATAGTTCTCTAGCCTATGGCACAAGCTAAAAATAAGAATAAAAAATGAATGTTTAATTGATAATAAATTAAAAAATTTAATATAAAGGTATGAATGAATCCAAGAGAAGACGAGTAAAACTAGAAGATTAGAAAATGAATTTTTTTTAATTATAAAATTTGAATGTGAAGAGTGGGAAACAATAGTAGTGGTGTATGGATGGAATTGGCCATACAATAATTTGAAGGGGGAGGGGGGTCAATTGCATTGGGATGTGGAGTGGGTAGACGACTGGGGTTATAGCTATCCAAGTCTAGTCACTACTAAATCAGGTCTTGGGTGGAACCGATTGCCTTAATTTTTATATATTCAGTATGATTGAATATTTGTAATTATTTAATTAAAGCTTCCAAGATCTTTTGATTAGATCAAATTATAATGTACAATTCTAACTACGGATGCATCTAATTATAATTATAATTTTTATATACATTATTTTGATAATATCGTTGTTGTTTATGTTAGAAATGCTTTAGAATAATCGGGGGGGCGGGGGGGGGGGGGGGGGGGGGGGGTTGGATTAGTTGTTCAAGGTCCAAATATCCTATTCAAACTTTTCACTAAGTATAGTGAGCCCATTCAATCATTCATTCATCCAAGCTATAACTTTTCTAACTAGCAAGTTACTGTAAATCAACATGCAAGCATAACACATAACACAGTGATTTACGTGGAAACCCAAGTTGGGAAAAACAACCAGTAGCATGCTACTCAATTCTCACTCTTCTGAAGTGATGCCTTGTGAAAGGCCTACCCTGTTAAAGGCTTACAACACATTGTTAAATGTGACCCTGTTAGAAGTGGGCCTGGTTAGAGGACTTTAGAACATTCACTTGGAATGCCACCCTGTTAAAGGATTTACAAATGGTTGTTAGGCCAACCTAAGTCCATAGGATTTTAGTATCTAATACAATTGCTAGAAAGTATTACAAAATCTTGACCTAACTACAACATACAACTTAACTTGTAGATCTCAGATCACTTCTTAGCTCATACCATTGCCTAGACTTCAATCTCTACAACTCTTCCAGCTTGCCCTCTTTTCAAGCTTAGTCTCCTTGAGTCTCCATGCTCAATGTACCAGTGCAATCATCTCTTCATGACCACTTATAGAAGCAGAGTCTCTATGCTCTTCCTTCTCCTAGATGTCTTCTCCTTGACACCCTTCTAATCACTTCGTAGTTTTGGCTCTTCAGCAACAATAGTATTAGCATCATTTGCTTCTTGGATTATGACTCCTTAAATAGAAGTCTTGGAGTTCTTTTCCCACTCGATTCTTCCACTCTTTAATTTTCAATTCGTATGGATTAGGTAGGATTCATTGCATCTAACCCATATTTTGTTTCCTTTATAAACTTCTTGAATAATCCTCTTGAATTCACCCAAAAATGGTTTACATAGAATTCTGTGCCACTAGCTCAGCATCCTTATCTTCCAACTAGTTCACAAAATTCAAGGTAACCTCTTTGTCAGCTCAGATTTGGCAAATCTTCATCATTTGAAATAATGAAACAGCTTGGCACTATTGAAATACTGGTGCTCGACACATACTGTGTTACTCGGCATCAACTATGTTTTTCCTGATGCTTGGCACCTAAAGATCACTCACCATAAACTAAGATTTTTTGATGCTTGGCACTTGAACTTTACTCGACATCAACTAAGATTTTCTAATTCTTGGCACCTGATCTTCACTCGACACTTGAAGATTACTCGGCATACACTAGAATTTCCTATTACTCGGCTCCTACTAAGAATTTTCTCGACTTCAACTAACTTGCTTGGCACCCATTAATGATCTTAGTTTAAACTTTGCAGTCAACCTTGTTACAACTTCTTCCTTCAATGTTTCCAAGTGTGACCAACCTCTGTATCTTTGAGTATGTTATCAATACATCATTTAACCATTATCTTAACTAATCCTTGCACTTCATTACAACATCATAACTCAACCTTTCCCTTAGGTGCTCTTGTTACATCTTGTTGATCAAATCCTCTTCATCAACCAACTAAGTAATAGTACTTGGATCTTATAAGCAAATGTCATTGATACAAGTGGCAGGTATGACATCAATGACAAAACAATGATTGAAAACAACAATCTTCCTTCTTTGCAACAATCTCCCTCTTTGATCTTCAATAATGAGCTTTTCAATCAGATTTCCAAAAATCTCCCTTTTTGGCATTGATGGCAAACCAAATTGATCAATCATCACACTAAACTATTTAACCAAATGCTAACTAGGTTAGAATAGTAAGACAAATGCCAAAAAGTAAATTGTAACTTCACATCTCCCTCTACTATTCTGATTGCTTTATTTCTGCTTCTCCCTCTTAGCTGTTGTATCCTTGTTCTTTATTTTTCTCCCTTCGTATTGCTCATCTTCTGTTGTTCTAATCAACTTTTGATTATTTTTGTCAACTTCTCCCTCATACTTTTGATCAACTAGATCATCAACATTCATCTTCTACTATTTTGATCAACTTCTGATTATTTTTGTCAACTTCTCCCTCATACTTTTGATCAACCAGATCATCAACATTTGATCAATTTCTCACAACTTCTCCCTCTTTGACAACAATGCCAAAGACATATTAGCATCTTAGCATGCAAGCGCAGCTTTTGCAGGTTCATTCAATTTCTCCCTCTGTCACCTTGCTTGTGACTAATTTGAAACTTCAGCGCTTCTACTACTTCAGGCATGAATCCTAAAGTAAACATCCTCTGCATCAATGTGTGAAATCTTTTACAATCAGCTCATTTGATGTAGGGCATTCTTACTTTTGCTTCAAGTAGCCTTGGCTAGGGGTATCACCCCTAACTTTCCTCTAAGATACTCAAAGCATCTTTAGGTAGTGCTTTTGTGAAGATGGTAGCAATTTGTTCCTTTGACCTAATATATTCCATCTTCACTTGTTTGTCTTCCACCAACTCTCTTACATAGAGATACTTGATTGCAATGTGCTTGGTTTTAGCATGGATTATAGGGTTCTTTGATATGTTGATAGCACTTGTATTATCACAATAAAGTATCACAAGCTTAGGTAACTCTTCCTTCATACCTTGCAACAAACGTTTGATACATACAATATTGGTGCAATTTATAGTAGTTGCAACATATTTAGCTTTAGTAGTGGACTGTGAGGTACAAATTTGCTTTTTGCTCGTCCATGTAATCAACCTTTTTCCCAAGAAAAATGCTCCTCCACTGGTGTTTTTTCTATCATCAATGTTATCTCCCCAATCTACATCAGTATAGGCTTTTAGTTCAAACTTTTCACTCATCTTCTAGTACAAACCAAAGTCATCAGTTCCTTTTAGGCACCTCAGTATCCTCTTTACTGCCATTAAGTGATTTTCTCTTGGATTTGTAGAAAATCTTGCCACTATTCCAACAACTAATGCAATGTCTGGTCTACTATGTACAATAGATTGCAACTTTCCAATCATTGATCTATACAATGTTTGATTCACTTCAGCAAACTCATCATTCTTGGATAGCTTATGTCCAGTTGCCATAGGTGTGCTAACTAGTTTTGACTCTTCTAATCCAAATATTTTGAGTATCTCTTTGATGTATTTGGATTGGGTCACAAATATGCCATGTTTCAATTGATGTACTTGTAATCCAACAAAGAATTTGATTTCTCCAAACATTGACATCTCAAATTCATGCTTCATTTGATTAGCAAAATCTTTGCAAAGAACATCTTTTCCTCCAAATATTATATCATCAACAAAGATTTTTGATATCAAAATATCTTTACCTTTTTTAGATTTGATGTACAACTTGTTGTTGTCATCTATTCTCTCAAATCCTATCTTCACAAGATATTTGTGTAATCTCTCATACCTTGCTCTAGGTGCTTGCTTCAATCCATAAAGTGGCTTGTGCAGTTTGCAGACCATGTCCTTGTTCTTCTCATCAACACATCGCTCTGGTTGTTCTATGTAGACTTCTTCTTCCAGTATATCATTCAAAAAAGTAGACTTCACATCCATTTGGTACACTTTGAAACCTTTGTATGCAGCATATGCAAGTAGCGTTCTTACTCCTTCCATTCTTACAACAAGGGCAAATGTTTCCCCATAATCCAATCCTTCTTCTTGTGCATAGCTTGTGCAAACTAGGTTGGCCTTGTTTCTTGTTATCTCACCATTTTCATCAAGTTTGTTTCTAAACACCCATTTGGTACCAATCACATTCTTATCAGCTGGTCTAGGAACTAGGGTCCAGGTTTTGTTCTTCTTAATCTGGTCTATCTCCTCTTCCATGGCTTTGTACCAATCATCATCTTGTAGTGCATCTTTCATTATTTTAGGTTCAACCTTGCTCAACAGACATGATTCATTCCTGAGTCTATTCCTTGTCATAGTTCTGGCATCCTTATCACTAATGATTTGTTCTGCAAGGTGATGTCTTCTCACATACTTGGCTAACCTTGGTTTTATCCTTCTTTCCATGTTTGATCCTTTCGTTTCAGAGTCATTTTGTTCTTCTTCATCTAGTATTTCATCATTCCTTTCATGTATACTATTTTTAGGATTAGAATGTGCATTTTCTACATTTTGCAGCTTGACATTCACTGGCTGAGACTCAGTAGATACTGAAATTTGTTGCTAATTCCCAACTTGATTTGCAGCATTGTCTTCAACAATCATTCCTTCATAGAAGTATATAAAGGATCTACAATCCTCTAATTACTTAGTTTCATCAACTTGAACTTATGCATGCTCATCAAAATTTACATTTGCACTCTCCACAATCTAGTTAGTGTTAGCATTCAAACACTTATATGCTTTGCTTCTAGTGGAGCATCCAAGGAATATGCCTTCATCACTCTTTGCATCAAACTTTCTAGTATCTTTAAGAATATAGCATTTATAACCAAAGACTTTGAAATTTTTAACATTAGGTGAGTGACCATACCACAATTCAAAAGGTGTTGCATTTGTACCTTTCTTGACTTGAACTCTATTCAGTGTGTAGACTGCAATACTTACAGCTTCTCTCCAGTATTTTAGTGCAACATTTTTCTCCATCATCAAGGTTCTAGCACAGTCAATTACTGACCTATTCCTCCTTTCAGCAATACCATTCTGTGGTGGAGTTCTTGCTGCTGATGTTTGCCTTTTGATGCCTTTGTCATTGCAAAATATTTCAAACTCTTTTGATTTGAACTCACCTCCTCTATCTAACCTTAGGCATTTCAGGTTCTTTCCTATTTCCTTCTCAACTCTGGCCAAATACCACTTGAACATTTGAAATGCATCAATTTTTTTCTTTAAAAACATAGCAGTCATCATCCTGGAATAATCATCTACAAATAACATTATGTATCTGTCTCTTAGGTAGCGTTGCACTTCTATTGGACCACATAAGTCTGCATGGACTAACTCTAGTACTTCTTTGGAAGTGTATGTTTTGCTTTTGAAGCTAGACTTAGTCATCTTCCCTAGTTGACATTGTTTGCACATTGTGTTTTCAGGTTTCTTCAATTTGGGTAACCCTCTAACCTTCTTCTTTTTGTTGATGCTAATCAGATTATCCAAGTTAACATGACACAACCTTTTATGCCATAACCACACATCATCAAGTCTAACAACAAGACATGTTGCATCTTCCATATCTAGGTAAAATAGATTACTCCTAATTTGTTCACCTTTTCCTATCAGATTTCCATCAGTGTCATAGATCTTAGCAGTTTTGTTTCCAAATTCAACTTTGCAACCTACATTGCCTAACTATGACACACTTAGCAAGTTGTAGTTCAGTCCTTCAACATAGTATGCATTATCACATGAAATTTTCTTTGTGAGTTTAATAGAGCCTTTTCCTTTGATTTGACATGGAGCATCATTACCAAATCTGATACTATTTCCATCATATTGTGTAAAGGTAATGAACTTACTTTTATCTCTTGTCATGTGATGTGAGCATCCACTGTCTATGATTCACTTGTCATTTTTGTTCACATAGGTAACCAATGTTGCTGCTTCATCTTCATCTTTATCTAATTCATCCTTCATGGCCACGTAGACTACTTCATCATCATTCTCATCAGAATCATCTTCAACAATGTAGCATCTTTTGCCTTTCTCCTTGTAATCTTTGTTGTCATCTTCTCGCTTGTTCCTATACTTGTTTCCTTCCTTGTAGTTCTTCTTCTATGTACATCCTGCAACAATATGACTTACTTCGTTGCAATTGAAACATATGATAGGGATCTTACCTTTGAATTTAAATTTACTTCTATGGAATCTCCTAGCCAATAGTGCCTCTAACTGTTCCACATCTTCCTCATTTGTGCTGCTATCATTGGATGCATGTTTTCCTTTTCTTCTCTTCATGCTTGATGTCTCCTCCTTAGTGTCTTTTATTTTCATCTTGGCCTTGAAAGCAGATTCAAGGTTCTCAGGTTTGTAGTTATCAAAATTGGACAATTCAAATGCAGTAAGTCTTCCCACTATTCCTTCAAAGGTTAGTGTGTTTCCTTGTACACACCTTAGCTCATGGATGGCTGAAACTCTAATAGCATAGATAGGGAGCAGAGTTCTTAAGTATTTTTCGATGACAATTTCTTCTTCCAATTGACCACCTAGACTTCTTATTGCACTTACCACTTCTTTCATTCTTGTAGCATATTGAGCAACATTTTCACCTTCCTCCATTTTCATGTCATCAAACTTTCCTCTTAAGATTTCTCTCTTTGCTCTTTGGACATTTTGATCTCCTCCGTAGATATCTGATAAGGCTTTCCACTTCTTGAATGCAGTGTCACAATCTTTGATGTCATCATATTTTTCATAGTTAAGTGCAGAGGCAATCTCCAACATTGCTTGATTGTGCTCCTTCTTTTTATTCAGATCATCTACAGTAAGAGGTCTTGTTGGATTTACATGTTCTATTCCAATTGAGGTTTGTGCATAGTCATCTATTGATCCAAGGTGCAATTTCATTAGACTCTTCCATGCAGTAAAGTTATCTTTGTTGAGCTTGGGAATTTCTCTCATGGACATCTTGATCAACCTACTTCTAGTACCTTGAAACTAAATCGGTAGATGACTCTGATACCAATTGTTAGAAATGCTTTAGAATAACTAAGATGGGAAGGGGGGGTCAAATTAGTTATTCAAGGTCCAAAAGTCCTATTCAAAATTTTCCCTAAGTATAGTGAGCCCATTCAATCATTCATTCATCCAAGCTATAACTTTTCTAACCAACAACTTATTGTAAATCAACATGCAAGCATAACACATAAGAAATCAACACATAACAAAATGATTTACGTGGAAACCTAATTTGGGAAAAACCACCAGTAACATGCTACTCAATTCTCACTCTTCTGAAGTGATGCCCTGTAAAAGGCTTGCCTTGTTAAATGTGACCTTGTTAGAGGATTTAACCACCCTATTAGAAGTGGGCCTAGTTAGAGGACTTTAAAACATTCACTTGGAATGCCACCCTATTAAAGGATTTACAAATGGTTTTTAGGCCAACCTAACTCCATAGGATTTTAATATCTAATATAATTGCTACAAATCTTGACCTAACTACAACATACAACTTAACTTGCAGATTTTAGATCACTTCTCAGCTCATACCATTGCCAGGCCTTCAATCTCTGCAACTCTAATAGGTTGCCCTCTTTTCAAGCTTAGTCTCCTTGAGTCTCCATGCTCAATGTACCAGTGTAATCATCTCTTCATGACCACTTGTAGAAGCAGAGCCTCTGTGCTCTTC
Source organism: Cupressus sempervirens (assembly GCA_028749045.1). Classification (NCBI taxonomy): domain Eukaryota; kingdom Viridiplantae; phylum Streptophyta; class Pinopsida; order Cupressales; family Cupressaceae; genus Cupressus; species Cupressus sempervirens. The sequence goes on from CM053791.1 coordinate 661,585,862, forward strand.
CTTCTCCTAGATGTCTTCTCCTTGATACCCTTCTAACCAACATTTGCTTCTTGATCTATGACTCCTTAAATAGAAGTCTTGGAGTTCTTTTCCCGCTCGATTCTTCCACTCTTTAATTTTCAATTCGTATGGATTAGGTAGGATTCATTGCATCTAACCCATATTTTGTTTCTGTTAGAAACTTCTTGAATAATCCTCTTGAATTTTCCCAAAAATAGTTTACATAGAATTCTGTGCCACTAGCTCATCATCCTTATCTTCCAACTAGTTCACAAAATTCAAGGTAATCTCTTTGTTGGCTTAGATTTGGTGAATCTTCGTCATTTGAAATAATGTAGCAGCTCGACACTATTGAAATACTAGTGCTCAACACATATTGCGTTACTCGACATCAATTGTGTTTTTCTTTATGCTCAGCACCTAAAGATCACTTAGCATCAACTAAGATTTTCTGATGCTTGGCACCTAAACTTCACTCATCATCAACTAAGGATTTCTGATGCTCGACACCTAATCTTCACTTGGCACCTAAAGATTACTCGGCACACACTAGAATTTTCTATTACTCGGCTCCTACTGATAATTTTATTGGCTTCAACTAACTTGCTCAACACCCACTAATGATCTTAGTTTAAGTTTTGCAGTCAACCTTGTTACAACTTCTTCCTCCAATGTTTCTAAGTGTGACCAACCTCTATATCTTTGAGTATGTTATCAATACATCATTTAACCATTTTCTTAATTGATCCTTGCAGTTCATTACAACATCATAACTCAACCTTTCCCTTAGGTGCTCTTGTTACATCTTGTTGATCAAATCCTCTTCATCAATCAGCTAAGTAATAGTACTTGGATCTTATAACCAAATGTCATTCCTACAAGTAGCAGGTTTGACATCAATGAAAAAATAATGATTGAAAACAAAAATCTTCCTTCTTTGCAACAATCTCCCTCTTTGATCTTCAACAATGAGCTTTTCAATCAGATTTCCAATAGTTTATTTATTTTTTAGTGGATTTTTTTTTTAAAGTGTAGATTGTTTTTTTTTTACCATTGTCTTATAGTAAATAAATAAATAGATAAAAATTCACATTTTGTTTGTTACAATGTCAAAAATCCTCACTAGGTAGCGTAGCTAGATGTTTTATACTTCATTCTATAGTGCTCTCTAAGATTTGTCTTTGTGGTTTGGTGCAAATGCTTGAGGCTTAGGCTTGGCTAGCATGTGATATGTCTCCATGAATCTATATGGTTCCCTCATCCCCTTTTTCTCCTACTTATCACTTTATCTCTCATTCAGAGGTTATTTCTAATGGGATGTAACCTTCCATGTACACTTTTGTGGCTATACACTCTTCTAATTTCAAGGTGAGTAATACAATGTGTGGTCCTTTTATATATCCCATAGCCCATGGGGCTATGAACACCAAGGTGGAACATATTTAGCATGAGATGCTTCACATGTTAAGGGTAGGTTGGCCTTTTATTTGTAGGGATCCTCTATCTTCTACTAAAAACCTCTTCCACGAGGGCATCAAAATCCATTGTTTTAGTCTTAATTAAGGAGCTAAAAAGGGGTTCTTTGAATAAGAATAGTTTTATGTCTCTAATGGCTTGATTAATTATTTCAATCAGGCTTGGCCAAACCATGTAAATCTATACAAAAGGATTATCGGGGCATCCCAATCTATGATTGGAGGTAATGTAAAAGTTAACTCCCTATGCAAGGGATTTTTTTTCTATTGTGTTCTTTGATTGTAACTCATTCTCTAGGAACATTGGGGTTTCTTTTGGGAGTGGACATGGGGGGTATATATTCCTTCTCAAGTTGTAGTAGCCAGATTTCAATTTTATCATGGAATATTTTATTGTGAAGCCTCTTTTGGTCCAGTTTCCAAATATCCCATATTAAGTTTAAAATGAGGATTGCTTCAAAGTTATATGGGATCCTTTGGGTAACTTATCTATTATTAAGTGAGACACTCCTCATTTAAATCATTAAAAAAATTCATTTGTCAAAGTGGAAATGAACATTATAATAAATCTTCTAGCAAATATCACTTTCCATTTTTTTATCATAATTAAACCCAACCTTTAGATTATAAAGGCTTGACCTTTAGATGTTTTGAAACAAGCCACATGGCCAACAATTGTACCTAACCTAAGGTCAAATTTGAGCAATAATATTGATGGACTAATGTTCTTCCACAACATTATATTGTGGATGGTCTTGCAAAATGTCATGTGAAGAAACCTAACTCCTTGGAGGTCAAGCAAGTTTTCTCCTTGTGGGAATTTTTAGTGATCCATCTAGATGTCAGGCATGAAAAATAGTGAAGAAATGATGAATCACATATTGATAGGTTATTGATATGTGCAAATTTATATTCACTTTGTTCAATGCTCATATAGGCAAGAGCACATTTGAATGATATTTAGGACAATTTAAATTATGACCAATTACCCATAATAAGAAATAATGTTCAAGATTATGAATAATAAGCCCTTCTATTATTATATGGGAACTTTGAAAGAAAATAACTATGATATTTATTTTTTCAAGATTGAGGGATGTGATCAGTATCTTCTTTTAATAAAGTTGAGCTTGTGATTATGGAGGTGGTTAATCACATACTAAGGAAGATGGATGTTATAGATTCATTCTTCACAATATAGGATGTTACGAGGACCAAAGGGTCTTGAAAATTAAAAAATAAGGAAGAAGGTAGTTTGGAAGGTGCTACAAGATGGGTGATTTAAGAAGAACTTTAATGGAGTCACCTAAAGAAATCCAAAAGTTTCAAGAGTAGAGCACATAATTAGGAATAAGAAATGATGAATTGTTGCCAAGATGGTTACAAGCCTCTCATAAAGGTTCCAATAATGAAGTGAAAGTCCAATCCTTTACCATGGGTTTAAGAAAATCTAAAGAGCTTCATTTGGATAAAGTGGAAGCAGAAGGTGATTCTCTCTTAGTAATTAATGTGATAAGGAAAGGGAGTACTTTTGGCTAACAATACATGATTTTTTAACATGTAGTAAGAAATAAGGATAAATGGGGATCAATCCTATCTCCTATTGTACATTAAGAAGGATGACAATAATTGAATAGGCTTGTAAGACTCCAAGCTTTGAATGGGTGTCTAGATTATTTCATTAGTATGGAAAATTGATACGAAGATACAAGATTTAGGATGAAGGGATAAAATTTTTGCATACAAAAACTAATAAAAAGTAGACAGCTTAGTGCAATAACCATAAATGGGGTCCAAAGGATGTGCTAGGCTTGTAATTTTTTGGTGTAGTTTTGGAGGGAAGTGATTGCCTAGGGAATTTTATTCCCTATGGGTTTTTACTGTTCACTCATTTGCAGACTATCTATCAAGTTCTGAATCCCATATTTGATCTAGTGTGTGTGTGTATGATGTTCAAAGTCATTATTTTGTCAATTTGCATCATTTCGTTTCTTATCCAAATGTCCACCAAGGTGCATACAAGGTTGTCTGCAATAAGGATCATTCAATGAGACTTCAATGATTGGGGTTTTTTGCACTATAAATAGTGTCTAACTTGTATTGTTGACTTTATTCAGAGCAATTTGAAACTTTCCAAACTAAGCTTCTAAGTTATGACTTACTCCTATTTATAACTTAAAATAGATTCCTAACATGTTTCTTCCCTATCTCACCAATCTAAAATGACAGTAAAGTTTATGTCTAATTTATTGAAAATATTACTTTGCCAAAAGGAAATGATTCGAACTAATGAGCAAAAACTGCTTTTAATTGAACTACAACAAGTAATCTAATTCTGAACAATTTTCATCAACTTTACCATATCTTTATCTACTAAAAATTATATCTTTAAATCATGTTCCTATTTTAACATGTTCTATACTTAAAAAATAATAAAACAAATTCTATTAAAAATAATAACAAACTTTCTAAAATACTATAAGAAAATCTATCTTATCATCATGATCCATTTGAGTAAAACAATTTCCATTTCCAATGCATCCAAAACATGAATATGGTCCAAAATGATTTCTCCCATTATCAAAGCTTCTATGTTGAGTGTCAAATTAAGCCTTTTTTTACAACTATGAAATACTGACACAATTCCTAAACTAGCTTCGTAAACTATGGAACTTTCAACTAAATTCCTAGAAACTATTATAACTTGCATATTCAAAATATAGCAGCAGTGTCCTCTCTCTAAAACATAGTAGTGGTAGAATATATAGCATTCCTTTTATTTTTAAAAAATAGTCAATTTGCATATACAAGATTGACTATAACAAAAGAAGATAGAACTATGAGTTTCATTCAAAAGAATAAGTCCATCAAATGTGAGCCAATCATTCATAAAAGTACGCGTTCATGCTTCAGTTGACTGGTTGTTTTCTTCAATTTTGTCATGCAGTTCTTTAGTTGACTGGATGTCTTGGTGTATATAGTTTGATCCTTCCCAAATATCTCCTCCTAAAAATCTGCAAGCATCTTGGACATGGAAAAATGTATAATAATACCACAAATTTACATATCCCAATTCAAATTAACTAAGGCAAAATATACATTTATCAACTAAAATCAACATTAATCCATTAGTTCAAAATTAACTCTAAAAGTCAATAACCTAAGTAAAAATGCATATAATTTCTATTATTTACACAAATTAACTTTCAAAAGATGTCTTTTTGGTTGTTGAAAACATGAATAAAAAGATGTATTAATTGACACCCATCATTTCTCCCCTCCTTGATTGAAAGGACAACCTCATCATGGTGGATCTATCAGGTCCCTATTTTCTTCTTGCATATGATCATTCAGACAAACTTTTCCAAAATTGTATGGCAGATATGCACTCTCAATCCAATATCCATTGCTAACAATAATGTCATGCATCCTATTGGCTCCTTATTTAACAGTTTTGAAAATAACCAAGAAACTAGACCAAAGAATCTAAGGCTAGCAAATTCCTATGATGGATACCCTCGACTACAATCTTGGGCCAACTATAAGGCATAACTCCTTCACTTTAGGCTCTACTAGACCTAGGCGGGTTAACCTTGAGGTTCTGATATATGGTACTAGTCCAATTTAAAACATAAATTTGAACCTATTAATCAGTAGATGCAACCCTTTTATCTTCTGATACTTATGCAATAACATAGGAATAAAATAGCTACAAATCATAATCTATGACCCCATAAGCTAAGTGAGGGTTAATTCCTTTCAGCCCACTACAAAACATGAAATACTAAATTTATTTGATTTAAAAAGATTTGTGCAAATGAACTTCATATAAGCTTGCATCTGATTTAGTGATCAGTGCCTTATCTATTGGAACATAGAGTCATTACCAGTAGGATGACCTAACTTGATTGTCTTACAATTAAGTTTGTCAACTGAAATTCCCAAATTCCATTCTTATGAAATATCCCCTTCATACACCCAGAAACCCTATCAAAACATTGAAGCATTTACTCGAATCCTTGAATCAAAAGCAACAATAGATCTGATATACAACTCATCCAAGATGTCTTAAATCAAATGAACCTTATTCACTCAATCTCAAAACTAATAACATATGAAGAATTAGGGGACAGAATAAGAAAACCCAAATATTTCATTGTAAATCCCCTTTTATATTCATCCATGGAAAGACTGAATACATAAACTGGTAAAACTAAATGTAACTTAAGATACTTCACATGATCTATCATCAACTTTCCATTATCTTAGAATAACAACACATGAAATGAAAAGAAATTTCCAGAAGAGCAGATGTGTAGCCTTTACTATCAGAGCATAGCTCAATAGATAGGAAGCAAAACCATCAACAACCTTGGTTTCATAGTGAAAACTGGAACCCTACTAGTATCCCATAGAAAATTGCCAACCCCTTCAAAGAAAGAGAAAGAGAATGATATAGGAGAAATGAATTCTCGGATCTGATATGAGAATGACAAGTGTCCACTTGAAATTCCATCTCCTACCAATGAAAAGAATCTCTCTAATCTCTCTCTGCAACTACATATCAAATCTTCAATCATTTTGAAATATTTTAGATATTTTGATGGAAATCATAACTAATTGCAAAAGACAATTTTTTTTGAGAAATTCCATCAAAAAGCAAGAAAATTGTGAAATAATTGAAGCAAAATTCATCATTATGTGTCAAATTTCAACAAACCGAGCCAAACAAGCAAATCAAATGCATCCCAACTGAATTTTGATGCTCCATGATGAAAATTGCCCATTTTGTTGAGAATGCCCCATAAATAACAAATTCACTTATAACTCAAACTAGTGAATAGCTATGCAAAAAATGACCTCAGAAATGGATAGCTCGTCTCTTCCTAGTTCCAATGGTATATTGGAGTGCCTATTTTGATGAAAAACTCCCCCAGTTATGACCATTTGAAGTTTAGGCTCCCAACCATGAACAGAGCTTAAAATGAAAAATTTAAAAATTTATATAGTTTGAACTATAGAAAAACTTTAAAATCATTTAAATCTTTCATCCTTTTGAAAATTCATGCGTTAATGTATCTTTGAATTTAATTTGTATTCACATTTAAATCTCCCACTGATGCCAAGTGTCAATCATTTATTTGTCATTCGCCATTTGAGATATTTTTAATTAATTAATTAATATATTAATTAGTTCTTTTAATTCCTCCATCTCCATTTCTCGTAGCACCGAAGGGCACATATTTTTTTATTTTTGACCACATGGCAAGAAAATCTCATAGTAGCATAACGTCTTCAAGCTTGGCGACTTGCTCATATGCCAAAATCAATTTCTGGAGCATCATAACCCTCTTTATTTTTCTTTACATTCTTACGACTGACCGTAACATTGGAGCTCTTTAAAATAATTTCTACGCCCTTACACTGGGCCTCCTATAGCATTGTGGATCCTTTTAAACTTTCTCTTCGGTCAGATGCCAACTTCAATTTTTGTAGCATCGGAGGACTACCAAATCTCACCTTCTACTCTTACACTAGGCTGTCATGTGTCACCTCTTCAACCACACACTTCTTTGGTCAAAATTTCTCCCACCTGGCCCCACATGATGGGTTTCATAGGCATATGTTGGTCTTCCAATGTGTCTCTTTAGACACTTAGCTTAATGTGTGATGTTGTATTTAAACATTTAAATTTACCCCGCCACAGTGAATGTGGGATATATCGTTATAACCTCGCTCTATCATTTTCCTACTCTAGTGGGATTCCTCTTTTCTTTCGTGTTGATGCTCTGCTAGCGTGGGCTGAAAATGAGAGGAATGCCTCCTCTATTTTAGCCGCTATTTGCCTTTGCTTCCTTTGAATCAGGACCAACCCCTGCAAACTATGCCTCGGCCCTTGCATTTTTTTTGCCCATGTGTTTTTAACTTCTTCAAAACACCTTGCTTGCTCTTCAATCGTGGGGAATCTCCTTCCATGGGCGGCTTCCATGCATGTGACTCCCCTGCTGTTCACATAGTAGCCTTCCATGGGAGACATGGGTTGCTCTTTCTTACACATTAGCCGGCTTTGGGCTTTTCTTTTTGCTTTGGCATTTTCTTCCTTTCATACAGTGCATCGTAACTCTCATTGCCTCTCACTAGATTTGGATAGCTTGCTTTTGCCTTGAAGGAAGACTCACTCAAATCTCCATCAAATACTTCAATTTCATCCACGTAGATCTATGAGATGTCCTGTTTGGCAGTGATGACCCAGCAAAAGCTGCTCTCGCCTGTGGACAACCTATGCAGAATGTGGCACCTTTGACAAGTGATGCTCCAAGACCTACCAAGCCTCAGGAAAATGAACCTGCAAAGAACTCAAAGCCTTAGGAAAATGGACCAAAAGCTCTTGTGGGTGTGCAATTGAATGCTTAAAAGTAGCACATATGGATAAACCAATGGGTCTTTCCCATTCTTTATGCAATATGATGGCTTGAACTTGTTCAGTTAGTTCTGAAGATCTTCTAAATTATATGGTGCCAGACCTTCTGGAACAAATGCTAAGGATGAACTAGCACCCCCGGTGTCTTGAATAATAGCTAACTTGAACCATAAGAAATCCTCAATGGTGTTGAATAACATTTGAAGGTCTCTAAGCAACCAATTAATTTGCTGGCAGCTCCAAGAGACAATGGCATACAGTAGCAACTTGTGTTTATCATATCCAACCCTCTCTACATTTTTTTAATATCACTTCTAAACTGGTCCATGAAATCAAAGTCACCACCGCTGACACTTTATCAAACCCATCATTTTTATCAATTAGGTGAGATTTTAGTCGGGCCCCAAAAGTGGGTCTGACTAATTTTTTTTTCTCGTTTTCAGACAATTGATACACAGATTGATCTATTAATCTTTTTAAACTATCCAAAATAAAAAATCAAGCACTAAATCATCACTTGACACTCATTTTATCACTTTATGCAAACTGTAAATTCTGTAATGACACTGCTCAAATTTGGTCTCAAAATGCTGATAAAGGCTCAAGAAATTTCATCAAACAACTCACATACAAGGGTCATATGACTGATATAGTATTTCAGTTTGCTTTAATGACTCTTCTTCAATTTGCATCAATGAGAATCTTTTGCAAGAAGACTCAAAATTGACTACACAATGACCTAACATGAATGTGCAACTTATTTTGACAATATTCAATGCATATATATAACTAAAAACTACTTGCAATATGTTGTTACAACAAATAGTAATTATGACAAACACTTTGGATGCAACCTATGATGGCGTTAATGCACTTATAGCCAAGTGGTATTAACAGAAACACTTGGTATGCAAAATTATAACATTATTTATGCCAAAAAGAGAACCTACAGCCAATTGACATTTTGTCAAACAATTGGCATGCAAACTAATAAGCTGATCATGAATGATAAACACATATTCAATTACAACTATATCAGACTTGCAACTTATGTCCCCTTTATTGCACACAAAATGTCAACTACAATGCTAGTATGAAATGGCCAAGACTCTTGGCTTACATCCACAAGAATAATGTGTAAATTTGTTACAAACTTTCACCTACAGCCATACCTTCTAATAGACATCTAAATGATAAGAAAAAATGCATGGAATATCCAAAGGAACCTGATTGTAGATGGCTGTAATAATTTTCTTTGCTTTTTCGAATTTGCTTTTTCGGATTGCTTTTTCGGACTACTTTTTTTTAGACTACTTTTTCGGACTACTTTTTCGAATTGCTTTTTTGGACTGCTTTTTGTACTCAAATAATTTTCCTCAATGTAGCACAAAAATTGAAGTATCTTCCTCCCAACTGCAATAATTCAAGTGATATTTCACACCCTCAAAATTGCGTACCAATTGAGAGTTTTTGTTCTCAATGGCCAGTTGTGACTACTGCAGAAACCCTAGGCTCCACAATGCACATCAACAAACATCAACATCAACAACAACAAATCTGCCTGGTGAGAATGAAGCCCAGGATGCCTATTTATTCTTTTTCCTCCACTTTCTCCAAAAACTTCTAGAACATTAATTTATTTATTAAGTGACTTTATAAAATATTTTATAATTCAAGTCACTTTATTAAATTAATTAAATATAAAGTTACCTTTTAATATTTGTTTATTTGATAACTTTATAAATAATTAACTTAATACCACTTATTTATTTAATTAAAATAATTAATTAGTCATCCTCATAAAATATTTATTATTTTGGACAACTTAATTAATTAAATTAATTAAATCAAATTGCCTCCAAAAAAGGGACATGACAGTTCGCCCCCCCTGAAATTGCTTGTCCCCAAGCAATCTCAGCAACAAGTACCATTCTCCTCCACCTAGATCCCAAGTGAAAACTTGTGTAATATCCCAATCCTCACCATACTCCCATGAAGAAATCATCAACATCAACAGTATAAAAATCAGCAACTGAGAAACTGCACTCAACACCCAAACAACTGACATCACTGACAAAATCATCTGACGACCAACTGTAGATGCCGATAGAAGAAACCACTCTGCAAAACTCAAGCCAACTGAAACATCAACTCTATCAAAACTCAAATCCTTGTCTAATTGACACTCGCACCCAACTGCACTGTGGATATGACAATAGCCATAGGTACCTGAGTCACTGCCACCAAATCCAATCTCTGATAAACTGTCCTGGTGTGTCGATATTGTAGGCTATGTAATTGCAACTACCAATTCTATTTGCAAAAGATGGTGCCAATCCATCCCATAATGGATGGTAAGAAATTGGAGCCGATCTACACCTGTGTGAAATCAAATCTTCTATCTCTAGGTCAAAAGAAAAATGATGAGTGTACCCCACCATATAATGCCGGTAGGAACCCCCAAACTTTGCTACTGGCTCACCATCATTGAATTGGGAATCAACAGATGGCTCCAATCTCTGATTTTGAGTGGTTGTAGGCTGGATAAGACCCTGTGCAATCTGCTCAACAAACCCCACCTCAAAATCACAGTGAGGTAGCATAGTAGAAAGGATCACTATAATCTCCCCAACCAATCTGTGAATAACACTAGTACCTCGGATGAGAACACCTTCTGACACTTTATGCGAGTCCAGACGAACACATGCACTATCCAAAAAATACTCCATGAATGGTTCAGTGCAGTAAAAATTATATGAGGAAGCATCAACATACTCCCCTGCACACCACAACTGATCCCTCTGTAAAGGTGGCACGACCAATTGTACCACACTATCATCTGTATGAGAAGAATCAATCTGGAGACTCGACTCCACTGGTATCCCAAACTCATTAGGACCAGGTACTTCCAAATCCTGAACATGTGTGTTAGCCCCAAAAACATGTTCCTCAGTAACAACTACAGGGGTGTACTCACCACCAACCACCTCAATATACAAATGAACTGGGTCTGGGGCTGGTTTAGATCGCAAATGCTCCAACTCCACGGTCACCTCCTTTAACTGAAATTGCGACTCTTGTAGATCTCGCTGTGTGTCCTCCAAAGTCTCAGTAGTCACTATGAGCTCCTAGGTAAGCTCACTCACCTCCTCCTCACGATCCAAGAGTGCCTCATAGGCTGTACTCCCCCACTCAACCAGGTGATCATGGTCGGCTACCAATTGTAAGTAATCCTGTCTCAAAACCTTGACAGCTTCACACAAGGCATGAATCTCTGCCAAAGAAAAGTAACCACCACTGGACTCATCTATCATAGAAGCACCCCAACTAGTAATGGCCGACAACTGATGAGCAGTATCAAAATGCTCAAGAGCAGTAGTGATATCTCTCTTGCCAACTCTTAACTGGCCGGTCACATGGTGACTTTGCACTATGGGCCTCCTATGAACCGTCTCGAATATGCTATCCACACTTTGAGAGAAAGCTAAACCAAATGAACTCCCCTAAAGATCACCAACGTGTAAAGATCACCAACGTTCAGTGTACTTACATCTGAGTACACCTCCACACCCTGAACGCAAGCATCAGACTCATCCTCATCTAACTCCGAAGAAGCTGTTGCTGAAACTATCTCATCATCACAATCTCTAGCTCCCTCGTCCTCTACAACTAACTAAGAGTCCATATCCTAAAAAATATCATCAGGGGTCACTAATAAAGTAACTCCCTCAACGGACAAGGTAGCCCTGGCTAAAACAAACTCTTGCCACTCAGACTCTACCTCATCCTCATTCATCTTTAGCTGGTTCCTCAAACTATGTAAACCATGCGAAGTATCTCTAGCTTCATCCTTGAAGTCCTCCTGAAGTATTGTGTGCCCAACATCTTCCTCCAAGCTGGTCTAATTTTTGTCCTCCCTAGATTCAGCTATATGTTGGTCACCAACTGCTGCAAACTCCTTGTAGAGGTTTCTAGATACCTCACTTGTAGATACCTCTTGTTCCTCCTCCTCTTTGTTCTATGATGTAGTCCTCTTAAACATGGAAGCCATCAATTCATTCATCCTTTTCTGACTTTCATCCAACCTTTTCAAATTTTGTTTAAGCTTCTTCATATCTTTATCCCATTGCTTCTGGGTACTTGAAGTAAACATGATTAACTAACTGATTCAATGTCCAATCTACCCAACAGGATGGCAGGTCAATAGCTTTGATACCACTGTAATGACCCTGCTCAAATTTGATCTCAAAATGCTGATAAAGGCTCAAGAAATTTCATCAAACAACTCACATACAAGGGTCATATGACTGATATAGTATTTTAGTTTGCTTTAATGACTCTTCTTCAATTTGCATCAATGAGAATCTTTTGCAAGAAGACTCAAAATTGACTACACAATGACCTAACATGAATGTGCAACTTATTTTGACAATATTCAATGCATATATATAACTAAAAACTACTTGCAATATGCTGTTACAACAAATAGTAATTATGAAAAACACTTTGGATGCAACCTATGATGGTGTTAATGCACTTATAGCCAAGTGGTATTAACAGAAACACTTGATATGCAAAATTATAACATTATTTATGCCAAAAAGAGAACCTACAGCCAATTGACATTTTGTCAAACAATTGGCATGCAAACTAATAAGCTGATCATGACTGATAAACACATATTCAATTACAACTATTTCAGACCTGCAACTTATGTCCCCTTTATTGCACATAAAATGTCAACTACAATGCTAGTATGAAATGGCCGAGACTCTTGGCTTACATCTGCAAGAATCATGCTTAAATTTGTTACAAACTTTCACCTACAACCATACCTTCTAATAGGCATCTAAATGATAAGAAAAAATGCATGGAATATCCAAAGGAACCTAATTGTAAATGGCTGTAATAATTTTCTTTGCTTTTTCGAATTTTCTTTTTCGGATTGCTTTTTTCGGATTACTTTTTCGAACTACTTTTTTGGATTGCTTTTTCAGACTTCTTTTTGTACTCAAATATTTTTTCTCAATGTAGCACAAATAGAAGACTAAAGTATCTTCCTCCTAGCTGCAATAATTCAAGTGATATTTCACACACTCAAAATTGCGTACCAATTGAGAGTTTTCGTTCTCAATGGCCAGTTGTGACTATTGCAAAAACCCTAGGCTCCACAATGCACGTCAACAACAACAAATCTGCCTGGTGAGAATGAAGCCCAAGATGCCTATTTATTCTTTTCCTCCACTTTCTCCAAAAACTTCTAGAACATTAATTTATTTATTAAGTGACTTTATAAAATATTTTATAATTCAAGTCACTTTATTAAATTAATTAAATATAAAGTTACCTTTTAATATTTTTTTATTTGATAACTTTATAAATAATTAACTTAATACCACTTATTTAATTAATTAAAATAATTAATTAGTCATCCTCATAAAATATTCATTATTTTGGACAAATTAATTAATTAAATTAATTAAATCAAATTACCTCCAAAAAAGGGACATGACAAATTCTGTGTTAGGATGCCTATTGCCTAGCTTTAAAAACTGACCCAAATAGATAATTGGGCTCCAAAATTAATAAAATTGAATCTCTATCCCACACACTTTTACTTGGTCAAATCTCATCTAATGATGACATCAGGGTCAAAAGATATCAACCTCCAAAGTTGCTTACTTCAAATCACCTACACATAAACATGTTAGAAAACCACAAAGTGGGTTCGGATTTGGCTTTGAAATATGGGTAAACTAATACTTGGGAAAACAAAAATTGGGGTGTTGGTTCATTGTCATGAGGACAATATGAATCTAGGATTTGGACTCATGGAAAATAACATGACGCATTTGTCGAGCAGTCAAAGTGGGCTACTCAGAATTTGCAGAACAAGAAACATCAATAAAAATGTTTTTTTGTAAATGGAAAGGTCGTGGGAAAGTGTGTAGACGAATTTATCAAAACTTGAAAACTGCCACACTTGTAGTATTTTTAGTAAAGAACATAATGGTACAATCCATTTGGTCCCACCAGTCATGGACTCAAAGAATTGACATTCCGAATAGGGCTCCCGATCAATCTGCATTTTTTATTACTAGTGAAATTTTATAAATTGCAAACAGAATCGCGTTTGAAAATTGATCAAACGGATTTTTCATAAGCTCAAAATTGGAGCAGCGAAAGTCTTTGACCCATAGAATATGATGCAAAAGTAATTTTCTTCTTTGGGTCAACTAGTCAAAAGTTATAACTTGTCAAACAGGGCTACCCAAAATTATGAACAATATGCAGATTTATAACAGAGGCAACTGACCAGCTTTGAGATGTTCAAAACCTAGTCAAAATATGTTGAAACGACTTGAAACTTGAAAAATAGGTTCTTTGATATACATACTAAACATCCTCAAAGTGGTGAATCTTGAAACATTTTTGAGTAAAAGATATTCAAAGGCAAACTAGGCTACTGTCGTTGTTTGACACTTGGGCAAAAATGCAGATTTAAAAATTACGCAAAACAAGACTTCACGAAATGGCTCAGAATGTCAGTTTATCAATACAAAACATATGCATATGTCAAATGAAGGGTGTTAAACAACTAAAACACCACCTAAGACTTTAAATGACAACTAGCTACATATGCACAAAAAGCATTCATAGGGGGCTCAAAGTGATTCAAAATTTGGAATAGACACTCAAAATGGGAATGCAATTTTGAGTGCCACCAATGGCTCTATCTAGGGATGCATGCCCCTTGTGGGAATGGTAAGAATTTAGATCTTTGGATGAAGCAGACCACACACCAAACTTCTGTCAAATAGCTTTATTGAAAGCAAGGAAACTACTACTATGTACACATGATGGCCTCGGGCCACCAAAAAGTTTTCAAAACTCCTTACCTCTATCATACACCTAATTCTCATTGATAATTTCTTAAGGTAAACTGAAATTATCTTTCTCATCAATTCCACCAATCATATTGGCATCTTGAAACAAAACACTTGGCAAAACTGAATTCACACCTTCATTCTCATAGTGCATGTACAAATCAACATTAAACTCTTCATCTTGCTCACTATGAAAATATGAATCAGCATGATCATAACTACTGATATCAAGCTTATATTGATTATCACTAACTAAATCATGGACATCTTCAACCGAAAACACAAAAGTTTGGTACTCTACTCCATTCAACAAGTTACATGAATCAAATTGTAACTCACCTTGTGCCTCTGGATGTGAAGAGTATGTAAAATCTAATTTCTCCTCATTTGTAACATCAGTAGTCTGTGAATCAGATTGAACATTTGCTACAACCTCTTTACACTCAAACAACTGATTAGATACCAAATCACAAGAATCATCATGAAATTGCACATTCACAATATGCTGATCGGTATCAATGTTTCCCTCAAACAACTCACTAGAATAAATCACTTCATTAGTATTACTTTCCTTAGCTCATGAGCAATTTGAATGTATCTCAACCTCATGAAAACAAGAAGAAAGTGAACCAACAACAAACCTTATCTCTAAATCTTTCTTCTCAACATAGAAGTCACCATGTGTACTGATATACAGATTACCATCACATACACCTCCTAAACTTGACATAGCATATTTTGAAACTGTATCTTCATCAACATCAAATTTAGGGGAAATGACTTCATCGTATGAAAATGCAAAATGTGGCAAAGCACAAGCATCCTTAGATGGGTTAGCATACCTTTCAAAATCATGAGCCAACAAATCTAAAATCTCATCAACACTTAACAAAACTTCATTACTAGTTTATTTTCCTTGGCTGTGATTGTTATCAGGATAGCTTGACACATTTATAACAATAGACTCATTAGTAATGTTTTCTGAATAATCAAAACTCTAATCATCATATACATTTTCTTCTTTAGACAATACCTCAACAACCAGAATCTTAACACATTCACATTCATCACTAGAAGAAAAACTCTTACTGCTGTTATACTTTTCCTCTTCTTTATAATCATTATCATAATAGGATGAATCCACACTATTCAAGTCATCTTATTGCTGATTACTATCCTTTGATTCATAAATTTGAGACTCTTCATTTTCAATGAATTCATTGCATTCATTAACTTTAGATTCATTAACATTCAAAGTACTTTCAATCTCTATGATAAAATCTTGGATTTCAGTAATCTTTTCTAACCTTGACTTTACTGACCAATCAATTGAATGAGGCATAAAAACTTCTAAGAGTACCACTTTCCAGGAAGACTCCTTAGTTCTAAAGGACTCATGAAGATTCATGACTACTGATTTAAACTTCATGTAAATTTGAAATCCATTAAGACCCTTAATATTACCAATTGTATTTCTTATCATTATGACAGTCTTATCATGAATCTTTCTTTTCAGCTTAGTAATATTTGCACAAACACTTTCAAGAGTTGGCACATCACTTTCAGACCTAGATTTTGAATCCATATTATAAACTATTGAACATCTACCTCAATTTTCTTAGTGCTGAAACCACTAGATGGAGGCAACCATTTTATTCATTCAATTTTTGTGAGAGACAAATACATGAAAATTGAAAATACCTTTATGTGTTGCTACATTAAACCTCTGATTTGCTGATTAGCACTGTGTAAACATTGAAATCCTTCACACCATAGATAAAATCCTTTGTAGAGCCACCACCTCCTTGAAGAGGAAAATGAAATCACAACAGTGATTCACCCTTTGAGATCAACTACTTTAGCAGATACAAACAACCACATAAACTATCAATCAAGAAACCTATACTTCCTCTTTCCAAACAAACTAGATCTGCTCAAAAATACTGAAAGCCTCTGATATTAAAATAAAGCATGCACTAGTACAAAGATTTAGACTAGAGTCACCACTCACTCCTAGTGAGGAAATATTTTGAAACAATTTACCACTTGTAAATTCTGAACCAGACTTTCAATATGGAAAAACTTGTAGATCATTAACATTGTGAGACATGAATCTTCAATAGAGAAATGGAAAACACCTCACAACCCTACTACTGTAGCAAATTCTTACTTACTGTATTGAATCTTTCTTCAAATTCTCAAGGTTTTTCTATTATACAGATTCAAAAAATGCTATGTATACCAGAGATTCTAGTACTTTTAAACAATGAATTCCTTCATAGACTCCCCAGCAGAGTTGGCATTTTATTGGTGACTCAGATGGGCAAAACCATACTAAAAATAGGACTAAAGTATTCAATTCACACCAGAGGTTCTTGTCCTTTTAACAAGATGTATTACCATCTTATCTCCCCAATAGAGTCACCATTTTGTTGGCTAACTTAGATGGGAAAAACCATACTGAATATGCAAAATATATTAGGCATTTACAACCTTTGTCCCTAGTAGAGTCGCCATCTTATTGGCTCCTGATTTAACAGTTTTAAAAATAACCAAGAAACCAGACCAATGCATCTAAGGCTAGTAAATTCCTATGACGGATACACTCGACTGCAATCTTGGGCCAACTATAAGGCATAAATCCTTCTTCACTTCAGGCTCTGCTAGACCTAGGCAGGTTAACCTTGAGGTTTTGATATATGGTACCAGTGCAATTTAAAACATAAATCTAAAACTATTAATCAATAGATGCAACCCTTTTATCTTCTGATACTTATGCAATGGCATATGAATGAAATAGCTATAGATCATAACCTATGAACCCATAAGCTAAGTGAGGGTTAATTTCTTTCAACCCACTACAAAACATGAAATACTGAATTTATTTAATTTAAAAAGATTTGTGCAAATGAACTTCATATCAGCTTGCATCTGATTTAGTGATTAGTGCCTTATCCATTGGGACATAGAGTCATTACCAGTAGGATAACCTAACTTAATTTCCTTACAATTAAGTTTGTGAACTAAAATTCCCAAATTCCATTCTTATGAAATATCCCCTTCATACACCCAGAAACCCTATCAGAACATTGAAGCATTTACTCAACTCCTTGAATCAAAAGCAACAACAGATCTGATATACAACTCATCCAAGATGTCTTAAATCAAATGAACCTTATTCACTCAATCTCAAAGCTAATAGCATATGAAGAATTAGGAGACAGAATAAGAAAACCCAAATAATTCATTGTAAATCCCCTTTTATATTCATCCATGGAAAGAATGAATACATAAACTAGTAAAACTAAATGTAACTTAAGATAATTCATATGATCTATCATCAACTTTCCATTATCTTAGAACAAAAACACATGAAATGAAAAGAAATCTACACAAGAACATATGTGTGGCCTTCACTGCTAGAGCACATCTCAATAGATAGGAAGCAAAACCATCAACAACCTTGGTTTCACAATGAAAATTGGAACCCTACTGGTATCACAGAGAAAAATATTAACCCCTTTAAAGAAAGAGAAAGAGAATGATATAGGAGAAATGAATTCCCAGATCTAATTTGAGAATGACAAGTGTCCACTTGAAATTCCATCTCCTAGCAGTGAAAAGAATCTCTCTAATACCTCTCTACAACTGCATATCAAATCTTCAATCATTCTAGCCTCCGAAAGCATGAAATATTTCAGATATTTTGATGGAAATCATAACTGATTGCAAAAGACAAAAATTCTAAGAAATTCCATCAAAAAGCAAGCAAATTGTGAAATACTTGAAGCAAAATTCATCATTATGTGTCAAATTTCAACAAACTGAGCCAACCAAGCAAATCAAATGCATCACAACTAAATTTTGATGCTCCATGATGAAAACTGCCCATTCTGCTGAGAATGCCCTAGAAATCACAAATTTGCTTATAACTTGAACTAGTGAATAGCTGTGCAAAAACTGACATTAAAAATGGATAACTCATCTCTTCTCCATTCCAATGGTATATTGGAGTGCTTATTTTGGTGAAAAAATCCCCCAGTTATGACCATTTGAAGTTCAAGCTCCCAACCATGAATAGAGCTTAAAATTAAAAAAATTAAAAATTTATATAGTTTGAACTATATAATTTTTTTAAAATCATTTAAATCTTTCATCCTTTTGAAAATTCATGCATTGATGTATCTTTGAATTTAATTTTGTATTCACATTTAAATCTCCCACTGATGCCAAGTGTCAATCCTTTATTTGTCATTTTCCATTTGTGATATTTTTAATTAATTAATTAATATATTAATTAATTCTTTGAATTCCTCCATCTCCATTTCTGGTAGCATCGGAGGGCACATACTTTTCATTTTTGACCACACGACAAGCAAATCTTGTAGTAGTGTAAAGTCTTCAAGCTTAGCCTCTCGCTTATATGCCAATCTCAATTTCTAGAGCATCGTAATCCTCTTTATTTTTCTTTACATTCTTATGACTGAGCGTAACATCGAGGATCTTTAAAATTTTCTCTATGCCCTTACACTGGGCCTCCTGTAGCACCGTGGAGCCTTTCAAACTTGCTCTATGGTCATATGCCAACTTCAATTTTCGTAGTGTCGAAGGACTGCCAAATCTCACCTTCTGCTCTTACACTATGCTGCCACATGTCACCTCTTCAACTGTGCACTTCTTTGGTCAAAATTTCTCTCGCCTAGCCCCTCACAATGGGTTTCATAGGCATGCGTTGGTCTTCCAACATGTCTCTTTAGACACTCAGCTTGATGTGTGATGTTGTATTTAAGCATTTAAATTTACCCTGCCACAGTGAATGTGGGATATATCATTATAACCTTGCTCTGTCATTTTTCTATCGCAGTGGGATTCCTCTTTTCTTTGGCCTTGATGCTTTGCTAGTGTGGGCTGAAAATGAGAGGAATGCCTCCTCTATTTTAGTTGCTCCTTGCCTCTGCTACCTTTGAATCGAGACTAACCCATGCCAACTATGCCTCGGCCCCTGCATTTTTCTGCCCATTCATTTTTGACTTCTTCAAAACACCTTGCCTGCTCTTCAATCATGGGGACTCTCCTTTTGTGGGTGGCTTCCATATGTGAGACTCTCCTATTATTCATGTAGCAACCTTCCATGGGAGATGTGGGCTGCTCTTTCTTACACATTGGCTGGCTCTGTGCTTTTCTTTTTGCTTTGGCATTTTCTTCCCTTCATACAATGCATTGTAATTCTCATTGCTTGTCACTAGATTTGGATGGCTTGCTTTTTACTTGAAGGAAGACTCACTCAGATCTCCATCAAATACTTTGCTTTCATCTGCGTAGATCTATGAGATGTTTTGTTTGGCAGCGATGAGCTAGCAAAAGCTACTCTCACCCATGGATAACCTATGTAGAATGTGGCACCTTTGACAAGTGATGCTCTAAGACCTACCAAGCCTTAGGAAAATGGACTTGCAAAGACTTTGAAGCCTCAGGGAAATAGACCAGAAGTTCCTGCGGGTGTGTAGCTGAATGCTTAAAAGTAGCACATATGGATAAACCAATGGGTCTTTCTCATTCTTTATGCAATATGATGGCTTGACTTGTTCAAGTAGTTCTAAAGATCTTCTAAATTATATGGTGCCAGACCTTCTAGAACAAATTCTAAGGATGAACTTGCACCCCCAGTGTCTTGAACAACAGATAACTTGAACCAAAAGAAATCCTCAATGGTGCTGAATAACATTTGAAGGTCTCTAAGCAACCAATCAATTTGTTAGCGGCTCCCAGAGATAATGGCATATAGTAGCAACTTGTGTTTATCATATCCAACCCTCTCTACATATTTCAAATATCACTTCTAAACTAGTTCCATGAAATCAAAGTCACCACCGCTGACACTTTGTTAAACCCATCATTTTTATCAATTAGGTGAGATTTTAGTCAGGCCCCAAAAGTGGGTCTGACTAATTTTTTTTTCATTTTCAGACAAATGATATATAAATTGATCCATTGACCTTTTCAAACTATCCGAAATCAAAAATCAAGCACTGAATCATCACTTGAAACTCATTTTATCACTTTATGCAAACTGTAAATTATGTGTCAGGATGCCTATTGCCTAGCTTTAAAAATTGACCCAAACAAATAATTGAGCTCTGAAATCAACAACACTGAATCTCTATCTTGTACACTTTTACCCCGTTGAATCTTGTCTCATGATGACATCAGGGTCAAAAGATATTGACCTCCAAAGTTGGTTACTTAAAATCACATGCACATAAACATGTTAGAAAACCACAAAGTGGGTTTAGATTTGGCTTTGAAAACTGGGTAAACGAACACTTGGAAAAAAAAATATTGGGGTGTTGGTTCACTATCATGAGGACAATATGAATCTAGGATTTTGATTCATGATGAATAACAAGACACATTTGGCGAGCAATCAAAGTGGGCTACTCAGAATTTACAGAATAGGAAACATTAGTAAAAATGTTTTTTGCAAATGGAAAGGTTGTGGGAAAGTGTGCAAACAGATTCGTCAAAATTTGAACACTGGTACACTTGTAGTATTTTTAGTATAGAACACAGTAATAAATCCATTTGGTCCCACCAATCACAAACTCAAAGATTTGACATCCCGAATAGGACTCCTAATCAATCTGCATTTCTGATTACTAGTGAAACTTTATAAATTGCAAACGAAATTGCATTTGAAAATTGATCAAACGGATTTTTCATAAGCTCAAAAATGGAGCATAGAAAGTCTCTGACCCCTAGAATATGATGAAAAAGGAATTTTCTTATTTGGGTCAACTGGTCAAAAGTTATAACTTGTCAAACAAGGCTACCCGAAATTATGAACAATATGCAGACTTATAGTAGAGGCAACTGACCATGTTTGAGACATTCAAAACCTAGTCAAAATATGTCAAAATAACTTGAAACTTTAAATGTAGGTTCTTTGATATACATACTAAAAATCCTTAAAATGGTGAATCATGAGACATTTCCAGGTAAAAGATATTCAAAGGAAAACTAGGCTATTGTCGTTGTTTGACACTTGGGCAAAAATGCAGATTTGGAAATTACACAAAATAAGACTTCACGAAATGGCTTAGAATGTCAGTTTATCAATACGAAACATATGCATATGTTAAATGAAGGGTTTTAAACAAGTAAAACACCACCTAAGCCTTGAAATGACAACCAACTACATATGCATGAAAAACATTCATAGGGGGCTCAAAGGGATTCAAAATTTAGAATAGACACTCAAAATGGGAATGCAATTTTGAGTGCCATCACATCCAATCTCTTAAGTTGTCTCTCTCTAATTTATTTGGAGAATTGAATTGTAGAATAGGGAAAATGATTAATGGAATTCTAGATCTCATTCCTATCCATCTTGTCTGTTGTGCCTTAATAATCTGACAAATCTCCCTTGCTCTAGTTTGTGACCAAATGAAGTTAAATGGGGGAATTGATTCTCTCCTTATAATCTAGGGTGGAATAGAGTTATATCTTTCCCTTATGCCACTACTGGCATGAAATGTAAGGATTTTTATTGCATTTCTATAATCCTGGAGAGATTTTTGTAAATTGTGCTTATATACTTTAGCTATATCCCCACTTTGGGCAAGTGTATTGAAATCCATCATGAAAGGGAGAGTCTTTGCATATTCATGCCATATGGGAAAACTTATTCTTGCTTGCATCTCAAAATTTTTGTCATTTCTATCATCCCATTCTTTCTAATTCTGTATAAAATAAATAAATGCTCATAGTTGTAACCCACCAATATACAAAGGAAAACCAATGACAACCTAGCAAGAACCCATGCAAGTAAAATTCACACCTAGAATTGTGTGTTGTTAGAACACTTTTGACATAGTCAGCCATAAACTTAAAATCATCTTCATAATCTAATTTTTTTCAGGTTGCTCTGATTAATCTGCCAAAGAAAGAATTGTTCCTTGAGAAAAACAACATACACTCTTGAGGGTTTCTTTGACCAACTTAGTTGTAAAGAAATTCATATTAGTTGTTCTACCATTGTCTTAGTTTCATTTCTTTCCTTGATGGCCTACCCCAATTATTGTTGGAAGTCTTCAATTTGATGCCTATCTCTGGATGGAACTGTGGAGGTGGATGGTTATTGTCAATTAGTTCCCTTGTAGTTTGCAATTCTTGTTGTAAAACTTGTATTTTATATTCATAGCTTACCTTGACATCTACAAGTTCATGCTTGATAAAAGCAACTCCTTCCTTTAATGTATTCAATTGTTTATCTCTTAATCTATTTTGGCCTTCTAAATTTTCAATTTGATTTTGAAGTTGACATTCTTTTTCAAGCATTCAAGTATGCATGTTATCTCTCATTCTTCTTTCTTGTTTAATTTCCTTTTCTTTTTGTGAGATAAGCAGGGCTTCTCTTAACTATATTTCTTCTTCATTGAGAAATTTCTTGATTGGCATTTAGTATGTTTCATCATTTTGTAATATTTCGTTACCCTCTCTTTGCTGAAATATTTCTTCACTTTCCTCTTCATATGATGCTTCAAATTTTTCCTCCACCCTTCTTCATTAAAACTCAATTGGTCATCTATTCGAATATCATGGATAGAGTTAGAGAGTTCCTGATTATCCATTTGCATTTACAATGTTTTATCTTGAGATAGTTCTTGTGGATTCATCTAAATATTTTCAACTACATTTAGAGATTCCTAAAAATATTCTCTTGTTCCCTCTTTTGAATACTCTGTTTCAGGAAAATTTTCCTTAGTAGGAGCTTCTTGTGTATCTCCTATTATTTCATTGAATTGATCTATAGTTGTATCATTTTGGTCAAAAATTTTAGTTTCTTTCTATTCTTGCCTGACTCTACCCTTCACAATCTTCTTTTTTCCAAAAAAAATTGATTTCTTTTTAGATTGGATGTCTGGTGTTGTAGGTTTTTCTTAAATTGAAGAAAACCTTGGAGAACATTGAGTCACGATAGGTATTTCCTTCTTCAATCCTTGCTTTTTCCTTTTCTCCTTTAATATTTTAGTTCTAGACTTATGTTTTTATTGGGTCTTGGGTTTTTGTATCTCCCTAACCCTCAGTTTTTGTTTCTCTTGAATCCTAGGTTTTTGTTTCTCTTGAACCCTAGGTTTTTGTGTAGATTGAACTTTGGGTTCCCTTTTAATCTTTTTAACCTTTTTAACCTCAGAAATAGTACTGCTACCTTCCCTTGTTAAGAAATTATACCAAGATGCTTCCCCTGTACCATCTATTACTAAATGATATTTTATAATTAAATGTATAAGGGCTTGATGTCTTGCCTCTTTTTGCTTCATCTTGGGCTTGGGGATTATGGTTGATAATTGATGAAATAGAAATTTTTGTAAATTCACCTTCAATCCAGGCCTTTGTTCACCATATCATACATGACACAACATTTTCAAACTAGGCCCAAGCACCATTCTATATTATCCTTCACTGATAAAGTATTTCCTCAATAATACCACCAAAGCTTGCCATGGTTCTGGAAATGACAATTTGTTCACCCCGTTAGTGTTACCATTGCTTTTGACCAATTCTAGTCTTTTGTCATCTTCCTGAGCATTATAGAACTGATCAACTAGTTCTTCCAAATTCATGGTTTGTTCAGTCATTATTTCCCTACAGTTGGTATACTAGAGAGATTTCTTATGATGTTTGTGGTAACATGAATGATTCATCCACAAACCCTAGTAATGTTCACGTGAAATTTTTGAACAAATTCATCTATCAATCCTTCATCAAAACCTTCATACGTTTTGAGAAAATTTAACCATCTTGCCCACTACAACCATTGTTCCAATTATCTGCTTAACTCCAACCTTTTTGTCTCTAATTTCCTTTTGCTACCCATCTGATAAGCTTTCACACAAAATTCCTCAAAAACAAAACAAACAAAAGTGGCAAGATGTTGATTATCAATTTTGGATGGACAAGATGCTCTTTGTCATTTTTAGGCAACACTAATACTTGTAATAATGACCACTCTAATTAATAGAGCATTTCCTTCTTAGGCCACACATAACAGATCATAATAATCTCTTTCAAATATTGCCTTGAAATTGGCAGAACCTTTTTGATGTACTTATGATGTGACTTTGTTTTCTTTTTCATATCTTTAGCAAGATAAGATTATTAATTACATCTTATTCTATTTCAATTTCCCTCAAAACTTATCTAAGAATAATCAATCATGCATAAATAATAGTACGAAGGCACATGCTTCTTATATTACTACCTTAAAGGCTAATAATTAATAATGAATTATGAAAATTTTGATAAAATAATGCATACCTCTTTCCTTCCAAATCTGTATTTTGTCTTTTCTTCACATGTATGACACTTGTAATTTTTTTTTTTACAGATGTCATTAAGGAGTTGAGACATTGAATCCATTTTTTTAAAAAGAAGCTCTTCTCCATTGGTAATTAGGAACTAGTAGGAGTGATCTAATGTTTTTAGAACTAAAATTCTTCACTTTTATTTATTGATTTTCAATTTCCATTCTATTTAATTGCCATTTTTGGTTTTCAATTCATTTTTCTTAAGGTCATTTTCTAAGAATAGACCGCCATTTTGGTTTTCAATCTGTTCTCTTTATTCCTCTTCTTGGTATTTATATTGAATTGATCAATATGGAAGACATGTTCTCCATAGCAAAAAATTCTATACAAGATTGCAATTCTGCCAAAAATTCATTTTTTTAATATTGGTTTATGATAAAGTTTCAATCTATGGCCATTTACTAGTATGGTTTTCTTTTCACCATATTTATGACTCAGTTGTACAACACCATTAGAATATTGATAAGTAGGAGATAATTTCCACAACAAGTCAAATTGTGATATTGCTATCAGGATTTAACTGTGTGATTTTTGAGTCAAACTCATTGACCTATGTTTCATGAGTAGTGATTCAACATGAATCCATCTCTCATGAGAATAAATGGAGCACTTAGCACTCACATGTTATTTCTACCTGGTATGGCCCCATCCATCTTGTATGAAGTTTTCCCTTGAATTCTTGAAATTTTGAGTCATATGACAATGCCTAATCTCCTTGTTGAAAAATTCTAGTTTTGATGTGCTTATCATGCCAAATTTTTCTTTGTTGTTGAATTATTTATGTATGTAGCAATGCTTCTGATCTCATTTCATTCAACATATTTAATTGTTGAATGCTTTCTTTCTCCACTTGAGTTAATGCAATTCCTAACTCTCTTGCCATTCTCAATGTTTGGTATTGTAATTCTATGGGCATGACTGGTATTTTCCCGTAGATTAATTCATATGGTGAAAATTCAGTAGTTGTCTTCCATGTTACATTGCAAGCTCATACTTCTTCATCCATTCTATCTGACCAATCTTGTTTATTTATTGTTATTGATTTAGTTAGAATATTCTCTAATTTTGTATTCATTAGCTCCACCTAACCATTAGCTTGTGGATGGTAGGTATATGATTTCCTATGAGTTATTTGATATTTCTTCATGAATAATTCCATCATTCTTGACATAAATTGAGGTCCTTTATCAGAAACAATTATTCTTGGTGCTCTAAATCTCTAGAATATGTTTTTGTACAAATAAATTACAATTCTTTTCTCATGTGTTGTTGGAAGTGCTTTGACTTCTGATCATTTAGTCATGTAGTCTGTAATTACTAGAATATGATGATTCCCTTTTGAAGGTGGAGTGATTGGTCCAATGAGGTCAATCCTCCATTTCTCAAATTGCTCCAAAGCCATCCAAGGTTGTAAAGGAATCTCCATTGTGGAAGTGGGTCTTTCAATTCTCTGACATTCATCATAGTGCTTTATATAGGATGAGACATCTATGGTCATTGCAAGCCAAAAATATCATAATCCTAAAACCTTTTGGACTGTTCAGACAACTGAATATTGGCATGCTTTTGGAGTATTATGACAAGAATAGATGATGTCATAGAATTATGTTTCCTACACACATCTTTGGAGTGCATGATCATGGAAATGTTTTTAAAAAAGTCCTTCAATCCATACATACTTGAAACTTTCCCTAATCAACTTTTTTTTCTTCTAATGTTGTAAAATGTGTTGGACATCTTCCTATTACAAGATAGTTAGCAAGATTTGCAAACCAAAGTGAATGCATAGAAATAGAAAATAAATGTTCATCTAGAAATATGTCATTAATTGGTTCACCTTTCCCTTGTAAAACCATTCATGAGAGGAAATCTACAACAACATTGTCCTTTCTTGCTTTGTCAAAATGGTTATATCATATTCTTGTAATAACAATAGCCATCTTATAATTCTTCCTCCCACAACTACTTTGTTCATAAAATATTTGTTGCCCCACTTTTCCACCATATATAAATTTTTTCAAAGTGGAGAGTAAACTAATGTCACATTTTGTCAAGTCGGGTCACTAGGTCTTTCTTCTTAAGGTGTTGAGTTTCTCCATCGGGTTTTCATCTTTTCCTTTCTCCCATATCACAGTTAGCCCGGGTGGGTATTTCTTGGTTGTCATGAGTCTTAGGGGTAGTTTAGAGCCATTCTTGATGGAGATTCTTGATTTTTGCTACATCTTTTGATTTCCATGTAGCTCATTTGATTTGAAATCAGAGAAAATTGAATCGATAGAAAATCAAGTTTTAGCTTCTCCTTGGCGGGTTTTCACACCCCAAAGGAAAATTTTCGCAAAGACTGGCAAAAGACTATTTGTAAGCCTCCTTCAAGTAAAGTGGATCATGATAAGAAAAGATCGTTCAAGTGACATCATGATCTCACGACAAGAACCATTTTAAAGCTTGGAAAATGATCGAGATAAGCATCGATAGAAAAATAGAAAAGAGTTTCTCCGTGATGGACTTCGAAGTCAGTAATCAATTTTCCGAAAAGGCCTATGTAAAGGAATTGAGAAAGCCAATGGGCCCCACCCCTCACTTTTGAAGTTAGTTTTGTGTTTTCTGAAGGCTTAAAATAAAGAGAATAAGATGGAGGGAGTGAAGCAATGAGTAGTGGCAGGAAAATAGGTTTCTTCTTCTCCATTGCGGGTTTTCGCACCTAGAAGGTAAAACTCTACAGAGATCCATAGCTGCTACTGGTAGACTGAAACAAGGGTATGCAAGTCGCCTAATGGTTAGATCATTCAAATATCATCAAGTTTGCATAGCGGAAATTACTCAGAGCTCATAAAGATGAGCGGGATAAGCATTGGCAGGAAATTCAGAAGTGGCTTCTCCTCTGGTGGATTTCGAACCAAGAGTTGAAATTTTTGTAGAGACCCAAATGGAAAAATAGAGTTACTAAGTGGACCCCATGTTGCACCCGCGAGGCCTCTTTTATATTCCCTGAAAGTTTTATTAAAGTGCTTTGGATTGAAAGGTAAAAGCTAAAGTTAAAGGGGAAAATTGGAAATTTGCTTCTCCACTGTGGGTTTTCTACCCTTGAGGGTTGTTTTCTGCATTTGAGGAAAAATCATTCCTGCGAGCATGGTAAGCACGTGAATTGATTGCAGATTGTTCCCTGGGAAGTACTCTGTTCTTGTTTTTCTGAAAGATAGGTGAAACAGAAAGTAAACCAATAATTAATGAAAGTTACCATTGAAGCCAACGAAAATAGTGAAAAGATAAAGATAAATCAGTTATAACCTTTATATTTACCAATCCAACGGATTTACTCTTAATTTCACTCATGTGGCGCGATTTATGAAATTCAATGGGCAAATTTGGGTTTATTCTATAAAGAGTGAAGTAACAGACTTTCAAACTACCGTCTTACCATTATACTGTTGCATTGGATAGTGTTTTCAAGTATTTTTCAAAATATAGAATTTGCATCTTGTGTCAGCCGTAACTATTTGAGTTTTTGGTGGGTTTGATGGATTAGGTGGAATCAGGTCGGAATGGTCAACTTTCACGGATACTTCACTTCGTTTCTATGATATTCATGATTTTCAAAGAAGATTGAGAGCAGAACCAATCCACCCCATAACAGAGAAACTTTGGGGAAGCAGATTAGTAGAAGCAGCTGGGTTCCTTGTAGTGGTACAAGCCCCAAAGTTGATTTTAGAATGCATTAATCATTACAACCCAGATACAAGGCAAATTCTATTGCCTGATTAGACAGTGTTGATTTCAATCGATCGACAATTAGTGATGAATTGCTTGCGAATTCCAGAATGGGAGGAGTTCTTTGATTTGACAATGAGTGGAGCCATATTTGAGTACTCGTTGAAAAAGATGGTTTGGAGAAAGGAGATCATGCAGTCTTGGTTTTAGAAGCCAAGGGGGGCCAAGAATAAAGTCCCTAAAACTCTCTTCGGCACGAACCTCAAACCAAAAATTGTTGATATTTTGGTTCTATTGCATTGACTCAAAGGTGAGGTAGAAGCTTTTAATTTTGTAGAATAGTACTTCTTTTTGGTGCAAGTTATTTTCTCAGACACAGTATATTGATTGGGTGCATGAGGTCAGCGAACAACGTTCTAGGGCTCTCAGTGCAGCTAAGTTTTATAATTCTTTCTATATGTCCTCATTCTTGATATACATGTTGGCTTCTCTTCAATTGTGGCCGGGACTCCCTAGGATTGAAGATTTCCTTGATAATGTAAAAAGTTATGAGTTTTATCCATGCTTGCAATTACAGAATAGTTATGCAAAATACATCCAGGTAAATGATGCATTCACCATGAGGATTTGTAGGGAACTACAAGGGTGCCCGAAACAGAGATTCAGTCTAGAAGCGATGGTGATCATCAGCCAATTTGGCAATTACTTCATCCAGTTCTCATCATTTTCTTATTTGTGTCTTGCAACATTCGACAGATTCCCACTGAAGTTGACAAGATATCCAGATGATATGATCGTGCTTGTGGAGATTGTAAGGCAAGTAATGCAAGTGAACGTGTTGAGTGCCAGCTTGAAGAAGAAAGGGTATGAATTCCCTATAAAAGTTGGAGCATACAGTTGTGAAACCAGATCAGATGCAAAGAATATACTCAAAACATTTGAGAGTAAATACAAATTGGAAGAGTATGAAGCAGTAAGGCCCCTGTTTGATCCTAATGGATATGCTAGGGATGTGCTCCAGATTGGAAGTGTGATCAAACATGTAACAACCATGGAAGATTATTGGGAAGATTGTAAAGATGAGCTAGAGAGTTGAGATCGTGCCTTTGCTAGATTTACAATTGATCAGATAAAGACATATGGGATAAATTTATATGTAGAAGGGCTGGAGGATGATGGTCAAAATATGTACAGTAATACATATTTGACAAAGTTGAGGAATACTCCTATTAGCTCTGAACCATATGTTGACATAGAACAAAATTTTGATTTCATGATGGCGAGAATTATCAAAAGAACTGGGAAGTGGGTTGAATGGACAACTAAGAAAGGCCAAAGAAAGAGTAAAGCTACTCAGGCTTCTCCAGCTGCAGATACTCCTACTTCATCTCCAAGTGCCACTCCCAGTGCTACAACCATAGTAGCTCAAAGACCAACCCAATCTGCAGGAGCAGGTGACCAGCCCCCAGAGAAGCATGTTCTGATAGCCCCAACCTATCAAGGTGGATCGCTACCAGTCATTGAGCCCAACTTGGAGCTGAGAAGGGAACGAAAGAGCAGAAAGATGGATCCCCTGCTCCAGTCTCACCTCCACATGCCACTTTACCCCCATCTCCTCAAGCTTCTCCAAATCCACCTCCTCATGTTGCCCCTGCCTCATCTCCTCATCACAGCCCTACACCATCTATAAGTGCCCCTCTTCTAAAGCCCACTGGTTGTCCTATTCAAATAGTAGAGATTGGCGATGATAAAAGTAGTAGTAGTGAATCTACTGTAGTGAATCTACTAATTTTGATGAAGTTGCAAAGAAAGTCCAAGAAGAAGAGAAAGCTCCAAGTTCATCTCGGCTTCTTTCTCAGGATCTAAAGACCCCCTTTTCTGCAACTACAGCAACAACGACTCCAGTGAAGAAGAAGATGTTCAACATTGAGTCACTTGGAATAGCCTCCAAAGTGATTAGTACAGAATCTTGGCTCGAGGATACCTTGGAAAAGAAGAGGAAAAGGAAAGATGAAGGCATTCCTTCGAAAGATGTTGTATCCCAAGTGGTTCGCTCAGGATCTGCCATGGTGAAAGCTAAAAAGAAGAAGACCTTATAAATTCTGGGACAAGATCTAGAAATAGGACAGTTAACTCTGGAGGTAGCGAAACCAAACAAGGTCGGGCGAATTGAAGATATGGTGCCAGAAGATTTCACTCTACATTCAATTGATCTCGGGGAAGCTAGGCATGATACAAAAGTGGGCCTATGGAGATCAAGTAACGAGGTAATAGAGGAACAACTAGAGGACCTCAAACTGTCAAAAATCAGAATGAAAACAGAGATTGAGGAATTGAAAAGATTCATCAGGAAATTAGTTGTTCCATTGGCAACCATTACTGGTGTGCCTACTATTGAGAACCCTACTGCAGAAGAAGTGCAAGCCTTCATCTCACAACTCCAAAAGGATAGACATTTTAGCCAGATCGGAAAAGAATGGATTGAGAAGCTCAGTACAGATGGAGCTATTCTAATTGATCAGATTGGAAATGTTATCCTTTGGTTAGAAATTGAGAAGGATAATATTACTTCTAATTACAACACTTTGGCTGCAGAAAAGGCAAGGTGCGATGAATGTGTTTCTCTCCTAAACATGGTCATTCAAATGAAAGCAAAAGAGGCAATCGAAGTGAATATTTTGAAGAAGGGGACTGAGCCTCTATTCGAATGGCTTCAGAACATGCAATTCAAGCAGGAAATGATCCAAGAGGTAGAGGAAGGACTCAAAGAAACAAAGGAAAAGGTGAAGAAGATCCAAGATAGAGCATTTGAGCTCATGCAAGGGTTACACATAGATCCACAAAGTAGTGGGCAAGGAAAGGCTCTCATTAGGATAGAGGCAATGAAGAATAACTTCTCCACATATTTGAATAATCGATCTGGGATGACTTCAAGCAGTCAAAATAGAGTGGTAGAGTTGCAAACACTTGGTGGATGCGTACATGTGGCAGCTAGAGAGTTGACAAGTCAGCTGGGTGCAGTAAAGGAGTTGGCTTGGGAGCATTCAAAGTGGCTCTTAAGATTCACCAATGTACATGTGCCTAGTCATAAGGAGATGATCCCAATTATAGTGGTTGTCAGAACATATAGGGAAAAAATTGAAAAGGGAAAGAAGTCTAAACGACTTATTCAATACTCCTTTTCTATTTTCTGATGTAAATGTTACAAATTTTTGTAAATTTTGAAATCCGACAAACTGGCATCTTGCCATTTGTCATTTGAGAAGATGAACCGATTGATATTCCTATTGTAACGGTCATCTCTCAAATCCTATATGTATGAAATTTAATGGTAAATCAAAGGTCAAAAATTTTTTGGTGTGAGAGGCTTTTGTTGCAGAGACAATTGAGAGTACTAAATATCAATTATTTTTTGTTCCGTAGAATTGTTGAAATTAGTGTTTTCCTTGGATGTTTGGAATGGAACGAGGAATAAACAGAGTTTTACTTCTCTTGTTCATAATACAGTGAGTGAATGTAATAAGCATTGTTATTGTTCATTCAAAGAGGAAACTTTAGTATAATTAATTAATAATAGTAGTTTAGTTTTAAGTTTTCATAGTTAGATATCTGAAGGTTTTTTGTGAATTCATAAGATTGTGAATACACAAAAATAATTAGATGCTTAGAACTCAAACTCGACTGAGTTAGGTCTTGTCTAAGTCTAACTTGGTTATACCTCTGCTATTCTTGGGTCAAGAACATACCCTGAATTAGATAGGAGGAGCAAATAGAATTCTTTGAATATCATTCATATAGGGAGCCGTACCTACCAATTTAGAGAAAAGCCAATAACCATAAAATGGATTTTCAACTATTGTGAATAGATATTGTTCATAATCTGGGCATTAAGAGTCATAATTTCACGAAAGATAAAAAGAACAAATTTGTTTACCAACAATATTTTATAGCAAAATGATTAGTGTGAATGAACACCTTATATCCTGTTATATAATGTCTGAATTTATTTATAGCATATACCACAACAAGAAACTCCTTTTCAGTTGTTGTATAAATTTTCTTAGTCTAGGACTCAAATTTTTAAAAATGTAATATATTGCATTCATGTTGTCCTCCTCATCTTTTTGTCCTAAGACTTCTCCAACTGCATAATTTGATGAATCTATGTGAATATGAAAAGGTTCATCCCAGTTTTGTCCTTTAATAACTGGAGCAGTCATTAGTGATTGTTTAATGTTTTCAAAAGCATTTTAACAAGCATCTATCCATTCAAAGACTAAGTCTTTCTTTAGTAGGTTAAACAAAGGTCCTACCCTTTTGCTGAATCCTTTTATAAACCATCTATAGTACCTCGTATGTCCTAGAAAACTTCTCACATCAGTTTGATTTGCAAGTGTGACAATTTGTTGAATTATCTCAATTTTACTAGGATCAACTTTTATTCCTTCTTTTCAAGTGTGATGTCCCAACACAATTCCTTCTTGCATCATTAAAGAGCATTATCATGATTGAGAGATAGTTATGCTCCTCACATCTTTTCAAAACCTTGTCCAAATTTTTTAAGGCTTCATCAAAACTTTTACCATGAACTGTAAAGTCATCCATGAAAACTTCTACACAAGAAGTTGTAAGATTTGCAAAAATTGTAAGAACTACTCTTTGAAATGTGTCTGGAGCATTACATAATGCAAATGGTAAAACTCTATAAGCATAAGTACCCCATGGATAGGCGAATGTAGTCTTATCTTGATTATCCAAAGCTACCTGGATCTTATTGTAGCCACTAAACCCATCTAAGAAGGAAAGGTAATGTCTTCTAGTAAGATTATCCAAATCTTGACCAATAAAAGGTAATGGAAAGTAGTATTTTTTAGTTGCCTTATTGAGTTTTCTATAATCAACACATACTCTCCATTTTCCATTCTTTTTTGGAATAATAACCAATGGAGACACCCAATGGCTATCTGATATTGGATAAACAAACCCTACCTTGAATAGTTTTTCAATCTCCTCTTTGACAAATTCTCTTAAAGATGGATTTATCCTTTGTTATCTTTGTCTGATTGGCTTACCATTTTCAATATAAATATGATGCGTACAAACTTTAGGATGTATACCACACATATCCTTGTAATCTTAGGGAAATGCTTAAGTATGTTGTGTTAGCACCTGTTTGAATTTCTTATCCTAAGTCCATTTTAAATGTGCATTGATTATCAGAGGCTTATCTTTCGTAAGTAAATATGTTTTGTTCCATTAATCTCATCTTGAAATTCTTTTATCAGTGAGTTTAGCGGGCATATGTCTTGATGAGGATGATGTGAAAACATATTTGCTTGTTTAGTTCCTTGTTGGTTATCATTCCTTCCCTCTTCTCTTTTCAAATCATTTTGAATAGTTTCTTGAAATTCTCTGAAATGTTCCTTTAATATTATCATTGCCAAATCTACTACTCCATTTTCATCATCTTCTTTCTTATTATCTATTTGCAAGGGAAAATTTTATATAAGTGTAGGTTTTGTTGACAGAAATAATGACAATTCCTTTTGTTTTGATC
Source organism: Cupressus sempervirens (assembly GCA_028749045.1). NCBI lineage: Eukaryota > Viridiplantae > Streptophyta > Pinopsida > Cupressales > Cupressaceae > Cupressus > Cupressus sempervirens. The sequence goes on from CM053791.1 coordinate 661,620,277, forward strand.
CATTTGATATTTTCGTGCTTCCTAATCAACAATCTATCAAAGTTATTGTTGCAAACCAAGAACGTCTCAAAATTATGGGATACCCCATATCCTTTCCTCTTGCTTTCAAAACTAAAAAGTCAATAGGATAATTCCATGTTTCTATAGTCACTGTGATGTCTTGCAGTCTTCCTTCTGGTTGAGTAGTTGAATTATCAGCTAACATCAACACAATTGATGCGGGTTGTATGTTTATAAGTCCCAAGGACTTTTTTGTGTCAGCTTTTATTATATTAATTTTTGCTCACAAATCAATCAAGACATTCTCAACTTCTACTTATCTAATCTTAAAGTAATCACGGGTGTCCCTAAATCACTAATTTTTTGTGGAAGGAGTCTCCCAGATAAAACATTTGTGATGTTAGTTCCCAATTGGACAATGGAAGGGATTTTCTTTCTTTCTTCCAAGAGTCTTTATGTATAATGTTTTAATCATTTTGCTGATCTCAGGAATACCCTTGATAGCTTGTAGAAGTCGAATTTCAATGTTAATTTTTCTCAACTCCTTTAATAACTAAGAGTCTAATATATCTTCATGATCTTCTTTGACATTATTGCACGCTTCCTAATCCTTAAACTTTTCATGATAGGGTACCTTTATAGATTTAGTCTGATCTTCCTGGGGCTTAGTTATCAAGGTTTTATTGGTTTCTTCAATTTTTTCTTTTTCCTGAGGTTTGACATAAGTTGATACAGGAATATTATTGTTTCTTAAATGTATTTATTCACCTCTATGAAGTTAGGACTAGGAGGATTGTTATCAACAACATTGGTTTGTCTATTCCCTGGGTTAGGCAGTGGTTGAGTAGGTATTTGTAGTTGATTTACTTGGTGATCTAGTTGATTTGGCAAGGGATTCACATTTGGTGTTCATTGTTGATTAAAGTTTTGATTTGTATGCTATTGTGCATTTTGATGTTAGGTAGGTTGCCAGTGAATATTTTGGTTTTGTCAAGGGGGTTGATTTTGCTGCCATTGATTCTGTTGTCAAGGAGGTTGATGCCCCCAAGGCATGTTTGGGTGCTGATTGTTCCAACTAGGGTTCTTTCGCTAGTTTGGATTATTCCATTGGTTTTGATTATTCCAATTATTTCTTCGAGCATATGGTCCCTGATTTTGATTCCTTTTCCCAACATAGTTTAAATATTGTTGAATTTCTACTGACTTGTTTTTTATATCAAAGAGAATTTTACAAGTCTTTTTATCATGTAAACTATCACATATAGCATAAACTTAAATAGTATCTAATGGGCATTCTCATAACAAATGTTTTCCTCTACATTTTGAGCAGTAAATAACTAATGGTTGAAAACTCCTGCTATCTAATTGTCCATTTAGGTGAATAAGAATTTATGTCTTAAGATTTTATATTTCTTCCATTACTTGAATAACACCAGGTTGTACTCCCCTTTTCTTAGAACCCCTTACTCCATATCTGGTTCTAGAATAATTACGACAGATGCCAATAATCCTTTGTAGATTTAATTTATTAATGTCTCCTTTACCCATGAGATTCAAAGAATCTCTAGAGTCATCATCAATTCCTTTGTAATATCATCTGTTAATCCATTCCGACATCTTTGATATAAAAATTAAAATTTATCAACATAATCTTCCAAACTTTCATCTTCCATTTGCCTCATTCGAAATAGTTCTTCCTTCATATCCGTGACCCTACAATAGTCATAATATTTATCTAGAAATACATTTTCTATCTCTTCCCAAGCTGAAATGGATCTGAGTTGAAGACCCATCAACCATCTTAAAGTAGATTCCTTTAATGTTGAAGAAAAAAATTTAACTTTTGGTTATCAGATGTATAATCATAGGTTTGAAAGAGGACTATAAATTCAAAAAGAAATTAATCAGGATCTTCATAAGTCTTTCCACAAAAAATTGGCAAATTGGCTGGTGAAATATTTTTCATAGTAGGTTCATTGTCCCTTCTATTTATATCTATTGGAAACTAAAATGTCATATTAGGAGGTGGATTATCTCCATTGTGATGACCCCTATTTGCTTCATGATTATTTACAATTTTTTCTTGAATATCTTCTTCAATGTTGTTACCAAATATATTTTCTTCCTGATATTCTTTGTTCAATGGTAGATTTTTTCCTTCCCCAAAATTTTGTGTAAAGGGAAAATAACTCCTAATTGATCTCTAGGTCATTTGTTTCAACTCATCAAACTATTTCAGCACAAGATCCCTATAAACATTGATACCTTAAATGGACAAGGTCCTTCAAACTATTCATATAGTTAATCTTTGACAACAATGCCAAAAATGATGTGCAAAGTCATTGTTTTGTCAATTTGCATAATTTAATTTCTTATTCAAGTGTTGACCAAGGCATGTACAAGGTTTTTTTCTATAAGGATCTTTCAATGAGACTTCAATGATTGGGGGGTTTCACACTATAAATAGTGACTAACTTGTATTACTGACTTAATCTGGAGCAATCTAGAACTTTTCTAACTAAGCTTCTAAGTTCTAACTTACTCCTATTTATAACTTAAAATAGATTCCTAACATGTTTCTTCACTACCTTACTAATCTAAAATAACAGTAAAGTTTCTATCTAATCTATTGAAAACATTAATTTGCCAAAAAGAAATGATGCTAACTAATGAGAAAAAAAAAGCTTTTAATTGCACTATAACAAGTAATCTAATTTTGAACAGTTTTTATCAACTTTACGATATCTTTATCTATTAAAAGTTACCCCTTTAAATTATTTTCCTACTTTAACATGTTCTATACTTAACAAAGAAGAAAATAATTTTTATTAAAAATAATAAAAACCTTTCTAGAATAATGTAACATAGTAAAATGATTTTCATTTCCAATGCATCCAAAACATGAATAAGGTCCAAAATGATTTATCTCATTATCAAAGCTTCTATGTTGATTATCAATTTAAGCCTTTTCTTACAACTACAAACTACTAAGATAATTCCTAAACTGTTGAACTTTCAAATGATCTCCTAGAAACTATTACAACTTGCATATTCAAAACAGAGTACAATGGCGAAATATATAGCATTCCTTATTTCAAAAAGAAAAATAATCAATTCGCATGTACGAGATTGACTAAAACAAAAGAGGACAGAACTATGAGTTTTGTTTGATAGAATAAGTCCATAAAATGCGTGCTAGTCATTCATAAAGTACACATTCATGCTTCAGTTGACTAGTTGTTTTCTTTAGTTCTATCATGCAATTCTTTAGTTGACTAGATCAATTGGTGATCCTTCCCAAATATCTTTGCCCAAAAATTTGTGAGCATCTTGGACATAGTAAAATGTATAACAATATCATAGATTTACATATCTTGATTCAAATTGACTAAGGTAAGATATATATTTACCAACCAAATATCAACATTAATCTATTAGTCCTTAATTAACTTAAAAAGTTAATAACCTAAGTACAAATGCATATAATTTCTATTATTTACACACATTAACTTTCAAAAGATGTCTTTTTGGTTGTTGAAAATAGGAATAAAAAGATATATTAATTGATGTCCATCTATGTGTGTGTGTGTGTGTGTGTGTGTGTGTGTGTGTGTGTGTGTGTGTGTGTGTGTGTGTGTGTGTGTGTGTGACATGTTCCTATACAAAAAAATAGGGAAATAGTTGTACAACGAGGGGTTTGGCTCAACCAAACTTTAGTTGAGGAATCAACCTTTGAAATGAAATGAAATATGCACTTGAAAGGAAAGTATTCTAGTATGAAATAAAAGATAGATATGAACCATAAATTACCTTATAACTTAATGAAATAATGCTTCTTTAGATGTAATCACAAGTGTTAATGTAATAGATCTGATTCCAAAAAAACCTAAAAGGAAATCATAAATAGACAAGCTTGACACCATGAATGTTGTAATTTGCCATATTTTTTTATGGGGAGAGAAGAGTGTCTTGAATGCTTGAATGTATGTAGATGGATGCTTTTAATATGATCTTCATTCTTGATGGTAGACTCCTGTGATTGGCCTTCAATGTTGAATGTATGTAGATAGATGCTTTTACTATGATCTTCTTCCTTGATTATAAAATCCTTTTATTGGCTTTAAATGACGGAAGGATTGTTTATCCATGCAAAAGATTGCCTTGAAAATACCTTAAAATTCATGAAAATTTTCTTGAGAATACCTAGATGCAAAATCACTAGAGAGCTCTTAAAATATTGATTAAATATGTTGATCAAATGAGATAATTCCTTAATTTAAATTATGAGAAAAAATAAGGAAAGAGGTTAGCATGGATGTTCTCTTGCCAAGAAGATGTCATTCTAGGAATCCTCTTCTAATGTAACTCAAGGAAGGAGAATCCTAAAAAGAGATGTCCAACCAAGAAACAAGAGTAAGAACATGGAATATATAAGACAATGGAAAAAAGGAATAGTTGAATTTGATCAATTATATGTAGATCCAACAACAATTTTCTTACAACATGTCAAGAAACAAGCCCACCTAGTTGCAACCTTACAATAAATACAAATTTGATGTGTGATCACAATATACACAAGATCTTAACCTCTAGACTTCCCTAATATGCTCCTCATGCTTAATACATCATAGATATTACATAAATAGTCACTATGATACATTGGTCAACCCAAAAGATTTACATTTCCTAATAAATCAAGAAATGTGTTACCATAAATAGGACAAAACCTAAGATAGGATCACTGGTTTAGAAAATAAGCATACAAGAATGTGCTATCCCAGATATAGATCCACACATGTTCCAAGAATCATCACAAAGAATCTCAAATGAATGCACATAAGAATCATACTTCACTTCACAAAAATCCATCATTTGGTCAAAGGTCAATGAAGAACACATGACCCAAGAAAAAGAAGAGAGTGATGATTTAATAAGAATCCAAATGATGCGTGATCATAGGAGAATGATCCATAATAAGTCTTCATTAAGCCAACATGAATTCACTAGATAAAATGGACTATCAAAAGATCACACCCACAATCACATAGGACATAAAGAACAAAAAAGGAAATAGAATGATGCAATATTGCTAAGAACCTTTGATTCTCTTGCATCAAACACTTGGGATTATTAATAAATTGATGTCTACATTAGGGTCCATGTCTAACTTAAGTGAAACCAAAATAATCAAATTCAGACTGAGAAATCTAAGAACTACCTTCAAACAATCTATTCTTCCACTGAACTAAGTACTCCAAATAATCTTTTCCATTCGTTCTCTTCCTAGTTCTGCTACCCAAAATCCTCTTAGCCTTATCCATATGCTTCTTAGGATAATCTTATTCCATAATTAATAATTAGTAGGCTCATGGTATTCATACAAATTAAAAAAAATGAATATCGGTGAAATATAGATATCATTAGGAAACTTAACTTCAATCAAATCTAGAAGTTGTTGCAAAGAAGCATTACCACTATCAAATTTCCTTAGAATCCTACATGGTCTAATATTCTTCATCTTCATCTTGGTACAAATTCCAAATGGAAGCCTACTCTTCTTCAAATGAATCATAACTTCATCACCCATTACAAACTCCTTATGTCTCCTAACTCTATCAACTATATCCTTGTATCTTTGATTACTGTGTTCCAAGTTAATTTTACTCCATCATGCAAAGTATTCATGAAATGTACACAATCCTATGTTTCAACAACCCTCTTCTCCTCTTAACCAACATCAGTTAATTATGTTATCTATTGAAGATGTATGCCAGTAACTATCTCCTAAGGTGTCTTATCAATACTCCTATTTACTAAATTATTGTAGGAAAATTCTACTTGAGCCAAAACTAAATCCCAATTACCTAGCTTGTCCCTAACTAAGAATCTCAACAGGTTACCCAAACTTCTATTCACAACCTATGTTTTTCCACTAGTTTATGGATGAAATGTAGAGCTTAACTTCAAGTTAGTATTCATTTGCTTCCCAAGTGTCTTCCAGATATAACCAATAAACTTATTGTCTCTATCGAAAAAGTGTTCTGTAGTAACCCATGAAACCTCTCAATGTCCTTAAAGAACAAGTTAGCAATGTAGCATATGATGTCTTTCTACAAGGTATGAAATGAGCCATTTTAGAAAATCTATCGACGACAACAAAGATAGAATCATTACCCATTTGAGTTTTAGGTAAACCAAGAATAAAATCCATGCCAATATCTTTCCAAGGTCTACAAGGAATAGGTAATGGTTTGTATAGTCCCACATTCTAATTGAGTCCTTTAGCAATCTAACAAACTCTGCAACTCTTGAAAAAAATTAGAACATCCTTATGAACTTGAGGCCAAAACTATTTCAATAACCAAAATCTTCCTCCATTATGCCTCTCCTTGATTATATTCTCCCTCATAGAAATTCAAGGTATGCATAATTGAATACCCATAAACAACATATCTTGTTGAATGAAATAATCAACCTAGTTACCTTGATTACCAATCATTGTTGTCTTACAAGATTTCTAAGGTTCTGTTAAATCACAATTAGTTTCATACAAGGTTTTTAGATCATCAAACCCAAGCACAACTTTCATTCTAGTCAAAAAATTCTTTCTTCTACTCAATGCATCAACAAATCTATTAGATTTTGCACTCCTATATTTCAACACAAAGGTGAATTTCTGCAAATACTTAACCAACTTTATGTGTCTATGATTGAACTTATTTTGACTACCCAAATTTTACAAAGATTTTTTTTATTAATAAAAGAATGTGGCCAATATTGTTGAAAATGATTAAAAAGATCCTAAGGAAAGTAGTTGGAATGATCATATAGAACTGGTAAAGAATGTTCTTAATCATTGTTTTGTCATTGATGTCAAACTTGCTACTTGCAGGAATGACAATTGCTTTAGTGATCCAAATACTATCAATTAGTTGATTCTCAAGGAGGAGGCAATCAATAAGATGTAACTAGAACACCTAGAGAAAGGTTGAAGTTATAATGTTGTAATGAAGTACAAGGATCAGCTAAGCCATTGATGAAAAAGTGTATTTGATGACATACTATAAGACACAAAGAATGGGCACACTAAAATATATCAAAGGTATAAGACTTTAGCTAAGTATTTTGTAAAGCCCAACTAAGTTCATAAGAGAGAGTGAGCCAAGAAAGCTAGTAGGTGCCGAACAGATTCCTAGCCAAAGCTGAGCAAGTTCAACATCAAGTGTCGAGAAGATATAGGTTCTGAGTAACATAGAGATGCTGAGCACCAGTAAAATAATAATGCCAAGTTGCTGCATTATTTTGAAAATTGAAGATTCACCAGATCTAAGCTGACAAGGTTGTTATCTAGAAGTTTGTGAATTAAATGGAAGATAAGAATGATGAGGTGGTGGCACAGAACACCATGTAAAACATTTTTAAGGATACAACTGACGAAGTTTCTAGATGAGAACAAGATATGAGGTAGATACAATGTATCCTACCTAATCCATTTGAAACCCTAAAATTGGAGAGGGAGAATTGAGCAGAAAAGGCAGAATATATTTCTATTTAAGGAGTCATAAGTTCATGAAAAAAAAAGTGGGAGAGGGGGTCAAGCATGAAAGCATAAAATGCTGAAGGAGGTGCTAAGGAGGAAAGAGAGCATAGTTACTCTGTTTCAGTAAGAAGACACCAGATATGGATGCATTGGTATGATGAGTAAGAAGACTCAAGGAGGTGAAGCTTGAGAAGAAGACAAGTAGTTAGAGTTGAAGAGATTGAAGCCAAGCATAAGGATTGAACTGAAAGTGAGATCTGAAATCTGCAAAGTATGTTGTAAGTTATATAAGATCAAAAGGCCATTATCGTTACTTTCTAGCAATTGTAACAGTTAGTTTAAATCCTATGGACTTAGGTTGGTTTGATAGCCATGAGATAAATCCTTTAACAGGGTGACATTCCAAGTGAATTTTCTAAAGTCCTTTAACCAGGCCCATTCCTAATAGTTTGGTGAAATCCTCTAACAAGGTCACATTTAACAGTGTGTTGTAAGCCTTTAACATGGCAGGCTTTTAACAGGGCATCACTTTAGAAGACTGAGAATCAAGTAGCATGTTATTGTTGGTTTTTCCCAAATTGGGTTTCCACGTAAATCATTGTGTCATGTGTTGATCTTGCATGTTTTATCTTTGCATGTTGATTTACTGTAACTTGCTAATATGGTTGATGGATGAAAAGTGTATGGATTCATTAAAAGTAGTGAAAAAGTATTATTAGGGCATTTGGACCTTGGATAACTGATTCAACCCCCCCCCAAGTTATTCTAAATAATTCTAACAATTGGTATCAAAGCTAGACTGCTGATTCAGTTTAAAGGGACTATAAGCAGAAAAGATCAAAATGCCTAAGAGAGAAGTTTCCAAGCTCAATAAAGACAACTTTGTTGCATGGCAAAGCTTGATGAAGCTACATCTTGGATCCATAGGAGATTATGCCCAAAATTCAATTGTCACTGAACATGTAGATCCAACAGATACTCTTACTGCAGAAGACATGAAAAACAAACAGGAACACAATCAGACAATGCTGGAAATTGCCTCTACACTCAACTATGCTGAATTTGATGATATCAAAGGATGTGATATTGCATTCAAAATGTGGAAAGCCCTATCAGACATCTATGGAGGAGATCAGAATGTACAAAGAGCAAAAAGAGAAAGTCTCAGAGGAAAGTTTGATGATATGAAAATGGAGGAAAATGAGAATGCTGCTCAATATGGCGCAAGAATAAAGGAAGTGGTAAGTGCAATAAGATGCTTGAGTGGTCAATTGGATGAAGATACTGTCAATAGTAAGTTCTTAAGAACCTTGCTCCCTATCTATGCTATTAGAGTATCAGCAATACAAGAGCTAAGATGTATACCAGGAAACGATCTAAGTTTTGAAGGTATAATAGGTAGAATCACTGCATTTGAGTTATCTAATTTTGACAACTACAGACTAGAGAATGTTGAATATGCCTTTAAGGCCAAGTTATCACTGAAAGATGCTGAATAGGTGAAATCAAAGAAAGGAAGAAAAATGAAGTACGTGTCCAGTGATAGTAGCACTGATGAGGAAGATGTGGAACAATTGGAAGCATTGCTTGCTAGAAGATTTCACAGAGGTAAAGGAAAATTCAAAGGTAAGATGCCTATCATTTGTTTCAATTGCAATGAAGTAGGTCATATTGCTGCCAGGTGTACACAGAAAAAGGATTACAAGGAAGGCAACAAAAAAAAATTAAGAAGAGATGATGACAAAAGAGATTACAAAGAAAAAGGTAAGAAGTGTTACATTTTTGAAGAAAATTCTGATGATAATGATGATGAAGTTGTTTATGTAGCCATGAAGGATCAATCTGATGAAGAAGAGCCTACATCACTGGTAACATGTATAAACAAGAATGACAGGTGGATCATAGATAGTGGATGCTCACATCACATGATAGGAGACATAAGTAAGTTTGTTAACTTTACTCAGCATGATGGAAATAGTGTTAGATTTGGTAATGATGGTCCATGTCAAATCAAAGGAAAAGGTTCCATTAAGCTCACAGAGAAAATTTCATGTGATAATGCATACTATGTTGAAGGATTAAACTACAATTTGTTGAGTGTCTCATAGTTAGGCAATATAGGATGCAAAGTAGAATTTGGAAACAAAACTGCAAAAATCTATGATACTGATGGTAAACTGATATGAAAAGGAGATTAAACAAGGAGTAATTTGTTTTACCTTGATATGGATGATGTTTCTTGTTTTATTGCAAAATTTGATGATGAATGGTTATGGCATAGAAGATTATGTCATGTCAACTTTGACAGTCTGGTCAACATCAGTAAAATGAGGAAAGTCAGAGGTTTACCAAAATTGAAGAAGCCTAATAATATAATGTGCAAACAATGTCAGCTAGGAAAGATGACAAAGTCAAGTTTCAAAAGAAAAAACTATACATCTAAAGAAGTACTTGAGTTAGTTCACACTAATTTATGTGGTCCAATGGAAGTACTAAGCTATAGAGGAGATAAATATATAATGTTGTTTGTTGATGACTATTCTAGGATGATGACTGTTATGTTCTTAAAACAAAAATCTGATGCTTTTCAAATGTTTAAGTGGCATGTGGCTAGAGTTGAAAAGAAAATAGGAAAAAGCTTGAAATACCTAAGATCAGACAGAGGTGGTGAATTCACATCAAATGAATTCGAGATATTTTGTAATGATAAAGGAATCAAAAGACAAACATCAACTCCTAGAACTCCCCCACAGAATGGAATTGTTGAAAGAAGAAATAGATTTGTAATTGACTGTGCCAGAACATTAATGATGGAAAAGACTGTTGCTCTAAAATACTGGAGAGAAGCTGTAAGTGTAGTTGTTCATACACTGAACTGAGTACAAGTCAAGAAAGGTACAAATACAACACCTTTTGAATTATGGTATGGTCACTCACCCAATGTAAAACATTTCAAAGTGTTTGGTTGCAAATGCTTTATCCTTAAAGATGCTAGAAATGAAAATTTGATGCAAAAAGTGATGAAGGCATATTTCTTGGTTACTCCACTAGAAGTAAGGCATACAAGTGTTTGAATACTAACACTAAAAAAATTGTGGAAAGTGCAAATGTAAACTTTGATGAGCACATAGAAGCCCAAGCTAAAGAACCAAAGAGAATGGATGAATACAGAACCTTTGTGTATTCTTATGAAGGAATGCCTGTTGATGAGGATGTCATCAATCAAATTGATACTCAACAACAAATATTAGTCTCAGCCGAGTCTCAACCAGTGAATGCCGAGTTGCAGAATGAAGAAAATGCACAATCTGATTCTGAAGACAGTACACATGATGGAGAACAACCTGAAAATGAAGTGCATAGTGATCCTAAATTTGAAAGATCAAACATGGAAACAAGGACAGATCCAAGATTATCCAAATATGTAAAAAGACATCACCCTGCTGAACAGATAATTGGTGACAAAGATGCAAGACCAATGACAAGGAACAAACTAAGACATGAATCATGTCTGATCAACAAATTTGAACCTAAGACAATATATGGTGCATTACAAGATGATGACTGGTATAAAGCTATGGAAGAAGAGATTGATCAAATAAAGAAGAACAAAACCTGGAGTTTGTTCCTAGACCAGTTGACAAGAATGTGATTGGCACCAAGTGGGTATTTAGAAAAAAGCTAGATGAGAATGGTGAGATTACCAGAAACAAAGCTAGACTAGTATGCAAGGGTTATGCTCAAGAAGAAGGAATAGACTATGGGGAAACATTTGCCCCTGTTTCTAGAATGGAAGGAGTAAGAACTTTACTTGCATATGCTGCATATAAAGATTTTAAAGTCTATCAGATGGATGTAAAGTCTACTTTTTAAAATGTTATACTAGAAGAAGAAGTCTACATTGAACAACCAGAAGGACTTGTTGATGAGAACAACAGGGATATGGTTTGTAAGCTACATAAAGCACTCTATTGTTTGAAACAAGCACCTAGAGCATGGTATGAGAGACTTCACAAGTATCTGATGCAAATAGGATTTGAAAGAATTGATGATAACAACAACATGTTTATCAAAGTAGAAGAAGGTAAAGAAATTATTGTATCTGAAATCTTTTTGGATGACATAGTGTTTGGAGGTAAGGAAGTGCTTTGCAAAGGCTTTGCTAACAAAATGAAACATGAATTTGAGATGTCTATGTTTGGAGAAATCAATTTTTTTGGTGGATTGCAAGTACATCAACTCAAACATGGTATATTTGTGACATAATCAAAGTACATCAAAGAGATTCTTAAAACATTTGGATTGGAGGAGTCCAAACTAGTCAGCACACCAATGGCAATAGGAAATAAGCTGTCCAAAAATGATGGATCAGCTGAAGTTAATCAAACAATGTACAGATCTATGATTGGAAAATTGCAATATGTTGTACATAGTAGACCAGACATAGCATTAGTAGTTGGAATAGTGGTTAGATTCTCTGCTAATCCTAAAGAAAATCATCTCATAGCAGTAAAAATAATAATGAGATATCTTAAAGGAACTGATAACTTTGGTCTATACTACAAAAAGAATGGAAAATTTGAGCAAAATGCATATACAGATGCAGATTGGGGAGGCAACATTGATGATAGAAAAAGCACAAGTGGAGGTGCATTATTTCTAGGAAAAAGGCTAGTCACCTGGACTAGAAAGAAACAAACATGCACATCCCAGTCCACTGAAGAGTCAGAATATGTGGCAGCTGTAGTCAATTGCACAAACATTGTGTGGCTCACAAATTTATTGAAAGAAATGAAAGAAGAGGTAACAAAACATGTGATATTGTATTGTGATAACACAAGTGCTATAAACATATCCAAAAATTCAGTAATGCATGCAAAAACCAAGCATATTGCAATCAAGTATCATTATGTAAGAGAATTGGTAGAAGACAAACAAGTGAAGTTGGAATGCATTCACACAAAGGAACAAACTGCAGATATCTTCACCAAACCATTGCCCAAGGATGCTTATGAATATCTTAGAGGCAAGTTGGGGGTAATACCCCTAACTCAAGCAGTTTAAAGCAACAAGGAAGCTTCCCTGCATCAACATGAACAAATCATTGAAATATCAACAGATTGATGCTGAGGATAACAGTAGGAGCAGAAACTCCAAATTAGTCACAAGCATGGTGATAGAGGGAGAAAACATCAAGAAGCCAAAGCTTATATTTTGCATGATAAAGATGCTACATCTTTGGCATTTATCTCAAAGAGGGAGAAATATGCAGAAACCTGATCAATACAAAGAAAGAGGGAGATATATGAGATCAGTAGTAAAGATGCAACAACCAAGAAAAGTAGCAAACAACCTATACAATCTTGGTGGTAACTAAGTTGATTAATTGATCAGTTTGGTTTGCCATCAATGCCAAAGAGGGAGATTGTTGGAAATGATTGAAAAGATCATGAGGAAAGTGGTTGGAATGATCATATAGAACTGGTAAAGAATGTTCTCAACCATTGTTTTGTCATTAATGTCAAACTTGCTACTTGCAGGAATGACAATTGCTTTAGTGATCCAAATACTAGCAATTAGTTGATTGTCAAGGAGGAGGCAATCAATAAGATGTAACTAGAACACCTAGAGAAAAGTTGAAGTTATAATGTTGTAATGAAGTACAAGGATCAGCTAAGCCATTGATGAAAAAGTGTATTTGATGACATACTATAAGAAACAGAGAATGGGCACACTAAAATATATCAAAGGTGTAAGGCTTTAGGTAAGTCTTTTGTAAAGCCCAACTAAGTTCATAAGAGAGAGGGAGCCAAGCAAGCTAGTAGGTGCCGAACAAATTCCTAGCCAAAGTCGAGCAAGTTCAACTTCAAGTTTCGAGTGATATCAAGTGCCAAGTGATATCAAGTGCCGAGCAGATATAGGTGCTGAGTAACACAGAGATGCCGAGCACCAGTAAAACAATAATGCCAAGTTGCAACATTATTTTAAAAATTGAAGATTCACCAGATCTAAGCCGACAAGGTTGTTATCTAGAAGTTTGTGAATTAAATGGAAGATAAGAATGATGAGGTGGTGGCACAGAACACCATGTAAAACATTTTTAACGATACAACTGACGAAGTTTCTAGATGAGAACAAGATATGAGGTAGATACAACGTATCCTACCTAATCCGTTTGAAACCCTAAAATTGGAGAGGGAGAATTGAGCGGCAAAGGAAAATTATATTTCTATTTAAGGAGTCATAAGTTCATGAAAAAAAAAGTGGGAGAGGCAGTCAAGCATGAAAGCATAAAATGCTGAAGGAGGTGCTAAGGAGGAAAGGGAGCATAGTTACTCTATTTCAGTAAGAAGACCCTAGATATGGATGCATTGGTATGATGAGTAAGAAGACTCAAGGAAATGAAGTTTGAGAAGAAGACAAGTAGTTAGAGCTAAAGAGATTGAAGCCAAGCATAAGGATTGAACTGAAAGTGAGATCTGAAATCTACAAAGTATGTTGTAAGTTATATCAGATCAAAAGGCCATTATCATTACTTTCTAGCAATTGTAACAGTTAGTTTAAATTCTATCGACTTAGGTTGGTTTGATAGCCATGAGATAAATCCTTTAACAAAGTGACATTCCAAGTGAATGTTCTAAAGTCCTTTAACCAGGCCCATTCTTAACAGTTTGGTGAAATCCTCTAACAAGGTCACATTTAACAGTGTGTTGTAAGCCTTTAACAGGGCAGGCTTTTAACAGGACATCACTTTAGAAGAGTGAGAATCAAGTAGCATGTTACTGGTGGTTTTTCCCAAATTGGGTTTCCAGGTAAATCATTGTGCCATGTGTTGATCTTGCATGTTTTATCTCTGCATGTTGATTTACTGTAACTTGCTAATATGGTTGATGGATGAAAAGTGTATGGATTGATTAAAAGTAGTGAAAAAGTATTAGGGCATTTGGACCTTGGATAACTGATTCACCCCCCCCCCTCCCCCCCCCCCCTCAGTTATTCTAAAGAATTCTAACAAAATATTTTATCAATTTTTTAAAAAATAACATTATTTTTCCTTGTTCAAAGTGCAAGCATTGGGGGGGAAAAGAATTGGGAAGAAAATCCCCAGTTTTGCCTGAGATGAAAAATGTCTTGTCTACATAAAAGTTCATTTGCCTCTACATTTTATCAGAGGTCTTGAGAGGGAATTCCCCCTCTTACATAATATTCTACTTTTATGTTTCTTTGTATCTTCTTTGTAGTTTACATAATTTGAGAAGACATACCTTATATTATATTTTAAACATATTTGTCATGTAATTGCATCTTTTGAAATAGAATTACATAATCTTTCCTTTTTCAATTTTTACTTTCTTTGACATGTTCTAATGATTTCTTTTTAGTGTATGTAGATTTAAACCTACTTCCCCTTAAGTCACTCCTTTGTATGGTGTATATAATATTCAACTTTCAACTCTTTATACATGTAATTATTTTTTTGTTAAGATCCTTATTAGTAGATCTTGTAGAAAACCATAAAATATAATTTCTTCTTTCTATCTTTATTTAATCAGAATATCCATTTTATAGTTATTTTAGAAATTTTCCTTTTTTTAATGTATTTAAGAGATCATCTACTCCTTAATTTGATATAGAATCCTTAAATTTCCTTATTTATAGAAACAAATTATGCAAAGCTTTATGATCAATGTACAAAAAAAATTTCTTAGGAATCAAATGATATTGCCATTTCTTGAAAGCTTGAACAATAGCATAAAAATATTGATCATAAATTGAATACCCTTTCTTAGCATCATTCAACTTCTCATTGTAGATAGAAATAGGTCTACCTTGTCGACTCAATACTACTCCAATTGCATTCTTACTTACATTATAATAAACTTGAAATGCCTTAGTGAAATTAGGTAAAGCAACATAAGTAATTCAACTACCTTTTGATTTAGTATCTCAAAACTCTTGTTATCTTCATGTGTCCACTTGAATTTCTTCTTATTTTCTCTCATTGTTTATGTAATAGCATTACAAATTAAACTAAAATATCTAATGGACTATCGATATAAACTAGCCAATCCATGGAAATATATAACTTCACCAACACTTTCAGGTGTAGGTCATTCCAAAATTACCTTAACCTTCTTAGGATCCATCTTCAAACCATCAATTAAAAAACAAATATACAATCTCCTCTTTCATGAAGGAATGCTTCTTCAGACCAATCACCTTTTCCTATTTCAGTCTTTGTAACAATTTTCTTAAATGCAACAAACGATCTTCCTTTCTCTTACTAAATATAAAAATATTATCCAAATATACAATCATAAATTTACCCAAGAATTTCCTTAAAACATTTCTCATTATCCTCATAAATGCTAGGTGTATTAGTTAAAGAAAAAGGCACAACCAATCATTAGTATGAACCTTCACTAGTCTTCAAAGGAGTCTTCCATTCATCACTTTCTCCAATTCTGATATGATGATAACCACTCTTCAAAATAATCTTGGTAAAGTATCTTGATCCACTCAAATAGTCCATGATGTCACCCATTCTTGTTAAATGAAACCTATACTTCATTATTGATTTTTTTTATAGCTTTGGAATCAGTGAACATTCACCATTCATCATTTTTTTAAGGTGCTAACACAATTGGTACTAGTAGAAATTTCTTTGATCAATCCTTTTTGCAATAATTCTTGAACTTGTGTATTCAATTATTCATTTTCTATAGGTCTCAATCGGTGTCGTCACCACTACATTTGGGCATGAATTGTGATGGTAGGCTATCATAATTATGATAGTAACCCATCACCCAACTGACATCAGTCAAAATTGGCTCCCGTTAGACGGGCATTAGAATTTTGTTGTTGCAAGTTGTAAAGATAAGGGTTACCATTACAATTGCAATGACTAATTGTGTCATAAATTGGGCTATTATTCTAGCAAACAGTTCATTTTCACCATCAGAATTGCGACAAAAATTTGTCAAAGATACTATCATAGTTATGGTCCCACGGTAAGCCATCAAAAACCTTTATTGCAACTAGGATAAGGATGTGGTAGGAATGTTGTGGGATCAATGGCTAGCTTTCACAATTGCGATATCATGCTATATTATTGTAAAAAAAATAAATAAACATTGGTAGCAAACATTGAATAGCTATGATGTAATAATAGGTTAATATTGAGCTTCATTGGTTTCGAGAATAGTTTAATATTCTCTACTAATTAGGTCCAACCACATGAAGGTGGAAGCTCATTTGCCCCACCCCCCCAACATCTAAATTCCCTATTAACATCTAAAATCTTTAAGAAATGATCAATGTTTAAAGTACAAAAAAAGGTTCTAGACCTACAAAAGTGACATCATTTTCCCATCTTCTGGTGCATGTCATTTTTTACTCACATCCAAAATAAGATTATGCCACTTTGAATCGAGAATGCCTATGTAACTGTGATCTTTATGCATCGACAATAGGTAGAGATGAAAAAACACAACACAATTACATTTATTTAATAGGTCTATTAAGTTTTTAAAATTATAGACCATCATCATGAACAATGTTCATGATGGTCTATAACTTAAAATAACTAATTAAAGACCTCTAACAAAAATGTAAACCTATTTCATTTTTCAACTTTGCCTAGTGTCGTATTCATATGAATTGACATTGCATATTGAACTATGACATCCTTCTACATTACCTAAAACTAAGAGATTCACACAATTAGTCGTCATACAATCATAGGCGTAGGCTATTATTGATCTTCACTTGGTTTCAAGAGTAGTTTAATATTCTCTACTAATCAGGGCCAACCATGTGAAGGTGATAGCTCATTTATCCCCCCTAACATCTAAATTTCTTGTTAACATCTAAAATATTTAAGAAAGGATCAATCTTTAAAGTACCTAGAATGTCCTCATTGCCTCCTGCTACTCTTAGGGGAAGTCCATCTTCATTGCTCATGGGCAATTCATCACATGGGTAAATCCAGGAATGTCCTCATCACCTCATGCATAAAATGAATCAAATATTAGAAAATTCCCCCTAAGGAATAATAGTTCAAGTGAAATAAAAACATGAAAAATGAGAGAGAAAGAGGAATCTACTTACCAATAGGTATTACCATCACATCTGTGGCCATG
The DNA here is from genome assembly GCA_028749045.1 of Cupressus sempervirens. NCBI lineage: Eukaryota > Viridiplantae > Streptophyta > Pinopsida > Cupressales > Cupressaceae > Cupressus > Cupressus sempervirens. Next base: position 661,637,959 of record CM053791.1, read on the forward strand.
CTACTTTTTGAGTGAGTTTTGTTGTTTTTTTGTTGTGCCAAGATCTCTCTATTTGTATACATACATACATATACATATATACATATAAATATGTGTATGTATGTATATACTTACATACATATATAGAGATCACAAGGGCATGACAAAAAAATACAATGATCACAAGGGCACACACACAAACACATACATACATACATACATACATACATACATACATACATACATACATACATACATACATACATACATACATACATACATACATACATACATACATACATACATACATACATACATACATACATACATACATATATATATATATATATATATATATATATATATATATATATGAGAGAGAGAGAGAGAGAGAGAGGTGCTAAGTGACTTACCTCAAGATCCTCCACAAAAATAATGCAGACCAAGAAAAATTGGTAGACTTTGCAACAAATTTTACAAAAACATATCATAGTAGATATTTTTAGAAAGTAACAAGCCATAACCCAGTTAAATGGGTCTAGTTTCTGATTAGTTGGGTTGATATATACATATATTTAAATGGGTTATGAATTCTGCAAGGGAATGAGCCTCATGATTATGGCATTTACATAGAAGTAGAACTTGCTTCTTCAACTCCTTACACTCAACTCTTGGCCAAAGTTATTCTTCTAGCAGTGAGAATAGTTGCTACAAATTCCTGAGAGCCAAGGGACCTTGAACCTATGTTACATTTTCTGGAGACATGGGAGAAGCTACTACCAACTTTAGTACTTCATAACATTTTGGATCACATAGTGATGCTCAAATTAATAACAATAGTAGATGCTTGGGATGTAGAGATCACAAGGGCACCAAAAAAAAATTCCTATAGAACTATCATCATATTAGGTACGCTAAAATGAATGTAATGCAAAGATCAGAAGGGTACAACAATGAGATGCAGAGATCACAAGGTCATGACAATGAAATGCAACAATCACAAGGGCACAACACCGAAATCCTAGATCTCCACATGATACATACATAGATACATACATAGATACATACATACATACATGTATATGTATGTATGTATGTATGTATGTACATGTATGTATGTATGTATGTACATGTATGTATGTATGTATGTATATGTATGTATGTATATATATATATATATATATATATATATATATATATATATATATATATATATATATATATATATATATATATATATATATATATATATATATATATATATATATATATATATATATATATATATGTATACAAAAGATCTTTTTAAAGGTGCTTATTACATATTAGCGCAACAAAATAATTGATCCAACTGCATACATATTCCAGAATCCAAATAATTAAACAATAAAACTCACTCAACTCGTGCTAAGTGACTTAACTCAAGATCCTGCACAAAAATAATGATGATTGTTCCTTTTATAGTACCTAATTTGATGGCAACTCTAAAAGAATTTGTAATCAACCCAGGAAATCAACAACTAGACCCATTTAGCTAGGCTATGGCTTGTATACATACGTATATATAATTGGATTATGACTTCTACAAGGAATGAACCTCATTATTATGGCAATTTGCTTCTTCAACTCCTTACACTCAACTCTTAATTGAAGTTATTATTCTAGTAGTGAGAATAGTTGCTACAAATTCCTAGGAGCCAAGGGACCCTAAACTATGCTACATTTTCTGGAGACATGGGAGAAGTTACTATTGGCTCCAATACTTCATTACATTCTAGATCATATAGTGATGCTCAAATTAACAATGACATAGATACTTGGGATCCTTACAGGGAGAGTGTGCCAATTAATGCATGGTTACATCCTAGATTCCATTGTTGGGGCAGTGTATGGAGCCTTTATATCCAACCATTCATTATAAATTGGGGAATGTGTTTCATGCCTAACATTCAAGTGATGCATTTGCATATGCAATTTTATCACCTTGGAAAAATGTATTTGATCCTACTAGCTAGGAATAACTGATTGTTCATTTATTGTACCTAATTTGATGATAGTTCTACATGAATTTGTAATCAACCCAGCTAATCAACAACTAGACCAAATTAACAGCAGCAGTAGATACTTGGGATCCTAGCAAGGAGAGCATCCCAATACAATTCAAAACCCACGGGATTTAAATCAAGTTATTTATCTACAATTCTTTTAAACCTTTAATAAGATAGGCATAAAATACCAAGTCTGCTAGATCCAGACATTCCACTTAAATTTACTGGCAAACATAAAACAAATAATAACATAGTCCTATAAGTTTCCCAACACATTCCTACATTGTTAATACCTTGTCTTAGCTAATTTACCTGAATCTAATTGAAGTCAAATTGGAATTTCAAAAACTTGTATTTCTTGAGCACATAGAAAACATAGTTATAATTAAGAGGTGCAGAAAAACGAAGATAATTTAAACTGCATTGCAAAAGAAAGCAATCATTAAATACATATACTCTTTAAAAAGCCGAACAAATTTTCCCTTAACAAAATTAGATATTTTCTAGGATTTCTATATGATATTTCAGCTATATTTTCTTGTTAGAAATGATGGCATTTAGGAAAAAAACATAGATTTGAAATAAAAGTTTATATTAGCCAAAACTAAATAAAAATAAACTCAATCAGATATATTCTAGGATTTCTATTAAATAAAGAAACTGGTCTTATCACAAGACACGGGTCTTGTCACCTACCTGATTAGTTTGGAATTTTGTTCTCACCAAAAATTATAAAATGCAAGAACAATTGTGCCAAAAAGAACGTAAAAAGAATGTTATCATGCACAATCATTTTTTAAAGCTCTTTTGGCACAATCATTCTTATAATTTTTTGGCTCAATCTCCAACTGATCAGTATGTGTTTTGAAAAATTATTCTTGGACTGTAAGTCAGGAAAAAGAGAAATATCAAACTTGAAAAAGATGTACATAAATACAATTAATTTTTAAACTTCAATTTTATAAAATTACAAATAGAACCATATAATTATAAGAAACTAAATTTTTTTTTTTGATCGGTAAACAGCCAAGGCCTTGATCTATATTATTAATTTAAAAGTAATTACAAAGCATATCTCCATTCAAACGGGCACTGGTAGGAAAGAACAGAGAAGAAAACCTCCAGTCTTGCTCGGGACAAATGTCCTAAATTATTACAACTTTAAAAGGGGCATACCCCAGTGAAATTGTTTTCTTAATAATTATATTTAATCTGGGGGATACCCCTGATAATTTACAACTTAAGAAATCCATAATTTCTGTCGAGTGATGCTAGGATAGCGACCAAGGGATTGATTATAATCTCTCATTTTACTTCCTGCATTCAACCATTTTTTATACTAGATATTCGAACAAAGGGTTAGTCGTTAATGAGAAAAGGCAAAACACATAGATACCTATCAACATAAAGAGCTAAAACATGTACACTGACTGAAAATAGTTAAGAAGCAAAGAAGAGAAACAAAGACATCAAACTAAAATATAAGAGGAATAGTAGTTAACTCTGCTAGACCATAATGAAAGAATCTAAATGTATTCATAATCATCAACAATATGAGCCAAATTGCACATCATAAAAGTTTAAGAAAGGAGTCCCAAGCCATGATTGCTTTACTAAAATCATTACTAAACTTAAAGAAAATTTTGACTTAACCAACTATAATAGAGAAGAGCCTTTTCTATGAGATTGCCCAGCTAAAGCTTATAGAGGAGGTTTTCTTAATTAATTAATAGATTTAAAGGGCCCATAATGAGAGACTACATGGTAACCAGTCATTACTAGAGTTGGCACCAGTAGCCAAAGTGAGGAGAAAGGCTTATCAAAAAATCAGTCAGGCAAAATCGACCGGCTTAAAATTAGTCTTGATTGGGAAACAAAGTACTACCCATATTGCAGATTTACTACTTACTACTGAATTACATAGAATTCCAAGCAATGATACTACACCTAGGATGCAATTCGAAGAGTTTCCTAAGGATGGAAATTGACACTCAATTCTGAGGAAGCTAAAAAGTTACCAAGTACCAGATCTATGTAATCTCTAAATACAAATCACCATTTGGTTCATGATATCCTCATAAGAATTGTCACGAACTATAGCTAAAACTAAAGCTATTATTAAACATTTATTAAAGATCTTAGTGTATAATTTCTGAGAATTTCATGGATTATTCATGCCATAGAATATCACATATACAGCTGAGAAAGTTATTAACTTAAATAGAAACAGAGAACATTGGGCCTCACACTACCCTATATTAACTTGAATCACCAGTAAGGAATTAAATCCATCTCTATTTAGATAGGATCCTAACAACATTTTTAAGATTAATAAATACGCAAAACTTCATTTGAATACCCTTATATCATATTTCATAATGTATTATCACATCATTTGCAACAAAGAACTTATCACCAATTTACAGACCCACATTTTATATGTAGCATACCTATTTATAGACTAAACATTTTTACTAAAAATCGAAGGACACTCAGCTAAGCTATATTAGGCATAATAACAAAATCGTTGTCAAAACATGCTAAAGATATCTATAGGGCTAAATATGACCAAAAATTTGGATCTAACTAATTGGGCCCTTTTCCTTCCTTCCAAAAAACAATGATCACATCCACCATGTCATTTGGATGCTCCACTCAAAAATTGGGAGGAAACATGTAGTCATGCTTCACCCTACTTGATTTCTCTGCATTTGGGGTACTGAACACGAGATCATCCAGATTGTCAAAAGACATCCCTGGCTTGATATAGGTGTTGAATCGGTGAAGATAGTCGAGGAGCCAATCTTTATTTTCTTCTAAAATGATCCCTCGCCAACGAAGGAGAAAATGTAGACTGGCTTCCATTTTGGGCCATTCTCTGTAGAAGGCTAGGTTATCCTAGATGATTAGGGACTGGCGGCGAGGAGCAGTAATTAAGTCTAGATGCCCTACAGGGAGACTCATATACCTTTTCGAGAGGGGAATCCTCCATTTTTCATCAATGCTAAACACGGCTTCTTCCAGACCCTTTCTCCATGATGGGACAAATAGGTCACAATAGAGCTTGACAATATCATTCGCTTCTACTTTAGCTCTTACCAAGAATCCAATAAAGGACCCGATAATGTCACTATTGGTCCTTTAGGTATATTTATAGTCAAAAAATTCCTCTCCCAGAGCTCTGTAGATAGCAAAATGCGTCATTTCATCCCTCGGATATAATATATGGTTCCACCTTTATGGTTTCATCGATCCACAGAATGCCATAGTTCAACTTTCATGGGTGTGGAATAGATAAATGTTGGATTCCATGTTTAAACTGAGAAATTGGGGATGGATATCTCAGAGGAGATCTCTTATGGATATCGAAGGGAAGCTTCTAGACACAAACTAGAGGGATACCTAAATGAAATAACCAAAGCTGGCCTAAGCTAAGTACTTAAGGCGCATAATGTCATCTAAGAGGGAAATCATTAAACAAGATTAAAATCTTATTACAAACTGCGAATTACGAAATAATGATGTGGAAAGTACCTAAAACCCGCAGACTATATACTTCACACACTCGAAAAAACTCATGAAAATCTACTGAGAGAATATAATTAAAGGACGATGAGGCCATAACTTCTTATTTAGTGAAGTCACTAAATAAGAAGATAACTATATCCTACTTGGATGATATAATTAAACTAAAAATACTAAAGAATATACTCAATTTGATCTATTATTAAAATGAGTTAGAGAATTATTATTGACTAGGAGAGAGTTGACTTCGTCTGCTCCTAAATTTGCTAGTTTATCCGCCAATGTATTACCTTCCCTGAATATATGATAGATCCTATAATCTTCCAATTTATCCACAAGGGAGAGAATCTCTTCTAAATGTGATTTTAGGACCCAGTTGGGGGTGGATCTTTTTCTAATAGCGTTAAGGATAATTTGAGAGTCGCCTTCAATGATAACTTTGGATAAATTAAGCTTAAGGCATAACTGAATCCCTTGATGAAGGGCCTCCAGTTCTACTATGTTATTTGAGGTAGGTTGGATAGACATTAATTTTTTAGCTATCCAAGATCCTACCTCATTTTTTATGATACAGCCAATACCTACTACACCCGGGTTACCTCGCGCGGCTCTATTGAAATTCAATTTGACCCATCCAAATGGCAGTGGCTCCCATTTACAGATTTTCCTAGCCTCTATATTTTTCTTCATATAGATAAGAGGAGGGTTGATTAGGTTCGACCAACATTTTTTCATAAGGCCATCCCAATTTGAAAAGGAACCTTCTACTAACCTAAATTTATTTAAGTGGGAGTTGACCAGTTCTATAATACTAGCTTCAATTTTGATCATGAGCTCTGCCGGTTTGAGTTCCAAGCTCTGGAATATATATCGATTCCTTTCTTTCTAGATTTCCCAAATGATGATAGAAGGGGAGATGTTCCACATCTTACTATAGAAACCCTTAACTACTTTCGTAGGCCAGCCAAAAAGCATCTCAGTCAATGATTTTGGGAAAGGTGTAGACCAACCCAACATCCATCTAAGCCATTCCCAATAGCTTTGAGAATAGGAGCAGTTAAACAAAAGATGATCAGCATTTTCAATATTGCAATGACATAGGGTACACCTAGAGGGACCCTGAAAACCAAGGATGTGTAATCTATCCATAGTTAGGATCCTCTTTTGAATGGCTAGCCAAAGAAAGAAGCCAGCTTTTGGGAGACAAGAGGAATCCCAGCATAGTTGTGATGGGATATCCACAAACTCTATTTGCTGAGCTTTGACAATAGACCTATAGCCATTGTTGATAGAATATTTCCCATCATTGGAAGCCACCCAAATTAGAGTATCCTCTTTGTTAGTTTGTTTAACTTTTCTACCATCCGACAGCTTATCAAATTTTTCACTTATCTCTTTTTCAAAACCTAGTCCTTTGAGTGATTTCCAAGACCATTTTGGAGAACCTTCTCTATTTGACAGAGTCCTGTAATCTTTAACCTTATTGCCCCAAAGGGTTGGGTTATCAAAATGGAGAGAGAGAGGAGGATTACCATCCCAGGAATCCTCCTAGAAAAGGGCTTTATCACTCGAGCCTACATCCCAGGTTAGAAATTTACAAATCAGACTACGAAATTTGATCATGAAGTTCCAACATTCTGATCCTTTGGGAGGAGAGATAATTCTGAAAATTGAAAGCTGATCCTCTGCGATGAGATATTTATTATAGAGTATCTTTTCCCATTTACCATTAAATTCATTGTAGAGATGCCAAATAAGTTTTGGTCCTAAAGCTTCATTTTGCCATTGAAGATTCTTAACCCCTAATCCCCCTAAATCTTTTGGTTTATTGATGTGCTTCCACTTGATGAGAGCCCACTTGTTATCTCCATCCCTATTGTTCCAAAGAAAATTTCTCATCTTAGTTTCAAATTTCTTAAGATTCTGCTTAGAAAGAGGGAGGCAAGAAAGTAGGTAGGTAGGGATGGCTGATAGTACTGCTCTAAATTTAGTACATTTGCTTGCCTTTATTAGCCATCTGTCCTTCCACAAACCTAACTTGGAATCTAACTTCCTTAGAGTATCATCCCAGACTTTGCCTGACTTAGTACCTTTTTCTAAGGCTATACCAAGATATTTGTAGGGGAAGGTTCCTCTTTTAAAACCCATGAACCTACAAATTTGTTCCTCAATTTCTCTCTTGGTATTAATAAATAAAATTTCAGATTTGAGATTGTTGACCTTCTGTCTCGAGGCTTCCATATATAGGTTAATAATTCTTTTAAGAGATGAAGCTTCTGCAATTGTACTTTTCTCGGATAGAATAATGTCATCAACCAACTGTTGGTGGGTTATATTTGTTAGAGTAATTATTTGTTCTAACTTATTAATTAAATCCCTTTGATTTAATTAATTAAGTTGCTTATTACTCTAGTTTTCTTAAGCTATCTTGTAGGTGCATATAATTAATATTCTATTAATTATATTGTGCAAAGCTAGCTTTTTTAGGCTTTAGTTTCCCTTTTTGGGTTTCGTGAATCCTTTATAAGGATTCACCTCTTTGTATTTTAAACATTCACTTATTGGATTATATGAGATATTGCTCTTTGCATGTCCATAAGATGGATCTGGCTTTTTGGCCTCCTTGATTTTTCCTTGCCTCTGTTCTTTGCTTCATCCATGTGACAGGGTTATACATGTAGGTGTTCTTGGGAGATTAGTTTTTCACCTAATCTTACAATATTAGGTAAATTTTTAGAGACTGTGATGCCCGAGATCCGTTGATTGTAGTATGCATCCTGAACCGCTCTTCCAAATGCTTTTGCCATAATAATGAACAGTGAGGGGGATAGAGGGTCCCCTTGTCTAATTCCTCTAGAAATATCAAAGAAACCTTCTGGATCTCCGTTGATGAGCACCGAAATTTTAGGAGTTGAAATAAACTTGAATATTAGATTAATCCACTGGTGTGAGAACCCAAAGGCTTCTAATGTTTTACATAAAAACCTCCAGTCTACCATATCATATGCTTTCTGAATATCTAGTTTCATGAGCATACATGCATCCTTATTGAGCCTTGTAGAGTGAATAGTTTCTTGAATAGTGATGATACCATCTAGAATGGATCTACTCGGCATGAAACCAGTTTGTTCTTCTGAAATAATCTTAGGGAGGATCTTTTTGAGTCTGTTTTCTATAATTTTGGAGAAAATTTTATAGACTATGTTGCATAATGCTATTGGTCTATAATCTCCTGGAGAATAAGGATCAGACTTCTTAGGGATCAAAGTGATGAAGGAGTAATTAATTTCAGCAAGGCGAGAGCCTCCATTTCTGGATGCCTCAATTGCTTTCCAAAGGTCAACACCTATGATGTCCCAGCATTTTTGGAAAAAGAATGCCTGGAATCCATCAGAACCCGGGGATTTATTTGGGTTCATATTGAAGACCACATTCTTAACTTCTTCTAAGGTTATAGGTTTGATCAGATTAATGTTATCCTAGAAATCCACAATTTTAGGAATGACTTTCAATAGACTTGTTTGCGTTGAGTAATTTGAACCTTTATGATTATTTAATAAATTTTTGAAATTACTAACAAAGATGTCCACGATTTCTCCTATTTTTTCTGTTGAGATTCCTTGTTGATCTTTGATCCTTGTGATTATGTTCTTTGCTCTATTATAAATGGTGGAGTTATGGAAGAATTTAGTATTGCGGTAACCTTCTGCCAACCATCTTTCTCTTGATTTTTGCCTCCAATATATCTCTTCTTTAGATAAAATATCTTCTTGTTTGGCTAGCAGTTCTTTTTTGAGGAGATAGCTCTTATTATCCATACCTTTGCTGATCACTTCCGAGTAAGATTTTTAAGTTGGTTTTCTATTTCCAATTTTTCTTTGAAAATGTTGTTAAAATGTTCTTTATTCCACCTAAGGATATTATCTTTAAGCATTTTTAGTTTGTTGACGAAGACAAACATTTTAGACCCTGTAAAGCTCTCTTGGTCCCACCAGGATCTTACATTGTTGAGAAAGTTTGGATCTAGGAACCACATTTTCTCACACTTGAAAGGGTTTCTGGCTAGTTTAAGGGGCTCTATGAATTCAAATTTCACTGAGAAATGATCTGAACTAGCTATGGGTAAAATTGAGGACTGAATGTCAAGATTGATGGAATCTAACTCCCCTTTAATCATAAATCTATCGAGTTTCTCTTCTATGTAGGCAAAGTCTTTTCTTCTATTGTTCCATGTATAAGTTCCATTATTAGTGGGAATGTCAATTAGATTATGAATGGAACACCATTCTCTAAATGTTTTAGATGCTTGCGATAGCATCTGAATACCACCAATTTTTTCGTTGAGGTTAAGGATGGTATTAAAGTCTCCTCCTAATGGGAAGAATTCATTATCATAACTATTCAAAAATTGACCTAATTCTTCCCAGATTAGTTTTTTTTCCGTATTGTTAATCAGACCATACACATTAATGATAATGAAATTGAGGTTTGATTTTAAACTTTGGACCTTACCACTCATCCAATTATAAGAACTATTGAGAGTACTAAAACTAACCTTTCTTGGGTCCCAGAGGATTCTTAATCCCCCTGATGCCCCTGAAGATTCCTGAAACATGGACCACCATACTCTAAGCATCCTACTTAACTTATCTATTTCTATAAAATTTAATTTAAATTCTTGAATTAGGACAATATCAGAATTAAAAACATTTAGATTATTTTTTAATAACCTTTTTTTGCTAGGGGCGTTAAGACCCCTAGCATTCCAAGTAGTGATCTTCATACCTGATCGGGAAGGCACTTCCCCTTCCCATTGTGAAATATTTGGTCAATCTTCTGCTGTTCCTTGCTGAGGCCCTCTACTTCTTTGAGTATCTTTAGAGATTTTCTCCCTCTTTTGCTTTTTACTTTGCCGCAATTTGGAAATTTTGGTCCTTCTTGAGACATGTAAATACCTAGCTGATCCAGGTTATCTTCCGCTATTTTCACACTATCATTTTTTCCTGATTGAGACTGTTCCTAGTCCTTTAGCTCCACTTCTGACAGAATCTGTTTAGCTAGCCCTGATTGATAAGAGAGTGCTGAAGCTATCTCTTCACTTTGAATTTTTAATATATCTCTTCGAAGATCTTCACCTGAGTAGTTTTCCCCTCCTAATTTGATAACCCTCTTTATGAGTTCTTCCTTTTGGTTCATTAAGGATTCCTCAACAATGTTTGGACTGAATACTTGGGCTAGTTCCTCAGCAAGTTGTTCCAATTCCAAATTTTCTATCTCTTCTATAACTAGTTCAGCATTTTCAGGTTCTATAAAGTAGTCCTTGTTCAAGAATTCTTGAAATTCCTTGACTGGGGCTTCAACTGCTGATACACTGACTGTGTCTTCCTGGTGAAGACTATTGCCTGGAGTGAAAGGAGAACTGCTGATGGCTGCTGGAGTCTGCCAAATTTTTTTAGATTTACCAGGGGACACTACTTTATTGTCTGTTTCCCAATGCAGATTTGATTGTGGCGACGATGGATCCTTATGCAACTGTATATTGCTATTTATCCCCACATGTGGTGAATAACATCAAATTTTCAAGCTCCTCTAATTGACTTCTTTGGTAATCCTTTGGGGAATCTGTTTGTTGCAAGACTGGGTTAGGATCATTACTTTTTAAGCAATCTGGGCCCTTTTCATGGGCAAAATCTATAATCCTCTTTTGGACTATGGGATTGTCCTCTAGCATATCTAACCTATTTTCATAATGCTCCTAACCCCGAGATATCCCTAATGATCTGTCTTTGTATTTCTTACTCTTATTTGATCTTCTTTTCTTCTTTTTTTCCCAGTTGTTTATGATGGTGCCCAATAACCTGGGCTTGATGGAAGAATTGACATACTGATTGCTCTTGTTATTAATTTCCTTGATAGCCATTTCTTGGATGAATTCATCCTTTTTGCTGATTAAATTCTTATCCGAAGAAGGGAAGTTGTCTTCTATATATTTTAAACTCTTTACTCTGTCTTTGTGACACTTTTCCCTTTGCTTTTCCTTGTGATATTCCTTGAAGGGAGACGAATCAAGCCAGTTTGATTTGGCTCTTGTAAAGCATTCCTCATCTGATAGATCTTCTTGGAGCATTTTCTATTTTCTTCTTCTAAGTAAAGGAAGGGACTTACTAAGATTCGTTGTTACATCCATCATGTTGAAAGATTGATATCTTTCATCATCCAATTTGATGATATCCAAAATTTTCCCTTCATACTTAATAAACTCTAAATCATATTTAGATCTGTTTGTAATAATTTTTAATTATTTTGTCTTAGAGTTATTGACCTTGCCACTAATTAGAAATTTCATGTTATTACTAGTTTCATATGCTAAATCCACACCTATAAGATTTCCTATAGATCTACCCATTTTTATTAAAGTATTGATATTCTTTAATTCTGGAGGTAATGAATAAACAACATACCATGAAGGTATGCAAAATATAGATTATTTTCATTATAGTTAGGGATCCATTCAAAAAAATGAACCGCATGGCCTTTGAACATACATTCAGGGCTGTTAATAAAATCTTTCTTAATTAAGTCATCATAACAGCTAAGGAAGAGCATATTATTAGAAAATTTAGAGATACATACCTGGGAGCCACAGTAATCCTCAAGCCAGTCAATCAATTTATAAATATTCGAAGTAGGGCCATTCCAATAGGCGAATAGTCCTACCTCTTGGCATTTCATCCATTGTTCTTCACTAATTTGATCGCTGATGATAAGAACCTTGTCATTAAATTTAGTTGTGGGTTGAAGGATAGGAGAGGAAAACTTAGGGTTAGGATGGTGGTTATCCTTTGCTCTTCGGTGCGGCAGAATGTAGGGTGGAGACATGGTTAGAGAGGAGTTGGGTAGTAAAGGAGATTGCCAAGTTGTAATATGAGGGAGGGGTGGATCCTCAATCCCTCGGCAGAGTAGGTAGCGGTTTGCCCTGGCGTATTTTGTAGAGTTGAAAATTTTGATTTGCTTGTCTAGACTTGTAACAAAGAAGATTTTGTTATGGATAAGACATGGTTTCCCTGTCGATATTTTTGTCTCCTCCAATTGCCTTTCTACCAGAGGTGAATAGAAATTAGAAGTAGGGATCGTCCTTGAATTATGAGTTTTGAGGGTTCCTTCCTTGCTCTGGTCATGGGGGAAGCGCAGAGCCGAGCCAGACCCATCTGAATATTGCTGACAAAACCCTGAGTTTTTTATTGCTTTGTTCAAATGGATGGGCTTAGAGTTTTTTGTCAAGATTCTGCTATTCGCTGGTTTCGATGTTCGCTTTCTGCTCGCCATTTAAAATAAATAAACTTTAAATATCTATTTAGCTTAATTTATTTTAGAATGTAAAATGATATGAATGCTATAAGAAACTATTATTATTTGTACTATTTGACAATTATAGTTACAAGTGATAAAGTTATATAACTTTGATTCAAAGAGTGCAAATAATGGAAATGAAGTATTGCCGAAGGTGAAAGCTCAAGTGCCTTCCCACACCCCCCCCCCCCAAAAAAAAAAACATGTGGATGACACTATTAAGTAGAGAATAGTTACATACATACATACATGGTTAAGTGCTACCTAACTATGTCCAAGGTGTTTACGCACTGGAGGCATACTTCGATTACCAAGATGCCTACATACCCATATCCACATATATATATATATATATATATATATATATGTATACATATGTATATATATATATACATATGTATACATATGTATATATATATATATATACATATGTATACATATATACATATATATATATATATATATATATATACATATATACATATATATATATATATATATATATATATATATACATATATATATATATATATATATATATATATATATATATATATATATATATATATATATATATATATATATATGTATATATATATATATATACATATATATGTATACATTATTGAAATCTGATTGAAAATGAATACTATCAAAGAGGGAGATTGTTGCAAAGAAGGAAGATTGTTAAATGATATGAATGCTATAAGAAACTATTATTATTTGTACTATTTGACAATTATAGTTACAAGTGATAAAGTTATATAACTTCGATTCAAAGAGTGCAAATAATGGAAATGAAGTGTTGCCGAAGGTGAAAGCTCAAGTGCCTTCCCACACACCCCCCCCCCCCAAAAAAAAACATGTGGATGACACTATTAAGTAGAGAATAGTTACATACATACATACATGGTTAAGTGCTACCTAACTATGTCCAAGGTGTTTACACACTGGAGGCATACTTCGGTTACCAAGATGCCTACATACCCATATCCACATATATATATATGTATACATATGTATATATATATATACACATATGTATACATATATATATATATATATATATATATATATATATATATACAAGGTGTTTACACACTGGAGGCATACTTCGGTTACCAAGATGCCTACATACCCATATCCACATATATATATATATGTATACATATGTATATATATATATATACACATATGTATACATACACATATATATATATATATATGTATATATATATATATATATATATATATGTATACATATGTATATATATATATATATGTATACATATGTATATATATATATATATGTATACATATGTATATATATATATACATATGTATACATATGTATATATATATATACATATGTATACATATATATATATATATACATATGTATACATATATATATATATATATATACATATGTATACATATATATATATATATATATACATATGTATACATATATATATATATATACATATGTATACATATATATATATATATACATATGTATACATATATATATATATATACATATGTATACATATATATATATATATACATATGTATACATATATATATATATATACATATGTATACATATATATATATATATATATATATATATATATGTATATATATGTATATATATATATATATGTATACATTATTGAAATCTGATTGAAAATGAATACTATCAAAGAGGGAGATTGTTGCAAAGAAGGAAGATTGTTGTTAAAAGAATGTTTTCAATTATTGTTTTGTCATTGATGTCAAACCTACTATTTGCTGGAATGACAAATGCTTATAAGATCCAAGTACTATAACTTAGTTGATTGATGAAGAGGATTTAATCAAGAAGATGTAACAAAAGCACCTAAGGGAAAGGTTGAGTTATGTTTTGTATTGAAGTGCAAGGATCAGTTAAGATAATGATTAAATGATGTATTGATAACATGCTTGAAGAAACAAAGGTTGGCCACACTTAGGAACATTGGAGGAATAAGTTGCAACAAGGTTGATTACAAAGCTTAACTAAGTTCATTAGTGAGTGCCAAGCAAGCTAGTTCAAGCCAAGCAAATTCTCAGTTAATGATGAGCAAAAGAAAAATCTAGTGTGTGCCAAGTGATATAGAAGGAGTTGAGTCTATTCAGGTGCTGAGTAAAGTAACAGGTACCGAGCATTAGGAAAACTTACTGGATGTCGAGTGAATCCATAGTAGGTTTCGAGCATCAGTAAAATGTAGTTGATGTGTCAAGCACTAGAATTTCAATAGTGCCGAACTGCTACACTATTGGAAAAGTCAAAGATTCACAAAATCTAAGCTGACAAGTTTGCTACCTTGAGTTTTGCGAACCAGTTGGAGGATAAGGATGATGAGCTGTTGGCACATAATTTTATGTAAACCATTTTTGAGCAAATTCAAGAGGATTCTTCATGCTATTTCTAGAAGAAGCAAGATATGGGTTAGATTCAATGAATCCTACCTAATCCATTCAAATTGAAAATAAAGGAGGGAAGAATTGAGTAGGAAAAGCAATTTTAGACTTCTATTTAAGGAGTCACATGCCAAGAAGTAAGAGCTACTGGTGTGCCAAATTGCAAAGTGGTTGAAGGGTGTCTAGGAGAAGACATCAAGAGGAGAAGGAAGAATAGAGAACATAGACTCTGCTTTGATAAGTGGTCAGAAGGAAAATTGCACTAGTACATCGAGCAGAAGACTTAAGGAGACAAAGCTTGAAAGGAGGACAAGCTGTCAAGAGCTACAGAGACTGAAAGATAGACAAATTGTGAAGAGCTAAATTGTGATCTAAAATCTGCAAAATAAGTTGTGAATTGTAATCAGGTCAAAACCCCTTATTGTTACTCTCTAGCAATTGTATTAGTTAGGGTAAAAATCCTATGGACTTAGGTTGGTTTAACATCCATTTGTAAATCCTTTAACAGGGTGGCATTCCAAGTGAATGTTCTAAAGTCCTCTAACTAGGCCCACTTCTAATAGGGTGGTTAAATCCTTTAACTAGGTCACATTTAATAGTGTCTTGTAGCCTTTAATAGGGCAGGCCTTTCATAGGGCATCACTTCTGAAGAGTGAGAATTGAGTAGCATGTTGCTAGTGGTTTTTCCCAATTTGGGTTTCCACATAAATCACTGTGTTATGTGTTGATTTTACATGTGTTATGTTTGCATGTTGATTTACAGTAACTTGCTAAGTAGGAAAGTTTAAGCTTGGATGAGTGAATAGTTTTTAAGGCTCACTTTACTTGATGAGCACCAGAATTTCAATAGTGTCGAGCTACTGCATTATTGGAAATGTCAAAGATTCACCAAATTTGAGCTGACAAGTTTGCTACCTTGAATTTTGTGAACTAGTTGGAGGATAAGGATGATGAGCTAGTGGCACAGAATTTTATGTACATAATTTTTGAGAAAATTCAAGAGTATTCTTCATTATGCTTCTAGAATAAACAATATATGGGTTAGATTCAATGAATCCTAATCCATTCAAACTAAAAATAAAGGAGGGAGGAATTGAGTAGGAAACACAATTCTAGACTTCTATTTAAGGAGTCATAGGCCAAGAAGTAAGAGCTACTGGTGTGTCAAATTATGAAGTGGTTGGAGGGTGACTAGGAGAAGACATCAAGAGGAGAAGGAAGAACAGAGCACAATGACTCTACTTCAATAAGTGGTTAGAAGGAAGATTGCATTGGTATATCGAGCATAAAAACTCAAGGAGACAAAGCTTGAAAGGAGGGCAAGCTATCAAGAGCTGCAGAGACTGAAAGCCAAACAAATTGTGAAGAGTTGAATTGTAATTTGAAATCTGCAAGATAAGTTGTGAATTGTAATCAGGTCAAAACCCCTTATTGTTACCCTCTAGCAATTCTATCTATTAGGGTAAAAATCCTATGGACTTCGGTTGGTTTAATAGCCATTTGTAAATCCTTTAATAGGGTGGCATTCCAAGTGAATGTTCTAAATTCCTCTAACCAGGTCACTAGTACATTTGGGTTCATTTTTTGATCTTTATTGGTCAAATTTTTGACCCATTTTTTGACCAAATTTTGTCCAAATTCGACCAAGCCATTGGTCAAAATTTTTCTTGTCAAAATTTCAACCAACATATTGGTTGGTCAAAATTTTGACTAATCCATTGGTCAAAAACCTTCCACAGTCATTGTCCAAGTTCAATCAGGAATTGGTCAAAATTTTGACCAATGAAGGTAGAAATTTTGACCAACAAAGGTAGTAAAAAATTTAGGCCTTAATGGAGATTTTGACCAATGAAGGTAGAAAGTTTTGACCAATGAAGGTAGAAAGTTCGACCAACAAAGGTAGTACAAAATTGAGGCCTTTGTGGAAATTTTGACCAATGAAGGTAGAAATTTTGACCAACAAAGGTAGGAAAAAATTTTAGGCGTTGGTGGAAATTTTGACCAATGAAGGTAGAAATTTTGACCAACAAAGGTAGGAAAAAATTTTAGGCGTTGGTGGAAATTTTGACCAATGAAGGTAGAAATTTTGACCAACAAAGGTAGGCAAAAATTCAAGCATTGGTGGAAATTTTGACCAATGAAGATAGAAATTTCCACCAACAAAGGTAGAAAAAATCCAACCGTTGGTGGAAATTTTGACCAATGAAGGTGGAAATTTTGACCAACAGATAGGTGTAAATTTTTTTTCAGGCATTCTATTAAACAGTTCGCATGCCTTGCGTATGATATGACATTTTGCATGCATCCTGCACTCTCTCATCTAGGTGATGATGGATTATGCAGAGTGATCTGAAACCATGATTCTAGAAAATACACACAATCAAATCCAAAAAGAACTTGCACTACAAATGAATTGTGGAAATCTGATATTGTTAATTTTGCATGCATGTCTACTAGGACAAATATATGTTTAAGTTGTGATTGTCTTGGTAGACATGCATGCAAAATTACCAATATCAAATTTCCACAATCCATTTGTAGTGCAAGTTCATTTTGGATTTGATTGTGTGTTTTTTAGCATCGTGGTTTTAGATCACTCTATGTAATCCATCATCAACCAGATGAGAGAGAGTGCAAGATGCATACAAAATGTCATATCATGCGCAAGGCATGTGAATTGTTTTATAGAATGCTTGAAAAACACCGATAGTAACTAATATGAAGAATATATAATTAGTTATATGATTAAGACAAATCATGTATGTTGAATAAAGGCAGTCCGTGGCTAAGAGGGCCCACAAAAAGATAAAACATATGATAAAAAGACTTATTTTCATGTTTTGAACATATGGGGTGCACATAAGATGACTTATTATTGCACAATTCAACTATGTTCAGTTAATTTCCATAGGGATTGTCCCTATTTAATGGTGAATATTTTGCCACATTTCAAGCCTTTTGATTATATAAAGAAATGGATAGCATGAAAAGTTTAAGTAATGTCAAGCCATTTATTTACTTGATATATAATGTGAATAGAACTATTATGTTGCTCAACAACAACCACCAAATAAAATTATCATCATGTACCCAAAAAGGGATGGATGGAATGTTAGAACTGACCGCCAACTAACTACTATCACCATCCCTCTATATTATAAGTTATAGTGGTGCTCTAGATTTTCTCTATTCCATCATGCACTTACATATCATACACTTTACCATAGTCCATATCAACAAGGTTAGATAGATTAGTTTCATTTGACTAGTATGTGGAAGACCTTGATGTTGATAAGTTGTGTGATTCACGTGGAGTAGAAGGTGTTTTGACCCCTTGGAAGGAAGCTTCATCTCTTTTACTGGCGTCTTTATTTTTATTTGGAGAAGCATATTGCTTTGAATTGTCCACATGGCTCCTTGTAGATGATGCCAAGAGTGTCCTTGCTATCTTCTTCTACCATAACATAATGTTCAGAAAATGTTAGAATTGTCTCTAGATGAAAAGAAACTGTAGAGGCTCAATTGACATGTGATCTTAGTTAATGTAGAAGATAGATTATGAAATATCATTTGAAATGTTGATACAAAAGTCTTCTTAAAACAAAAATGTAAAACATATCAATTAGAAAACAAAAATGTAAACCATATCAATCCTAAAAATGATTTATATCATTAATCAATGTAAAATAGAGTAGAAAGAAATCATAACTGATACTTGAAATGTGAACGTTGTAGGCATTTGATCCTTTGAAATGAAAATGTTCTCCTAATGAAGGCTTAAACTAGTCTGGATCCCTACAGAAACACATGACATGTAATTGAATGGATACAAATTTATGGTACAAGCACTTGAAACACTTAGACTAGATACTATAGCTCAAGTGCCAAGGTCTTGAAAAATGCTAAACACATTTACTTATTGGTGAAGTTTATATCCAACATCAAGCAAAAGTTTGTTATATGGTGCAACACATTCACTCAAAGCTAGTGATTAGAACAATAATCATCTTATAGAAGGATACCGATCACATTAAAATTACATAAGATTAATTTTAAAATTGGCCATCTTCTAGCTAAAATCATTTGTTTAGCAAGAAAAACTCTTTACTATTTTTCCCATTGTTCTTTGCACCATCAAGTTTTATTTTAACTATTCTATGTAGAAAAAATGTAATCTAGAGAACAATTTTTGTTCTACCAACAGGTTCCATATAAATAAATGTCAAGGATTTTATATTATTCCAATCTAAACTGATTAGAAAATTTACCTCAAAGTTTTGCAGATCTATCTCTGACCAGGTGGAAGCTATGTAACATACCAGTTAGTGCTAAAGCAAGCTGCCATATTAAGATATTGAGGAAGATGTTGTACCTCTATCACTGGGAGCTTGTGTGTCTTCCTCATTACATGCTTGGGTTGAATATGTGACTATAGAATCACATGTCTCACCTATTAAAAAAATATAGTACATCAGCATGGCAAGAAGGCTTCCATCTTCTGACAATACATTTAATGAATTGAACATCTCAATTGCAACCAGCACACTTTTGAGAGCTACGTCGGCCCAAATGATCTGGCTAGAACTTGTGTTCCAGGCCTAGATGCTGCAAATAACAACCTATGATGCCTTCATCTGTACACAATGTCTTTCTAGTTTCTTTCTACTCGCACACCCATTTCATTTCATATGATCACCTGAAAATTGTGTCACTCTAAGCTCTCAACTATTTCCTCTTGATTGATCATCTAATAACTACTGAATAAAAGCTTTGGGATAAGCTATAGGCATCCATCAAAGCATAAAGTATTTTGTCAAACGGTGTAGATGAAGTAGTAGCATTTGCCTTGGGAGATATGCTTGCAAAATGGAAGCATAGATAAGTCATGTGAACTATTTGACAGGATGCCTGAATGTAATGTGGTCATCAAAAGTCATGGTTACTAGATATGCACAAAATAGATATATTGAGAGAATATATTTGTTTAAGTTGCAACTACCCTGGCAGACATGCATGCAAAATGTGGAATCCTAGATGAATGGTTCAATTGAATCCTCTTGGAGGAAGGTGATGCAGTAGCATCAAGGCCAAGGATGAAGGCATAAGAAGACCCTAGAGGCAACACGATGTCAACATGACCATGATGGGTCATTGGTTGTAATAATACCATGAAATGGTCCTTGAAATATGTTTTATGATCATTTTGTATTAAGATCAATTATGTAAGCCTTAATGGCATTGTGAGGGTTAGAATGTACCTAGGGGTCATTTATAATATG
Source organism: Cupressus sempervirens (assembly GCA_028749045.1). Classification (NCBI taxonomy): domain Eukaryota; kingdom Viridiplantae; phylum Streptophyta; class Pinopsida; order Cupressales; family Cupressaceae; genus Cupressus; species Cupressus sempervirens. Next base: position 661,658,588 of record CM053791.1, read on the forward strand.
TCAAGGGGATGGGAGTCCTAGCATGTACTAGGAAGCATAAATAAGGTCAAAGAGTTATAATGTACATATAAATGCAATCAATTTAATGTAATTGCAAAATATGTCAAATTGTCAAAATGGTAACAATAGGCCACATATGGCAATCCAAGTGGAATCAAGAGGATAAGTGAAGTCCTTAGGTCCTTTTAAGCATAGTTAGTCATTTAGGGTAGTTTTAAAAAGTTTCATATTATCAAATGTTAAAACAAGAGAAAATTAGTAAAATGTTGTTAATAAAAGGTGATAAACTATCAAGTGACTATTATGAGACAGTTAGGGAGTTTTTGGTTGGTTCTTTGAGGTTTGGGCAATTAGAAGGAGGAAAAGAAGTCAATAAATACAATGTATTTTGTGTTCAAGAGATATTATGGTCGAAGATCTCATGTAAAGGATTGAAAGAATCAATAAAAACAGCATCTGTTTCACTATTATGTTTAGACTACTGTAAAACAATGACTATTCCTTTCATTGTTTTTTGGATTGGAGCAAAGTTTATTTTGTTTCAAAGCTTTATCTTGAATCTACAAATGATTTAGAAGATTTTAAAGATTCCTTTCATTTGAAACAGGCCATTTGTTAAAGGATTTTGTACAACAAATAAGTAACTGTCACTGTCACGTGACATAGAAGTTAACTGTCTCAAATAATTTAAGATTTTCACCTCTCCCACTACTATGATGGATATGTAACTCATGGGAGAGGGTTTTATAATTTCTAATGCACTTATATAATGAAATTATATCCAGGATATGCAAGAGATTGAATAAGGAGGTCTCTAATTGAGATAAAGTGTTGTCTTGGGGTTACATGGTGATTGGACTAGTCAAGGTCAGGAGATTCCATCCATATAAGGGCTACATTTCATTGCATATAAGGTCAAGATATGGTCATTAGATGGTGTTAGATCCATTGGGAGGATCTAGAAATGATTGGAGAGGTGAGTTTGGCAAAACCCTAGGCTTAGGCACCTAGGAAGGAGGGTTTGATGACTGGGCAAGAAAAACTTGATGGAATCTCCTGTGAATGGGAAAATCCTTTGTTTGGGATGGTATTACAACTCTGTTTGTGGTTAGAAGGTTTGTGGGATGAGATCTATTAGTGGTTGCTTTGTAACAAGAGGGCTAATTGTGGAGCAACAGTAATGGTTTGGGCATTTGGTCCAAAGGAATAGTATGAAACTTTAAATTATGTTGTGTAACTAGGGAAAGGGTATTCAAATATGGTCTTAGGTTTTTGAGTGTTTTGGGAAAAAGTGAAAGAAAACCTTGGAAAACTGAGTAGGTAGGGCTAATTGGGAAATAGGCCTAGTGAAGGGCTAGAATTAAGTTTTTGTATTAGATGATAAGTTGAGGGTTTGGGAACCTTGGGAACATGTTAGTTGAAGTTTTTTGAAGTGTGTGAAGGTGGAGGAAACACCTAGTTAAAGAGAAGACAAGTTTAGAGCCTATTGAGGCATTGTAGACATTTAATAGTTGTTGGAAAAGATTGCTTGGGTGAATCTATTTGAGGGACTTGGGGATGATTTCTAAGATGTAGAGCTTATGGTGGCACAAGAATTTATATGTACACTCTGATATGTGAACTAGTTCAAATGGCCATAACTCATATACATTTGTCATTGGCAGCGAGCCTCACACAGTTCAAAAAATTCACACTCTTCAGTAGACTCACAATCAAATTAAAATGTGTTATCAGCCCCATTTTAGCCCTTGAACTCTGACAATGTTCATAGTATTGGCTACTAGCATGTATGTTCATAGTTAATGTCTTCATGGTATGATCACATGACACATACTAAAATAGCTCGTTGCCTACCAAAACATGAAGAGCCTGCCTGTAGTTGCTTCTCCGCTAGCATCACCAATAATCGCCACAAGAACAAATCCCATCCTTGAAGTGATGAAACCGGTTACTATCCCTTAATACAATTTCTCGCTTAACAATATTGCACATAAACTTGATAGTAGTATGGCAATCACCACACACATGAAGGTTTTTCATTATTTTAAGGGGTGTACCAACTAGGGTTTTTATGAACCCAAAAGTAATTGCTAGCTTTTCATCGTGGTAGGCAAGATATTGTTCCTTTTCATCCATCTCAACTTTATGAAGCACATAGTTTGTATTAGGCAAGTGCCCTGCCTTCTTCATTTCTTTTATCAATTTTGCCAACTCGGCATATATTTCCTCCATCTGTGGGTTCGAAGGGTCACCAACCATGAAGAAATGAACCTTCTTTTTCACTTCAAACTAGCTACATCCTACTTCCTTTTCTGACCCCATTACCTCTCATCAATTTCCTCACTTTTGCTACTTCATCCCATTTCCCTACTGCAACATAGATATTAGCCAATATCATGTGTGATACATGGTCTTTCAGATCAATTTCAAATATATGCTTTGCAACTCAAGCTCCAAGCTATGAGTTATAATGGATAGTTTTGTTGCAAGAGGTGCTCATGTTAAAGCTAGAATGCATTGGCTTAAAGTTGGTGACCATGCATTCAAAGAGTTTTTTCTTGTTCTTGATGAATTTCATTGTTTGTTAGGCATAATTTTTTTTAAAGAAGGCTAAGTGGTGCTTTTTGAGCTACCACAGACTCACCAAGGTCTAGTTAAATGTTATGGACTACAAGAAATTTTTACTTTCCTCAACGTTATGCTTACATTCTCCTTACGCAATGATGTCTTTACTACTACCTTAGGTGTATGCCCTAGAAGAAGTTCTTGCTTTTTTACAATCTACTGTCTACATAACATTTAGAAAAGGTCCAAAAAAGTAGACATTCAAGAAACTATAAGCTCCTAAATATTTAGGTAGTACTCCAAAATAACACTGAGTGTCCTTGCTACTTTTACTTTTTCACAAAAACTAGATAAAATAAGTCTTTACATACAAGATCTACATCAATCTCCATAACGTCTAGTAATTCATCCCTGTGATTCCTTTGAAAAATTTCAACACTCACTTGTACCACCCATTGATATTTATGAATTCTCCCTTATGAAGCCATGAAATTCTGTCAAGATCTAACAATAAAGAAATCATACTAGAAAAATGTAGTACACTAAAACATATAATTAAGAAGGTATGGTCAATACTCATTGGTTAATTGTCTTTACATCTAGAGCCTTTTCATCTACCAGGTTGCAAATACTTTGATATAAAGTTATGGTGTCAAAACTATGATGATCTGCAACTTGTCATATAAAACCATAGGATGTGTCAACCCCAATAGTATTCTTAAATGATATTTTTCCTTAAACAGTTCTAACAAAAAAATTGATACCCATGGATGCACTTAATTTTTTACTAAGATGGTTTAACGAGGATGTTAAATGAGCATGTCCTTAATGGATGCACTTAAATTTCCATTATCATCAAAAGTTACCTGTTATTGTTATCATCATTCATTGCCTACTGTTGTTAGAAGCACTGTAGATATATAATTTGTCAAGTGTCAAAGGAAATGACGGAAACATAAAACATTACTGAATTTTTTTTTGCATTCTTGTGCTTTTCTAGTGCATCATTCTGTAACATCATGTTGGAGAGTTAATGTTGAATCATTTTTGATGATCCATTTTAAAGATATTAAGATAAATTCTCTTTTTTGCTATCAATTCGTTATGGTAGTTAATGGAGTTAACCCTGAATATTTATGAAACAAGCTCACAGTCAAATGCAAAAACATTTCATGTTATAATATATAGAGAATCATTGAAATAGAATAACTTTTGTGTTTTAAGTAAAAAACTCTTCATACATATTGAATCTTTCAACAATCATAGCTAATTTTTTTTTTCCTTGCCCTAGATTTTATGTACTCAAAGATACAAAATAACAATGTACCTGAGCTAAAATTATTCTATTGTGAACAGATTGAAAGGAAAGAAGACCTTTCATTTTGTTCAACTATAAAATTATGCATAGAAAACAATAATGAATTCATTGGCATTTACAATAAGAGAGTGTTTACATTCTTACCAACTCCCAAGCATTGGTTGCATTTCTCGAGTCTCTACATGTAGATTATATAACCACAAAATCCCACATTTTCAGATCTAAAACAAATGCTGTCAATAAAATTACTAGATGGTTAAATGAGCATGTCCTTGATGGATGCACTTAAATTTCCATTATCATCATTCATTGCTTGCTGTTGTTACAACATTTACCAATGGAATAATAAGACTAGTTTCTTTATCCTTTCATTATAGATGGAGGGAAAAATAGAATAGTTATAAAATGGTTTAGTTTAAATAGAACATTCTAAGTATAGCATATGCTATGTTTTAAATAGTTGGATGAGATAGATTTTATTAGAGAAGTCCTCATGTTCCTTGATCACCTTTTATGAATTCTCCTATTTCTAATATTTTAGGATATCCTAGTTTCCATTGAATATAATTTGATGAGCCCCATTTTTCATTCAATAAAATTTTCAGCTTCGGGTTTAATCACTGTATGATATCATTATACTTAATGTTTTAGGATGCCTTAGTTTCCATTGAGTATCACTTGATTGAGTAAAAGCCACCCATGATGTAGGAGCAGGAATAATTGTATGGAAAATTGCAAATAAGGAGATCATCAGACATGACCTTGGTCAAATTAGTATATTTAACACTAAATATTGCAAAGGTGGCAAAGAAGCTAGCTATGAGGCAAGGAATAGAGAATGAGACCTTAACTGTGCCAGGTCAAGCAATTGGAAAAGTATGGAATTTCACAACATACTCCTATGCTTCCAGGCCCTAGTAATATGTCAACAGAAGATGCCTTGAAGATGAGGCATGACCTACCAAAGGTCAAAGTGAAGAATAGAAAGCCATACTGCTGATGTGTACCCTGAAGAGTATCTATATTAGAATGATCTTTACTTATCATTTGGTAGACAATTAAAAAAGCTGACAAATATGATAGATGAAGGGTCCTTGATAAAAAGGCACTTGGCACAATATGGCTATGCTTGGTAGCACCAATGGTTTCAATTTATCAAAACAAATAACAATGTAGGATATAATGTTGATGTTGTTAGATTAGGCATGCTTGTCATTGATGCCAAAAGGTGCTATCTTAGAGTGTTGTTTGTGAGATGTTCAGAATGCCTTCACTAGCTATACCACCCTATGAGGATGACAACTCTTGGGTAGTGTTTCAAATCTATTCATGATACTATGGAGACAATGTGAAAAGTGTGTTTCAATATTGTTCATGGCAATATGGTGACATTGTGATGGAAAGACAAGATCATTGGATGGTTGTCAATGGTGTTGAAAACACAATGTGTTTAACACATGACGTGTTTTTTGTTGAAGTAAAAACCAATAGTTCTTAACAAAAGATGAATGGACATCCATTGATTATTTTCAAATTACAACAATTAGTAGTTGAAGAGTCTCATGGTCATGTAAGGTTTCAACATAAGCTCTATTAAACCAAACAAATCTAAAACTTTCTATGTGAGAGGATTTTGATACCAAATCTAAAACTTTCTATGTGAGAGGAGTTTGATACTAGTCCAATCATTACTATTAGTAAAGTTAATTCCAAGAATCAATTTTGATGACTCAAGCCCAAATTCTCTTAGGGTAGCTATCACCTATTAGTCATATTCAACAATAACAAGTTTAGTAGGACTCAAAAGTTAAAATTGTTGGACCACAATGACTTTGCAAAATCTACTTTGAGAATGTCAATATATAAAGGGAAAAAATTGATTAAATATCAAACATTGTAGGTAGCCACACATAAATCCCATATCACATTTGCATTCTATGTTATGGACAACAATAGTCATGGATCATTTTAGACCTACCACATGCAAAGTGTCCATTTCATGTTAGTTTGAGGTTCACTTCCAGTTTCAAGAATACTATAATATTCTCTACTTAACAAGGTCAACGACGTGAAGGTGGAAGCTCATTTGGCCTCACCCCCCTCCCCCTAACATCAATCTAAAGTACCCATTATCATCTAATTAAATACTTCATTCATTCATTCATCCATTTATGAACTATAATATTCAATCAATACAATCACATAACATTCATTAATATGATATAAAATTCATTAATACACAATACTAATCAAGACTTCATTAACACATAACAATATTCATTAACATAAAATAAAAATCTGTATTAATATGCATCATTCATACATAATTACTTAAAAAAAAGTTCTTTCATTATCTAACAAGGTTTATCAAAGAAGATTTTTAAAACATCATTTCTTTTTTTTGTTTTTCTGAGCTCTCTTAAGAAAAGTGCTCATAGGAGCATCCATATCTACATCATTCTCCTCCTCTTCTGGCATGTGTAATGTCAAATTATGATGGCTCCTCCTCTTTGGAGGAGTAGGAGGCTGCTGCACTAAAGGGGGCTCTTTTGAAAGAACAAGTGAATGGGATAAATTGGCATACTCTTTTTCTTTTTCTAACTATTACAAGTCTATAATTAAGTACAAGTATAACATAACATGCATTTATCTTACCTGATAATGCCACATCATGTACATTAACATTTTGATCCACCACCACATCAACCTGTTGAACACTTGAAACATGGTCCACTCCTTCAACATGATGTTCAACATGCTCTGAAATATTCAAAAAAAGAATACACGTCAAATTGCAATTGAAGATGTTAAATTGTATTCATAATTGCATAATTAATTTCCAATAGCAAATTAATACCTCCACCACTATAATGCACATCATGGCCTTCGTCATGAGCAGGTTCTATGGTAGGATATGAAGGCTGTAGTAAAATGTTATGCACATTGTTATGTAGTCAATTTACGTTCAAAATTAATACCAAAAAAGAATCTTCTCAACTATTCAATTTCATTTACTTTTCATCTGACCAATTTCCCTGTGAGATATCATTTGGTGCACTAGATTCTTGGGCAAGGTTTACAGATTCTTCGCGTACGCATGCAACCACAACTTTATAGCCTTCCTTCAAGGAAATTTTTCTATCTTCATCTATGACCTCCATATTGAATTCTGTGCCCTGTATTTTTTGCTTAATATTGTCAGTTTTCCATGTATGGTTTCATTAAACAAAATTGTTTGCAACATTATATTAAGAAAAAAAAGAAATTTCATTGCTCCTACTTACAAGTTGAGACTGGAGATTCATATAGCCACCAGAGCAAAGTTTGTGTTGGCGAAAATTTTCTACTCTCACTTTTGTAGCCACAGATGTGTCCTACAATCTATGAACAATTTCAAACATCTTAGATTATATATTTACAAATATCAATAATTAGTGCATGATTACAATGTACTTAATACTATCATGACATACCTCTTTTTGCCCTGTACTGCTTCATTATCTCTATCTTCACATAGCCTTTTCTCCTTTGCATCTTCTATTATTTCATTCCACTCCATCAATGGAATCATAGGAGGATGGTCGTACTTTGGGTTATCCTTAAGAGCCCTTCTATATTGATCCCTCATAGTCTTTATATGCTTTGCTACTCTTTTGAGAAGTAGGCCAGTGTCAAAAATGTTTTTTCCAAATTTCTCCTCAAAAGATGCAATCAACTGATTTTTTAATTCCACAGCTTGTACATTCCACCTTTTTAAAAACAAATAGATTGTTAGATCAATAACTTTAATATATTATAATAAATGGGAGGAAAGAAAATTTATGTAGCAATGATATGAAACTACATACCTTTTACGTATGGTGGGTCCAAATAGTCTCAATGTCATATGAAAAAGATGTTAAAAGAAAGTATTATTACCTACAAAAACATAAAGGATTTATCAGTCCAAAATGAGTAATGTAAAAGTAAACTAAATTTACACTTTAAATAATAACAATTTTGAAGCGCTTGGAAAGTTTCATTCTTTTAACAGAAACATAGTTTTCTTATTCAACAACAATCTCCCTTCATATGATCTAGCACTAATCACACGAACTACTCCAGGGAATGGATCAGCATCACCAGTACTGCTCTCTGTTGGTCTATCAACTGGAACATCATGACAATTAAAGCAGACACCAAATGAATTGAATGACAAAGAGATGCCATTGGTCAAATTGAATTCACAGTAATAATAACTAAAATGAGAAAAAATGTCTCCAGAGTTATAAGAGCTTCACAATACAAAGGAACTAAAAGTTGCTAAAATGAATTAAAAGCCTTCATATACATAGAAACTGTATGTTGATAGTGAATCCAATAACAACTTAAGGGGAACCAATCTAGGTTGTCTCAGTATATAGAATTACCATTGATCTTAATCAATTCTATTACTACACCATAGATAGTATTTCAAAGAGAGAAAATTGGTATGCAGATGCAAAGGCTAGTGTAGCCTCTTTGGTCTAACTCAAAATCATCACCAATACATATCAATTTGTGCTACAAGTGTGGAGATCTCATGTAGTATCAAAATTGCCAAGCCTTGGTGATCCCATTTGTGTACATGTAGACTTAGAAGAATGGTTTGTTGGCATCTATGGGTATCTAAAGAGAAAAAAATTCCCTGATAGAGTTGATGGAAATGCTTATATTAGGATAAGAAAACTCTTTGGTTGTTACCTTGTCTTGTCAAATGTCTTGTATCGGAGATCCTATAATGGTCTCCTCCAATGATACTTAACCAAGGGTGAGATACCACTCATTTTTTGAGAGGCTCATTCAAGCCCCACTAGAGGACATATAGGTGGTAAGGCCCTAGTTCAAAAGGTAATTCATGTGCAATAATATTAGAAAACAATGGAGAAAGACTCCTTTTCATTTATCAAGAGTACTCACAATGCCAACAATATAGAAATTTGATTTAAGCTCTTAGATAGGCTCACTAAGCTCAAAACTCTCCTTGGCCCTTCTAGACATGGGGTATAGATATAGTTGGAAAAATATGTCTGCCACTATTTAAAGGCCATATTTTTATCATCACAACCTCATAGTATTTTAGTAAGTGGGTGGAAGGGGGCCCATTAAGGTCTACCATCACTGAAATTATCTATCAATTCGTACTAGACAATATCAATTCTAACCTTGTAAAATTTACATTGTTTTATGAGCCCTTGCCTTAGTATGTGGTATCTTGGCTCTTATCAAAGCCCATATGTGGTATGTGGTAACCATATTTTTCCTTTCCATATTATGACTAATAAGGAGAATATTATAATCAATAACTAAAGGTTGATTAATTATTGAATGAAAGGATGCAAATTTAACAAGGAAAAGGTGCGTCTAGAAATGATCATGAAGAGATACAATCTTCATTATTAAAAAATGCTATACTAACTGATCTTATTGTTAGAACACTTGTAACAGAAAGGTGCGATTAGCAAAGGAAATGAAGGGACACGAGACATGTCCCATACAATGGCACTCCTCACTCAAGGATGCAAATATAAGAAAGCTTTTCCATTGATCATTCAGAAATACAATACAAATTAGACAAAACACAAAATAATTTAACACAAATGTCTTATATTCATTTAAAGAGGTTCTTCTAAATCTATTTCTTCTTTCAGTCATTTTATCTTTATTATTCCTAGCTAAAAGAAATGAGTATTTCTAAGTTTTGAATCTACATGAACAGTGCACAACTTTTATTCAACAAAGGTATGAAGAGTACTCGTGATAGATAGTCATTGTCAAGATGCTCCAAAATACTGCCAGCTGGCTTGTTCTCGTATGTTTTGATTGTCTCCAAGTAATGAGCACACTCTTCCATAATGCAATCTCCAAACAACAATCCTAATTAAAGACGAAAAAATTCTCCCATTTAAAAGAAAAAAATTGCATAGGTTATTTACAATAGGAATAAGGGACAATATATCCTCAAAAGGTGTGATTTAAAAAAGCACACATAATGAAATTGGTAACTTAGATTAATTGCAGTAAGATATTTCCTCAAGTGGCATGTGTAGAAAATCAAACATTAAAATCAATAGAATATTTATATTTTCTACAAGAATATTAGTAATAAGCTTATTTACATGTATTTCAACTTTAACTATCTTTGATTCATACATAACATCTTGGTGCTAATATCTAACCAACACATTATTAAAAATACGTCAAAATAAATGTTTTTTACTCAATTACAATAGCATAGAGAATGCAGAGGTGTCCTCACAAGGAATTCACTTTTTTTTAGCATATGCAAAAATAAGGCCTCCAGCTTGATCGATTTACATCTGTCAGTGTACTTATAGCATGTACACAAATTTGGAGCTCTACAATAGGCTATGGATATCCATGAAAGCAAAGACATCTTGTGAGATGTTGTACTTGCAACTACGCTCATATGGGGAAGGGTAGATAAGGCATTTGAACTATTTGATAGAATGCCTACCCAAAATGTGGTTCTATGAAATGTTATGATTTTATGCTATGCACAGAATGGGTTTCATGAGAAAGCTTTAAACAATGAAATGCAATAAGAAGGTGTAAAGATAGACTTGGCAAACTTTGCCAGAATCTTTCATGCCTAAGCAAATTTAGAGATTTGAAACTGGGTATGGAAATCCATCAAAGCATGAAGAATACAAAGATGTTGTCAAATATTCTAATTATAACTACTTGTGTAGACATTTATGTAAAATTTGGAAGCATAGAAAAGGCACATGAGCTGTTTGATAGAATGCTAGATGCATTCTTGTTGACTACAATGTTTGCAGATTATGAACAAAATGGATTTATTGAAAAGACTTTAGAAACATTCAAGGAAATTTTGATTGTATGGATATATTTACTTGGTTCTTGCAGATTTCAAATGAATGTAGGCTTAGGAATATTCACAGTGAATCTACTTTTTAACCCAATTCTTAAAACATATTGAAGCAGAGTGCAAGCTCTGCCCATGAAAGAAATTGACTAGGAAAAGCTTCTAGCCTAGATTATTGGTGAATTGATTAATATATAACATGGAAATATAATCAAATGTTGAAGACATGATAAATCAGTAATATTTTAAGGCTTTCAATGTTGATTAGGTTTCAAACCCTTTTGATATGCCAGTAGCAGGTAGAGGAAGGGGGTGAGGTCAACTAGATTTTCTATCCCTTTGTCATAAGAAAAGAATAAATGCTTGATGAAAACTAAAGTTAGGGTAGAGGATACTATAAAAAAAAATCACAAAATTTAATAATATTACCAAATCAACTATTGATCATCGGTCCCAATTCTTCCATGACCCAGCAGCTAAAGGTGGTAAAAGTACATGCGTGTTAAGATCCAACCCACAATCAACATCTTCCACGAAAGCAAAGGTAGCATCATAGGAAGTAGTAGATTTGATCATCACATGAAACAACATCTGGCAACACCCTTGTGAAAATTGTACAGCTTAAACTTTGTCCAAAATAGTATAGAATCTGCATAGCCCTTGCCATACAAGCAATATATAATACATGTATGACCATAATTAAAAGAAAGAAATTAGGTGTCAAATTGAATCAATAATACACCCTTACAAATATTTCCATAAAAAATTTAGACCCCTTAAATCTTCAACATGCTGAATTCATTCAAAATTGATTTCTTGCTCCCCTTACATCTCCAGTTACAAAACTTAAAGAAATAAAGCTTATCTCCTAAATATTGTTATAATATTTGAAGTGAATAGATATTTGATCTATTATATTCAATGATTTCACAAGTAATTATGAACTGACCTATTCTTTAGGAATTTTTTAAAAACTTGAACAAAGACATTCAAATACTTAACTATATGTAAATATAGCACTGACCTACCAATGCCAAACATCCAAACCACAAACCTCTAATAGAAATAGTCAAAGATTGGAAGATTAAGTCACAAACCTATTTTAGGCAGTTTAACCATTCATTCTTTGTTTTCTAGAGTCCTTCATGTTTTTAAATTGGGTGGTACAAGGAGGCTCTTCTGAGGTGAATCCAAAAACCATGAGGGTAGAACATTTGATGGTAATCTATTTTGTGAAATTTTGAATTGAAGATATCAATATGCTTGTAGTTTAAAGACTTACTTTCCCTTTTACTAATAGTTGTGATGTTTCCTCATAAATTTTTGCCATTTTCATTTATTGGATACATGGTGGCGTCATGGCTATTCCATCTAGTATATCCTCTACAAAAAAAATATGGGATCCCAGATAGCAGACTTCAATCTAATTGCCAGTCATTCTAGTAGAGTGCCAAATATTTTCATTGTAACAAATGTCATTTCTTGATCACACTCAAAACCCCCGCATGTGAAACCCTTGTGAAAACATTGAAACCCTGTGTGCGTGAAACACAAAGTGAAAGTACGAAATGTTTTTTTAAAATTATGTATAAGCCTCATGTTAGTCAAAATTTTGACCAACACGAGGCTTATACATAAAAAAAGAATTTTTTTGCTTAACATTCCGACCAACCTAAACTTATTTAGTTAATGTTCAAAAATTTTGGTAGAAAAATGAGGTTAAATGTAGTAGTGCACTAGTACATTTGACCCCATTTTTAGACCAAAAATTTTGACCATCTAATAAAATGGGGTCAAATTGGTCAAAACATGCAAGGCAACATATATATATATATATATATATATATATATATATATATATATATATATATATATATATATATATATATATATATATATATATATATATATATATATATATATATATATATATATATATATTAAATACAAGCCTATGTTGGTCAAAATTTTGACCAACATGGGCTTATACACTATGTCAAAATAAAATAAAGCTTTGTTTGCTGCCCTAATCTCATTGTTACATGACTGTGAGAAGACAACTTGTGTGCTTAATCATTTCCTACACTACATTTTGTGGCCAGGAGTATGTGCCAAAAGGGTTTTATAGCTTTAGCATCAATAGGGTTTGATAGCTTGGGTTCTTTGGTGCTTGATTGTAGCAAAGGAGAGGTCGTGAATGCTTCAAAGTTGACATTGAAAGAGATTTCAGAAGCAAAGGCTCTTGCAGCATCAAAGAGTCATAGTGAAGCTGAAAGAAGGCAGTGTGAAAGGATTAATTCACACCTGGCAACGTTGAAGAGCCTCCTTCCCAACATTAGAAAGGCAAGTTGAAGTTTTGATTTATAGATTGACATTTGATTAAATTTTGGTTTATAAATTTTGTTAATGTTCAGCTATGCATTTTTTTTGGTTTAGAAAGCTAATTTGTTGGACATGTTAGCTGAACCACACTAACACAAGCTATGCCATTTAGGGTAAGCTTTGGTCAATTCTCACACATCTTCCTTCTGAATCAATGTGCCTATTTGTTGTGTTTTTTGTCACCAGGAACTAAGTGTAAGCCTATTTTTTGGACATATTTCGACAGATACAACACAATGTGAGCAATGTTTCTGGATTAGATTGTGTGAGTTTTTTTAGCATCAACGTTTTGAATCATACTACATGATCCATCATCAGGATGAGAGAGCATCAGAATATGAAATTTAGTTTCATATTCTGATGCTCTCTCATCCTGATGATGGATCATGTAGTATGATCCGAAATGTTGATGCTAAAAAAAATCACACAATCTAATCCATAAACATTGCTCACATTATTAATGGATTGTGGAAATCTCATTATGTTAATGATACAACACATTTTAATTTTATCCCTAATCAATGGAGAGCAACCTCTGCTCCACCTATACCAGAGAACAAAGAGAGGACTTTGATTCCACCGAGATAATATGCTTTTAGTGCAAAGAAATGGTATGCTATTGTGTCAATTTGGAATGCATTTCCCAAACACTGAAGGCTTTCTATCATAGATGACACTCCTCGGGTGTGATCTTTTTCAAATCCCAATATGAGCTCTATCTCATGAGGCTCCAAAGGGGCCATCTGATCTAGCCCCACCCATATCAAGTTATCCTTCTTGCACATGTGAAGTATGTATGCTTGCTCACTCAAAGATGGTTTACCATGAGATCTTTTAACTATTGACCTAAGTTCCTGGCATTGTACATCATTGGCTCATGAGCCACATATGCAATTCAGTTTTTCCCTATGATCCTAGGAAGACCAAAACTTCTTTGTTTGAGGAAATGCTTCATGAATAGTCATAGGAGGTAAAGGCAACATATGAAATCTACCTTCTATTAGAAGGTTGTGTACATAGACTCTTGGTCTCTTTGAAGCTAAAAAGTACTTGGAGTCAACAAACTCCACCTCTATACATCAAAATGCCAAGATATAGTCTTCTAAACATCCTTTGGTGCAATGGCAACATTTTTGAAATAGAAGAATGGAGGCCCTTGCATAAACTCCTTCAATTTATTGGAATGGCCTTTTGTAGGATAGCCAAGAACCCCAAAGCCCATTAACGTCTTATGGACTAAGGGGATTCAGTTTCCAAGCTACTTATGATAATATCTTCCTTCTTTCTTTTACAAAATTTACTCCTGCATGCCTCTCCATCTTGTTTCTTCTTTCCCTGTAAATGAACACATTATTATATGCTTATAATTAAATTAACCACAATGAAAAATAACTGTAATAGTGTTGAAGAACATGTATGATCTTAGAGCATGTAGGATAAGTGGGGTTACTTGATTGCATTGGGGAACATGGATTATAGAAAAACTAACAAAATTAATAGCATGGATAATTGTACAAACATTTAAAAGTAGTTGTAAGCATGCACATATTTACATTGCGATAATAACATTGTAACATGTCATTTGTTCCACTTGTTGTGTGTATAGAAAAGAATGAAAGTTGGTACCAATTTTATGTAGCAACATGAGAGAACTAGAGCATTCATAGAATGAAGAAGGGAAGCTTTGGATAACATAAGATGGGGAATCCACTTTTAGCAAAGAAAAGGGCTTCATAGTGATTTGTCACGTAGTTGTCATTATTGTTGTTGCTCAAATATTATATGATTTCAATGGTTGTTTGGTGTGGATGGACACAGTTTTGGCCTTGTAGATGCAATTGTCTTGTAGGACCCCAAACTTAGTACTTTGATGGCACTCAAATTTGAATACTTCTACTTATTCCTATTCTTTTCAAAAATTTATGAAATTCCAAAAAAGAGCACTTCATTTAAGTCTATATTTGAAAGTTTGGTTTATGGAAGATGGAGGAAATTACTCAAAGGACAATTTGTAAATATCAAGTGGTAATTTGAAATTGTCGAATCCTGTCAGGGTAGGCTATAATGGCCAAGGTAGTTTTGAAACCATCCAAATGATAATGAAGCTGTAGGTTTTCATGAAGGGGGGTTTTGTTGATGACAAATGAAATTTGATGTCAACTATTAGATGTTTGCTCTTCCAAATGAAGTTATAAATTCTTATGCATTGAGAGAATCTTCCAACATCTATTTAAGGACATGAGCAAGTTGAATTGGATAATGTGAGGAATCAAAGGCATCCCATAGTTAATTAGATCATGAGCAAATTGTATTACAGGATTTAGGATAGCTACATACCAAATTATGAAGCATAGTATAGAGAAAGTAAGAGCACAACATAAAAAAAATTCTAGGTAGACTATGATGACTACCCAACTTGTGTGGCAGAAGTATTCAAAACTTGAGAATACTTGGAAGATAGAACACACATCATTTGAATTTCTTAGATGTGTAATTCTTTTAAGTAATATAAAGAAGCTTGAAAAAATGTGTGATTTCCTTTTCCAATCAGTTGTCCCAATCTTGAGGTTTATATAGTAAAACTTCTACCTCTTTATAACTTGATTGTTTCTTTTATCTTCCTATTTTGATTTCTGAATATAAAACTCCACAATTATTTGACTAAAAATTCAAATAGTATGGTTTGGATTAAAAATAGTTTGAGAGCTAATTAGCACAAACATAGCTTGTAGATGATAACATATATTGATTTGAAAAATGTTTTGCATTTGAGTTGATTATTGAGGATGGTGATCTTATATTTATGGAGGATAACCATAGATGAGTTGACTCAAGCTGGTCATTAGGTAGTGATGGAATGATTCGAGGAGGAGTGAGCTTGTACAACTAGAGACAAACAAGTTATTGAAGATAATCTTATTGCTACCTCTTTTATGAATAGGATGGTTGCAGCTACTATTTTGATGTATGTAAAAAATGGCAGGTTCCAACATCTTTGAACCAATTTTGGGAGGATTGGTTTTTCTCAATTTTTTACCTTTCTTGTTGATTCTAGTGACATAGATTTCTAATTCCAATTTTGTATTCAAGAAAACAATTTGATGCATAACAAACTTTTCTTTTATATAAACTTTCAATATCTTATTTTAGTTTTATCCCTTCTTGTATGCATGCTTGTATGGTGGATGTAATTGATTAAATTTTGTGTTTATTTGAAATTGATTTAATATGGAATGCATTATGCAAATATCTTTTTAGGTTTTTTTTGCCCTAAGTTTCTCTATTTTTGAATGAATTAAAATTATGTTTAGTTTTGACTAGGATTTTACACAAAGCCTACCCTATGTCAATCAAAATTTTGTTCAAGTCTCAAAACTATGGACTTTTTAACAATTTTACAAAATTTACCCAATTTATTTTAGAAAATGATTGATGATTTCCATATTTCAGCAAAAGGTTTGTTTGAGATATTTAGATATAATAAGATATAATAATGTACCTAATTTTTTTTTAATACTTGATAAAACAGAATAATGATGTCAATGTTTTGGATTATCTACAAATAGCATTAGGGATCAATTTGAAATATAGATCTCCTCATCACCTTGAGACCAATGGTCATATAGATAGAATTGACCAAGCTTTGGCATATTTAGGATGTATTGCATGGATAAATATACAAGAGAGAAGAATACTTTCTCTCAATAGAATAACTCTTGTTATCCTACCCTTGGGATGGTGCTTTTTGAGGCATTCTATGTTATAAAATATAATATTTTTTAATTCTATGACATGACAAGAGATAATTGGGTAAATGTGATTAAAGTAATAGAGGGACTCAAACTATTAAGAAGAGTTTAGCAAAGCAAATATACAAGAGAAGAACTTTTAGATGTTTTGCAATTAATTAACAACATTTCATCATGTATCTTCAAAAGTTTTGTCATTTCTACCATTGTAGAATGGATGCCTACAACAGTTTTGTCAAGTTTCTGGGAAAAATGGTCCAAAAAATTAGTCAGCAAACAACATCTACTTTTGCATGGACCTGTGCAACAACCAAAATGATTGTAATTAGGATACAATGAATTACAATCGAGATCTACATATCAAGTGATTTAAAGTTTTCAATTGAAGTCTGGTGCACATGCTTTGACTAAAATATGCATTATAAGCAAGAAACATTGATGTAAACTAGTTTATAGCCTTAAATTGAAAAATCAATTTTTTTATGGTTAAAAGTTCTATAGCCTACAAAGTTAGAAAATATTCAATTGTGCATGAAATCAACAAGAGGAAAAATAGTTAGTTGTGTATAAATAATGCTTTGAAGTAAATGGTCTAAATTGGCCTCCTGAAGTAGACATGTACATTCTCTTTTCAATAGATAAGGCAACATGTACACATTCTTTCAATGCATTCTATTATCATCTAAAAATAGCCATCTAAACACTGCATGTTTGTCATCAATGATTTGAGGCATCTTTGTCCTGCCAGGCAGAGGAAATAGAAAACATCTCTTGCCTAAACCAGACTACATATCTAATTCTATTAGTTGAATCTACTTCTTTTAGTTAGTTCTTCCAAATGGTAATGTTTCATCTACATTTCTATGTTTTTATATATTGAAAAGAAATTTCCACCCGTTGACACAAAATAATGTCAAATCTAGAGGAATTGTGAATGTGTCCAGGCAAGTGTTTGAGTAGTTTACATCATACAATATGACCAAACTGTCGATATATATAACTATCACATAGTTGCATCTAGACGCATTCTTGATCAATAAAACAATTAAGTGAAGATTATGTCTAAAAATTTGAAGGACTCTGCTTGAATACAAGCGACGAGAGTTTCTATATTTGTTTTCCCTAGTAATTTATTGATATGTAATGATTTGTATTTCATATTTTTCATATCTCACAAAAATTGGATGAGCATTTTACTTCTTATATAATGTCAACTATGCACAAAAATTTATGGTAAACCAGTAATCTATAGATGAGTTCCCACTATTATGGTTGGATCATCTTCCTTAAAAAACTAACACCGATCACACAACAACTACAACATAATTTCTTAGTAGGAAAGGCCACTAATGTGGGACCAGTTATGTGCTGGTGTCTTAGGGACCTGTCACTACTTGTTGTCAATGCAAGATACATGCTAGAAGCAACAACTTCTCATTCAAATGAAATGATATTGCAAACTGACATCATTTTCTTCTTGCATATTTTTCTAGGCCATGTGTTAGAAGACATTCAGCAATCATTTCCACAAACTTTCTTTTGATGGTAGATAAATGTAAAATGGAAATAACATCTAGCAGTGTATTTCTGTCAGAGCAACCATTTCACTAACATAGACTTGATGATAGAAAAAAAAGTGTCTTATAAAGTGTGTCATCATATACAAGAGTCTAACAACTGTGCAATGGTTGTGTCATTCAATTACATTTTAATATTCTAGATTTTGAAATTATATGTAGTAAACCAAGATCAATGAGGTTGTTCCCAATGGATCAAGGGTTGACTTGTTGGTCTAAATATTTGTTTAGAATAAATCCATCCTACTTAACTACCAATCATGGAAAGCCACACAAATGCATGATAGGTTTGTGAGTCAATATCCATGATTACAAGGCTAGTTCTTCACCTGTTCCAGCATAAGCCTTATTGTAAACAAAAGGAGGAAAAAATCAATAGAGGAAATAAAAGAAATGAAGAGTCTCATGCTCAACATATATCCTCTTATAACTGAAGCAGAGCTTTATGAATCATGGATCACTAGTCCACAAAAGTAACAATGATAAAACACATACACATTAGACATTCATAGACACAATTAAGAGTGAGACTTTTGAGAACAGTCATCTACAATGCAAGACACATACACTTAGGTTCCTTTGTTGATTATTAAGGAGTCAAAAAGTGTTATATATATGAGACTCAATAGAACTTTATGGATCATGGATCACTAGTCCACAAAAGTAACAATGATAAAACACATATGCATTAGACATTCATAGACACAATTAAGAGTTAGACTTTTGAGAAAAATCATCTACAATGCAAGACACATACACTTAGGTTCCTTTGTTGATTAATAAGGAATCAAAAAGTGTTATATATATGAGACTCAATAGCTCATTTACATGAAATGGATTCTCAATTAGCATTCAATATTGTAGCTTAATAGGGTGCAAATTTGGAAGATCAGTGAAATGTATCAAGCATATGATACTATTGCTAAGATCATTAAAATGTATCTAGCATATGATACCATTGCTAACTTTATTTCCAGAGAGAACCTTTAGAAATTGAAAGCCAAAATATTTCAAGAATGAGAAATTTAAACAATTATATTCTTACTAGCTTCCTGCCAGTGAGCTCAACTACAACTTTCACACTACCAAGATGATGAATATTTGAGCTAAATTGTGGAGTAATAACTCTTCCTTTTGTAGAAGAAATCTTTCTCAATAATGCTTTGGCAACATCTATTTCACTGGTAGTTCTTCTAGGTGAAAGAATGTTTATGGAGTCACTCATCATCTGACAATAGAGCAAATTTCAGCAAGGAGCACAATCTAACAACTATCAAGTACATTTGATATTCCAAGCATTCTGATGGACCATAGAGAAGTTGATCAATTCCTAAGCATGGAAAATAAAATAGCAGTTTTATAATTCACTGACACAGATTAAATAATAATTATCTAAGAAGTATTCAATTATATTAGATGCAAAACCTTGATCCTTGGGAAACAACCATCTATTCATTGATTTTTTGCTAAGACACTAAGTCAAAGGTATTCTATTTCCATTTTCATTTGACACCCTACTAATAAACAAATAGAAAATATTTTTAAAACTATATCCACAAAAGTCTTCACCAAATGTGTATATGAAACTTCAATAGAACAAAATGTTATGTGAACTATAGTTAAATAATATGGCTCTAGTTTTTGATTAAGATTTGCAACTATTATACCCCATTACAAGTTTATTTTCAAGCTTCTTATGCAAAAGGATTTGCTGGAAAATGGTCAGAGGTCATTCAGTGAACTAGAAATTGAAAGCTTCTTGAAATCCAGTCAAAAGATTGATGTTAGATATTTTCTAGGACAAATGAGGGATACAAATACCTATAATCATCTCAATCCACATATATGATGTGGCTTTGAAGTTTTGAATGGTTTAGAAAGATACATATTTAATAAATAAGCTTCTCAAATACAGAGTAAAGAATTGTTTGGTCTGACATCTCAAAATTCTCCCTTGATCCCCTAAAACAACAACATTCTCATCTTCTAGGGAGCATATATGCTGGCAATCATCTCAAGCCTTAAAACATAGAAGACAATAGCATAGCATTGCTAAGATACATGTCAGTAAAAATAGATGGGAGAAGGGTGTGTGGAGATAGAAGGACCTTTTATTAGACTAAGATACAACACCCATCTAGAAAAATGCCACACTCTTAGAGTGGTGTAGGATATTTGTGGCATTTTCTGCTTGTAATAATAACATACCCATATTAGCCATGGGAAAAGATAGAGAAGGTCTAGCAAAATGGTTTCAGTACTTACCCTCTGCGATCCATTACATTCAAATTGAAGAATCACATGCTTAGCAACGAATCCTCATCATTGCTTGTTCTCCTTTCTTGGGGTTCATATCATATCGATTTGTAGGTTAAAGAAATGCAAAGGAAATTTATCGAGAATACTCTCTGGCGCACGCGTTAAGAATACAATGATAATGGGCATCAAGAAATTGCATTTTTACATATTAAGCTCATGCTGGTTGAAATTTTGACCAACACGAGCATGTATTTAAAAAAAAAATGATATGTTTCCTTGCATATTTTGACCAATTTGACCCCATTTTATTAGATGGTCAAAAAATTTGGTCTAAAAATGGGGTCAAATGTACTAGTGGGCCCACTTCTAATAGGGTGGTTAAATCCTTTAATCAGGTCATATTTAATAGTGTGTTGTAGCCTTTAACAAGGAAAACCTTTTACAGGGCACCACTTCAGAAGAATGAGAATTGAGTAGCATGTTACTGGTGGTTTTTCCCAAATTGGGTTTCCATGTAAATCACTATATTATGTGTTGATTTTACACCTTTTATGTTTGCATGTTGATTTACAGTAACTTGCTAACTAGGAAAGTTTAAGCTTAGATGAGTGAACAATTTATAAGGCTCACTTTACTTGATGAAAAAGTTTTAATTGGACATTTGGACCTTGAATAATTGATTCACCCCCCTAGTTATTCTAAAACATTTCTAACAATTGGTATCAGAGCCATCTACTGATTTAGTTTAAAGGTACTAGAAGCACGAAGATCAAGATGTCCAAGAGAGAAGTTCCCAAGCTCAACAAAGATAACTTCACTGCATGGCAAAGCCTAATGAAATTGCACCTTAGATCAATAGGTGATTATGCAAAAATCTAAATTGGAGTGGAACATGTAGATCTAGTTGGACCCCTTTCTGCAGATGATTTAAATAAAAGGAAGGAGCATACTCAGGCAATGTTGGAGATTGCCTCTACACTCAGTTATACTAAATTTTATGACATAAAAGGATGTGATACTGCATTCAAGATGTGGAAAGCTTTATCAGATATCTATGGAGGAGATCAGAATGTTCAAAGAGCAAAGAGAGAAAGCCTTAGAGGAAAGTTTGATGACATGAAAATGGAGGAAGGTGAGAAGGCTACTCAATATGCCTCCAGAATGAAAGAGATGGTTAGTGCAATAATAAGTTTGGGTGGTCATTTGGAAGATGACATTGTCAATAGTAAGTACTTAAGAAATTTTCTCCCCATCTACACTATTAGAGTTTCAGCCATCCAAGAGCTAAAGTGTGTACCAGGAAACACACTAACCTTTGAAGGTATAGTGGGAAGACTCACTACTTTTCAATTGTCCAATTATGATAACTACAGACCTAAGAATCTTGAATCTACTTTCAATGCTAAGCTATCATTGAAAGATACTAAGGAGGTGAAATCAAAGAAGAGTAGAAAAGGAAAACATGCATCCAGTGATAGCAACACAAATGAAGAAGATGTAGAACAGTTGGAAGCACTACTAGCTAGAAGATTCCATAGAGGCAAAGGAAAATCCAAAGGTAAGCTCCCTATAATTTTTTTTAATTGCAATGAAGTAGGACATATTGCTGCAAGGTGTACACAAAAGAAGAACTACAAATAAGGAAACAAGTACAAGAACAAAATAGAAGATGATAATAGAGATTACAAGGACAAAGGAAAGCAATGCTACATTGTTGAAGAAGATTCTGATGAGAATGATGATGAAGTAGTTTATGTAGCCATGAAGGATGAATTCGATGAAGATGAAGCAATAGCATTGGTGACTTGTGTGAACAAGAATGAAAAATGGATCATAGTAGTGGATGTTCACATCACATGACAAGAGACAAAAGTAAGTTTATAACCTTTACCCAGTATGATGGAAATAGTGTTAGATTTGGAAATGATGCTCCATGTCAAATAAAAGGTAAAGGTTCAATTAAACTTATAGAGAAAATCTCATGTGATAATGCTTACTATGTTGAAGGATCGAACTACAATTTGCTGAGTGTGTCACAGTTAGGTGATGTAGGTTGCAAAGTAGAATTTGGAAACAAAACTGCCAAAATCTATCATACTAATGGAAATTTGATAGGAAAAGGTGAACAAACTAGGAGTAATATTTTTTACCTAGATATGAAAGATGCAACCTATATGATTGTTAGGCTTGATGATGTTTGGTTATGGCATAAAAGGTTATGTCATGTTAATTTTGAAAATCTGATTAGCATCAGCAAAAAGAAGAAAGTTAGAGGTTTGCCTAAGCTGAAAAAGCCTGAAAACACAATGTGCAAACAATGTCAATTTGGGAAGATTACCAAGTCAGGCTTCAAAAGAAAAGTCTACACTTCCAAAGAAGTACTATAACTAGTCCATACTGACTTATGTGTCCCAATAGAAGTCCAAAGCTACCTAGGAGACAGATACATAATGCTATTTGTAGATGAGTATTCCAAGATGATGACTGCCATGTTCGCAAAGAAAAAATTTGATGTATTTCAAATGTTTAAGTGGTATTTGGCCAGGGTTGAGAAGGAAAGAGGCAAAAGTCTAAAGTGCCTAAGATTAGACAAAGGAGGAGAGTTTACATCAAAATGGTTTGAGATATTTTGCAATGATAAACGTATCAAAAGGCAAACATCAGCACCAAGAGCTCCCCCACAGAATGGGATTGCAGAAAGAAGGAATAGATCAGTAATAGACTGTGCCAGAACATTAATGATGGAGAAAAATGTTGCTCTGAAGTACTAGAGAGAAGCTATAAGTACTATTGTTTACACCTTGAATCGAGTACAAGTCAAGAAAGGAACAAATGCAACACCTTTTGAATTATGGTATGGTCACTCACCTAATGTAAAACATTTCAAATTATTTGGTTGTAAATGTTGTATTCTTAAAGATACTAGAAATGGCAAGTTTGATGCAAAAAGTGATGAAGGTATATTCCTTGGATACTCCACTAGAAGCAAAGCAGATAAGTGTTTGAATACTAACACTAATAAGATTGTGGAGAGTGCAAATGTAAATTTTGATGAGCATGCAAAAGTCCAAGTTGATGAATCCAAGAAATTAGAAGATTATAGATCCTTTGTATACTTCTATGAAGGAATGCCAACTGAAGATGAAGCTACCAATCAGGTTGGGAATCATCAACAAATTTTAGTATCAGCTGAGTCACAACCAATGAATGTCAAGTTGCATTCAGAAGCCAAGTTGTAGAATGAAGAGAATGCACATTCTAACTCTGAAATTAGTACACATGAAAGAGAAAATGAAATACTAGGTGGTGATGTACAAAGTAACTCTAAAGCTAAAGAACCAAACATGGAAAGAAGGACAGAGCCAAGACTAGCCAAGTATGTGAGAAGACGTCACCTTGCAAAAAAAATCATTGGTGACAAAGATGCAAGACCAATAAGAAGGGACATGCTAAGGAATGAATCATGTTTGTTGAGCAAGGTTGAGCCCAAAATAGTGAAAGAGGCACTAAAAGATGATATTTGGTATAAAGCTATGGAAGAGGAGGTAGATCAAATTAAGAAGAAAAAAACCTGGACCCTAGTTCCTAGACCAGCTGATAAAAATGTAATTGGTACAAAATGGGTCTTTAGAAACAAACTTGATGAGAATGGTGAGATAACAACAAACAAGGCCAGACTAGTCTACAAAGGCTATGCACAAGAATGGAAACATTTTCCCCTGTTGCAAGAATGGAACGAGTAAGAACACTACTTGTATATGCTGCTTACAAGGGTTTCAAAGTCTATGGATGTGAAGTTTGCTTTTCTAAATGGTATACTAGAAGAGGAAGTCTACGTAGAACAACTAGAGGGATTTTTTGATGAAAACAACAAGTATATGGTTTGCAAATTACATAAAACACTCTATGGCTTGAAGCAAGCACCTAGAGCATGGTATGAGAGACTGCATAAATACCTTGTGAAGCTAGGATTTGAAAGAATAGATAACAACAACAACTTGTATATCAAGGCCAAAAAAGGTAAAGACATTTTGATATTTGAAATATTTGTTGATGATATAATATTTTGAGGAAAACATGTTCTATGAAAAGATTTTGCTGATCAAATGAAACATGAGTTTGAGATGTCAATGTTTGGAGAAATCAAATTCTTTGTTGGATTGCAAGTATATCAACTGAAGCATGGCATATTTGTGACCCAATCAAAATACATCAAGGAGATACTCAAAACATTTGGATTAGAAGATTCAAAACCAGTTAGTATGCTAATGGTAATAGGACATAAGTTATCTAAGAATGATGAATCAGCTGAAGTGAATTAGACAATGTATAGATCAATGATTGGAAAGTTGTAGTATGTTGTACATAGTAAACTAGACATTGCATCAGCTATTGGAATAGTGAAAAGATTTTTTTCAAATCCAAGAGAAAATCATCTAATGGTAGTAAAGAGAATACTGAGGTACCTAAAAGGAACTGATGACTTTGGTTTATACTATAAGAGGAGTGAAAAGTTTGAGTTAAGAGCCTACACTAATGTAGATTGGGGAGGTAATATTGATGATAGAAAAAGCACTAGTGGAGGAGCACTTTTCTTAGGCAAAAGCTTGATTACTTAGACCAGCAAAAATCAAAGTTGTACCTCACAGTCTACAACAGAAGCTGAATATGTTGCTACTTTTATCAACTGCACTAATATTATATGGATCAAACATCTATTGCAAGGTATGAAGGAAGAGGTAAATGAACCTGTGATACTCTATTTTGATAACACAAGTGCCATCAACATATAAAAGAATCTTGTGATGCATGCCAAAACAAAGCATATTGCAATTAAGGATCATTATGTAAGAGAATTGGTGGAAGACAAGAAAATAAGGATGGAATATGTTAGTTCAAAGGAACAGATTGCTGAAATTTTTACAAAAGCACTACCTAAAGATGCTTTTGAGTATCTTAGAGGTAAGTTAGGGGTGATACCCCTAGCCAAGGCTACTTAAGATAAAGAAAAAATACCCTACATCAAATGAGTTAATTGTTGGCATATTACACATTGATGTAGAGGATGTTTACTTTAGGATCATGCCTGAAGTAATCAAAGTGCTGAAGTTTCAAATTACTCACAAAGAAAGGTGACAGAGGGAGAAATTGGAGTACCTGCTAATGCTACACTTGCATGCTAAGATGCTGAAATAGTATGTCTTTGGAATTGTTGTCAAAGAGGGAGAAGAATCAGAGAAACTGATCAATAGTTGAGGGAGAAGAATGAAGAAATTGATCAACAACATTCAATTGGATAGAGGGAGAAGTAGCTAAAGTAGCTCAGAGGGTACCAAAACATGATCAATGCATACAGAGGAAGAAATAATGTAAGAAGGAGTTAGGTGTAGTAGAAGGAAGAAGAATGTATAGATATGAAAAAGGAAATAGTAGCTCAGAGGGAGAAATCAATATAGACAAGAATCAATAAGAGGAAGATAGTTTATCGGCAAAGAATTTAGAGGGAGTCATAAGCTAGTTTATGTTGTTGATAGAATGAATAGTTTTGAATAAAGTTTTCTTTTTGGCATTTGATTTACTATTTTAACCTAGTTAGCATTTTGTTAACTTGGTTGATCAGTTTGGTTTGCCATCAATGCCAAAGAGGGATATTGTTGGAATCTAATTGAAAATGAATACTATCAAAGAGGGAGACTGTTGCAAAGAAGGAAGATTATTGTTAAAAGAATATTTTCAATCATTGTTTTGTCATTGATTTTAAACCTACTATTTGCTAGAATGACAATTGGTTATAAGCTCCAAGTACTATCACTTAGTTGATTGATGAAGAGGATTTAATCAACAAGATATAACAAAAGCACCTAAGGGAAATATTGAGTTATGGTTTTGTAATGAAGTACAAGGATTAGTTAAGACAATGGTTAAATGATGTATTGATAACATACTTGAAGACACAAAGGTCAGTCACACTTAGGAACATTGGAGGAATAAGTTGCAACAAGGTTGACTGCAAAGCTTAACTAATTTCATTAGCGAGTGCCGAGAAAGCTAGTTCAAGCCGAGAAAATTCTCAGTTAATGCCGAGCAAAAGAAAAATCTAGTGTGTGCCAAGTGATACAAAAGGAGTCGAGTGTATTCAGGTGCCAAGTAAAGTAATAGGTGTCGAGCATTAGGAAAACTTAGTGGATGCCGAGTGAATCCATAGTAGGTGTTGAGCATTAGTAAAATGTAGTTGATGCCCAGTAACATAGTGTGTGTCAAGCACTAGAATTTCAATAGTGCCAAACTACTACATTATTGGAAAAGTCAAAGATTCACAAAATTTGAGCTAACAAGTTTGCTACCTTAAATTTTGTGAACCAGTTGGAGGATAAGGATGATGAGTTGGTGGCATAGAATTTTATGTAAACCATTTTTGAGCGAATTCAAGAGGATTCTTCATGATGTTTCTAGAAGAAGCAAGATATGGGTTAGATTCAATGAATCCTACCTAATCCATTCGAATTAAAAAAAAAAAAAGGGAAGACTTGAGAAGGAAAAGCAATTCTAGACTTCTATTTAAGGAGTCACATGCCAAGAAGTAAGAGTTGCTAGTGTGCCAAATTGCAAAGTGGTTGAAGGGTGTCTAGGAGAAGACATCAAGAGGAGAAGAAAGAATAGAGCACATAGGCTCTACTTTGATAAGTGGTCGAAAGGAAGATTGCACTAGTACATCAAGCAAAAGACTCAAGGAGACAAAGCTTGAAAGGAGGGAAAGTTGTCAAGAGCTACAGAGACTGAAATCCAGGAAAATTGTGAAGAGCTAAATTGTGATCTAAAATCTGCAAGATAAGTTATGAATTTTAATCAGGTCAAAACCCCTTATTGTTACTCTCTAGAAATTGTATTAGTTAGGGTAAAAATCCTATGGACTTAGGTTGGTTTAACACCCATTTGTAAATCCTTTAACAGGGTGGTATTCCAAGTGAATGTTCTAAAGTCCTCTAACCAGGCCCACTTCTAATAGGGTGGTTAAATATTTTAACTAGGTCACATTTAATAGTGTCTTGTAGCCTTTAATAGGGTAGGCCTTTCATAGGGCATCACTTCAGAAGAGTGAGAATTGAGTAGCATGTTGCTGGTGGTTTTTCCCAAATTGAGTTTCCATGTAAATCACTGTGTTATGTGTTGATTTTACATGTGTTATGTTTGCATGCTGATTTATAGTAACTTGGTAAGTAGGAAAGCTTAAGCTTGGATGAGTGAATAGTTTTTAAGGCTCACTTTACTTGATGAAAAAGTTTTAATTAGACATTTGGACCTTGAATAACTGATTCACATCCCCACCCCCCAAGTCATTCTAAAGCATTTCTAATAATACATATGCATATATATGTATATACATACATACATACATACATACATATATAGAGATCACAGGCATACAAAAATGAGATGTAGAGATCACAAGGGCACAACAATGAAATGCAGTGATCACAAGGGCACAATAATGAAATCCTAGATCTCCATTGATCTCCACAATCCAAAAGATCTCTCTCTCTCTCTCTCTCTCTCTATATATATATATATATATATATATATATATATATATATATATATATATATATATATATATACATGTATGCATACACACACACACATACATATGCATATGCATATACATATACATACATACATACATACATACATACATTTGCATATGCAATTTTATCACCTTGGAAAACTGTATTTGATCTCGCTAGCTGGGAACAACTGAATGTTCATTTTATTGTACCTAATCTAATGACAGTTCTACAAGAATTTGTAATCAACCCAAGTAATTAGAAAGTAGACCAATTTAACTAGGTTATGGATTGTTTCTTTCTAAAAATATTTTCTATGATATGTTTTTGTAAAATTTCTTGCCCATTTTTATTGTTCTGCATTATTTTTGTGCAGGATCTTGAGCTAAGTTAGTTAGCATGAGTTGAGTGAGTCTTATTGTTTTATTATTTGGATTCTAGAATATGGGATTTGTTTTATCATTGGCTTTGTTGAAGTCCTAATTTTAATGAAGTAACAACGTGGTTTTTAGGGTGGAATGGGCTATATAATAAAGAGGAAACTTGAAAACTTGAATGTTGAAATGTTGAAATGAAAGCTATCGAGAATCAAACGTGTATGACAGAGTTACAACACAATGTGAAGTTGATTTTAGATATATATATATATATATATATATATATATATATATATATATATATATAAAGGAAAACATGGCATAAATTATTCCCCATTTGTTTTGACTGTGGAGAGTTGCGTGCAAAAGAGGATGGAGAGCTTTGAACAAGGGTGGAGAGCTCTAAACATGGGTGGAGATTTCATTTTCATGCCCTTGGTGGAGATCAGTGGAGATCTAGAATTTCATTGCCGCGCCCTTGTGATCTCTGCATTTTGTTGTTGTTTCCTTATGATCTCTGTGCCCTTGCTCTACAATTTCATTACCATGTTGTGCTCTTGTGATCTTTGTGCCCTTTGCAACACTACAAATTTAGGGTCAAATTGCAGCAACAATTTGCGATGGTGATGTAATTTGTGGTGTTTGGGCCCAAATGTAGTAGTGCTTGCTTTGTGATTTTCTTCAAGGGGAGAAGAGGTACCTATGTAAATGTTCTTTTTTTTTCCTTCTAAACATGTATCTCTTTATATTTCCCCCAATAGGTGATTAGAGAAGCTTCTCTTTATGTATATTTATGTATATATATACATACATATTATATATATACACACACATACATATGTATATATATGTATATACATATACATATGTATATATATGTATATACATACATACAAACATACATATACAGAGATCACAAAGGCATGACAATGAGATGTAGAGATACATATATACATACATACAAATATGCATACATGCATATATACATACATACATCTACATATGCAATTTTAGCACCTTGAAAAATTGTATTTGATCTTTACTCAATCACCAAGAGATAATATAATTTGTAAGTACAAATTTTTGGATACTTAGTTTGGTATGAATAGTTTTGCTTGAATTCATCTGAGGAGAGTGAGTCTACTCATGATGATAATGGCTCCATGTACTGGGTCTTTAAAGG
Organism: Cupressus sempervirens; assembly: GCA_028749045.1. NCBI lineage: Eukaryota > Viridiplantae > Streptophyta > Pinopsida > Cupressales > Cupressaceae > Cupressus > Cupressus sempervirens. The sequence continues at coordinate 661,688,428 of CM053791.1, forward strand.
AGAGATAATTACAAAAGATTAGATCTTTTTTTATGGATATGGGATAATTTTTTTGTGTGAATGGCTAATTAGGCAAGTTGCAGAAAATTAGGGTGTTAGTTGCAAGTAGTTTCATTAATTAGATAAGGGAATCAACTTTGAAAGCAGGATGATCAAAATTGGCATGTACATCCTTATGATAGATGTCTCTATCTCATAATAGAAAACTACCTCAAATTACAAGCGACAAATTATTAAATATATGAAAAATCAGAAGAACATTCACCTATAATATTTTTGAAGGACAAAAATATAATAAAAATATAATTTGGTGGAAAAATCCATGAGCTATGTGACTCTACATTGTGGCTATTCCAATGTCCACTAGTGGAAACTCTTCATGTTAAATATGAAGATCTTGAAATAAAAAAGATAACTATTAGATATCTATATTTGTGTTTTAGTGATAACAAATATACAGTCTAATTTTAAGAAAAACCATAGTCTTAAATGTATATGATTAAATAAAATAAACAAGAGTACTAGTTGTAGCTATATAATTCTAGTATTACTAATTATGTTAAACAAAATGTTCAATAAAACAAGCATGAAGTAACATAAATGGATCATCTTCTCGATCCTATTATGACTTGATGTGAATGCATCCAATCATTACCTGGACAATTTTATGCACAAGATCTTTACTCAATCACCAAGAGATAATATAATATGTAAGTACAAATTTTTGCATACTTAGTTTGGTATGAATAAATTCAATTGAATGCAAGGATAATTGCTTGTGTGAATCCAAGACATGAATGATTAATTTAATTTAGCACAAGTACTATGCAATTATGTATGTATGCATGTAAAGCAGTTCACATAGTGAATTGATTTACATACATACATGCACATATGCATACAATCATCATAATCAGTTATCCTTGAATCTTACCAAAGCTAAATTATATATGAACAAGAGATAAATTCTTAGAAAGAAAAGAAAAGAACATTTACATAGGTACCTCTTCTCCCCTTGAAGAAAATCATAGAGCAAGAGCACAGAGATCACAAGGGAATGACAACAAAATCCTAGATCACCACTAATCTCCACCAATGTTCAGAGCTATCCACCCTAATTCAGAGCTTTCCACCCTCTTTTGAGAGCAATTCTCCACAATCAATCAAAAAAATGGGGAATGATTAATGTCTCGTTTTCTTTTCTTTTTTATTTATAATCCATAATCCATAATCCATAATCCACAAGATCTCTCTATATACATACATACATACATACATACATACATACATACATATATATACATACATACATATATACATACATGAAAACAACAATGCACTTTCTAAGATTTTACAAATTTTTAACAAAATTAATATTTTACAAAAAAATAAATTTGAAGAATTTTTAGCTCAGAAGCACAAACATGGTGTTGAAACAATACAAAAAGTGCTTGACATGAGAGGTTCGCAAGTGAGGGTGTTGACCATTCTTGAAAACTTGAATGCTAAAATGAAAGTTATTGATGATCAAACACCTATGCCAAAGTTACAACACATTTTCAAGTTGATTTTAGATATTTAGAAGTTTGATAATAAAAAATTAAGGCATGAGAGCAAAGGAGGAGCAACTTTAGAAAGAGAATGAGAAGGAACAACTTTAGAAAAAGACTACACAATAGAAACAACAACTAGACAACATAGAGAATATTATGAGAACCACTGGATAGAATCCAGGAAAGTGTTGTGGTAGGTACTATGACATTGGAATCACTTGCAAGTGTCTTTGAGAATTTATAGTCCAAATATCAAATGCTAATAAGAGTATTTCAAGTATTGGCACAGTCTCCCTACGATGATCCCAAGTATCAAATGCGGATAAGAGTGTTTTAAGGTTGGGAACCACTTCAACATCCTTTGCAAGGTTTAGAGGTAATGTCATTGTGGCAGAGGCTTCTGCAAGGGAATGAGCCTTGTGATTATGGCTAGTTTCTTTCTTAAAATATCTCCTTTGATATATTTTTAGTAAATTCCTTGCGAACTATGCCCATTTTTCCTAGTTTGCATTATTTTTGTGGAGGGTCTTGAGGTAAGTCACTTAGCATAGGTTGAGAGAGTTTTTTTTTAAAATTATTATTTGGATTCTAGAATATGTATGCAGTTGGATCAATTTATCTATTGTGTAGCTAATATGTAATAAGTACCTTAAGAAAGATCTCTAGATATACATGTTCAAAAGGAGATATAAAGAGATACTTGTTTAGAAGGAAAAGAAACCAACATTTACATACCCTAGAAGAAAATCCCAGAATTAGGGCATGTCAAAAAAATCACAGAGCAAGGGCACAAAATGACAACAAAGTCACAAAGCAAGGGCATGACATGGCAATAAAATCACAGAGCAAGGGCATGACATTGAAATCATAGAGCAAGGGCACGACAACAAAATACAAAGATCACAAGGGCATGGCAACCAAATTGCAAAGCAAGGATATGACAACAAAATGCAGAGATATATCACAAGAAAGAAAAATATATGCATAATTATGAGGCTCATTCCCTTGCATATTTCATAACCTAATTAAATATATGTATATATCAATCCAGCTAATCAGCAACTAGACCCATTTAACTAGTTATGGCTTGTTTCTTTCTAAAAATATATGCTATGATATGTTTTTGTAAAATTTCTTGTGAAATCAGCCCATTTTTCATGGTTTGCATTATTTTTGTGTAAGATGTTGAGGTAAGTCACCTAGCATGGGTTGAGTGAGTTTTATTATTTTGTTATTTGGATTTTGGAATATGTATGTAGTTGGATCATATATGTAATAAGCACCTTGAAAAGTATCTCTATGAATATATAAAGAGATACATGTTTAGAAGGAAATATAAAGATGTACATGTTTAGAAGGAATTTTTTTTTTTTTTACATATGTACCCCTTCTCACCCTTGAATAAAATTGTAGAGCCAGGGCACGTAGATCACAAGGGCATGACACAACAATAAAATCGTAGAGCAAGGGCACAACATGACAATGAAATCACAAAGCAATGGCATGACATGGTAATGAAATCATAGAGCAAGGGCATGATAATGAAATGCAAAGATCACGAGGGCACAACAACAAAATGCATCGATCACAAGGGCTCATGACAACGTTCATAGATCTCCACCTCTTTCGCACACAACTCTCTCCAAATTCAAAAAAATGGAAAATGATTGTCGCGTATCTTTTTTTATTTTATACTCGCAAGGGCGTTGCAATTACGATGCCAATATTGGTATTGCAACAACATTAGGGACACTTACAAAAACAAAACATGAAAATGACCACAAATTACACTGCTATCATAAATTGCCATCACAATTTGACCCCAAATGTTGTAGTGGGTTCTTTATTAGAAAAATTAGCTCCTAGTATCAAATCCATTCAATGATTAATATGTATTAGTAGAGGTAACCCATAAACTACATTATTTGAAATGACATCATGAAATTATGACACTAATCTCTTAACTTCTTGGTGGTTGTTCCTTTTTAGATCATTGTCTAGGATTTATAGGGATCAAAGAAAAAGAAACATTTTCCTTCCTTAAATCCTTTATGAATTGATTTCCTTAAACCAAACAAACTCTAATAGTAGTACAATTTTCACCCTTAGATTCTTCTATCAAAAGGTAATAAAACTTCTCCTTTTCCATTAGCCACAATAGTATACAATTTCAATCTACCATCATTCAAGGTGTATTTATCATATTGCTAAGGTCTACTCAACAAGATGCGACAATAATCCATAGACATAACATCACACAAGAATTCATCATAATATGACCCAATCTTAAATTTCACAATACATTGATCAATTCCCAAAAATTTATGTTCATCCTTGATCCAATAAATTTAATAAGGTTTATGATGGTCATTCTCAATAAATGCAATTTTGTGACCAACTCTTTTGATGCCAAATTATTAAAACTTCCACTATCAATGATCACTTTGCAACATTTATTTGGAATCTTACATATAGTCTTGAATAAACATTTTCTTAATACACTATCCTCAATAGTTGCATCATTATGCAAGGTTCTTCTAACCATTAGGTTCAGTCCTCCTTGTGCTCCATTCAATGAATTAGATGAATCTTTCTATATAAGTGCATTTCTTCTATTCCTACCAACTTTCTTGTTCAAATTTGTACACTCAAACACTTTGTGACCTTCTTCACCACACTTAAAAATAGTGCCCTTAAACCAAGACTTGTATTCTCTCTTATGACCCTTTCCTCTTGAATAACTTCCTCTACTTCTATATGAATTTCTTCCTTCCATTTAGATTTTCCTTTTTCTTGACTAGTCTCACCTCAATCTGAATAAGTTTATCTACTTGAACCAAAATATCAACTTCTTCCTCTAAGGAATCGATCACCTCTACCTCTCTTCCTCTATTCATGTCTCTTGTTCAACTTATCTTTTGCCTTCAATGTGAATTGGTATGCCTCCTCAATGCTATCCATCTTGACCAAGCTAATTTTTTCCTATATAGAAATCCTTAGTCCATTCAGGTATCTAGTGTTCCTTTCCACTTTATCATCAATATCTATAGATCTAATATCCAATCAATAAAATTCCCCAGTTTAATCTTTTATATTCATTTCCTTTTTCCTTAGGTTCTAAAACTTTTTCAATAGGTTAACTTGATAATTGCTTCGAAGGAAATTGCCTTTCAACTTGCTAATCATCTTTACCCAAGTCTTGGTCTTTTTCCCCCCTCTTCTATGCCTATCATTTTGCACATGTCCCTACCAAAGAGATGCATTTCCTTTCCACTTCATACTTGAAATCTTCACCTTCTTATCAATCAATATATTCTCATATGCAAAGTACTTTTCCATCTTAGAGATCCAATCTAAGATTTCATCAACGTCAAGTTTCCATCATAGTCAAAAGAACTAAAATGTGGCTTTGCATTTACTCTTATCAAGACTCTCAAGAATCTTTCATCACCCTATCCAAGATTGGGAACTCTCTCTTCTAGTTCCTTAGCTTCAACTTCACTAACATCCTCAATAGGTCTTCCTCTTCTTTGGATTGTGTTAATAGCTTCAAGTCTACCTACAAATTACCTCAACATATCCACAACCACAGGATCTGCATTTCCTCTTCCACGAACCATCTCTATAACCATATGCAAGTTATAGGTCAAATACAAGTTTTCACCTCTACAACTAATCAACTAGGGTTAAAAAAGATCACAATCTCTGCAATTTTTAGGTCAAATCAAAGATCTTCCACCCTACAACAGAAAAACTAGGTTTTACACATGATCCCAATCAAATCAACTTCCTTACAAAAAATAAATTTAGCTCTAATACCACCTAATGCATCTCAAGGAAGGATAATCCACAAATGAGGTGTCCAAACAAGCATAAAGAGTAAGCACCAGGAACCTATAAAACAATGAATGGAAGAATAATTTAATTTGATAAATTATATGTAGATCCAATGATAGTTTTCTTACAACATGTCAAACAACATGGTTACTTGGTTGCAACCTTACAATAGATACAAATCCAATGTGCAATCACAATGTAAATAATATATTAACCTCTAGATCTTTTTACTATGTCCTTTATTCTTGATATACCATAGATATTAAAAGAATAGTCACCATGACACATTAGTCATCCTAGAAGATTTACACATCCCAATAATTAAGAAAATGTGTTATAAAAAATAGGACAAAACCCAAGATAGGATGAAGGATTAGGAAAATAAGCATATATAATATGTTATCCTAGATATAGGTCCACACATGTTCCAAGAATCATGATGAAGAATTATGAATAAGTGCACATAAGAATTGCACATAGCTCCACCAAAATCCACCGATTAGTCAAAGTGCTAGCAAAGAATACATGACCCAAGAAAAAAATGAAGAGTGATCATTTGATAAGAATCAAAATGATATGTGATCATACGAGAATGATCCAGGGTATGTCTTCATTAAGCCAATAGGATTGCACCAGCTAAAACTTACTATCAAAAAATAGCTCCCACTATCACCTAGAACATAAAGAACATAATAAAATGTGCTCCCCTTAATACAATAAACACATATTATAAATGCAAACAAAAAAATTTGCAAGAAAAAAAATGGTCTTTTTATTATCTTTGTAAATTCAAAATTATAGAATTTTAAAATATAATATGCAAACCCACATGGATGCCTTCCTTACAATAATTTGCAATACATAGCTCTGAAATATTACCCAAAGCTCTCCTAGACAACCTACATGTCTTTCTTATATAGGCAATTTTACATCGCTTAAGAAGGTTCTAATCATCAAACCCTAACTCTTGAGGTTTAACAACCCTAAAATTACATATAAAGTCAACTCAAAACAATTATGAATTTTATTTTGGAATTTTTGGGTGGCCCAACTTTGGAAAACTATAAGACGAATTATTAAGCCAATTGGCTATTATGACCCCATTATGAAATCCTCAGCTTATGATCTATAGGGTCTAACTTGCATAGGCTCTAGTCTGCTAAGTTTTGGATCCCATATAGAGCCTCCAAGTCCTTCAAAATTGAGCCTAAAGTTTTTGTAACAAAATATTACACCAAAAATCTAAAATAACTTCACGAATACTCATGATGTAGAAGTGAACCCCAATTAATAGGTTGATATATCCAAGATGAATCCCCACCTCTAAAATTAGGATGTTTTGAGCTTGTATGACCAAGTTACTAAGTAGTAAGCTTCCATAAATAACAACTCTACACTAACACAACCCTTATTTAAGAGAGATAAGTAAAATAATCTTGGGTGATGCAAGACTACTTTAATACCCAAGATGCTCTTGCATCAGACAACTGGTGTAATTTAAGAAGTGACCATATCACATCTCAGGTGTTCAAAGGAAAATCTAGAGATTAAACCTCATCCCTTGTCTTCCATGACAAATCTTCTACTAGTCTTCCTTTTCATTTGACCAAATATTCTTCATAGGTTTTGTTCCTTGTACTTTTTCCAACACGATTTCCCAGTATCTTGTCAATCTCCTTTGTAGCTCAAATAGTTACTAGAATACTCCACTGCACTTATGTGACTTCATCTCCATCACCTCCTTCATGGTACTCTGTTAGACCTAAAATGTTAAATATTGGAAAAATATTAGTTCAACATGCAACTCTACTTTATAGGAATTTCCAAAACCATACTTTCTTAGTATCTTGCATGGTCCAAACTTCTTCATGTTAAGCTTGATATATGTTTCCACTAAAAAATGCTCCTTCCTCATATGAACTGTGACTTCATACCCAACCTAAAATTCCTTATACCTCCTTTTCCCATCCACCTTATCCTTATATTGTGTATTTATCCTTGTAATGTGATTCCTCAACTCCTCATGGATGTTCTTCAAATGTTCTGCAAAATTCTCAACCTCAACACTACTTATCTCTCCTTGATCCAATAGCCTCTATTTACAAGCATTTCTAGAATTTCTCCCATATAAAATTTGGAATGGTGATTTACCAGTTCTTCTATTGATAGAATTAATATATGTGAATAATGACTATGGTAAAATCAAATCCCATCCTTTTGGCTTATATCCAACCAAACATCTCAACAAGTTCTCCAAACTATGATTTACCACCTCTATTTTTCCATTGGTCTATAGATGATGTGATTGTTAGAATGAATTATGATGGTTTTTGTGAGGCCTCGCCCTGACCCATCGTAGCATAGTGATACATTACTCTTATTTTGTTATCCGCGACTCAAGATGTCGAGACATTATCTGATGCTTAGAACATATTTTATTATTTCATGTTGTGTGATGTTATTTCCAGATATATTTGATAATTGTCATTTAATGTTCATATATATGTATGATTGACGAAATCAATAAAATTGAGATTTGATTTAAGATATTTCAAATGGTTAAGAATTATGTAGGATGAAGAAACTCTTATTGATGTATGTTCTAATTTATGAAAATTTCTGATACATATACGTTTATATACATGTGATTTTACGGGACTACTGATGTGTGCAATGAGTGTGCAGATATTTAGCCAAGAAACCCTACGGAGGAACAAAACTGATCTCTATGTGCTAAAATTTGGAAACCCTATTGTTCGTAATTATGTTCTTTCAGTGTCGCTTGACACTCGTAAAATGTTTATGTGCTTCGGTATGCTAGTTAGGGTTAATTTTTTAACCTTTGGATTCAAGTTGGTTCAAGTTAGTGTCAATTTTTCTATCAGGTTCTTATTAGAGTTAGTTATCCCTATTTCTGATTTTGTGCTTGATTGCAAGTTAGAGTTGTTAGATAGACCTATTTTATCTCTAGATTTTATTTGACTCTAACCTCTTCCCTAAGGCTTTAAAACATGTTATTTTTCTAACCAATGGGTATGGGTATGGGTTAGGGGTCTTTTCCAACCCCTAAGCCCCTTTTTTTGACTTTTGAGGTCACACAAAAGTCCCCTTTTTGCCTTTGTGCGAAAATTGCAAGTGGTTGTCATGAGTTGTCTTACCCCACCTCCTTTTAGGGTTTAACCATGGTGTAGGTTGAGTTAGGAGGTTCTAGAGTGGCTAGTGGGTGGAAATAGTTATTGCTCCTTTTGGGTGGTTGAGTTGGAGGCTTATTTAGAGGCCTTCCTTGGTCTAGTGGTTTGGTTACCCAATCTCTACATTTAGAGAAGTTTTCTTGAAGCTTGAAGGAAGGAAGGGGATACTCTACTCAAACTAGTTCATTGCCATTACCTCTTTGTGAAGGTAGGAAGCTCCCATCTCCCTTATTCAGTTTTTTTTTATGTTTTGTTTCATGTTCTTGTTACCTTGTTGTTGTTTTACTGTTGTATGGTTGTGGGTATGTTGGGAAGATTTGTAAACCATGTCTTTTTGGTTGTTTTCCTTTCTTGTTTATGTTTAAAATTTTGAGTTTTCCTTGCATGGGTGTTTTGGTATTACTCACCCTAGGAGAGGGCAGAAGTGACCAATTTTGGGAGAGGTCTGTTTAGTTGGACTCCAACCTGTGTAGAGTCTCTTCTCAAGATGAGAAGAGGGATAAAGGGTAGGGTGTTATGGGCTCCTACTCGTCAGCACAAACGTGGTATGAGTATGGCAAGTTTAAATGGAAGAATGGAAGTTCTTGGTTATTGGCCCCGATTGGGCATCTGAATTGGTGTTGTGCTTGACTTCTCCAGTTGGAAGAATCCACCTCTCCCTAGTCTTGATTCATTGTGAATCTTATTGTGTAAACCATGTGTGATTATGCATGCTTGATGTTCTTTGATTTAGCTTGGTTGTCACCCGATCAGTTATTGGTTTCCTCCTTGGTTCTTGAAATGAGATTCAGAAAATATAACAAACTCCTTGATTGGATCATGAAGAAAATTTGATAAAATTGTTGAAATTTGGGATTGAGATCCTATTGTAAATTTGTATTTTAAACCTTATTGCATATGGCAACGAAGCCAGGTTTTCTTCCTGGTTCTTTCCCGGCTGAGCCCTTGAATCAGGTTGATAATAAAATAAGTGATTGAGTAAATTTACTTCTCTTAAAATTTTCGTATTCTATGTTGTCATATGAATGTGTATCAAAGATAAGATGCAACAATGATGTTCAATTATACAAGATTCAATTTGTGATGGGTGGTGATGCCTCTATTCATATGGACTGTAGAGAGAGATGTTGCTAATCCATGTAAATGTATGGTGTCTTTATCAAGTTTGAAATGATTTAGTTTATGTAAGGTTGTGTTGAAAGTGAATTTGCAAGAACATGAAGGAAAGAATTACGTCAAGAGATCCAAGCTAAAATTGAAACATGATAGAGAAATAACTTTGTGTATTTTGATACTCCCTTCAAAAGGAATGGAGCATTATCATTTTGATCTCTTATTTTCTCAATTGCCTTAAGACTAGTTTAGTCATTATGTTGTTCCAATGTTGATCCATCAGTTTTATTAGATAGTTAAATGAATATGTAGATGGTTATTTCATGAAATGTAGGTATCATTGAGATACATAGCATCTGAGGTGCATGAAGATTATTAAGCAGGAATTCTTAAGAAATTTGCATAGATTTTGATGATCTTGCAATAGTTGATTTTTTGAGCATAATGCATAAAAGGTGGTAGATTAATATCATTGAAGAATTTAAAACACAAATTCTGTAAGACTATATAGTAAGACCTTAACCATCAAATAAGTTTCAAAATTTCATATAAAAGAGGCCTGTAGAAGCACATTTTCATTCTGGAAATTGTATGGAGAACTCAAAATTTGGTTGATGCTATTACAGACTATTAAAATATTCACATCACAATAAAATAAAACAAAATCTAAAACCAAAATCTATTCTTTATGACAAATAATATAGTTTTAGTAGATATCCTTAATATCCTAACTCTCACCTATAAAACTTTATCAATGAATATTTGGGGTAAGTCAAACTGTCATCCCTCATGATGACATCACCATGTCCCATCACTATCTTCCTCCAAATTGGGCGCTCAGATTGGAGGGAAGGCATTAAAGTTTTGAGTTTAAAATAACAAAATTTGCAAGTGATTTTATCTTGCTTCCTTCCACTTGCTATCCACATTGAACGCAGGTAGTGGAGAATGAGTGGTAAAAGTTTTGTTTGTTAGTGTTTGTTGATGGGAGGGTGACGTCAGGTCTATTTCCCCCCCATCCCATCATCCTACTCCATCTTTTCATTGGAGCATTCACCTCTTTGTTTGGATGGGATGGCAAGTTCAGACTTGTTTTAAATTGTTTTGATTGCCCTTCACCCTGGGTCGCCACCTTGGAAATTCGCTTGGTTGTTTTGGGAGGCGCGCTGGCTCATGGTGCGCCCAACCAGTGCTTGGGCAGTGCGCCAGTCCTTGCCTAGGTGTAAGTGGGCATAGAGGGGTAGTTTAGGGGTGGGGAAAGATAGGTGTTAGGTTGTGTTGTTTTAGTTAGTTTTTTTTGTTTTGATAGTTGTTAATTGTTTTAGTCATAAGTTGTTGTTGGTATAGGTTAGTGTTAGATTGTATAAGTGTTAGTTATGTGTTAATATAGCTTGCATTATTAATTGTGTTTATTTTATGTTTAATTTAGTTTGTGTTAGTTTAGATTTGCATAGTTTTAAATAAGTTAGAATTTGTTTAAATAGGTAGTTTCTATGTTGATTTGTTATTACTTTTAAATTATTTAAGTTAGTATAAATTATTTAATTAATTATTTAATCTTAGTTTAAAATTATTTTGATTTAGTGTAAGGAGTGTTAATTTTGACTCTATCTGATTTTATTATAGTTATGTAAGTTAAGTTTTGATGACTATTAGTTATAGTTAAATGTATGTTTTATTAACAAAGTAAACTAAGAATAACTTTTTAGGGTGTTAAAATAAATATGTTATTGGAGTATCAATTTGACTAATATAAAAGAGAATGAAATGGATTTGATTAAATGGAGCATCGTTAGATATTAGTGTTTATGTTATTTCGTATCTTGTTAGTTGGTTAATTTATGTGTTAAGTTTCAATTGAAATTTTAATTATGAATTAGTTTTTAAATTATTGGTAGCTTAATTAATACTTAGAGTATCTTTAATTATCAATTAAAAAATAAATAAAAAAAAGTTGTGTGTGTGTTTTTGCCTTCAAGTTTTGGGCATGACAGTTTTCCTTTGTGGGAGTATCCTAAGCATTGCTAGTATAGTTAGAGAATTTTTTAGCATGATTGACATGTTGCATCCATGATTGTGTTTGTCATTGATGTCAACATAGTATTGTTTCTCTAAAGATTGACAAAGTAGTAGACAAAGAATGAGATCGTACAAACTATGTATTGATGATGAGGACAAGCACAATTGAGGATATTTTCTATAGTATGTCCTAATGATGTGGACAAGTGAGTATGCTGAAAGTCAAATATTTGTGAAAGTTATTTGTGATTTATAGAAGATGGTGTGCAAATAGAGTACTTGAGAAGTGGTTTCTAGTGTTATTGTTTATGTGTGTCTTCTTATGGTTGATAATTATATTGTTAATATGTTTAAGGTTTAATAAGGTTGATAATAGTTAGATTGATCAGATAACTAAGTCACCCCCCAGAGTTATCTTGGCGGACTTTACTTTCTAACAATTAGTATTAGACCATTAGGTCCTTGAAAGAAAAGCTTAACAATTTAAGGAGATCAATGGTAGGTCATTTCATAAAATCAATACAGTAAGCTAAGATCCTTAGCTTTATCTCATGAAATTTGGAAAGCTTTGGAATCTACTTTTAAAGGTGATAATCATGCTAAGAGAATCAAATTACGAAACTGGATATATTTGTTTCAAGAGGCTAATATGATGGAAAATGTATCTGTTAGAAGTTATATTGGTAGAATATTAGAAATTATTACAAGAATAAATGCTTGTAATGTATCAAGATGAAGATAAGATCATATGGAAGATCTTGAAAACCTTGACACCACCATTTGAGCAAACAACACAGATGATTAAGCAAGTGATACCTTGTACTAATAATTTTACCAGCGAGACTCTTCTTGGAAGATTGGAAGCAACAAAAGTAAGCTTGAAACAAGTTGGAGATTTTCCTAGAGTGGAAACTACTTTTAGTGCATCAATTGAGTGTTCACCCTTCCTTGTCAAGAAGTGCAAGCACCAATGGAGATTATGTCAGTAGCAGAAAATCCATATCTAAGGAAGATAGAAGGATTGAAGGAGTTACCTTTATTGTAAGGAGATAACTAGATGGTAAAAAAATCTTTACATGTTGGACTTGTGATGAATTTGGTCATTATGCTTCTAAGTTCCCTAAGAGAATAAAGAAATATAAGAATAGTTTCAAGTCTAGAAGGCTTAGAAAAGGTTTGTGTGAAAATGAATGTGATGAGTCTGATGGGAGAGTTAGAGTGAAAGTGATGACGAGTAAGGATTTGTAGCTATAAAATAAGAAAATCCTGAAATAGAAGTTAGAGAAGAAAAAGCCCTAGTTTTGTAGCTTGAGAAGAAAGCTGATTGGAATATAGACAATGGTTGTTCACATTATATGATTGGTGAACTTGTTAAGTTTAATAGTCATAATGGAGGATTTGTTAGAGTTGGTAACAACCCAACTTGTTATATCAAGGGAATATGATCTATTACTCTTGATAGAAAAACTGAAACAAATGATGTTTACTTTGTTGATGGATTAAAGCATAAGCTATTGATTGTTGGATAGTTGGCTGATAAGGGATATTAGTTTAAATTCACTAAAATGACAAGCATTATTAAGGGAAAAAATGGTAAGTTGATTGACACTGGTACAAGATCCAGAGGTAATGGTTTTTTGTTGAACCCTACAGAGATAACATATTTGGTTGAAAAGGTTGATAATAGCTAGTTGTGGCATAAAAGGTTTTTTCATATAAATTTTGATAATATTGTGAAGGAAAACTTAGTACATTTTTTGTTAGAGATTTACCAAAAATTGTGAAGCCTACTAATGTTGTGTGCAAGGAATATGTTACGGCCAAGCATGAGAAAAGCTCCTTGCCTATCAAGAAGTTTCCTACAACAACAAAATTGGAGACTGTTCATATAGATCTGAGTGGTCCCACTATGGCAAGAGAATTCTATGGTGAAAGGTACTTCGTGATTATTGTTGATGACTTTACTTTCTAACAATTGGTGTCAAAGCACTACTCTTTATCTAGACTAAATGTTGATACCAATTGTTAGAAAGTAAAGTCCACCAAGATAACTCAAAAGGGGGGAGGGGGGTGAATAAGTTATATGATCAATATAAATTTTATCAACCTTAGAAAACCTTAAACATGTGAACAATATAATCAACAACCATAAGAAGATACACAAACACAATAACACTAGATGTGTTAACTAGGGAAACCCTTGATTAGAGGGAAATTTAGATGTTGGGGTTGGACTTTATTAGAATGATGTGGGTAGCATTCCTTAAAGAAAAGTTTGAAGCATTTGAGAAGTTTAAGTTGTTTAATAATAGAGTTGAGAATGAGTCTAGATTGAAGATTAAATGTTTAAGATCAGATAGAGGTGGAGAGTTTTCCTCAAATGATTTTAACATCTTTTGTCAAGTGAATGACATTAAGAGACAACTATCAGCTCCAAGGACTCTTGAGTATAATGGAATCATTGAGAGAAGAAATAGGTCTATACTAAAAGAAGCTAGAGATATGATGTTTGAGAATGATGTATCAAAGACATTTTGGAGAGAAGTAGTCAATACAACACTATATACAATAAATAGAGTGGAAATAAGAAAAGTTACAAGCAAGACACTTTATGAATTATGATTTCGACATGCACCATCAGTGAAATATTTCAAAATTTTTGGAAGTAAATGTTATATCAAAAGAGATGATGACATTGGTAAGTTTTATGCAAGAAGCAATGAAGGTATGTTCCTTCATTATTCATTCAAAAGCAAAGCTTATAGATGTTTTAATTATAGAACTAAGACTATCATTGAGAGTACAAATGTGAAAGAAAATGAAAAGTTTGGAGTCAAAGAGAGAATGCTTGATTATAATTATGATGATGAAGAAACTAATCCTAAGCCTATCATAGAAATTGTTGAAACTTTCTTTGAGACTAACAATAATTTGAAGAATGATATTCAAGTTGTAGAATAGAGAGAAGAACCAAGATCCAAACCTAGAGAATAAGTAAGAATTGAGTCAGTATTAGCTAACATGAATTTGAAAAAGAATCACCCTAATAATTAGATTCTTGGAAGAAAAGATGGAGGAGTTATGTCAAGAAAAAACGTACATGAAGAATTATTTTTGATTTCTCAAGTTGAACTGAAGAGTGTAGATGAAGCATGCAAGGATGATCATTAGATTCAAGCAATGAAGGAAGAATTGTATCAGATTGTGAAAAATGAGACATAAGAATTGGCCCCTAGACCTAAAGACAAGAATGCTATAGGAACTAAATGGTTTTTCAAAAAAAACTTGCATGTAAAGGATATTTGCAACAAGAAGGTATATACTATGAAGAGATATTTGCACCTATTGCCAAAATTGAAGCAGTAAGAATGTTTTTAGTTTATGCAACTAGTAAGTATTTCAAAGTGTATTAGATGTATGTGAAGTCAACATTTCTAAATGGATAACTTGAAGAAGAAGTCTACATTAAGAAACCTAAAGGATTTCCTTTGACAAAAGATAGAGACATGGTATGAAATTTGAAGAAAGCATTGTATGGACTAAAGAAAGCACCTAGAACTTGGTATGCGAGGTTGGACAAGTATTTTGCAAAGTTGGGATTTACTAAAGGTACTATAGATAGTAACTTATATTTGAAATAAATTAAGAATGGCTTGTTGCTTATTGTGATATTTGTGGATGATATAATATTTGGAGCTAATGATGAATCAAATGAAAATTTTGGTGATGAAATGAAGAATAAATTTGAGATGAGTATGATTGGTGAGATGAAATATTTCTTAGGTTTACAAATTGTGCAAAATAGTGATGGTATTTTCCTATCATAGACTAGAAGTATTTGAAAGACATGTTGAAGATATTTGTCTTGGAAAGTTGTAAGCATGTTGGTACACCTATGATAAATGATCACAAACTATCTAGCAAAATTGGGACACCTACAATTGAGCAGAAAAAGTACAGACCCATGATTAGAGGTTTGTAATATTTGACTCACACAAGACTAGATATAGAAAATGTAGTTGATATAGTAGAAAGATTTCAAGCAATCCTTAAGTAATCACACTATGTAGTAGTAAACAAAATATTTAGATATTTGAAGGGTAGAACTGATTTTGGCTTGTGGTATAATAGATCAAATGGATTTACTCTATATGTATATACTCATGCGGATTGGGAAGTCAGTATCGATGAAAAAAAGAGTACAAGTGGTGGAGCATTTTTCCTTGGAGAAAGATTAGTTTCTTGGCTAAAAAAGAAATGGGATTGTATTTCACAGAGTACAGTAGAAGTAGATTATGTAGTAGTGACAAATAATTGTAATCATATCATGTGGATGAAATAGATGTGAAGGATATTAGGATAGAGTTTTCAAAACCTGTTATAATACATTGTGATAACACAAGTACAATGAGTATGTCTAAAAATTGTACGTTACATTCTAATATAAACATATATCTATTAAGTATCATGTTCTAAGAGAGAAAGTTGCAGAGAAAGAAATCAAATTAGAGCATGTTAATACAAAAGAGCATATTGTGGATATTTTGATGATTGCATTGCCTAAGGATACATTTGAGTGTTTGTGAGGTATTCTTTGGGTTATGTCCCTACCTACTTTTGAGTAGGTGATCCAAAGATTGCATCGGTCCAATGGTATAGAGCACTATTGTTTATATGGATTGTATGTTGATGCTTCATGTATGGGGGAGTATCTATGTTTGAGTAGAGTCATCAAGGACTCTTGGTACCTAGTATGAAATAATGTCTTTAGACACTTGAGCTGGTTGAAGACTTTGAGAAGTTTATTTACATAATGGTACCTTTTTCATTGATGTTAATGGGGGAGAGAATGCCTAAAAAATGTCTCCTATGATTGAGAGAGTGTGTGTGATGGGGGAGATATGTATTGAAGGAAGATGATCACATTGAGTTATATCAATGGGGGACAAGCATGAATAATTGATGCCATCCATGTAAGAATAAGGAAGCACAGATGAAGTGTTGTTCATTTGATTTTCACATTTGATTAATGAGGAGGATTTTAAAAGATGAGAGCAAGCAACAACAACAAAGTTGGATTTGGTATTCTTGGAACTTAGATATTTTTTTATCCATGTTGTCATCAATGCCAAAGGGCGATATTGTTAGCATGAATATTGATGGTATTCGTTTGGGGGAGTATCCTAAGAATTGCTAGAATAGTTGGAGAATTTGTTAACATGATTGAAATGTTGCATTCATTAGTGTATTTGTCATTGATGTCAACATAGTATTGTTTATGTAAAGATTGGCAGAGTAGCAGATATAGAATAAGGTTGTACAAACTGTGTATTGATGATGAGGTCAAGAATAGTTGAGGATATGTTCTACAATATGTCATGATGATGTGAACATGTGTGCATGTAGAAAGTAAAAGACTTTTGCAAGTTATTTGTGATTTACAGAAGATAGTGTGCAGATAGAGTACTTGAGAAGTGGTTTCTGGTGTTATTGTGCATGTGTATCTTCTTATGGTTGCTGATTATATTGTTTACATGTTTAAGGTTTAATAAGGTTGATAAAATATATGTTGATCAAATAACTAATTCACCCCACCCTAGGCCCCCTCTTAGTTATCTACTTTCTAACAATGATGAGCTGAATTTCAAAATTTTCTTCAACTTTTTCCATAATGTATGCTAGAAATACCCAACAAATTAGGTATCTCAATATGAAACTACACTCTTTAGGAAACCATGCTGTCTCACTACCTCTTTGAAAAAAAACTCTAATAGATGAATATCCATGTCGAAACCCTCCCACAACTTATTTGGTATAGGTAATGGCTAATACAACCTCATATTCTACTTCACTTCTTTTTCCATCTAACATACTTTGCAACTCTGTATAAAGTTCTTGGCATCTTGCTACAACTATGGCTACAAGTAGTTATCATTAACCAAAATGTCCAACCAATTCCCCACTATGTTTCTTCTTGACGAGGTTCTCTCTCTCATAGAACTTCTTGGAACACATAACTAACTTCATCTGAAAAACATTGTTAGATTGTGGTGACTGATCGGGAAAGTATTGTACATACTTCATAAATTCTTTGGGTTTGAAAAAAAAATTGGGCCTATTTTATTAGGATTTTAGGCCGACATGTAATTATTAATTATAACCCTAAAGTGGTAAAAATACTTGTATAAAAGAGCTTAGGGTTAGGGATTGTTTCATAAGTTGTGATGTAAAATTGGTTCTTGCGGCAGTATTAAGCTGTAAGGGATTTTGGATTGTAATCAGATTATAATCACTAGATCATAATAATATCAAACTTGCTATTTGGTGGACATAGCCCAGGGATTAGGTGAACCAGTTAAATCTTGGTGCCTTGTGTTCTTTTCTGTGTGATCTATTATTTTCTTTTATTGGTTATATTTGCATGTAATTGTTATTTTTGTTTGTGGTTTACTCCTAATAAACATAGCATCCTAGATTATGAAATCTAACTACTTTGTCATATCAAATGTATCAAGTTTTGTACAAGCTTCACCAAAATCAAGATATTCTAGATATAAAATTGTGAATTCTTTGAACCCAACCACCTGAATCTATATCTCTTTGAACAAAATTTCTCTTATGCTAAGAACATCTGCAACTCTATTAGACTTCACACTTTTGTGTTTCAAAATAATGTGTAAATTTGCAAAAACTCAACCCATTTCAAATCCCTCTGGTTCAAAGTTTCTTGATTATTCAAATATTACAAAGCTTTATGATTAGTATAAAAACAAACTCCTTAGAAAGAAGAGTGTCTCTACTTCTTAAATGCCTAAACTATAACATGAAAATCATAATCATAAATAAAATACTTTCTTTTGGCGTCATTTAACTTCTTGTTGAAATAAGCAACATGTTTACCATCTTGGCTCAAAACAACTCCTATTACAATAACACTAGCATCCCAATCTACTTGAAACACCCTATTAAAATCTATAAGTGGTAAAACATGTTATTTTGTAATTTTTTGTTTCAACAAATTAAAACTCTTATATGCTCCTATAGTCCACATAAACTCTTTTCTATCCCCTCTCATTATTCCCATCAAGGGTACACAAATACTGCTAAAACCTTTGATAAAATTTCTATAAAATATATCCAAACCATGAAAAGATATTACCTACATAGCACTCCTTGGAGTGAGCCATTCAAGGATACCCTTTACTTTCTTAGGGTCCATTTTTAGACCTTTTGTTGAAGCTACAAATCCTGAATACTCCAACTCCTTCAAAAAACTATACTTCTTCAAATTAATTAATAATTTTTCTTCACTCAACTTTGCAAACACCTTATGAATATGTATTATATGCTCCTCGAATGTCTTGGTAAAGATCAAAATATCATCTAGTTTAACAATGGAAAACTTACCTAGAAATTTCTTCAATACCTCATTCATGAGCCGCATGAAAGTGCTCGATACATTAATTAGCCCAAAAATCATGACTAACCACTCCTACAATCCTTCCCTTGCCTTGAAGGAAGTCTTCGATTCATCTCCTTCTCTAATCTGAATATGATGGTACCCACTCTTTAGATCTATCTATTTGAAATACATAACTCCTCTCAAACAATCCATAATATCATCCATCCATGACAATGAGAATCTATACTTGATTGTGATCTTGTTTATAGCCTACAAACTATACACATCCTCCATTCTCCATTCTTCTTTTGTGCTAATACTACTAGAACAAAAAATAGACTTAGACTCTCTTCAATCAACCCCTTTTGCAACAACTCATGTACTTTTGTACTCAATTCTTCAATTTTTGGTGGTGTCATTTTGTGTTTCCTTGTTTGGTAAACTAACTCCTAGAATCAAGTCCATCATGTGACTAATCTTCTCACTAGTAGTAATCCATCAAGCATATTATGAGATACAATATTTAGAAATTTGTCCAAAAAATCTACAACTTGTACAACTACCTCTTCTACTTCTTTACCATCTTTTGGAATTATAGAAAAAAAATATATGCCCACATATCATACTCTCTAGAAACCTCTTTCCATCACTAGAACATACTCTAGAAACACTACATACCTTTTTGTCTTTATCTTTTGATGGCTTCAGCTTATGTTTCACTCCATCCTTTGTTAGAGTGTAGGTATTTGCATGACCATTATGTAAAAAATTTCTATCAAGATGCCATGGTCTACCGAATAATATATGACATATATCCATAGGTATGACATCACAAAGTACCTCATCCTAGTAGCTTCTAATCTTGAACTTCACTTGGCATTGTTCAGTGATCATGACCTTATGATCATCCTGCACCAAATCAATGTGATATGGATGTGGGTGTTTCTACCTGTTGATATTTAACTACATGACAATGTCTTTTAGCACCAAATTATTAGTTCTTACACCATCAATAACCACATCACAATACTTATCTTCACACTTTCACTTGGTGCAAAACAAGCTCCTCCTTTGATCAGGTTCATTCTCACCACTTAGTAGGACTCTTATGTTAACTAGGACATCTCCTCTGCCAACATCTTTAGAACATGATGATTTGGTATCTTCATCCAAATGTATAACTTTGGCCTAGCCTTCAATTCTCCTATCTATCCTTCCTTTGTGTTGGGGGCATTCAAATGATCTATGACCTTCTTCTCCATAGTGAAAACATGTTCCACGAAAGCCTTCTCTTCTTGATTCTTGCCCTCTTCCTCTTCCTTTTTGATTTATATCATTTTGATAAAAAAAAGATGAAAATTATTTACCCTTTGATTATGACTACTACTTCTAGCCTCATCTTTATTATTCTGATCTTCATTTTGGTCTCCATTAGATCACCAACCTAATTTTCCACTGCGACCTCTTTCACATTGCTATTTCTTAAACTTCTTGTTCATATTTTCCTCAAATCTTAAATAAAATTGGTATGCCTCTTCAATACTATTCATTTAGATTAAACTCAATTCCTCTCAAATTCTTGGCCTCAACCCATTAGGGTAACAAGCAACTTTCTTCTTGTCAACTTATGCATGACTCGTTCTTATGAGAACTTGATAGAACTCTTCTGTGTACTCCTATACAAATCTACCAACTTGCTTTAGCCCTTGCATTTTCTTCAGTAGATCAAGCTCATAATCTATGAGAATGAATTGTCACTTCAATTTAGATATCATCTGATCCCACCTTTTGATTTTCTCCTTCCATCTTTTATTTTTCTCCAATTGAGTCTCCTACCACCAAATCTTTGCATGATCCTTTAATTTGGCCTTCCCAAGATGGACCCTATCAGGATCCTTAATAGCCTCACACTCAAAATATTCTTCTAATTCATTGATCCAATTGATCAATTCCTTTAGATTAAGAATTCCCAAAAATGTGGGAACCTCAAACTTAGGTCTTTTTCTAATCTTGGAGATGGCCCTAAAAATCCTTGCTTCTACTAGGTTCAAAACTTTGCCTTCTCCTTCTTGATCAATAATTTATTCTTCTTTTCTTTAATCCTTACTTTTATCTCTTATGACAAGGTTCATCCCTCAGTGTACTTGTTCTTGCAATGCTTGTAGTTATCTCTGGAAGGTTCTAAAACCCTCAGGTGTGATGCAGAAGCATTACAGGTTGCCTTGCCATCTTGCTCATCTTTGTTCATTTTGCATGTTAGTGTCGAGTTCCAATAGTTGTCGAGCTACATTTTTTGTTGAGCTTTTCTATATTGGCTGAGTTGTTCAGTATTGGCCAAGTTGTTTAGTGTTGGCTGAGTAGTTTAGTGTTGGTTAAGTTGCCCAATGTTGGTCAAGTGTTCCTTTAAGTTCTAAGTGGACTTGATGTTTGCTAATACTCGGTTCCTTTTTTGACCAAGTTTTTCTATGATTGGTTCCTAGTATGAGCTAATCTATGTAGTTTATTTGGGTTATGAATTTAATATAAAGATATTGTCTTAAGATGTGTGTAGACCATTTTGGTGTCATTCTGCTATTTTCTAATGATCTAGAATCTTTTATAACCTATTTTGGAAAGTATAAATAGGGGTGTTTAGGATTAGGTTAGGTATGTTGCGAGAGTTTGGAAGAAGTACGAAGTGAAGGCATTTAAAATGAAGGATCTATAAAAAGTTCTAAGTTTTGGATTTTTCAAATCTTGTTGGCTATAACTTGAAAGGCCTCATAGTTGAGCATGTATGTAGATAATTTGATGAATCTATAAAGATATTGTTGTTTCTTCTCTCCTTGGCATTGTTTTCTTTCACTATGTTTACTCAGTGAGGTTGTTGGATGATTAGGTGTACCTTTGGTCCTTCCACTATATGGAGGAATTTTTATACTTTTGCTAAAACCCTAGAGCAAACTATCTCACAATCGATGATCTTTCTACATGCCTAGCCCAAACCATGATCTTGGTGCAAATTGCCTCACACTCACTAATCTGTCTTCACACTCAAGAACTCCTTCTCTAACACCACTTGATGAAGGGTGCTCCCCTTAAAACCATAAACACATAATATAAATGCAAAAATAACAAATTGCGAGGACAAAATATGAGCTTTTTATTATCTCCACAAATGCAAAATTATAGAATTTTGAAATATAATATAGAAACCCACATGGGTGCCTTCCTTACAATAATCTGCAAGACAAAGTTGTGAACTATTACCTAGAGCTCTCTTAAACAACCTATAGGCCTTTCTTATATAGGTAATTTTACACTCCTCAAGAAGGTTCTAGACATCATACCCTAACCCTTGAGGTAGAAAAACCTTAAAATTACATATAGAGTTAACTCAAAATAATTATGAAATGTATTTTGAAAAATTTAGGTGGCCCAACTTCAAAAGACCATAACTTGTGAACCTTTGAGTTGATTGACTATTATGATTCCAATCTAGAATCCTCAGCTTCAGATCTACAGGGTGCAACTTATGTAAGTTCTAGTTAGTCAAGTTTCAAAGCCCATCTGAAGCCTTTAAGGCCTTCAAAATAGAGCCTAAAACTTTTGTACCAAAACTTTACACCAAAAATCTCCAATAACTTTGTGAATACTCATGATATGACAATGAACCTCAATTGGTAGGTTCATATATCCAAGATGAACCTCCACCTCTGAAATTAGGAAATTTTGAGCTTGTATGACCAATTTACACTAGTAAATTTTGACCCAATTTTTGACGAAACTTGGTCAAAAGTTTGATCCATGTTGCTCGAATTTGCAACTAAGTGATGCGTCACAAATTTTCTTGTCATACTTTCAACAAAACCTCAAATTGGTTGAAATTTCAACCAAATACTTGGTCGAAATGGACCACATTTGGTATGACCATTATTGGTGGCCATTGGTAAAAAATTTGACCAAATTTGGTGAAAATTTTGACCAAGTCATACCAGCATTGGTTGAATTTTTGACTAGCTTGCTTTGTTTGAAAAGAAATGAAAATTGGATTGAAGATGATTCTAGAAAAAGTGAGATTTGTCCTTGAAATGGAGCCCCCTACTGATGTAACTAGACTTAACTCTTTCTTGGACACATTGGGTACTTCCAAAAGTTCATTAAGAACTTTGCATAAAAATCCTATTGGTTGGATACGTTGACTCAAAACGAAAAGCCATACGCATGGGAGATTGTACAAGGAGAGGCCTTTGAGGAGCTCAAACAAGGATAGTGTGTACACCAATTTTGGCATATCTAAATTGGGACAAGGATTTTTGTGTTCATGTGGATGCCTCTAACATAGAAATTCTTGTCCCAATTCAGATATGCTAAAATGGGCATACACACTAGCCTTGTTTGAGCTCCTCGAAGGCCTCTCCTTGTGCAATCTCCTATGTGTATGGCTTCTTATTTTGAGTCAACTTATCCAACCAATAGGATTTTTATGCAAAGTTCTCAATGAACTTTTGGAAGTACCCAATGTGTCAAAGATAGAGTTAAGTCTAGTGACATCCGTAGGGGGCTCCAAATCAAGGAAAAATCTCACTTTTTCTAGAATAATCTTCAATCCAATAATCTTACACAGAATCATTTTCTCACTTGGGAAATTATTATGCCAACTCCAGTTTCATATGGTTAAGCCAAATTCCAATATTGCAGGAGTTATTTAGTTTTCAATGGTTATACATTTTATTTTATTTTCATATATTTTGTATTTGTTCTGCACACACTTGCATGCTATCTAGTTGAGTATATCTACTTCATATTTGCAATAGAAAGATTGATTTTTAGGTGAATATGGAAGACTTATAGGCTATACTCAGCCATACAAATCCATCACCTACTAGAAGGCCTTTCTAGTAGGATGTAGAGTTTAAGAAGCAAGTAGTTCATACTTCAACTATTTGAATGAAGTTGCAGCATATTAATAGATGTAATTGAATAAAGTATTATATGTTTGGCATGGTTCAATTCAATGTTGATCATTTTGATAGGAATTTATGGAGTTTCATAATTGCATATGATACGTCATTCTAAACCAAAAGTTTACCTTTTTCCCATCATTTCACTATGTAAGAAATTTTATTGTATTCTAATATTATTATAGTCATAAGGAGTTTAAATGTAAAAATTTACCTCTCTCATATTTAGTTTGCATGATAATTGTCTGTATTAATGTCTACCTACATATTTACATAGTGTGGATCATCTGTATGCATTTAAAAGTAAAAATAAATTGCATCTGCATTATGGTTCTTTACATAGACATCTTAGTAACAATTTGAGAGCATTTAAAACACATTTGGCATCATTTCAAGCAATCATTAACATACTAGAACATTGAAACGTCATGTACAAAGATTGTTTGCAATGTATTTAACGAAGTTCCTTGAGTCTCTAATTTTGAGGCTGAATTTGGCAAGGGATCTTTCAGTGGTATAAGTATGTGATCTTGCCAACCTGTAGGCTAAAGAGAACCTGCAATACTTCCCCATCACATGGGGATTCATTGTCCTCCAAATCAATATGCATATCACTTCCAAACTTTCCCTAATAAGAGGAAGGAAAATGCTATTTCATTCAGGATAGAATAATCTTGATCAATATGTCAGTTCAAACATCAAAAGCAAAAAATCTTTGAGCTTTACATCAAGATACAACCACAGGATAATAAACAACAAACTAAATCCATTTTTAGAAGATTATATTTTCTTAATACACTTAGAACAATACTAAGGATTCACAACATTTAAGCACATGTCTCTAATGTAGACACCTAAAAACCTTTAGAAAATAAAGTATTTTTATTTTCTGAAAAATTCTTGATGACATCATCATTAATTAATTAATTAATTATTTAATTAATGAATTTATTTTTATGCCATTAAATCCCTTTATCTTAATTAAAAATATTTAATTAAGGAATCCCTCCCAAAAATGTTTAAATCTTATTTAAACATTATTTCCTTATTTATTAATTATTTAATTAATAAATTGACCAAAAAACTCAAAATAAATAAATAATTTATTTTTTGCCCAAAACTTGGCCAATTTCCTTAAGACCACTAACCTCTTCCAAAATCTTCTAATCCTTCTTTAATTTTGATTAAAGGCTAATCCCATCATTTCCTACCCCTAACCCCAACTCAAAATATTTAATTAAGATTAAATATTAATCCTCATGTTTATTAAAAAAGTTTTAATAAATATCTCCTCAACCCAAACCCTTGAAATAAATAAAACTTTATTTATTTCCTAAAAATCTAATTTATCCTCATCCTAGGAAATTTTAGACTATTCTAGAAAGTCTTTATCCTCATCCAAAAGTCTAGACTCTTCTAGAAGATGTCTTTAAACCTAATCCTAATCCCCTCCTAACCTTGTCACATTCTCTAAACATGGGTTAAGACTTACTAACCCAAACCAAAGTTAACAAATATCTCCTCCTTCACCCACCCTCATTAAATGTCATCCACTTGCCTATCCCTAAGCTAATCCTAAACCATCCTAATCCATCCTCTAATCATTTGCACAATCTTAAGCAAGCTTAAAACCTTCCTAATCAAGCCCAAGTCGAAATTGCTCTCATCTCCCTCAAAATATCTCAACCATAAAACTTTATGAAGCCCACAAGGTCATAAATGACTCTTCCAAGCCCTTTTATTGCTCTTACAAGCCATTATGAGGGTCTTTATGAAGATTTTATCCCTTGAGCCTCCTTTGTTGACTCATCCTTCCCCTTTCCTCCATCCTCTCACCATGTGACATGTGTCACTCTTTGATTGACTGTAAGGAAGCACAATCCATGTGCTCTCCTCTCATGCAATCTGAGCCCTCCATGAGCTTTTTCCCATCCTTGCATCTTAGCCCTCAATCCCTCAAGCCTCTTGCCTATAAATTGGATCCTTCCCCTTTGCAAAATAACACAATCCATGAAATAAAGTCATAATGCCATTTTGAGAAGCCATTTTACATCAAAACCATACACTCACACCCAAATTCCAACTCCATTTGAAGCCCTTTTTGAAGCATAAGTTTGAGCATACATTCTATCTATTTAGACAAAGCCACTCAACAAGAGAGCTTCTCATTGAGAGAGTCCACTAATGACTCATATTCTCAATTGAGAGTTCATCTTAGTCTATCTTGAAGTTTATGAATTTTGTTTAGTTTGTAGAAGCTTTATTTAAATTTGGTTTCTATTAGCATACTAACATTGCTCATCATATATCTAAAACTCCAAAGTAGGAGCAAAAATACCATGCAAATTAAAAAACCAAGTTTAAACTTACCATTAAGGAAAGAAGTCTTCTTAGAATGTTGCACCCATGTGTTTACAGTAAATAATAATACGTTAATCACAATATTGGCACAAAAATGAACTATAGTTGATTCCCCAAATTAGACACGTACAAAATTCATTTTAACATAATCATTTAATAATATTGAATTAAAATTAATATATACCTTGAGATAGACCACATGGGATTTCACATTTCTGGATGAATATGATTTCATGTTTTTGGATGAATTGGACAATACACAAGTAAAGACAATAATAGAATTTCCAAATAAATTAGCAATATTCTAGAAAGCATAAGAATAAGAAAAGTTTGTAACAAGCAAAAAACCATTATAAAAACTTACAATCACTCATAGACATGCATATCCTCTTTTGAGTTGCAAAGCGCCCACTTGGTGTAATCATGTTGTAAGGGAGTGAGCAAAAATATTGTAATTAATGTATCAATTTATTGTGAATTATCGCGAATTCAAAAAACTTGAAAAAAGGAATCAACTATTATGAAATTACATTCATCAACAACTAAATTTCATGTACAAGGATGTCACATTTCATAGGAGAAGATAAGAAAGAAAATGTTTAATGTATCAAACCAATTATAAATTTCATCTATACAAACCAAACTAATGTTTTTTATGGTCTAGTGAAAATTACTCTTCAGCAACATCTTCCAACCAATCTATACTCCCCTCAAATAAGAGTACAAATTGAGAACTATACGAATTTCATGATAGGGGAGAAATAGTTTTGGTCCAATAAAAAGTATTAAACATGTTGGAATAGAGATCAATCCAACATGGGAGCTATACAGTGCATTCTCAATTTAAGAGTCATCGGTATCCTTCATAATTATTCCATTTATAGTATAAATTCCCAGCATTTTGACAATTTTGTACTTATGAGAAACATGCTATTACATTCGTGCTTAGGCCTTTTGTTAATACAATATTATTTACGCACTCTTTACATGATATGCTTGCATTCAACCAGGATTTTGAAGGCATGGTTATGTTTACTGTATACAAACACACAACAAGAATGCCATATAACTATTAAAAAGATTACACTGTTCAAATACTTGCATAGAAAAATGTCATGAATATTGAAACATGTTGTCAAGAACATGTTACTCGGTTTGGGCTTTCTTGAGATAATGGGTGTTGCACACATTGCATAATATTTTTTATATTGTATTTTATTTATTTATTATGTAATGTTGTACCTAGATGGATGTACAACATGTAAATATTCCCATGGGATATACTTGATGAGTTGTATTGTAACATTGTGATAATATTTTATGTAATTATTTAATATTTAGGAAAAGAATTAAATGCCCAATATTAAATGTGGGGTCAATGGGTTTGGTAGCACATGGTTTTAGCATATGGTTTATGTAATAACACTTAGTGGTTTTGTGGGACTTGCTACTATATAAGCAAACAAAAGGGTAGATGTTGTAGAGTGAGAAGGGAAAAAGGAAAGATTCAAGTAGGAAAAGGCTTGACAGGGTAGCCAAGGGAGCATTTGTGAAGGTTGTAGGCATCACATGGGATGTGTGGATTCATGCTTGTTCACATGGATTGCTTGGTAGTGGTTATGGCTTTGAAAGCTTCCATGGTTGTATTGCAATGGTATTTTTTGTTGAATAATACATGGTGATGGATGCTTTTGGAAGCTAGGTTTTTTTCCTCAATGAGGGTTTCCCAAGGTATATCTTGTGTCATAATTTTGTGGGTATGTTGTCTATTCTCTTACATGTGGATTTGAATTCTATGTTTATTTCATATCTATTATGGGTTATGTGGAAATAGTTATATTTTTTGTTGCAAATTTTCTTACAAGTGGTATTAGAGTTATGGTTTTATTATTGTCACCCTAGATTGAATCCATGGGAATGCATGAGAGGATAAAAGAAAGGGCAAGCCATATGAGTTGTTGATTGTAGATCTGAAGATTTTGGGTTTGCTATTATGATGGGATGTTGGTAGATTTTGGGCATGTGAAATTGTTGTACAAAAGGGTTTTTTAGATGTTTCATTTAAATGAGGGTTTTTAGGGGGGAGTTTGTAAAATGATCTCTTGGGTAAAAACATACCTCACCATTGGATCCAGGTTGAAATTTCCATAAATTTTGATATATAATATGCCCTAGTTTGGCATGTTTAGAGGAAATGAAAGAGTTTTTTAGTTTTAGCCCGTGATGGCCGTCAAATTCAATCCTGTAAAAATTTTCATCACAAAAAAAAAATCACAGTGAAAATGGTAAAAAGACTATCTTAGTAAAATGACCATAACTTTTTCTCAAGATATCAGATCTCAGAGTTCTTATAGGCATTGAAAAGCTAATTCAGAGTACTACAACCTGGTGTAGGTTTGGTTCTATGATTTTGAAATTTTGTCAACTTTTAGGAGGCCAAAAGTTAGATGTTATTTATCTAGAGCACAAATTAGGGCATAACTTGGGCATACAAAGTTAGATTTTGGACTTCAAGTAGTCAATGAAAAGCTCTTGAAGAGCTCTACACATTGGTTCAAATTTGATGTAGGCTTGGCATAATTTATTTGGTGATATATTGATTTGAACATTTTATGGTATATATTGACTATGGTAACATTGTGAGCTTATGACATTGTATCTTTGGAGATTTAAGATTTGATGTTATTGCATACTCAGTTCATATCTTAGATTGGTCTCATGATGATATGATTATTAGTATTTAGTTTGGATATGTATGATGACTTGTTGGGTCTACAAGTTTTGTAGTGTTGTAAGTAGTCTATACTTATAGATTACATTTATGGCTTGGTTATAGGTTATCTTTGCCCATTGATCTTTCATTATTGATGCATATTCAGATTGGTGGCTTGGATTTGGGTTGTCTATGCCCTAAGTCACATGATTTGCTAATTTTTTTTCCTTCATGTAGAAGGGATGAGATGTTGTTACCAAGTACAGTCATGGTAGAGGATTGTGGTTGACTATTTTATGCTGACAGGATGAACATATTGAGAGTTAGTTGCTCGGTTCATGGATGTGATCATGGTGCCATGAATTTTGGCATGACATGATTGGATATAAAAAGGATGTTGTTTTCATCATGATGTCATGGATAGCTTGGATACACAGTTTAGTGGGACCTTGTGATAGTGATCAGGTGATAGTGTAGGATTAGTTCCTAGTTTGGTTTGTATCTTCTTGATTTGAAGATCTTGGTTGCACTTGGTATTGACACTTTGATTGTGTGAGTGTAGACCTGGAGGATCTTCATGTAGGAGATGGATTTTATTATGCCATAGGTGACTTGGTACCATAGTTGAGTGGGAGTTGTTGGCATTGATATATTTATTGAGTGTTTGTAGATGTTGGAGGCTTGTCTTAGATCCTATTGCTGCAGAGGCATCTTTGACATTTGCATGGTACGCTTGTTATATTTATGGTGTTTTAATATGGTTACATTTTGAGGACTAATTGTGTTCTTGTTTTTCTTCATGGTATGTGGAGATGGTTTTCTTCATGGTGTGTGGAGATGGTTGCATCTTGAGGACTAATGTGGTGCTTGGTAAAGATGTGGTTTATGCTTTCATTTGGCATGTTATCCTTCGTGTGAGGATGGTTTAATTTTTATGTCATGGTATACTCTTGATATGCATTTAGAGTTGTGACATATTATGGTATATTCATATGGAGCATGTTGTCTCTTTTGAGATGGTTAGATCATGTTGTCATGTTTATGTTCCTAAGGCCATGGTTGGAACTTTGACATTGATCTTGGTTTAGTTTCTTGGTATTGAGTACTCTAATCATAAGCTGGATACTTCATGATATTGCTATGTTGCATTTGGAGTTGGAATGGATTGATTGGTTACAGGTGCTCATAGATACTTAGAGACGGTGGTGATGCTGATTTCTCTTGGATTAGAGAAGTATTTGTTGGGATAGTTGATGGTTTCTGTAGCAAGTCTGAGGGATAGTCACCTGATATGGACTTGAAAGGAGATTTTTCTTAGATGAGTCTTAGTTGGAGACTTGGATATCTTGATGAGCATTCTCATTCCCCACTCTTGGTCTCCTCAATGGTTTGCTACTTGAGAGGTATAGCCCATTGTTTCTCTCAATTGCATTATATTTATGCTTGTCTTTCATGGTTATGGATCTTGAGCTATGGTACATGAATTAGTTTTGGAGGTTTCATTTGAGAGATGGTTTAGCATTGGTTATCTCCATTTGCATATGTTTTTATGCTAGTTGAGTTTGGGAGATGGTTTTATATTGGGCATGTTCCTTAGATTAGGGATGGTTTATGAGATTGATCTTCTTGTGAGAGGCTTACATCAATGATTAGTTATATGGTATGGTTCGGGTGTTGTTGAGGCTTCTTGTTGGGGTTTTATTGAGGAGATCACACTTGCATAGTTTACATCTAGAGGTGTGTGTAGAAGGACATGATATAGGTTATGATTTGCATGGTTTCTCTTTGGTCTTGGTTATTTTCCTAGATGTTCGATTTCACTTACATTGGATTTGAGATTGGTTAGAGATTGTGATCACTAGTTTGTACTCATGTATGTTATGTGAGAGATGACATGGTTATTCTTTTATCTCTTTCCTCTGTTGGTAGTGGAGAGTTTGGGATACTATTGGAGACTTGTTATGAGAGTTATTCTTGTAGGTTATCAGTTTATGTGTTGTGGATGACCTTCAAACTACATGGATTCACTTCTCTAAGATATTGTGAGTGGATTGGTTATAAATTTGGCATTATCCTTTATAGTGGGAGCTTCTTGGTATATATGTGACAAGTATTGCTCTTGAGGCTTGTGATTGTAGGTTACAGATTGGATGTTGATGATGTGAAATTTATTTGGTATATTTCTTTGGAGGTATGGATAGTTCAGCTATGGATATATTTGACAAATACAGATACATGTGATTACCTTTGCATTAGGTTTTCTATGCTTGGAATTTCAGTTGGTACATGATTTTATGATCTTCTAATGTGACAGGTTGGGTGGCTTTCTCTTTGGATGGCTTCTATGTTTGTCCAGTGGCAGTGGCATAATAGGAGGTGAGATCATTCACGTTTGAGATGCTAGATACTTTGATTTTTTTGTGGGTACCAGGATGGAGCACTTGGTGTACTTTGATCAATGATGGTGGATGTGTTGGGAGGGATTGTTCCCTTGTTCATTTATGTGGCTACAAATTGATCCTATGCAATTTATACAACAAGTGGGACATTCTTGAGATAATGGGTGTTGCACACATTGCATAATATTTTTTAAATTGTATTATTTTATTTTATTATGTAATGTTGTACCTAGATGGACATGCAACATGTAAAGATTCCCATGGGATATACTTGATGAGTTGTATTGTAACATTGTGATAATATTTTATGTAATTATTTAATATTGGGGAAAAGAATCTAATGCCCAATTAAATGTGAGGCCAGTGGGTTTGGTAGCACATGGTTTTAGTACATGATTTATGTAATACCACTTAGTGGTTTTGTGGGCTTGCTACTATATAAGCAGCCACAAGGATAGTTGTTGTAGAGCGAGAAGGGAAAAATGAAAGAGTCGAGCATGACAAGACTTGACAGGGTAGCCAAGGGAGCATTTGTGAAAGTTGAAAGCATGGCATAAGATTTGTAGATTCATGCTTATTCACATGGATTGCTTGGTAGTGGCTATGGCTTTGAAGGCTTCCATGGTTGTATTGTAATGGTATTTTTTGCTAAATAATACACAGTGATGGATGCTTTTGGAGGTTGGGTTTTTTCCCTCAATGAGGGTTGCCCAAGGTATATCTTGTGTCACACTTTTGTGGGTATGTTGTCTATTCTCTTGCATGAGGATTTGAATTCTATGTTTATTTTAGATCTATTATGGGTTATGTGGAAATAGTTATATTCTTTGTTGCAAGTTTCCTTATAGGCTTCAAACAATCACCTTATCATTGTTGTACTTATGACATAGATATAGTACATTTTGTATATATGACTCCTTATTATACTATGTAAATGAAACTTGTTCTTGTGCTCTGCAACATGATTGATGTCAGTCGTTTCTATTTTTTAAATGAATTGCCAATATATGGAAACAACAGGTAAGGAGACCAAAAAATTATATTGCTCAGTATACTAGCCAGCATTCTTACATACTTTGTTCAATTATTTAGGTAATGTTTTTGACTAGAATAAATCTTTACTACATCCTTTCACATAACATGTTTAAGAATTAAAGTATCTATGTTGCTATTTTTTTAGATTTTTTATTTTTGAGCTTGTTGTAGTGTAATAGATTTCTTTTGTACATAGTATAATTTTTCATTTAGACTTGTTTTCATGTGAATGGGCATTTCTTGCCATTAGTGTTTTAAAAGATTAGGTTTGCAACTTATTTTGCTATAATTTGTTATAGATGTCAAGAATTTCATTTAGGTTGGAATTTAAGTTTCTATTTACCATGTTATTATTCCCCTTAAGTTGTTTATGTATCCTGTTTGTAAATTTGTTTAATCATATCCACCAATGTTCTTTATTGTCAATACTATCATTTGATCATGTACTTGCAACATTTATAATGGGTCAAACTTCATTCACCTAAAAGAATAAGCAACAGTTATTACCCAATATTACAAAAGTTGTCAATGGCAACTTTTTGCAAGAAAATGGAAAATTGGGACAAGTACCAACATTGGGAAATCAATTGGAATAGATGGCATGCATATTTAAACCCTCCAAACTCATTTTTGGAGAGTTGGATGCTTTGTAGTGAAGATTTTTAATTAAAAATGCTTGAACAATTGAGTAATTTCATGCGCACTCTTGTTGCAAACTGAGCATCTTAACATTTGTGGATTGAAATTGAAGATCTTTCATTGTAATTAGGTTGTATATATTGCTCTTTATTTCTTTGTTTTGGAGTTGGCTCTTGATAAGTTTTCTATGCTCAATATAATTCCCAAGGTCTCTATACAGTCACTAGATTGGTTTAGGACACTAATGAAAGAATGCCTATTTCTCTTATCTCCATTGTTGGCTTATAATGACCTTTGGAGGTTTTGTAGAGGAGGCAATGTACTGTAATTTGGTTTAAGCAATAAATTTTAAGACTATGTTCTAGGTGAGTTGAATGGTAACCTAACTAGGAGTAGTCATATAACAGAGAAGAAAAACTTGCAAAGGGTGATTGAATGAGCCAAACCAATGGTTCAAGGATGTGTGTGAGATTCCTAATAAGGTAAGAATGAAGTGGGATAAAATATTGAGTTTATATTGGTGTTGTGGAAGCCATTGAGCTATGGTTGGTTAAGAAACCCTCATTTTTCTGCATTAGGTATGTGTGAACACTTTTGGTATATGAAACATGTAAAACCTTTTGGGGTTTCCAAATTAGTATCTGGAAAGCACAATAGTTTGGTGGCTTGTTTGTAAGTTTGGGGATTTGAGTCCTAATTACTAGGATTGGAGGGCTAATATAGGCCTAAAAGGCTACAATGCCTAATTGCAAGAACTATGAGATCAAAAAGGAAGATAGGAGTTTTGCTAAACTTTTACACCTTGTCTAGTGACCGAATGATGTTTTTTGACCTCTACACTTCTAAAAGTCTCCCTAGTTGATTTGGAGGTTATGCTTAGTTGATGGCCTTAGTGTAAAATAGAGAATTAAAGAAGTCAAAGTCTACTTGATAGGACAACCTAGTAGGTGAGAGTGTGAAGTTGAATTGGAAGACCCCAAGTTAAATTTATATTTCATCACATGCAGACTTATTACAGAAAAATCAATGTTGTTACAAAATCAATAAAAATCACTACAAATGAAAATTGAATGCTCCGCTTAGGATAAAAAAATCTTGATCTAAAAAAAAAAACCACTTTCAACTTTGCCGCAAATGAAAGAGACTTCTTTTAAACTGAAAAATACTTATAAATGCATCTCAACATTGACATTATATCCAAAATATTTGATAAAATTCTAATTTTTCTAAGCCATATTACATTACCAGGCTTCTACTCAAACGAAGAAATGAAATAGACAATGAATTTGTTGAAAAAGAGTAATAGAATCATAGGAATAATAGAAACAAAGAGTAACATAATGACCATCATAATCTTCATTCTCAGTTTGCCTTGCACATAAGCTCAAATGGAAATATATGTAGTGTTATCACTCTTATGCTTTATGAAGTTTTAAAATCTACCAGGTGAATCTTATATTTGATTAGCAGTCCATTGAGGCCGGGAATTATAGGGAAATCTAATAGCAATGTTTGAGTTAAGACTGGAGTAGCATCGAGGACTAATGCTATACATGTAATTATGGTATGCAATATGGTGAACAATGGTTGTTTGTGTCATCTCAAAGGGTCATTTCTACTACAAAATTGAAGACTTCCTATGTTGGGTCCTAAGAACTTAACTATAGGCTTAGGATCAAACATGTATTGCATTGGGAAAAATCAGGCATCCTTAAGAGTATCTAAGGAATGGTGATGAAGGAAACCTTAAGTTGGAGCAAAAGGTTAAAGTATCATTCTTTCTAACTAAGCACATTAATAGTGGTCTAGAATACACTGTAGAAGTTGATGAAAGCCAACTTCACAATGTGCCAAGATCACCTACATGCAAATAACCTGCTGAAGAGAAATCGAAGAACGAAGGAACAAGAGCTTGAAGAAAATCAACAAAGTGAGAAAATATATTGCAACAATGAGAAATGAAATTGTTGTACCAAAATACAATGGGAGAGCCTATTTATAAAGCCCTCTAGGAAGCTTGTAGAACAAGCTAGAAAGAGCTAGGAGACAAGGTTGACAACTAAGCATACGTCCAAAAAAGGTGGATTATCCTCCATGTAGGTGATAAGATAAGTATGAATAAATAGGAAAAAACTCCCATGTTGTCAACAACTCCTAGATGACAACTAATAACTAAAATGCATTTATCTAAGTAAACTTAAGTAAAAGAGTAAATAATAATTATTTACTCTAACACCCCCCCCCTTAAGTGCAACTTAGGGGAATTCATTTAAGCTTACAAAAGCTAAGATGAAATGTAGAATGGGTCTTGGTAACAAGGCCATGTTAGGTACCCATGTAAAAATGCAAATAAATGCAACCTCTAAAAATAGGGATAGAGGGAAAACCTCATGGAATGAAGGCCTCAAGAAGACTCCCCAAGGAAAATTTCTATAACCCCAAGCATAGACCGCAACTAAAGATAGCATGCCAATGCAAAAGGTTTATTGAAGATGTTAGCAACTTGCACGTTTGTAGGAATGTACTCCAATGTGATAACACCATCCTAAATTAGCTGACAAATGAAGTGCATATGCAACTCAATGTTCTTGGTACACTGATGCTCCACCAAGTTGTGAGCAATGTGAATGGCACTCTGATTATCGCACCACAAAACAATGGGATAATTTGGAGGAAAACCAAACTTAGTCATCAACTACCAAAGCCATACAACCTCCTAACTAGAAAGTACTATGTCTCGGTACTCAACCTCTATAGATGAAAGTGCACAAACATGCTACTTCTTGCACAACCATGTGAGAAGACTAGAGCCAAGATAAAACACAAAACCAGAAGTATACTTCCAATCATCAACATCACTAGCCGTAGCCAACAATGTGAGGAGTCCCCATGGTGTAATGAATGCCATACATGAGTGTGCCTTGAATGTATCTCAAAATATGCCTGGCAACTTGCTAGTGACTCTCGTGAGGGTCTTGAGAAAATCAAGAGACAAGGCCAATTGCAAGGAGAGATCAGAATGAGTATGTGTTAGGTACAAAAAGCTACCAACCAACTACCGATACAAAGTAGCATCCACTAAAGGAAAAGATCAAGAGGTAGACAAGGTGATACTTGACTAAAAATGTGTTGGACCAGGCTTGCAATCAAGCATGTCAAGAGCATACTTTTGCTGATAAACAAAAATCCTAGTAGAGGACTGAAGAATCTCGAGACCAAGAAAATAGTGTAGCAAACCAAGATCAGCCATCTCAAATTGGTCCATCAGTGCACGCTTAACATCCTGAAGCATAGAGGATGAGCTACCTATGAGGATAAGATTGTCAACATATAGGACAAGAATCGAGATCTCATCTCCAAGATGTTGAATGTACACTGTATGATCGAAATGGCAATGAGTAAAGCTTGTAGAAAGAAAAAAAGAGTCCATCATCTCATACCAGGCCTGAGGGGCTTGTTTGAGACCATACAATGAGAATTGAAGTCTATAAACCAAGGAGGAATCTTGCACAAATCCTAGAGGCTACTTCATGTAAATCTCCTTGGTGAGATCACCATGCAGGAAGGCACTCTTCACATCCATTTGAAAAATAGGTCGTCCCTGTGAAGCTACGAGGGATAAGACAAGGTGGATAGAATTCATCTTGGTGATAGGGGAAAATGTATCAATGTAGTAAATACCCTCAACTTGTGAAAAACCCTTCATGACAAGATGAGCCTTGTGCTTATCAATCGAACCATCAACAACATACTTAGTACAATAGATCCATTTGCATCACACTAGCTTTCTCCCTTAGGAAGAGTACAAAGATCCTAAGCGTGATTCTTCATCAAAGAAGAATATTCCTCGTCCATTACACTGTCCCATTTAGAATGTCTTGTCACTTTTGCAAATTTCTAAGGATCATCACAAATAGCATGACTGAGAAGACTAGAACCCATAGTATGAGAATGGGTGTGATGGGAAGTGGAAGGGTCACCAGCTAGAGATCCTACAACCTCAACTATAGCTCAAACCCATTTAGGCATCTAGGGAGGATCCTATGGTGAAGGTAAATGGAGATCACCAAGAACATCATCCTCATCATTTGTGAAACAAACTAGAAGAGAGGGGGGAGTAATGGGAGGTGAAGGAGGTACTGGAGGCGAGGTATGAATTGTAGGAGAGCTCTCATCAAACTAGACATCTTGTTGAAATAGGACCTCTCTAGAATTAGGATTAAACAACCTATAAGCCTTAACATCCTCACAGTAGCCAACAAAAATGAGTGGTCGGCTCTTCTATTCCATTTCTTTCCTCTAAGCATTATGTACAAATGCCCATGTAGCACTCCCAAAAACTCAAAATGATGATACATCAAGCTTGACATGAGACCAAGCCTCCTTAGGAGTCATATGTCGAACTACCTTATGAGGCATCTAATTCTGAATATAATTGGTACAATTGACTACCTCTGCCCAAAAAAATGAATCCATGGACCTGGACTAAATTATACAACTAGCCATCTCCTAAAGTTTTTTGTTCTTTCTCTCAGCCACACCATTCTGCTGAGGGGTGTAGGGCACTAAAAATTGATGCTAAAGACCATGTTCAAAACAAAAAATTATGAAAGCTTGGTTCACGTACTCCCCCCCATTATTCGTGTGTATCTACTGAATAGAAAGACTAGACTACTTCTCTACAAATGTCTTAAAGACTCGAAAGGAATCAAAGACATTAGACTTGTACTTCAAAAAGTACACCGATGTGTGTATGGAGAAGTCATCAATGAATGTAAGCACATATCTAGCACCCAAAAAAAGAGAGTAAGAAATGACATGAAGTCACTATGAATCAACTCCAAAGTGCCAAAGCATGAGTGGCTCGTCCATGTGGAAAAGAATCCCTATGTTGCTTGCCAACTGCACAACCCTGACAAACACCATCTGTACAGGAAATCTGGGGAAGCCTAAGAACAAGTGCCCATGTGCTCATTTTCTGAAGATATCTATAATTAACATGGCCAAAATGCTCATGCCAAAGTATGCTTACTGAATCTATATGTGCAACAAGACATAAACCTGTGTCATTAGAAGACATAAATCTATAGAAGCAAGATGCAAAGTCATCACTCCCAATAGTCATCTCAAAATCATGTACATCCTGCATAACCACATCATGTGGTGAGAACTCAATTGTCTTACCAGAGCCAAAGTGACAAATCCGATAGATGGACAATAGGTTCATCAAAATTTTAGGGACACAAAGAACAACTTAAAGAGAGCCCCCGGCTAGTGGAAAAGAACCAAGACCCATAACTAAAAGTTGTGATGAGTCCCCAATAGTGATCTATGAAGTAGAACAAGGAGCAAGTGAAGTGAGCAAATTTGAAGTGTTTGTCATATGGTGAGAGGTGCTAGAATCAAGAATCTAGGTAAACCTCAAAGTCGCAGCTCAAGCAGAAAGAGCATGACCTTTCTTTGTAGGGGGGATGATGACTTAGGAGTAGAAATATGATGCTCCTTTGTGGCTTCCTCTAAAGCTTCCAAATGCTTCCAACACCTAGAAATGGGATGTCCATCCTTGGCTTAAAAATTGAAGGTCTCACTTGATTTCTTCTTGGTCTTGGAGGTAGACTCAACAAACTTCAAAGAAAATTTACCCTTTTGACGCTTAGTTGGAGGTGTAGGATCAGTTTGTGGTGTATCTTTCTTCATTTTGGCTTTCTTCTTTGATTTCCCTTTAGAAGATTGAGCAACCAATGCTTGGCTAAAAGAGCTAGAGGCATCCACCTATTGGATCTTTTCCTGTTCCCATGTCAACTGATCACAAAATGTCTCAAATGAAGGCATCTGATGTCTATTACCCAAGGCATCCAGAGTGGAGTAGAAAGTGGAAGAGAAGATTTGATACTGTCATCGCAACTTTGAGAGTATAAAAAAAAACACTCATCTATTTTGTTTTTCCCACATCCTTGCAAAATTGCACACAGAGATTTCAACTTCATCAAGAGGTCTTCAATGGTGGGGAAGCTAGTTAGTGACAAAGAAGTCAACTTTGCACCAAGTTGAAGTGCCTGGAACTCATTCACTGTGCTAAACAAAGTCTAGAATTTGGTGCAAACAGCTCATGGATTGGTCAAACCATCTAAGTGAAACAATAGACTATCTTAAATGTTCAGTGCAATCAATCCCATGGCTTCATCCATTTTGTTTTTGTGCTAAGGAACCTCAAAGGGGCACTGCAGAATAGGTTGGTTCTCATCTAGACATGGACATAGGCCTCATGACATAATAAGCCTAGTCATTTGTGCTTTCCAAGTGTGATAATTGTGTGGCATGAGCAAGGTCACAGAAGGATCTGACATTGAGAGAAGAAGATGAAAGTAGAAGGGGATTATTCTGAAGTAAATTATAGAAAATAAAATCCCCCCCACCCCAACTGATAAAGGTATCCCTCAAATACCAAAGAAAACAACTATAGAAAGCATAAAAACTGAGAAAAGAACCTCGATTCTAGATGCAGAGAAGGAGGAAATAAAAGCCTCTACTTCAATGCAAAAAATAAGAGCTCAAATGAACTCAAAATGAAATGAAACCAACATCATTATCTCCATCTTTGAGCCAGCTTTTTGGTGCTTCTTTTGGATCAAAAGACCTTTGTATGGTCAAGTTATGGCCAAAAAACTAACTGCTCAGATCACTATTCAGTTGAGTGTACCAAAATAAAAAATAGTGATGCAAGATGTGAATGATTGTGGGAAGAACCAACATCATTGCCAGGGCATGTCTCAACTATTCTAGGGAAAGGTAGGACATTAAACCCTTGCTACAGACCATCTTTATAAGAATAGATTTAATAATAAATAATAAAATTATCTTTGAGAAGACCAGTGACAAGTTGAATAGAGAATAGTTACAATCACGATGAAATGTGTGGATGCATCCCTATAGTCATTTAAATAGATATATTTGAAGATTGTCAACAAAAAAAAATTAAATATATATATATATATATATATATATATATATATATATATATATATATATATATATATATATATATATATATATATAGACTTTTCCAATAGGTGAAGTCTTAGATAAATCAATAATCAGGAGGCCCACGAATAAGCAGAGACAACGACATCTAGTTTGATAAATACTAACTAGATTTGTGATGTATAAACTAATGCTTGATAAAAAAAGTACTAATGGAAGTCTTCAACATCAGTTGGGATTCAAATAAAAATAAAAATAATTATTATATCTCATTCTATGTTTGTTGATGAAAAACAAAGAAAAAGAGCTTTCTTATAGTAAGGAGGGAATCAATGTCCAACAATGTGCAATAGAGGGACTGAATGTAAGATATTGTGGGCCCTTTACCATCATGGTCAATACTTGGCATGATAAAATAATTGATAGTCAATAAGCAACTATAATAAGATTCAAAGTAGATAGAAGTATAGAAGACAAGTCATATACCATGTAAGCAAAAGCCTAAATATTGTAGAAATTAATATGTATATGGGTTGAAGAACAAACATCACACAAAGAGTTGTGTTTGAGCGCCCAGACAATGAGGTGAGTAGAAGCCATAGTGGAGTCTTGTTTAATGGCACACTTGTATGATATGGACCACAAGATAAACACATAGATTTCAGATCGATTCATGATCACTAGTCAAGACATAGCTGGTCTAAATGTCAAACACAATGCGAACCACCAAAGTATCATAAAAAATAGCAAAAATATTTGAAGGCATTAAGGAATGTTTATTCCTTATGTCTCCAGTAATATAATATTCCATGTCACAAAATAAAGTAACACATATCACACAAGAATGGAAGAAATCAAAAGCAGCTTTGAATTAGAGTTTGAAAAAAGTCATGATGAACATTAGTGATTATCTAAAGTAACTTAAAAGAGTAGATAATTAAATATTAATTAAAAAGGAATGGGTGTGATTATAAACATCATTTGAAAAGTTATGTTCTTTTACATTGTCAAATGTGAATAAGAATTGATGCAGAGAGGAGGAGGGAAGAAAGATTTACTTGAAAAGGTAGCATGTAAAGTAGATTGCTAAAACAAAGATAGAAGTATATAGATAAGTAAAATTATAGACCAATGAAAATTACAATCTAGTGAATAAGGAAGCTAACTACAATTAAGAAAGGAATATCAATAGTCAGTGGTTAAGGAAAGACTATATCAGATGGATTCAATATTTTATAAAACAATAACTGCAATAAATTACATCCGTTGAACACTAGAATAGTAATTTACTCTTTATCATTCCTAAATTCCACTAATAGTCATAGTCATAAGTAGAAGAATTTAAATATCAGGAGCAACAATAATAAAGATTATATCATATTGCTATAAAAATTAACATTGACCTACAAGGGTCAAGAGTCAATGGCCAGTATATCTACAGATTGGTATGTCAGTGTTTCTATTCATACTTCTTCCAAGTTGCTAACATATCAACTTAGCTGATATAAACTTCTATATTTGATTATATATTCAATACATTCATTGTGAAAATTAAAAAGACATATAAATTATAGATAGAAGGATGCATTTTTTATTTGATTTACAAGAATCTTGTCCAATTTCTAAGGAGTTATACAAGGGACATTACATTGACCAATTCCTTGTTTTAAGTATTATGGGTCAAAGTGAGTCAAAAGTGGGAAAATGCCATGCTACAACATAAATGGAATATATTATAGTGTTAATATGTCATAATATGATGTTAAACCTATTTAGGGTACCTAGGAAAGTATATTAGAAGTTAAAATGCAAAAAGTGGAAAAAATGTAAAAGTTGCCAAGAAATTTTGTCAGAAATTTCTTTGCAAAAATTGACAAAGTGTAGAAGGTGAACATTCATTCATCTTGTTCAAACTTCTTAGGGAGGTGAAAGGTTTTGTTTGTGGGTATAAAAAAATGTAATCTCATAGAT
Organism: Cupressus sempervirens; assembly: GCA_028749045.1. Taxonomy (NCBI): domain Eukaryota; kingdom Viridiplantae; phylum Streptophyta; class Pinopsida; order Cupressales; family Cupressaceae; genus Cupressus; species Cupressus sempervirens. Next base: position 661,730,585 of record CM053791.1, read on the forward strand.
AGATATCATGGAGAAGAGATGTGGAATAGGAAAACATAGATTATGGTATGATTTTGATAATAAAAGTGTGTTGTTGTTTGGTGGAAAATCTGCATATATATTGATGCTTGAATGTTTCCTTCACATCTTATCTTTGGAGTTGTGGTTTTAATGTTTTTGAAGTTCCCTTACATATGACATTGACATGATTATCTTTATCATTGTTGCATATTTTCCTAACAACATGAGCTATGAGAATACTTTGTTGTATTCATTTCTTAGATAGTAAAATCTGCACTCTCAGGTACTTGGTTACAACCTTCTATTCTTCCTTATTGTCTCATGGTTTTGGTGGTGATTAAGCTTCTTTATGAATAGTAATTAAGGCATGGATTGATTCAAATTGACTCACCGCCTTTACTCCTTGTATTAGAAGATGTTGTGAATTAGTATATTAATTGTTGTTGTATGTAAAAGAATTGTGATTTAACCTTCTATAAAACTATGGTAGTGGTTTGGTTGGAGTGGCACGTATGTTGGAAGTCTATTAGAGTGTAGCAAAACCATTTTGAAGAATGGAACCAATGAGATATGGGAATTAGAGAGACAACTATCGTATGCAGCAGGAAATCCTCATTATGACATAGGTTTGGAATTATGTCGTTTACTAATGAGTGGAAGCTCAAAAGTCAAAAGTTGATATTGGCTTTGAAAAGGTAATGTTATATAGAATTTTATTGGCTTTGTTCTTTGGAGTGTAGGAGATTTTACAATGAATAGATGTATTATAGGCTTGTTTGTTTAGAATTGGGCCTGTAGATCATTTATGTGATTGAATACTGAGAATCTATAGTCTTAAAATAATGTTAATATTAGTGAGAGATATTTCAATCTACCTATAGTATGAGATGAGTTAATTCTTTTGGAAACTTATAGAAATATAGTGTTGATAAATATCTTAGAGGTGTAGGGTGATGGAGGTGTTGTGTGGTGAAGTGTGAGAGGTTGTTGCATGGTTTTGTGAAAGTATAGGTAGGGACAATTGGAATAGGTGAGAGTGGCACAAGGAATAGACCATAACCTAGTCTTTAACCTTGGAGAATCTAAATGGGTAGCATATGATATCCTTGGTTCACTTGGAAGAAGCCTTAGTTGTAGAGTTAGTAAGTTAAAACATAGTTATCACCTCCATACTTGCATCACTACTTAATGCCTTCAAAATTCAATATTAGTTACAACCTTCAAGAAGGGAGTAATCAACTAGGTAGTTCTAGAGGTCCTATGTAATATCACATGAAATGAAAATGATGACTTCTTGGACAAAATTGTTAGAAATGCTTTAGAATAACTAAGAGGGGGTGGTGGGGGTGAATCAGTTATTCAAGGTCCAAATGTTCAATTCAAGCTTTTCATCAAGTCAAGTGTGCCCATTTAACTATTCATTCATCCAAGCTTAAACATTTCTATTCAACAAGTTACTGTAAATCAACATGCAAACATAACACATGAAAAGATCAACACATAACACAGTGATTTATGTGGAAACCCAATTTGGGAAAAACCACCAGTAACATGCTACTCATTTTTTACTCTACTAAAGTGATGCCCTATGAAAGGCCTGCCATGTTAAAGGCTACAACACACTATTAAATGTGACCTAGTTAAAGGATTTAATCACCCTATTAGAAGTGGGCCTGGTTAGAAGACTTTAGATCATTCACTTGAAATGTCACCCTATTAAAGGATTTACAAATGGTTGTTAAACCAACCTAATTCCATAGGATTTTCTTTTACCCTAACTGATACAATTGCTAGAGAGTAACAATAAGGGGTTTTGAACTGATTACAACATACAACTTAATTTGCAGATTTCAGATCACTTTTTAGCTCATAACATTACTTGGCCTTCAATCTTTGCAGCTCTGACAGCTTGCCCTCTTTTCAAGTTTTGTCTCCTTGAGTCTTCATGCTCAATGTACCAGTGCAATCCTCTCTTTTTGACCACTTGTCAAAGTGCAGTCTCTATACTCTGGTCTTCCTTCTCCTAGATGTCTTCTCCTTGACACCCTTCAACCACTTCACAATTTGGCACACTAGTAGCTCTTGTTTCTTGGTCTATGAATCCTTAAATAGAAGTCTAAAATTTCAATTTTTGCTCAATTCTTCCCTCCTTTAATTTTGGTTCGACTGGATTAGGTAGGATTCATTGAATCTAACCCACATTTTGTTTCTTCTAGAAACATCATGAAGAATCATCTTGAATTTTCCAAAAAATAGTTTATATAGAATTATGTGCCACTAGCTTATCATCCTTATCCTCCAACTAGTTCACAAAATTCAAGGTAATAACTTTGTTGGCTCAGATCTGGCGAATCTTTGACATTTCCAATAATGCAACAGCTCAACACTATTGAAATTCTAGTGCTCAGCACATACTACATTCCTCAGCACCAACTACTTTTTACTAATGCTCGACACCTACTGTGGATTCACTCGACATCCACTAAATTTTTTGCTTGCTCAACTCCTTCTATATCACTTGGCACTTGAACTTCACTCAACACCTGAAGTTTACTTGGAATACACAAGATTTTGCATTTTCTCGGCTTCAACCGAAATTTTTCTTAGCTTAAACTAGCTTGCTCGACACTCACTAATGAACTTAGTTTAAGCTTTGTAGTTGACCTTGTTCCAACTTATTATTCTAGTGTTTCTAAGTGTGGCCTACCTCTGTATCTTTAAGTATGTTATCAATACATTATTTAACCATTGTCTTAACTGATCCTTGCACTTCATTACAAAACCATAACTCAACCTTTCCCTTAGGTGCTCTTGTTACATCTTGTTGTTTAAATCCTCTTCATCAATCAACTAAATGATAGTCCTTGGATCTTATAAGCAATTGTCATTCCTACAAATAATAGGTTTGACATCAATGACAAAACAATGATTGAAAACATTCTTTTAGCAATTATGCCTCTTTCAATCAATCTTCTTCTCACAATGATCTTTTCAATCAGATTTCCAACAATCTCCCTCTCTGGCATTGATGGAAAACCAAATTGATCAACCATCAAACCAAACTATTCAACCATGCTAACTAGGTTAGAACAGTAAGTCAAATGCCAAAAAAAAAAAGGATTGGATTACACAATTTCTTCCTCTCTTGATCTACTATCCTGATTGCTTTACTTCTACTTCTCCCTCTTAGATGAACTATATCATTTTTATTTCATTTTCTACCTCTATATGTATTGCTCATCTTCTACTATTTCTTTCTCTATCCATGTTTTCTAATCAGCTTCTTCATCTTCTCCCTCAATTGTTGATTAGTTTTTGATATTTCTCCCTCTTTGACAACAATGCCAAAGACATATTATCTCAACATCTTAAAATGCAAGTGTAGCATTTGCAAGTTCTTTCAAGTTCTCCCTCTATCACCTTGCTTGTGACTGATTTGGAATTTCATCAGTTTAATTACTTCAAGAATAATCCTAAAGTAAGTATCCTCTACATCAATGTGTAATATTTTAATAACCAACTCATTTGATGCAAGACAGTCTTGCTTTTGCTTCAAGTTGCCTTGGCTAGGGGTATCACCCATAACTTACCTCTAAGATACTCAAAAGCTTCTTTAGGCAGTGCTTTTGTGAAGATGTCAGCAACTTGTTACTTTGAGCTAACATATTCCATCTTCACTTGCTTATCTTCCACTAATTCTCTTACATAGTGATACTTGATTGCAATATGCTTTGTTTTGGCATGCATTATAGGGTTCTTTGATATGTTGATAGCACTTGTATTATCACAATAAAGTATCACAGGCTCATTCACTTCTTCCTTCATACCTTGCAGTAGATGTTTGATCCATACAATATTAGTGCAATTGATAGCAGCTACAACATATTCAACTTCTGCTATGGACTGTGAGGTACAAATTTGCTTTTTGTTGGTCCAAGTAATCAATCTTCTTCCCAAGAAAAGTGCTCCTCCACTGGTTCTTTTTCTATCATCAATATTACTTCACCAATCTGAATTAGTGTAGGCTCTTAGCTCAAACTTTTCACTCCTCTTGTAGTACAAGCCAAAGTCATTAGTTCCTTTTATTTACCTTAGTATTCTCTTTACTGCCATCAGATGATTTTCTCTTGGATTTGTAGAAAATCTTGCCACTATTCCAATAGCTAATGCAATGTCTGGTCTACTATGCACAACATACTATAACTTTCTAATCATTGATCTATACATTGTCTAATTCACTTCAGCTGACTCATCATTCTTTGATAGCTTATGTCATGTTAAAATTGGTGTGCTGACTAATTTTGAGTCTTTTAATCCAAATGTCTTGAGTATCTCCTTGATGTATTTTTATTGGGTCACAAATATGCCATGCTTCAATTGATGTACTTGTAATCCAACAAAGAATTTGATTTCTCCAAACATTGACATTTCAAACTCATGTTTCATTTGATCAGCAAAATCCTTGCATAGAACATCTTTTCCTCCAAATATTATATCATCAACAAAGATTTTAGATATCAAAATGTCTTTACCTTTTTCTACTTTGATATATAAGTTGATGTTGTCATCTATTCTCTCAAATCTTATCTTCACAAGATATTTGTGTAGTCTCTCAGACCATGCTTGAGGTGCTTGCTTCAAACCATAGAGTGCTTTATGTAGTTTGTAGATCATATCCTTATTTCTGCCATCAAAAAATCCCTCAGGTTGTTCTATGTAGACTTCCTCTTCCAGTATACCATTCACAAAAGCAGACTTCACATCCATTTGGTAGACTTTAAAACCTTTGTAAGAAGCATATGCAAGTAGTGTTCTTACTCCTTCCATTCTTGCAACAGGGGCAAATGTTTCCCCATAATCCAGTTCTTCTTGTGCATAGCCTTGTTTCTTGTTATCTCACTATTTTCATCAAGTTTTTTCCTAAACATCCATTTGGTACCAATTACATTCTTATTAGTTGGTCTAGGAATTAGGGTCTAGGTTTTGTTCTTCTCAATCTGGTCTATCTCTTCTTCCATAGCTCTATACCAATTGTCATCTTGTAGTGCATCTTTCACTATTTTGAGCTCAACCTTGCTCAGTAAGCATGATTCATTCCTTAGTCTATTCGTTGTCATTGGTCTTGCATCTTTATCACCAATGATTTGATTTATAGGGTGATGTCTTCTTACATACTTAGCCAATCTTGGTTATGTCCTTCTTTCCATGTTTGATCCTTCAGCTTCAGAGTCGTTTTTCTCTTCTCCATCTGGTACTTCATTGTCTCATTCATGTGAACTAATTTTAGAGTTAGAATGTGCATTTCTTCATTCTACAACTCAGCTTTTGAATGTAGCTTGGCATTCACTGGCTATGACTTGGCTGATACTGAGATTTTTTTTTGATTTCCAACTTGATTGGCAACTTCACCTTCAATAGTCATTCCTTCATAGAAGTATACAAAGGATTTATAATCTTCTAATTTCTTGGATTCATCAACTTGGACTTCTGTATGTTCATCAAAATTTATATTTGCACTTTCCACAATCTTGTTAGTGTTAGTATTCAAACACATATATGCTTTGCTTCTAGTGGAGTATCCAAGGAATATGCCTTCATCACTTTTTGCATCAAACTTGCCATTTCTAGTGTCTTTAAAAATATAGCATTTAAAACCAAATACTTTGAAATGTTTTACATTAGGTGAGTGACCATACCATAATTCAAAAGGTGTTGTAGTTGTTCCTTTCTTGATTTGGACTCTATTCAAAGTGTAAACATCAGTACTTACAACTTCTCTCCAGTACTTTAGAGCAACATTTTTCTCTATCATCAAGGTTTTGACACAATCTATTACTGATCTATTTCTTCTTTCAACAATACCATTCTCTGGTGGAGTTCTTGGTGTTGATGTTTTCCTTTTGATGCCTTTGTCATTGCTGAATATCTCAAATTCTTTTGATGTAAACTCTCCTCCTTTGTCTGATCTTAGGCATTTTAGACTCTTACCTATTTCCTTCTCAACTTTGTCCAAATACCACTTAAACATTTGAAATACATCAGACTTTTGCTTTAAAAACATGGCAGTCATCATCCTAGAATAATCATCCACAAATAGCATTATATATCTATCTCCTAAGTAGCTTTGTAGTTCTGTTGGTCCACATAAATCAGTATGGACTAGCTCTAGTACTTCTTTGGAAGTGTAGGTTTTGCTTTTAAAACTTGACCACTTGTTAAAGCAGAGTCTCTGTACTCTGGTCTTCCTTCTCCTAGATGTCTTCTCCTTGACACCCTTTAACCACTTCACAATTTGGCACACTAGTAGTTCTTACTTCTTGGTCTGTGACTCCTTAATAGAAGTCTAGAATTTATTTTCCCACTTGACTCTTCCCTCCTTTAATTTTGGTTCGAATGGATTAGGTAGGATTCATTGAATCTAACCCATATTTTGTTTCTTCTAGAAACAGCATCAAGAATCCTCTTGAATTTTCTCAAAAATGGTTTACATAGAATATTGTGCCACCAGCTCATCATCCTTATCCTCCACTAGTTCACAAAATTCAAGGTTACAACTTTGTCAGCTCAGATCTAGCAAATCTTTGACATTTCCAATAATACAATAGCTCAGTACTATTGAAATTCTATTTCTTAGCACATACTGTGTTACTCAGCATCATCTACATTTTACTAATGCTTGACACCTATTGTGGATTCACTCATAATCCACTAAGTTTTTTGCTTGCTTGGCTCCTTCTATATCACTCAACACTTGAACTTCACTCAGCACCTAAAGTTTACTCAGCACACACTAGATTTTGCATTTTCTCGGCTTCAACTGAAAATTTTCTCAGCTTAAACTAGCTTGCTTGGCACTCACTAATGAACTTAGTTTAAGCTTTGTAGTTAACCTTGTTCCAACTTATTCTTCTAGTGTTTCTAAGTGTGGCATACCTTTGTATCTTTAAGTATGTTATCAATATATTATTTAACCATTCTCTTAACTGATCCTTGCACTTCATTACAAAACCATAACTCAATCTTTCCCTTAGGTGCTCTTGTTACATCTTGTTGATTAAATCCTCTTCATCAATCAACTAAGTGATAGTACTTGGATCTTATTAGCAATCGTCATTCCTACAAATAACAAGTTTGACATCAATGACACAACAATGATTGAAAACATTCTTTCAACAATTTTCCCTCTTTAAATCAATCTTCTTCTCACAATGATCTTTTCAATTAGAGTTCCAACAAAAACATACTAGACACCTTTGAATAGGGGTTAAAAATGGAAAGTGGAAAAGGAAAATTTCAGATGATGTATAACTTGCCATTTTCTGTGAATATAGTGAATACACATTTGAATTTATCAAAAGCAATTTAATTTAAGGAAGCAGATATAAATGAATAGTATACCACAGTTTTGTCTTAGCATGTTAATGTTTTTTTATACTAAAAGTAGCTTTACATTTTCCCATGAAGTTTTCTTTTGTCCATTGTGTCATAATTGTGGCGCCCACATCCTTTCACTTTAATCAATTTTGTTGTCTTTAAAAAAAAAAGTGTTTTCTTCTTGTTTCTCACTTAGATGTGCATTGCCCTATCCGAAAAAAAAATTCAAAGCATTTTCCATGTAGAGAAACACTATAGCATATGGGAAACTACTTGAAAATTTTAAAACATCTATGAAATCTCTTAAGATTATAAAGTACTCTCCTGGTACCTCTTGAAGTCTCACAAAGACAAAGACAATAAAACCAAACATAGCCATATCATTAACACCAAACATTGATTTGATTTTACTCTAGTGATAAGAACATCTACAAGCAATAAAAGTTAAGCCACTAGTGAACTAACCTGAAATGCCCCAGTGAAAGACCACCTTAGCAAATTAGTCATAAGGCGTGGAATGACAACAACCAAAACATGCATATATGGCCTATGTTTCCCAATCAGCCTAAAAAAAATATCAAAATTCAAAATTTAGTTTGATATACAAAGCAAAGGAGATATAATATTGAAATTATGCCTAGTTTTTGAAAAACATTTATAGCAATCATTCAAAAAGTAGAAAATTATGGGTACCTTGCAGCCCATCCTAATGATGTGAAAACTACAATAATAGATTCCTTCACTTTGATTGTTTCATGTACCTACAAATCATATATTCCAACATTCATATCCTTGGATTCGTGATTAAGGTCTCAAAGATAATAAGAAATAAAATACTTAGAACAAATTTCTGACTTTCAAGCTTCCAATCATTGGGTAAATGGCAGAATTCCCAAACCTGTGTTATAATGAGGATTTCCTTATTGAATAACATAACTACCCTACAACTCCATTTCTTTGCTGCTCTACTCTTCTCAAGGTTCCTCTGCACTCCAAGAATGTATAGTAGTCTTCCACCATACCTGCAACTCCAACGAAGCCATTGTCATAGTTCTGCAGAATGCTGAATCATAGTTTTTTTCATATGACAGTAATAAATATGTTGATTCATAGGCTTCCCCCTTACAAGGGACCAATATAGGGTATCCATTTAATAATAAGGTAATAAAAGAGAGAAAGAATCAAGTCTTGAAGGTGCTTTGAAGGAATAATTCTAGCAATAACTCACTATAATGATTACTCTTCTCAAATAAGAGACAAGTGAAGGCAATAGAATATTCAAGCCATGAATGTTTTACACCATGATCACAATAGGAAAAGGGAAATTTACATAGATTAGGCCAGTCTTATCAATGAGTGTATTCAGAATGCATCTATTGTGCACATTCACAAATTTCACATGTCACCTTATTCGGTTTGTGATTGATGGAGCTTGGTAATCAATAGTATATCCATCATCATGTAGGAAACATGACTATGATTGTATTTATAAGTGACCATAAATGATCACTTGTAAATCCCACCATAATCATTGGCTATATGATAGATTGATTGCTTGATGATCAGTTGTAGTAACCATAATCTTGTAATCACCATCATAATATGTATTTCATTTAGTAATCTAGTTGCATATGCAAAAACCATCACCCTGCATACATCCATCCATGATATATCATACCATTAGCATCATGCCGTATACATATGAACCACAATCATCACTTTCATGTCTACATATACAACAATAGTATAATGATATCATACATACATGCATCCAAAATGACATAATTGCATTCATCATTCAACTAGTAACATTCTTTGTCATACAGTCATTCCACCACATCAATATTGAGCATCAGCATTGTATATGATCACACCACATCATATTAGTAATACATCATAATCACACTTACCATATTATGTGATTATCTTTACACAAGATAGCTACACATTATGGCATGATTAGTATGGTAATTAGTAAATGACCGATTATTATGACAATCATTACATGATTATTATGGTAACCATTCAGAATAATAGTGTTTTCATATATGCCTCTTCCTTTCATTATAAATATAGCCAATATTATTATGGTAACCATTTAGAATACTCATCTATTGAAGATAACAAAGATGGTTTCTCTAAAATGTGTGGGAATAGTTAGAAAGATGGGAGTATTGAGCTTGAAATTAGCACCATGAATGAGAATACTATTGGTCCAAAATTTTCTCAATTGTGTAAGAGCGATATATTTTCCAATGATACATTATCTACTCTTCAGATGTTAGATGGTGAGGAAAATAGATTGTCCATTAGGAATCTTGATATAATTGGGATTTTAGACCCCAAAAATGGAAATCTTAATTAACAATGCAATTTTGCTAGTATCTCCTCAAATGGACTCAAATGGGAATGATGAGAAAATTAGGACTTCTAGGTAGAAAAATGGAAACATGGATGAGAAGATGATGGAGGGTGTTGAGGAATATAGCAATGCAACTTTATTGTCATCTCCTTGGAAAGGGGTTTCCCCAGCCCTTTGAAATCCCCTGCAAGAGAAACACTAGATAAGATTCCAATGTGTGGTGGGGGAAAAATAAAGCATTTAATAAAGGCATTTGAAAGTTTTCCACTACTTTCAAATCATGGAGATATAACGGGTCCTCAAGTAAATAAATTATAACTATTTTAATGGTTTACTATATTATAATAATTTTATTTCTATAAATCTGATGGAAAAATGTGCACAAAAGAAAATTCATACTAAATAGTCATTAAAAAATTATAAATATTACTCCTCAATTGATCTATTAAAATAATTCTAAAGAATAAAGTAACCTAAATCTAATTTGACATTTTAAAAAAAATTGGATTTAACCATTACAAGTTTATCACTCCACAGGCATATTGTTCACTTAAGAATATTGTAGGGGGTATGGATGCTATAGATTAGATGCTTTCATTAGGATCAATGCAATCACATGTTCATGTTCCACTACACGCATCATCAATGACAGAGCTATTGAACAATAAGGTAACTTCATATGAGATAATGCATGACATCATGGTAGAGGCAGAGGATGGTACTCGATGTCCAATTATAATGACACAAGTACTCAGGATATTTTTGGGCTAAAGCATGTACACATGTGCGCTTCACTTGACAACAATATCATGATCTTAGGCTTTTTGGGTTTCTAGAGGCAATGATGATGTCTATTTTTCTCCACGATGCACCATTTTCCCCCACTCAAATACAAATCTCTATCAACAAAGGAAAAGTCACATGTTGGTGCTTTGATATCATATTGGTGTTGATTGTTGAATCCTATAGTTCCTAGAAATAACTTGCAACCAAAATGCTCATCATATGAAGAGAGACAAGAAATAGATAATGCACGTTCAACTTTGAAAATTGATTTGATGCAAACAAGTATCTGATTATATATTGAATGGGATTGGATTGGATGGTTACAGTGATGAACATTGAATCCTTATAAGAGAAAAAAATCAACCCTTGATGAAATCCTTGGCGAGGATTAAATTTCTTCATGGAAATTGTCCTTATTTTATGCTCTGTGACAAAAAAGCACATCACCTTAAATAGAGAAACAAATCCAAATTTAACTCAAGTATTATAAAATAAAAGGAGATCTAATGAATAAATCAATCATGTGATTTTTATTTTATTTTACCACTGTTGATTTTATAACATAATTTAAGACAAATAGCAAAACAAGAATAATGAACATGAAGACATAGAAAATACCTTGGGGAAACCCTCCAACTTTTTCCTAAAATTATATCAAACTGAAGAAAATGATAAGCACTCCTCTAAAATGTATATGTAGAAAATAAAATATACTTCTATGATATAATCACCCAACATAGAATATCAAACATAAAAAATGGAATGAGAAACACCCTTTTACACAAGAGTTTTGCTTGGTTATGAAGGGTTGGACTCTTCAGATTAGTTGCAAGGATAAAAGAAACTATCACAAAGTAAAATGACATATTGAACTGTTGCATCTTATGTGAATTCCTCCACGTCTTTTTGTGATTCCTACACTCAAAATGATATAATACTTGCTAAGATGACTGTGTTGATTCGATTTCAACAACATGTGAAGCAATGACACAATACAAAGATGACTTTAATAGTCATTTATTTAGATTGAATATGGAGAGAAATATCTCCTACAACTATATCATCAACAACTATAACATCAACTCATCTTTTTGTTTTGTTGGCTTATAGGGCAGAAGATTATGGAGAAACAAAAATATCATATGCTAAATAGTAAATCACACAAAGCTAACAAGTTTCCATGAACTTTGACAGATGTTTAGGAGTAAGTACAAATATTACAAGAGTTGAGAACTTGGAACCATTTTCAGCACTCATTTAACTATTGAGAGCATTCACATTTGAAATAATTTTACATCATCTTTATAGAACATTTTACAAGCAATGCACAATCCTCAAGTTTTCCTACCAAGCACCTCAGAGCTGTATTTCTTGGTTTTATGATGGCGATGACTCTCATTACAAACACAATTAAGTATTTATTTCTGTTTTAGGCTCTCTAGGCCATAGAAGTGCACAATAACCATGCTCATACTGAGGGATGACTTTAGTGATTCTCCTAGTAGCAAATGACAAATTAATTTGGAGTTGATAAAGTTGACTAAATATTCTTACATTGACTCAAAAAATTGCTTACTAAGATATATCTTTTATTTCATATTTCTAGATTATTACAGTGGACAGTGTTCTTAATTTTATAAGGCAATAGCAAATGCAAGCGACAAAAGGCATTTGACTGATGCATGGAATATTGTTTTAAAATTCGACTTGCCTTTTTAACCTATGAATCTTTTCAAAATTTGGAATTAGAAGTTAGAAAGATGATATAGCATTAAATTTGTATTTTGTAGTTTGCATTTTCATCCCACATATGGACTTCGATTGAGGGATTTAAACATCTCTCTTCTTGGGTTTTGAAATGTGAAGAAATAGGCTTTTGAGACTTTTGACATGTAAAATGTATCTTTCAAATTACAATAGTCAAAATCATTGTGAAGTCAAATTCTGAACATTAAGGATTAAGGGAAGCCAAGCTTAAAATCCCATGTTTTGTGAGGTTGAAACAACACCTACCATTATAGCAGTGTGGATCTTCTAATAACCTCACAGTATAGGAGGGCTTGTTTTTTAATCCTTGAGTTTGGGATATGAAAAGACAAACCATTAGCCAAAGGCTTGTATGTAAAAGGTAGAAATTATTGAATCATGAATATTGAAATTTAGTACAGCTCATTTCTCCAATCTTATTTATGATAAGATTTTCTATTTGACAATCCACATTTTTGTCGATTTGTGGGAATTCATGGCTAATTTTAGGTTACATGTGGTCATGACATTGGAACAAAAAAGTAAATAAGTTGTTGATCTTAGCCTAGTTGGTAGATCTCTAATATTAGAGGTGTCTATTTGAACATTTTTTAATTACAAATTATTATTTTTGCTTTCTTAGCTTTGTGGTGAAAGATCTAAACTTCTGCCGAGTTTTTGGCAGTTTACAATTAAAGAGTAGGTTAATCAGTTTCATTTTTAAGGAATATGACGTGTTCATTACATGCCTTCAATAATTATGACAACTCTTATGAGTAAAAACTAATTTGATGTTCTTGACAAACATTTTAGGATGTCACTATAAGCATTTTTGTTCCTTATAGTGATGATGGTAGATGTAACAAATTCATTTCTCAAACTAAGAAAGATCAAGCAAATAGAGGTTGTGATAGGAAGAATTAATAGGTATCCCCCCCACATCTACTCAATTCTTATACAATCTATCTTAAGATGATAATAACTTGAGTGGTGTTTGATTGCAAGGTTGTCTCTATCCTTTAAATAGTTTCATGCTTGATAGTTGACCCTTAATGGATATATGCTAAATTTATAATAGCAAGCTTAATCATGTTTAGCTGATTGTAGAAGAAGGCCATCAAAATTACCTATTTAATCAACAAAAGAAAAGAGCTAGCACTAAATAACCACCATATGAGGGAATTTTGATCTTAAATAATATATCTCGCACCATAAATTAGGGTTTTGTCTCACCCCTTTGTGAAAATCAACTTCCAAGCATCATTACAAAAACCACAAAAAGACTTACCTCAAAAAGTTCTTGCGGCCATGCAGAAAAAACCTCCTTTGACCGACACGAAATATAGGTTATCCCTATTTCATTTCACTCAAGTAAGCTAGAGTGCCTGGGCCAAACCTTTGCTGTTGTATGTACCATTAACCTTTCCCTTGAGAAGGGAACGAACATGAAATTTTCTGTCTTTAATATCTACATTTTGATAGCTTTGAGGTTTTAGGTAAACAATGGCAAATGCTGAGCACTTTGAAATTTGCATTTTGTGTTCTACTCCGTATTATTGCATTTTTAAAGACGAGTAGACATAGGAGAAGTGAAGGCACACATTGACTGATTCTTCATAAGTCAGGCCCTATTTGACTGAAGGGCGGGCTAGCAATGGAGGAAAGGAAACCTAGCATGTCACAACCAAAGCTTTATCAATCTTGGGGTAACATACCTTTTTTCCCTTTTTTTGTTATGAACCCAAGTTGGTCAAAATTTTGACCAACTCGGGCATAAAACCCTAATTTGGTTGAAATTTTGACCAACACAGGGATAAAAAATTTAAAAAAAAAGATGAAATCATAGGCCAATATGGCCTTGGTCAAAAATTTTGGTAGAAAAACAAGGGGAAATGTACTAGTGTTACTAAGTAATAAGATTCCACAAACAACAACTGTGCACTAAGACAACTCTTATTCAAGATACATCAATGAAATATTTTTGGGTGATGTAAGATTTTTCTTACCACCAGGATGCTCCTGCATCAAAAAAAATAGGAAACAAAATGATGCAAGATTGCCAAGAACCTCAAATGCTCCTGCATCATCTTCCTATCATAAGAGGATGAAATTTGATTTTAGAATCAAGAACATAGGGAGAAACCAAGAATTGTTGGTATGTGAAGTTGGAATACTAGATATTATAATCAAAGTTCACACACACTAAAATGGGGTCTAATTGAGCATCTAATTTTAGGTGCTTACAATTTAGGATGATACATTTAGCCCCCACTTTAACATGAGTATGAACCCACCTCATATTGTTGGTAAAGAAAATGTGTGTGTGTGTGTGTGTGTGTGTGTGTGTGTGAGAGAGAGAGAGAGAGAGAGAGAGAGAGAGAGAGAGATCATGGGAAAGCTACAAAGAGATAAGATATTGGTCGGTTTAAGGACATAAGTGATGATGCTCCCAATCCAAGGATCTTAACTTGTACAACTATGTGCAAGGATACATAAAAAAAGCCTAAAGATTACTAAGATTCCAAGTCAATTAGTTGAAGAGAGTTCAATAAAGAAATTAATCAACCACTAGTTCATGATCAAAAAGTTATTGCAAAAGCACAAGTGACCACATGAGAAGAGAAAGAGCACACAATAAATATAGGACAACACTTTATTATCCAATCAAATAGCAAGGTGTGTTATGTTATGGGATCATGGAGGAGAGAAAAAGACAACCATGAATGACATAGGCTAGCCCTTTGTGTTGTGCTAGTTGATCCATGAGAGAGTTTGGTATGTAGAGAGTTATTGGGCTACCAAGTTGTGTTATGCTAGTTCAACCAATCCTAAGGGAAATTAAGGAGATTGGTCAAGCAATTATTAAACCAAACATTGTGAGAAAAATAAAATCAATTGACATTAGAGATAAAGTGGATTGAATAAATCAAAAGATCAAGTAATTATGCTTGATTGATTTTAATTACTTGTATAGTTTAATAAAATATTTAATCCTAAGTCCAACCCATTCAAGGGGTATACATGCTAAAATAAGTCAATAAAATTATTTATTAATTCCTAATTTCTCTCACTCACCACATGGGAGGAAATAAATTCAACCAATAGGAATTGAGGATGAAGCTCACATGGACCACCAAGATTTTGCAATCTCAATTATCAAAATTGTCTTTTCAATTGTGACCACTCAATTTGTCACTTTACACAAACATTTGAAACATACATTGTCTTCTTATATCAATATTTGAAACCATTTAAATGACTCTTACTAACCTTGAGTTAGCTAACCCTACCCTAAACTATTAATAAAATATGTAAATACTAAGCCATTTCAGAGTAAATCATCCATTGTCTTTCATTACATCTGCACTATAGGCAATTTTCTTGCTCAACATTATTTTAGAAATTTAGTTTTATTTGAGCATTTAGAATGCTCTACATTGATAATTTTAGCTTAGATCCACTCATTCATACATTAGCTTAATTTCTCGTTCTAGGATTGTCACTCTAGGATTAAATTTGAGAGCAGTTATAGCTTCCTAATTAGAGAGAGATGAAATGGTTTTAATCTTTTCAATTTAATGTTTAACATGCTTTATCCTACGTATCTATCAAATTGAGTAGCTTATAGTTATGTTTCATGAATGCACATGTAAGTGTATACAAAATGATGTTGACTATGAGGCTGAGGCCTCAATCCAACAAAATTTAAAAGTTATTTGTGATTTGAAGTGATTTTGTTGTAGATTTTAACAAGTTAAATGTTTAAAATTTGCATTTTCAGAATTCTATAGCACTTGTGCAAAGTCTTTTGATGCCTATCAACAATCTTCTAGCGTCTAATAGACAATTTTATAGTGCTTACAAGCAACCTTTTAGTGCCTAAAGAGATTATTCTTCTTTCTATACCCTTTTGTCTATCAAATTACATTTAAATTTTGTTTACCACTTATAAGTTGTTGTATGGTACCTACATGCTATTCTATAGCGCCTACAAGTTGTTTTGTAGCACCTATAAGTAGTCTTATAACAACTAATATCTTGTGTTATAGTGCCTACAAACAATATTATAAGGGCTAGTATCCTATCATATATTTCCTATACACTTTTATGTAGCACCTATGAGGTTTCTTATAGTACCTATAGTAAATATCTATAGCGCCTATGAGTAGCTTTGTAGTGCCTAATACTTAAGGATTTGAAATTTGAAAATATTAAAAATCTAATTGTATTTAGATATACTCTTGAAGGAATTATGTGTGTGAATTGTAACTTGTGGAATGTTAAAATGAATTATTGATGATGCCCTTATAAAGGGGTTCTTAAGGTACATATGCATTTAGGCTAACTTCCAATGTTCATATAAAATATTGAGATATGATCATGAATGGAAAGAATTGATACTCATTTTCATATTTGGGGCTATTTGAAGAGGAGGATGGAACGATGTGCCCCAATCCACCCAAAGTAAAGGAGCTTGCAAAGTGCATAGGCCAAAGACTTGGATTAAGTCACCTCATGAGCATATGATAACAATTCCGATGAGATAAAGCCAAAATAAGCTAAAAAAAATACTCAAAAGTTAGACACACTAAAGAAAAGGCCCAAAAAGGAGTGTGAAATTGCAAGGTGCATGATTTATGACACTACACACTTGTCTTCTCTTCTAACCTTTCATCCATTGTGTGGGGTTTTTTAAGCTAGAACAAGACAAGGAGGAATCAAGTTGGTCATTTGAGGCCATACATGCCACATCAACTACACTATTGACACATTGGATTTCTTATATCAAACATGTGAGATCAATTTAATTATGTTTGGCTCACATTATCTTCTATTTTTCTCATAGAATAGATAAATTATTTGGATAGGTATTTAGCTTCACATTTCTTAAACTCCTACCATTTTGATGCAATTTCTTTATTTAGCATTCAAAGTAAATAAATAGACTTAGTTGGATTATATAATTTCAAGCTCCCACTTGCAAAAGAAAAGTTTTACAACAATGCATTTAATGAGCAACTTCATAGTCACCTTGTCCTTGAACCTATTGTAACATAAAAACTCATTATAGTAGTCATAGTTTATCCACATAAAAACCAAAGAATAATAAATCAACTTTTCTTAGTTTACATTTACTTGAAAGATATACAAATTCGAAAAAGAAAAAAGAAAATCATCAATTGTTTGTTTGAATTATTAATTTTCAATTCTTTGATTTATCATTTACATTTCATCAATAACCTAATTTTAAATAATTTCCGTTTCACATTCAATTCATAATAACACATATTAATAAATTAAACTTTTCACAAAAAAATGAATCATCTCCGAGTCATCTCAAAGTGAATCTAAAGGTTCCAAATAACTTCCAATAAACAAAGCATTAGTCAACCAAATCCAAACAAATTCATGTTAACGCCTTAATAAAGTAAAAGTCTATCAATCAAACTAGGTGAAAAAATATTCAATAAACACAAATCCTCAACAACTAAAAATATTTGAACTCATGTTTGCAAGATGTCATCATATTTTCTCCCACTTCGCCACGTTCAACTTTTGACACTTATTTATCCCAAGATTAGAAGGATTGGGTAGACGATGCTCCAGGAAATGATAGAAAACATATCCCAACCCAAACTAACTGTGGAACAATAGGCTCTAGTTATCCAATATATACAAAAAGAGAAAAATCAATGATATGTCATCATCTCAACATTTCACGATGCATCATTTGAAATAGAAACTCCTCTAACTTGTTCACTTGATGTTATACAATACAACTATGAACAGACACGACAAAATTGCCACAACCACACCCTCCTAGAGGTTCATAGGAGAAAATCTCACATTATCATTACAACAATCACTCCCCCTATGAATAGACACACCAAAATCGCCATAGCCACACCCTTCTAGAGGTTCATAAGAGAAAATCTTGCATCATCATTACAACAACCACTCCCCCTATGAATATTATTGCCACATTTAGGAGACCTCCCTCTAGAAAGTAATCCTCCAATCATTCCCTCACACTCATTTCTTAGAATAGATCAATGTCTTGAGACTAATATCTATCACCACCCATGTCAAGGCTAGTGTGGGTTTGTAAATATTAGCTAATAATGTGAGATATTTAAATATAAAGCTACGTAAGGTGGTCCTTAAATTCTATGATGGTAACTGCGTTTATGCATCTTCTTTGCCTTAAGACTCCATTCTAACTCAAAGCTTCATCTCTACCTTCACTTTGTCTAGCTTATTTCATTTTGGAATGGTGTTCCAAACTGACTCCTATGTTTACATCCACTTACCTCTCTACACTAGGATTTTAATGATAAGAGTGAGCTAACATTATATTTGACATATTTGACACTTACCTTTTCTTTTCTTGACGTCCACTTTGAGTATTGAATATGGTAGTACCTTGCCTTATTGTCAAAGAAGTCAACATAATCTTGAGTAGTCTATCCAAGAATAGATCATACACGAACATCAACAATACTTTTATTTACCATTGGCTTTGGAAACTTTGAGTTAGTGAAACAAATGTAGAGATGAAAAGGCCAACATGAATGAAAGGTGCCCACATAGAATCACATGGAAATTATGTCCTAATCATGTCAATTGAATGAATAGAGAATGAATAGACAAAATCTGTGAACACATGGAATTGTGGGCATTTGACTTGATCCAAACCTATTGTTAGAATCATAGTTTTAAAAAACTGCGATATATCACTAATATTGTGAGATAGTGCAAGCAAAGCTTCCAACTAATATAATCACCAAATAAAATGCTGACAATATTTTGAAAAAATTGCACCGCATTTGGAATGAAAAAATCACGAGTTTTACGATTTTTAGGTTTAAAAAATGCTGATTAAGTCAACTTCAAAAACAATAATGTTTTCTAAAAAATGTTAAAGAGTTTTTTCATTTTCCCATAGGTTGTGATGGCTAACAAAAGCTCTGTGATGGCTGCTGAGAAAAGGTGTGATTACTAAGGACTATTAAGGCACACAGATTGCTGAGAAAATGTAGAACCATAGATTTAGACACAATAACTATTTTGAAGATATGCTTCAAAAATGCAATCACACGGAACATAATGGTTTTTCTCTTCAACAGGTTATAGAAAACATAATTGGATACACATAAGACATAATTCTAAATTATAGAAACATTATGAATTTATATGCATCACTATTAAATTACATAAGACAAAAAATTCTAGTACACATTCTAATAATTACAGTACACATTTAAAAAAATTCTAATTATTATGAATTTCTAGTACTGTAATTATTAGAATTTAATAGTGAAATTACAGTACACATTAAAAAAAATCTGAGGATACGGAATCACCTTACGAGAGTTATATGACCCAAGGCCGGAAACAGAATTTTGAAATCTGTTCTAATTTAATATCCCAGAAATTGCAAGACATGTCAATGTATGCTTATAGGTAGTGTGTTTTCAACCCTTTTAGACAATTATCAATGTACAACGAGTATGTTGCTGTCATATAGAATACTAATTTGACACTCAATGATGCAAATCCTCTACTGAATGACCTTTTATAAGTTATAACTATGCCTAAGCTTCAAGTTATAACACCAAACAGCTTTACCAATTAAAAGAGAAAGGGAAAAGATCATTCTTGGTCAAGGAAAGAAATTCCAATTCTCTTACCAGTAGAAGACCAAGACTACTGGATTGCATCTATTAGAACAAACAATAGAAAAAAACCAATAATTGAATTATACAGTGAAGAAAAATAAACAAGAATAAGCACAGGATGCTGTATTCAGTTAAAAAAGAAATTAAAATTAAAAAGGCTCTTGAATTCAGCTTCCTTATATATCCAGTATCAAGCATGTTTCTATCACTTGAAACCGCACCAGTAATGGTCAAATCTATATGAGATAGTATTTCAACCATAAAAATTAATACAAAATTTACAGATTAGTTATTTCTTTAGAGCTGGGAAACTAAGAAACCCAGTACAACTCGAGTCATTATATAATACATAATTACCAACATGCTATGCCAACAATCTGAGTCTTCCACATTAAAAGCATGCATACAACATACCTACTTTGCAACATTACAAAAAATAAGAGATTTCACAAAGAACACTGGATTTTATTCATTAATCATAACAGATGAATACTGTTGCAACATAGCTTCCTAGATCAGACTCGAACTTGGCACGTGAAGAACAACTAGTCCTCCATTGCAAAGTCCATTAGCCACCACCAGCTTCACTGAATTTCCAAGTAGATATGTTAGTTTATAGTAATCTACTTCCTCAATATGTACCTGAATGGATGTTTTTACAGCAGTAACACTCTTAACACCTTTTCTTCATTGCTTTCCATTTGCTGGAAATGCTAGTTTTCCAACATTTAATGGATATGATATTGCATTTGCAGAGGTTGAATCCAACGCAAAATAGATCGCTGAACATGCCTGGGCATTGGCAACAGACGTGCCAGACGTGATATAACTCTAGATGCTACATATGAAAAATCCTCCATCAGACGTACAACGAATGCAACCAAAATCATGATTAGAGAGAAGCCTCAGATCCAGATATAATGTTCAACTTGTCTGAATTTCTGCAAAAGAGACCATGATGCATAAGTCACATCACCACTGATCCAGATTTGTAAATAGATAAAATTGTTCAATATTCTTAATTTGAATTGCTTTCACAGAATAGAAATGTTACTGAAAATTATTGAACAGATATTTATTTGTGTGTTATATATATAAGACAAATGTCACTTGGCAAATTCTCTGTCTGTGCCCTCATTGTGTAAGGTTAATATTCTTAAGAATGACCCCTTCACCATTTTTAAGTAATATTAGAGCAGCACTAGAAACACTAAAAACAAAGAAAAAGAGAGGAATGGAGATATTTCATCGAGTGAACTATATATATCCATTAGAGAGAGAAGCATACTACAGCAAGAATCAGAAAATATGACTAGAAATAAAAGCAGTTTAAATAAGAGGAGCAAATGGTGGGAATGTTTTTGGTGAATTTTGAGATAACAAGAGTGAGTTAACCAAGGACAGAAAGCACAAGTTCACGGGAAAACTAAAGGTGGATAGCCATAAAAAACAGTAGTGCAGTGTGGTTAGATCACTAATCATAAGCTAGCAACATAAAACATGCCCAGATACAAAACTATCAAACCAGAATATAGAAAATCTAGTTACACTATTATGCTTTACAAGATTGGGAGAAAACTCGTTAATGAACTTTTACTTTTAGATTTGAAACACTAACATAGGTAGATGTATCCCACATGGTCATTTGCTTCTGTAGATAAATAAGTGAAATCTTTCTTTTACCCCAAGGTGGTCTCCGTAAACTGTTACCATACATATGAAGGATGAAGAAAAGGTCTTCTAAATGCAACCTCACTGAAAATATTTTAAACTTATTACAACTACTCTATTCCAGAAAAAGTGTAGCTCATTACCACAGGCTTATTCTAGAAAAATTAAGTTCACTACAACAGCATTATCCCAGAAAAAATGAAGCTTGCTGCTACAAACTATTTTAATTGCCTGCACACTGAAAGGAAGTAATATATATGTAAAGTTTTTCGGAACACAAAAAAATTAGAAATGATTTCTATTAGCGACAGAAACAACATAGGAAGACCAATAAAACTTGTAACGCAACATTCATTATAGAAATTAGTAAGAAGAAAAACCTAACAAAAGAACCAAACAGCATCATCTTAGAATAAAAAACCAGCAGTTAATTGTGGTTAACTGCAGCCCACCTTGCTGTTTCAAACTGATGGATAAGGTTTTTCCAGAGACCAGTTTCAAGTTTAAAAACCTCAGAATTTTTTATAATAAACATTTATTAACGTTTATTTTTTCCCAATTTTATGAAAAAATCACAGGACTTTCAACTTTAAAATTGGTTTCTAGAAAATATTGATTCAGCAGCATTGAAATGGCACTAGGATGTGATTAGAAGCGTTTTTTTCCAAAAAAAAATTACTCTATAAATGTTAGTTTTCACTTTACCTTCTATTTTCATTTCTTATTATTTGCCATAAAATAATAATAATAAAATTTGTTTTCCCCCTCGTAAGAGTTTACAGCATTTTAAAAATTTGCCAAGTTTTTACAAACGTATTCCCATACCCAACCAGAATAATTGAATTCCATTTACATTTTCAATCTTCTGTATCAATGCCACATCACTGGAATGCCACTATAGGATTGAAGTTCCACTGTTCCAGTGAGGAAATGCCCCTGTCCCCATAAAATCCCTGAACGCTTGGCGAGGGCTTGGGGGAAATGTCCTCCGTACAATCATGCCACTACCGGGGGACATTTCTAGGACATGCCACAAATTTGGAGATGGCCTGAGGACTCCAAGATGTCAGGGAACTCCCAGAAGTCTCTAGACTGTCCTCAAGGCTTCTAGGCATCCCCAACGGAAGGAAAATGAAAATGTTCAAGAAAATTTTAAAATCAAAAGAAGCGTTTGAATTTAATTCTAGTGGTCTAGGACCCAACAAAACCCTAAACAGTCATCTAAGCCTCATTCCAAATCCCTTCAAATTTCAAAAAATAGAATGGACTCGAAGCTGCAGGAAAAATAAGTGATAAAATTGAGAGAATAGCATTCACCACGAACGTTTTTGTGGTTTTGAAGGCCTATAATTTCTGTTAAGTGGCGGGCGGGGGGCCAAACTTCCATCACCAGCCCCCACCGTTCACAAATTGAGGCCCTTGGTCCCGTCCCCAGAAACTGTAGAACAGAGTCAAGATAAATATTTTCTGGAAATGCATGCTTCAAAGATGTCTACCACATTGCCCTGTGGCAATCCAATTGTTTGATTACAAGTAAAATAAAGAGAATGTTACGTTTCTGACAATTCCAGAGAATTGCAGACATAACATGCATTCCATCTGACAACTGTCAAAATTCAACCAAAGAACTGAGAACAAAAATAAATTTTCAGTTTGATCATAAAATCATAGGTACAACTTATGATCCATCACATCAGTTGTCAAATCCAAGAAGATAGTTGACGCTCCTTTTTCGATCATGAACGCTTCCTGACGGTGCCAGAGGAATGCCTGTCAGGCTGAACCTACCTTTAAACTGCATCATCAGATAGCGTACACCCATCAGGCTAAACCTCGATAATCATTGCAGGACGCGGCCCAGCTTATCTCTAGATACAAACATAAACTGTTGAAATGAAAATTTCTGGCCGACCCGTCAAGCAAATTTACTTACAGACCTTGAAAATAAAAAAGGAAAGTATTTTCCGAAGCACGATTTTCCAGTGCCGACGAAGTCGCACATTTGATACTGAATTTGGGGGAAGAGAAAAATTGAAATTCACATCACGCCAAGCAACGAATTGGGCTCCGAATGCCACCAAGATTCACAGCTCATAACTACAAAACCGAGGCAGACTATTTGATTAAAAAATTAGAAATTACACACCTAGTCACACAATCTCTGTAGATTTCTTTGGTCCACTATCAAACCCCATTATAAACCCAATTTAGTTATAATGAAAAGAAGTAAAGAAATCAAGAACCCACAATATTCAAGACACGAAAGAAACCAAACAGCTTAAGGACTGACTACAATATATCGGTTTAATTTGAAGAAAGGGGAGCTGCTCCTTCTAAGACCACCAAAGACGGGATCTCAGGAACAAGTGGTTGTGCAACTGTAGAGAGCTGTATACTCATAAAAGAGTGAAATGTTGCTATCTAATGTGCCAGTCGGACATTACTCTGTTCACATTAAAAAAACACATATGCTAAGATGCTAAACCTACCAAAAAAAAAGAAAAAATAGCACCAGATTAACAGTGCCAGCCTATTCCCATATATAAGTAGCATGTCTTTGACGGTTGATGTGGCTCAATTTTCTCTCTGGACAGTCTATCAATCTTGCTGGGCATTCTTTAGTTCACAAAGAGGGCATTTCCAAAGGCTGTTTAAGCTAAATTGCTAAAAATTCAAAACAAGATCAAAACCCTAATGTTTTATGGACGAACTCGACTTCCGGGAAAATAATCTTAGTCGCCTCAAGTACAACACAAAAACATAATTGAATGAGAAAACGAAACACTGGAAGAAAATCCTGACATACCGTAAACGATCCAATCCCTCGGTCATCTGTTTGAAAGAAAAATTACAAGCTCATATGCATAATTTTAATTTAAGAGACGACTGTATTAAAAGCAGCTGCAAGATCAAAAGACACGGGTACAGAGAAATCCCACAAAGTGAGCTCAATGCAAAATACACGCGTCGTCCAGTCCAAAATGAGTTAGAGGGTAAAATAAGATGATGGCAGAGGGATCAGAAAGTAGTAGAGCTGGGCAAGCTGCCACTATATGTGAGCGTGGGCTTCTTTGGTATTTGACAGGACGGATCAGATTTGTATCAATTTAGAGAGGCGGATGAGAGGGGGCTGAGGTCATCCGACCATGATGCAGGGCTAAATTTGGAGTTTGATGGATTTTTCCAATATGGGGATCAATTACCCCTTTAGATTAGATTGTATTGGGTAAGCGATATTGGGAAAAAAGACCATTTTTTTGGTAAATTTTTAAAATATATGTGGAAAGGGACAATGACTTTAGTTAAATTTGTATATTCAATTGAGGTACCAAATGATGTTGAATTTCTTCAAGTTTTTACAATCTTTTATGTTGAATTTCCTCAAGTTTTTACTATCTTTTGTAAGACTTGAGTGTTTAAAGTTAAGAATAAGACTTTTCACTAATAATGATGTACTTTATAGTAGACATTATTAGCACATGGGTTTAAATGTAGTAAAAGAAGTGTTGATATTGTAGATACCTTAAATTGTCCTTTACACTCTGATATTAATTTAATTTACATTTATCCTTAACATTTTATTTAATTTTAATAATTAACCATTCTTCTAACCCTATTTGAATTAAATTAGATTTAATTCAAATCGTTGTCCTATTTATTGATCCTTGTCTACACGATAATTTTCTTCTTTATCTTGGTTAAAGTGCAATTAATCTTGTCTTATCTATGATTGTGTGCATAATCACATTTTTCAAGGCGGTCACCTCTCCATCTTTTTCTTTTCTTTTCTTTTTTCTTTCCTTCAATAATTTCAAATTCTTCTTTTTCTTCATGAAAGTGAAATATTTGACTTTTGCATGGTTTTGACCTTTTAATTTTAGTCGCTCATTCTTTTTGTCTCTTAATCTTAGTCTTTCCCCTCTCACTTTTTCATCTCATCCACCCATTTCTTTACATTTTCTATAAAAGGACGTAATAATCAATTATCAATGGTAGCATATTAGAGCACTTGAACACATAGAACACTTAGCATTTTTAGCATTTCTAACATAGCATTTTGATTTCACTACCTTACAATTATGATGTTTCTAGCTCAAATTTACTTTTCTTGCATCTTCATCTTTAGCTTAGCTTGAATTACATTTCTTATCTAAGATTCTAATTAATTTTTTGCCTTCATAATTGTTTGTGGACTATCTTCTTCATAGATTTTACACTTGCACATGATCTTGTGAGATTTAGGGCAAGTTTCTCATACTTATTTTCAAAACCCTCACATTTGCATTTCTTTAGTTTGCATAATAGATTGCATATCATTGTGTTGGGAGAGCATACCCACAAAAATATTAAAAGAACAAATCAAACAAGGTTTATTGGGTGCCCTTTTTTTAGCTCATTGGAGGTTGTAGTAAAAATTACATATTTTGTTGAATTTTGAAATGTCTAACATATAATGTGATTTTGCTTGATGTTTTGGTATTTTTAATTATAACAAAGATATAGATATTTGTACTACACATATTTTGGCACACCCAGAGGGACCCACATCCCGATTTTGCTTCACTTTAGGTATTTTTCCTTGCACCCTTTTATAAAAATTCTAAAACTCTTCTCTATGCTTTTACATAGAGGTTTCTGAGATTTTGGATTTGCATCTCTGCAGATTCAAGTCTACACAATCTGCACCTTTGTAGATCTACGTCTCCATAAATTTGACCTTGTGTTGATTTACATCTCTAGAGATTTGAGTTTGCTTTGATCTATGTCTCTTTAGATTTGAGTTTGGGCATGTAAGTCAAGTCTCCACAAGTCGACCCGATTCTCTGATCGAAATTTAGATTTAGTTCATCTTTTTCTATGTTTATAGGGAGTTTATTAGTATATTTGTATCTTAGGGTTTATTTTTATTGCATTTTTAGCTTACCCTAGTTGCATTTAGGTTATTGGTTGTAAACCCGAGTCTATGCATGTAACTTGAGTCTCTACCGAATCTGAGTTACCCAAGTCTATGCTTAAGACCCAAGTCTACACATGAAACTTGAGTCTTTGCAAAGCTCGAGTCTGCACCTAAACTTGAGTATGTGCCTAAGAATTGAGTCTCTGCCAAACTCTTGAGTCTACGCCTAAACCCAAATATGCACTTGAAACTCGAGTCTCTACCAAACCCAAGTTTGCACCTAAAATCGAGTCTCTTCCAAACTCGAGTTTGCACTCAGGTAACTAACAACTTTTTCTTGCATATTTTGCTAAATTTTTATGCCTAATAGTGGTTGTATAGGATGTTTAACTAAGACAAATAAGTTAAAATCACTAATGCAATTTGTTTTGTAGGTTTCCTAAGAGATTCAGGCAAACAATGTACTTGTTGTTAGATTTTATTTATTTATTTGTAGGAACATTAAAAGCTCATTAGTAGGGGTTTCTTCGTTGGTAAGAGATTATGCTCTTACCTTTCTAAGACAACAAAAACCTAGACCCTTTGGATTGATCATAGAAAGTAAGCTTGGAGAAGATTGCTCTTTAGTAGTCTTAATTAACAATTTATGTTTGGCGTGTTTGAGAGAAGCACTTAAAGCAAGAGAGTATGCTTTTTTCCTCTTTAAGAAAATTAGAAATCTAGACCTTCATTTTTTATCCATTTTTATTTAGATCCTTTACAAGGCATGTCATTGAGGGAAAAATCTCCCAGGAATGATCTAAGTGGGAACAAGCAAAATTGACTATCCCACCCCACTATAATCAAAAGCTTCCTATTGATATTAAAGTCTTAGATGATGTAGTTAATTTCATCCAATCAGTAGGGCCCTTGAGGTCTCAACCCTTTCTTGTGAGACTACTAATTTGGGTATACTTATTTATGTGTAGGGTTGAGAGGTCTAAATACTGCTTGCAAGACTACCATATCTAAATACTCATAGGGATGCAAGGCCTAAATATTGCATGTGGTACTATGGCATGCTACAAATAGAACCCTTACTAAGAACCTTAGGTTAGAGGGTATCCCTTTTTATTCCTAAAAGTATCATTATCTTTGTGCAAAGATCGACCCAGGTGGACTACTCGTATCAACTCGAGATCACTCACCATATGTATTCCCTTAGATGTTTTAAAGCATGAATGTGGAATTAGGGGGGCCTTGCAACTCAAGCATTGTGACTCTTCTCTTTATCCACAACATTAATAGTTCTTGAAAAAACCAAAAACATTTTATGTGAGGCAAAGGAATACCAAGTTGTGGACAAAGGTTTTGATAATAACTGTGTCCTTTAGGTAGATTTTTCTTGATATGTCTTCGAATGTGTTAGACCCATGGAAATATTTTTGAAAATACACATTGAAATTAGTTAGGACTAGAGATAATTTTAAGAAACCCCTACCAAAAAAAATGCCTAAAATGTTGGTGAATCCAACATTTTATGGGCAGGAAAATTTTCATGTCGAGAGCAATTTTTTTGTTCCATGTAGGGAAATAAAATATTATATGTTAGCGAATTTTTTCTTTCCCTAATAAAAATCATTTTCAATGTGGTGAGAATTTTTTTCTCTTGCTGGTAGATAAATAAATGA
This sequence comes from Cupressus sempervirens, assembly GCA_028749045.1. Classification (NCBI taxonomy): domain Eukaryota; kingdom Viridiplantae; phylum Streptophyta; class Pinopsida; order Cupressales; family Cupressaceae; genus Cupressus; species Cupressus sempervirens. The sequence goes on from CM053791.1 coordinate 661,758,770, forward strand.
TGACTATTTTTTCTTGCCAAAAATGATTTTGTAATGTCAGAGGCGAATTACTTATTTTGTAGGAAAATGAATAATAATGGTCTTGGCTAATCTTTAGTGGTAAGCTAAAAAATTGTTTATTTTGAAAGTGAATTTGCAAGTGTATTGGCTAGTGACCTTTAAGGCTTTATGGTTGCCAAGTGTACTAACTAGTATACTATCTATTATTAATAATGTTAGTGTCACCATTACCAACTTGGCTACCGTCACTTTGGTATTGTTGATACATTAGTTTTATTGACCGTTGGTTTTTTAGAGATCAATGATAAAAGATGCATTTCAGGGCCAGTTGCTTGAAAAGACTTGAAGCCGCATGAAATTCTTCAGAATGGAGACACATGGAAAGTTTTATGTGGAAACCATAAACTAGAATGTAGTGAACATCATATCAAGATTAAAATCATAAATATGGTATTGACAGTTACAATTATTACATTCCATTTACAACCAGCTTGGCAGACACTCCAACTGTCTAACATTAATGTGAGTACATTTCCCATACTTGCAAATTAATAGGAATATGAAAAAAAAAGATATGAAAGATCACGAACAATTTAATGCGATTGCTATTAAAGAGTCTCTTCAATTCCTCTTTCACTATCATTTAGATCAAATTCTCAATTTAGTTTGCAGAGTTTCTTAGGTTTGTAATTGTCATGGATACACCAATTCATTTGAAATGCACCACAATGGGTCTACAAAATCCCCTTTTGGGCATGATACCTAAGGATATCCTAGCAATGGTTTGCAAGGAAGATGGCACAAGTCCTTTTTTTTGCTATGCTTTGTTCACAGTCTTCATCCATGAATTATTAAGAAATACGAAGAGGTGCCGCATGCCCTCAAATATTACCTCTTGCTTCCTCGCGTCCCTTCTCGACCTTGAAGGCAATCAAGTAGACATTTTGATGCTTCTGCATAATGTTTTTAAGTAAAATAATTTAGAAGACAATGTCAAAATTCTTGTATTGGCCACTAGTAAATTTGGACCTATTTTTTGACGAGGGTTGGTCGATTCTTTGACCACCAATGGTTTATTTTTTCATTATAATTCCATCAAAATTTTGATGAAAGCTAGGGCTATCTATTTAGCGATGGACATCCTTGTTGAAAATGAGCCCAATCTTTGTTAGGAGGCGACACCAGACAATAACTAGCAAAGGTCAAAACTTAGATGATTAGGAGTGGTTATCGATGATCTTTCCATGCCATCAACTGAAGGCCTCATCAAAACATCATCAAAATCCTATGAGATTTCAATGATTTTACCATGCCATTGATGACAACTACCATCGATAGATTGACTATTGGTTGTCAAAACTTCGACGATAGCCTTGGTTTGTAAAAAAACTAAAATTCATAAGGATCCTATTTGTTTGGTGATCCAAGGTAATTGGTGATTGTCATGTTGGCAACATTAGGAGTGTCAGAATCCTTTTTCTTTGGTGATCCAAGGTAAGGAAATTGTCGGTCTATGGGGAGTAAGTGTCCCTATTGATTTAAGAGTGGGGGCTCATCACAGGGATAACTTGACAAGTGCCTCTATTCCAAAGACTTTCCAAGGAACTTTTTATCCTTCTAATATTTTGCTCAAAATAGATTATACTATGGACAAGTGTCATTATTCCAGAAACTTTCTCTAAAACTTGTCGTTCTTTAACATTTAATCCCGAAATAGGATTTATACCATTGATTTAGGATCATCTTACGATCATTACAAAGGGTTTATTATATTTTGGATGATATAAAGTTATGGACGATACATAATTATTTTTATTTTGGTGATGACTTCGGCAACATAATCTAATATTTTCATACAATAAATTTATTATTTTTACCTACAATTTTTGAAGCATGTCCTATTAGATAGTCACATTTTCCAATCTATGGTAAAAATTTAAGTTGAGTTATATGTAAAGTACAAATTCTTGACAAATGTCTCTATTCTAGAGACTGCAAGGAACTTTTTATCCTTCTAATATTTGTCCCAAAATAGATTATATTGTGGACAAATGTCATTATTCTAGAAACTTTCTCTAAAACTTGTTGTTCTTTAACATTTTATCCTAAAATAGGATTTATATCGTTGATTTAGGATCATCTAACGGTCATTAAAAAGTGTTATTATATTTTAGATGATATAAAATTATGGTTTCTAGGTATATTTACTTTTGGTCACCATTAATGATACAAAATTAGCTTTATTTTAGCGATGACTTTGCCAATAGAATCTAATCTTTTCACACAAAAAATTAAATATTATTGCCTACAATTTTAAAGGCTTGCGTCGATCGATGGTCATATTCGCCAATATGTGGTAGAAATTAAAGTTCAGTTATGGCCTTAGTACATATATTTGACAAGTTTCTCTATTCTAGAGAGTTTCCATGGAAATTTTTATCATTTCTCACTTTGGCTCAAAATTGATTTTATTATGGATGCATGTCTTTATTTCGTGAACTTTCTCTAAAACTTGATGTCCTTCAAAAGTTTTTCCTGAAATAGGATTTGGGCCATTGATTAAGAACTATCCAATGGTTATAAAAATAGGGTTTCTAAATGTTATATTATATAATATTAAATTAGGACACATTAATAAAATATCAAATGTTATTTGAGCTATCGGGGGTGCTATCCCTGAAAACCTACATGGGGGAGTTGCCCCTCAACCATACCCTCTATTGCGATAGGGAGTGCACCAAATTCACCAACATTTTACAAAATTTCAATATGATTGAAAAAAAATTGCCAATAAAAATTAAATGCCCCCACACCCAAGAATGTTAGATTTACCAAAGTTTTATACTTTTTTAGAAAAGGGGTTTTTTTCTAAGTTATTCCTAAATCCAACTTAGCCCTAATATCATTTGACGTAGATAGCCTATAATGCCTACCCCTACTTGACTTTTCTGATTTGTTTTGAATGGATTCTTTTAGGCCTGTTCTATTATTATGTTTTACCATAATTGATTAGTTGTATTTCATATTAAGTTGATATATGTTGTTGGAAATATAAGATGAGTAACTGAGAGGGGATGGGTGAATCAGTTACTACTAAAATAAATCCTAGATCCCTTAGATGTCAAGTAAAATTTAGACTGATAAAATTGATTATTGCTGATACACATTAAGCATACAGAAATTGCTATGACTTGGTAAATGCAGAGTGTGATTAACTTAACAGATCTTTAAGATATTGTCAGTAATAACTTGCAAGCATGAAAGAAATAATATGAACACATATTACACTAGGATTTAACGTGGAAACCCAATTTGGGAAAAACCACCAAATGCAACTAGTTATTGTTTTTCACTCTTCTGAAGTGAGCCTTGTTAGGAGCCAACCCTGTTAAAGGTTACAAAACACACTGTTAAGTGTGACCTTGTTAAAGGATTTAATCACCCTATTAGGAGTGGCCTTGCAAGAGGTCTTGAAACAATTCAATGGAATTGCCACCTTGTTAGAGGATTTACAAATGGTTGTTAAACCAACTCTGTTAGGAGATTTTAGATCACTACTACAATGGTTAGAGATTAACAATGAAATGACCTGATTGTGATGCAACTGAATTGCTGATTATAGATCTCTGTTATGGCTTTATACTTGATCCTTCCTAATCGATTAATTATTTTTTGCTCCACAAGGATACTTGCTTATCCTTCAAGTTCACTTCTTTTTTAATCTCTTTCAACTCATTTAGCTTGCATATCACACACCTTAAAATCACAACTTGACCTTTTACTTATACCTTCCAGATTGTCAAGTTGGCTCAAATAAAAATTAGAATAACCAATATTCATTACCATAGTTGGCTAGAATCAATAGGTAAAATAATTAAGCTTTATGTGCCATAATAAGAAAATCCTTTGGTAGCCAACCCAACTTTGTAGAAACTTATTCTAAAGCAATTTCTTGTGTTAACCAACAGAAACTCGGTTAACATTGTGAACATACAAAATTTCTTTGGTAACCAAGTGAACTCAGTTAATACTAGCACTATTAAACTTTCCCTTTGTTAACCAAGTGAGCTCAGTTAACACTCTTTTTTGCATAACTCATTTTGACGCCCGAGTGAGCTTGGTAGATACTACCTTCTATACATAGTAGACTCAGGAATTCTTGGTAGACTAGGAAAACTGTCTTCACTGACCAAGTGAGCTCGACATGTATTGACTGTCAACTGACATGACATTTGTGTAACATTAAAGACAACACACAATTAATCTATTGTATCCAACATATATATGTTGAGGTACTTAGTGACAGTTATTTCAGTTATTGAATGATGTTAGTTAGACAAATGATTTTTATGCGGTTTCTAGGGATACTTACCCCATACTTGCATGTGTATGGTGTGCGTGTATGTTTTCTTTATGTTTGATGTTACTGATGTGGTTGAGGAAGGGAGTCATAATCACTTGCTAGTCGGGATCTAGATAATGAACCACTTCTTACCATTGCCTGTTTAGTTTAGAATATTGTGTTTGTACATGCATGGATTTTATGCAAATTGTAGGTGTCGGGTATCGACTTCCTTGAATTGCCAGGATGAGTGTACCCTATCGCAGTATTTCAATGGTATAAGTGGGGAGATAACTCTTGAGTCCAAATCCTAAATCCTAAGCCAATTGTCCTAGAAAATAGGACAAGTATTTGAGTTAGTTTACCCATCTGAATTTGTCAAGTGACGTGAGTTCATGATTTTGACCTTGGAGGTTGATTATGTTCTTTTCCTTTAGTTGAGTTGTCATTTTTTATTTTTTGGGTATGAGGTGATTTTATGTTATAATTAGATCAAATTAAAATATAATTTAATGGAAATTTTATAAAGATTTTTTTTTTGATGAATAGTCCCTTCCTTGTATTAAAATAAATACAATAAAGTTACATATTCAAAAAAAAAGGGGCTAAGGGAAATAGGATCACTCCACGAGTTCATACGGCCTAAGGCTGGATATCAACTATTCATAAAAAAATTCAAAAAAAAAAAAGCCTTAGGCTACCAACATAGTTCCAGCCGAGGGAGGAGGATCCTTATCATCAGATCCCCAGCCAAGGGTGGGATGAGTAGATGGCTTAGGGGGAGACCATCCATCAGCAGTTACAACATCATCTTCTTCTTTTTCTGCCCTAGGCTTAGGAGAAATGGCTAAATTCAACTGAGGGAACACCCACTTGGGGTCTAAATGTGCATAGGACCAACCGGTAGTAGGAGTAGCAGGAGGAGTCATTAAGGACCACCCTAAACTAGACCTCTGTGGGGGCGAGGCGAAGTAGTGCTAACCACCAGAGCCTCTAGCAGAGCATCACCGACCAAAAGCACTACTGCTGGGAGAGTGACATGACTAAGAGTAAGGTGTGTGTGAGCGACAAGTAGAGCTACTACATCCTCGATGGAAACCACAAGGAGGGGTATGGTCACTAAAGGCAGAATCTGGCAGAACACAAGCTATCATATAGGGGGCATTTCCCCAATGTGCCAGTAGCTCCTACAAGTGAACCACCTCCAAAGCCACTTTATCTATTTGTACTTGAATCTACAACATGACATTGTTATAAATACATGCTTTAGCGTATATAACAAAATTAATGTCAAGTGTGTTATTAACAAAGATAACAACATTGTGATCTTTCCAAATGGTAAATAAGATCTCCAATCTGAAAGCATGCCAGATCTAGGAGTACTTGAAGGGAATTTGAGTGTTGTCTCCTAGAACAACCATATGCCAAGAGAAAGGTTCTAGGTGGAAGGGGCAAAAGAGATCATAGATCCATCACTAGTAACATTGGGCCCATTGATAGAACCAAGAAATGTGCAAAAAAGTCTTTGGTTGACCACAGAAAGGGCAATGGGGGTCAGGAACTCCCAAGTGTCATAGCCAGGGGCCCAAAGGCAAGCCCTGGAAAAGAATACACCAACCGAAATGCACAATTTTAGGCTCAATAATGGTTCGCCACATAGTGGAAAACCTATGACTCCAAGTATGGTGAGAAGATTGCAAATGCCATCTTTAGTTGAGAACTTCGACCATGGGAAGGTGATGAACCAGCCATCGATAGCCCAACCTAGGCTTGTAGCTCGTTACTAGAGTGGTTGGATACCACTTCTAGTCTTTCCACCAAGGGAGAGAAGACTAAATGCCAAGTTTATGTAAAATATGGGGAGGCACCACAGAAACTAGAAGATCAAAAGTCTGGCGATTTGGATGAGTGAGCTAGAATTGCACTTTCATGTCCTCCCACGACCATAAGCTCATAGTAACTCTGGAAAAAGATTTTTAGGGGTTCTTATGCCATGTTTGAAAAGATGTAGAACACTAACCCCATGTACTTTGGCCAAGGGAACACCTCGGATATAAAATAATGGTGACCACTAGAGATTATGTTGGTTCATGGAGAGCCCATCTCCGAACCCATCACCAACCTAATGAAGCTAGGCTTAATTCCTTCCCAGGCTTTCCAAATACTCTTGGCAACAAAAGTGCCCTAAATCTGAACATGTTTAGTGGTCACAAGAAGGGTCTAAAAACCAATCCCCTTTGAGGTTGGCCAGTGAACTAGAAAGCTTAATGAAATGTAATGCCGTAAAAAAATTCCAAGCTTAATTGCTAGAAAGAGCTCGAATAACCCATTTAGCATAAAGAGCAATACCTTGCTTCTGGGTAGAAAGCAAGCCAAGGCCACCAAACTCTTTGGGAAGTCAATAGAAATCTTAGGCAACTCTATGAAAGCCCTAGTGAGAAGCATCTAAAGCCCAGAGGAAGTCACATAGCAGTCGCTCAAGTTTGAAATAAGAGGCCTTTAAAGGAGCCCAACATGAAGAATAATACACATGGGTGGTAGCCAACACCTTGGAACAAATCTAGAATTTTCTCACAAGGGAGAGATTTTTGGTGATCCAATATTCCAGCTTCTTCTCTATTCACACAAGGACCGCATTCTAGGACTCAATAGCCAAAGCTTGAAAGGCAAAAGGGATGCCCAAAAAACAAATTTTTTTACCATGCTAGACCCATTTCCATTAATATTTCCCAAACTAAGTAGGTTGGGGAAGGGAAGATTGCTTGTAGTAGAGGGTTTTGTGCCACTGTATAGTAGACCCAGAAGTAAGACAAAAGGTGTCAAGACATTGCAAAGCAAAGGCAATGTTATCCTCATCCTCAATGAGAGTGAGGAAGGAGTCACCCAAAAAATGGCCATTCACAAGCTGATCGGGGAAATACCATGAACCCTCCCTTGTGAAATGGTATTGGCAAGCAAGTACCCAAAACCTTCAACAACCAACATAAATAGAGAGGGCGCTAGAGGATAGCCTTGTTTAATTGAATGATGAAGCCCAAAGGCTTGAGACTAATAGCCATTGATAGAGATGCAAGCAAAGGAATCCCCCAAAAAATATGGATTGACTGCAAACAAGTAGGGCCAAACCCAAGTGCCTAAAGCATTGCAAGAATAAAGGGCCACTCTATATGGTCATAAGCTTTGTCAAAATCAATCTTAAGAAAGATGACCTATTTCTTGGAGTGCCTAGACCATTCCATCCCTTCCCATACAACAATTATATTATCCAAAATATATTAGGATTTGATAAAACTCGTTTGCTTGGGGCGAATGATTTGAGGAAAAGGATGACAAATTTTAAGAGAGAGAGCCTTGGCAATGATCTTGTAAGAGACATTCAACAAGGTGATGGGCCTCCAATTACATATATCTTCAAGGTCACCCACCTTAGGTATGAACTTGATATTTCCGTTATTAATAATATTGCCTAAAGAGCAGGAATTGTAGGCTTCAAGGTAAACCTTATGCAGGTCTGGTCCGATCTCTTCCCAAAAGTCTTTGTAAAATTCACAAGGGAAACCATCACAACTAGGAGCCTTATCATCTGCCATGGAGAAAATAGCCTCCTTGAGGTGTGCTAAAGTGAGCTTCTACTTGCAGAACACATATTGTTCTGGAGTGAGCCTTTTAGGAGTGACATCTAAAAAAGCATGCAAGGCTTGATTTTGAGCTTTCAAAGGGCCCTGTGCCATGAAAAATTTTCATAGTGGCAAATGAAAGCTTGGAGAATGTTAGGAAGCTCAGAAAAGGAGTGTTGACCCTCATGAATGTGTTTGATCCTAATTGCAAAATGGCAAGCCCTCAATGCATTAAAAAATTCCTTGGAAGCTTGATCTCCAACCTCTAGCCAGTGTAGGTGGGATTTGAGTTGAGCTCCTCAAGTAGTATAGTTGTCTACAACCTACTTCTGGTGGCAGAGGTTGGCAAGCCGAACCTAAAGATCTGTGTCAAACATATTCATGGCAAGAACTTTAGTGGACATACAAAGATCTTTGGTAGTGGCCTCATATGATCTCTTGCAATAAGTGGCCTATAGTCTCCCATAAATGTGAAGAAACTTTGCAGTATGGGCAATGGCATCATTCCACCACTGAATCCACCCAGAAGTGGAATGGGGCCTAGGTTCAAGATTCCAAGTTTGTAAAATATGAGAGGTAGTGGGTGGATGTGACAGCAAGGAGGTATTAAGGTAAAACTAAGTTTTACAATTATGATGAGGGGCAAAATGCCAACTAATGGAGAAATGAATGGGAAAATGGTCAAAAAGAGTCACATTAGGTAGAGGATTGATAGGTAGCATACTCGTGTGAGAAAAGGAAAAAAAGGACTGAGTAGAAATCATAACACAATCTAGCCTTTTAAGAACCCTATCAAATCCCTCTCGAAAGTTGGACCAAGTGTACTAGATGCCATCAGGCCGATGGCAGTTAACATTGGGATCAAAATGACCAAGCTTGTTCCACATGTAAAACTAGGCTTCTCTCTCTCTAGTTGACCATCGAAAAGACAAAGAGCCCACTTTATCAACAATTAGCTTAACCATATTGAAATCTAGCCGAATATCTAGGTGGTAGGCAACATATGATTAGCTAGCCACCTCTACAAGTGTGAACACTTGAACCCATCATTAGGAGCATAAACATTGACAATGCCAAAAGAATGATTTTGAAAAGATAGCAAAATCCAAACAATTCTTTGCATGGGTTCAGAACCATGAGAAATAACAAAAGGAAAAATTCAAGGGGAGAGAATAGTGACTACACCACCTTGACTAGCTTCATGTTAAGAGGCAAAACTAACAACATCCGGCCATATAACATAGCAGGCTGAGTTGAGAAGAAACCCAGAGACTTTGACTTTTTGTAGGTACAATACATCAATATTGCCAAGCCTACACTTGGTATCATGAACAAAATATTTTCTAGGGAGGCCTATTAGCCCTCACACATTCCATGAGAGAAAATTCATTATAAACCAGCTTGCATGTTCTCCTCATCCCCAAGAGAGGAGAAGCTATTATGCAAGAAAGTGGAGGATTCAAATGAGGGGTCACCCAAAAAAATGACTCTTCATTTGTCCCCATTAATAGAGACAAAATTCCAACCTTTAGGACTACGAGAGTGATAGAGAGACTAAGAGGAAATCATAGAAGCTACTTGAGGCATACGAACCCAAGCAGCTTGAACCTTTGACTATTCTATCCCTTGTGATGCAGCGTTTGAAATAGGTGGTGACACGACCATGGGAACCTCAAGAGTCGTGGGAACAAGAGGAGCCACACTAGAGCTAGGATGGCTAGGTTCTTGAGAAATGGGGCTTGGTTTGGCAACACCCTTACCTTTCTTAACGACTATCGTCAATTCATCTTTTTTAACAGTCAAAGCTGGCTTGGTTTCCTGGACTAGAGAGTGATTGCGCTCAAGTATATGAAAATCCTTTATCTTATGGCTAGCAGATTGACAATGATAATAAGTATTCAGGAGGTTCAGGTAAAGAACCTTTTGGGTAAAGGTGGTAGCACCAATCTAAATTTTTATTAATTCTTTAAGGTCCCTAGATAGGTCGACCTCAACACAAACCCTCCACTAAGGGTGGGCATTGAAAAAAATTTATAATTCCACACAAATCACTTTTCCTACAGTTTGGGCAATTTTTGGGAGGAAAGACCAGCAAGGGATGGGCAACCCAGGGAACCCTACCCAAACTGGAACCCTAAGTTTTTGGTCATCTAAGATGTAAAAGTCTCGAGACCATCTCTAAAAAACAAGTAGAGATGAGCGAACTGTCCATAGCCCATGGCTAAAAATGCTCTTGACCTGGGTGGGGTTACCAAAATGAAATAGAAAAAATCCTTAGTGAGGATTTGAATCCCTTCAAGGCGAATCCCCTGGGGGGTCCAGGCTTTGGTGACCCATTTGCGCAGTGTGCTTTTAGATGGAGTGCAACCCACAAAATACCTAATAAGGGTTTAGGTTTCTAGCCATTAGCAAGCATATTCAAAAGTAGAGATAATCAAAACCAAGTCGGGAGAGGAATTACCTCGTGGAACAACTTGGGCACAAAGTTGTGTGGGCATTTGTTCGGCGGGGCCATTCTTGCAGGCAGCAACAACTCTAGCACCAACAACAACTGTTAGGTCGAAGAGGGCTGAGGCCATAATATCCTAAAAGGAATTCTTGCACTTACTGTAGAATGACAAGCGACACAACAGAAAGGGTTCAAACGAAAATTGTACAAACCCTAATAGAGCACACTTCATCTCACTTAACAAATTGAATACAAAGAAATTTGATATTTAATTATATTTAATTAATTGAGAAATTGATTAAATAAAAGAATTAAATTTAAATATTTTTTAAAGTTCTATTTTGATGTATTTATATTTATTTAATTTAATGATAATTATTTAGGAGTTTTATTTTAATAATAAATTCTAAATAATGTTATTAATTAAGTTAATAAATATATTATTAAAAATGTCTCAGGAATTAATTAAATATATGAATTAAATTTAAAGATAAAGTTATAGCTCTAATTTTGACATATTTATAATTATTTAATTTAATTATAATTTATTTAGGAGTTTTATTTTAATTAATAAACTGTAAATAATATTATTAGTTAAATTAATAAATATGATATTAAAAAACCATATTATGATTAATTAAAGTGAGAAAGAAAATTAATTTAATAAAGATATTTTAATTTAAATTGCTTAAAGTTGTTGGATGAAAATTGTATATAGAAAATTCAATATTTAAATATATTTAATTAATTGAAAAATTAATTAAATAGAAGAATTAAATTTAAAAGATTAAATTAAAGTTCTAATTTTAGCATGTTTATATTTATTTAATTTAATAATTATTATTTAAGAGTTTTATTTCAATAATAATCTCTAAATAATATTATTAGTTGAGTAATAAATATTATTTGATTAAAAAGAAAATATTAAAATATATGAATATTTGATTAATTAAAAACTAATTAAATTTATCCTTTAAATAAAAAGTCTAAATTTAGAAATCTAAATTAGAGCTCTAAACTTAGAGGTCTAAATTGAGAAGATTGGTTAAAGTAAGATTAGAATATGATGTTATTTAATTAATTAGAAATTAATTAAATATGTACTTTAGTTTAAAATATTTATTTTAAATTTGCATGAAAGAATTAAATTTAAAAGATTTGATTAAAGTTATATTTATTTAATTTATAATAATTTATTTAGGAGCTTTATTTTTAATAAACTCTAAATACTATTATTAGTTAAATTAATAAATATTATATTAAAAACATCCCATGATTTAATAAGGGAGAGAAAGCTTTAATTTAATAAAATAAAGTTTAATTAAATTGCATAAAGTGTGTGCATGAAAATTAAAATATAGTAATTAAAGACAAAGGGTTTTTGCATGACTGCATGATCAAAGCCTTGATTTAGGGGAAAAACTCTTTATTAAGGAAATTAGAGCTCATTTCTAGATACACAGGTTTGGAGGAGCCAATTTCCAAAAAGAGGATTTTCGAAGGAAAATGAAGATTCTTGAGTGTTTGTACGTTCATTGTCTTAGCATCAGATCCAGGTAGGATCTTGTGGGTTTGTGCAGTTTTTGCTCATTCTTCGAATTCCTATCTTCTTCATGTCTATTGTGTTTCTATTTTTAGAAGTTCTCTAGGTTGAAACTCTTGTTTGAGAAAATTGATTTTCATTATAGAATTGTTTGTGATTTAATCTTAAAACTTTAGTAAATATTGAACTTTAGGGTTTTTAAAACCTAATAAATTATGAAATTCACTTTTGTATGCACTTTATGTAATGTGTGATCTACTGGTGTTGGGGTTTTTGGGTTTGACTTAGCTTTGGCCAATCAGGATGTTTACCAGATGCTCAGGACTTCTATTTTTTGATGTCAGGATGATGTTTTGATCTCAATCTTTTATACTTAACCACGGTAATGTGTCTAGTATGCTCTATGAGATGTTTTGATGCATTGATTGTTATTGCTTTCTAGTGTTCTTGTGTGAAACTAAGGTGAATGGTGTGACCTATCTGATATAACCTTTGAGTCTTTGATTAGTTGTATTTGGATTGCTTTCCAGTCGCTTTTATAGGACTGCAGTGCTTTTATGATTTGTTCTTGGTGATGTCATGTTATGACATGGATTGGTTTATGTATACTTAATTTAGGATCGGTTATGTTAGGATGATCGTATTGGTGGAATCCGTGATTATGATCAGTGTTTTTCAATACTTGTTAGTTGCTTGTTTAAGAACTGATGTATGGTACATGGTCTTTTGTGATCTTTTTATTTTACTGAGCTTAGGGTAGGTTATCTACATGTCATGTTGGGAAGTGGCTTGCAATGGAGGTTGGGGCCCAAAGTGGCTACCAGGGTAAACCATTGTAAGTTATTTAATAAATGAAAAAATTACACTAAATGGGAATAAAATGAACCTAATAAGAGTCTTTGTATGTTCTTGCCCATGCCTTGAGTGCTAGTACAAACTAGGATGGGAGTAGAGAGAATGCTTGGTTGCGACCATGCATTGTTAGTATGCCTTGTCAGTACAAAGGGGTATTAGTGCCGCATAGAGTCACTAGGGGGCCAGGGTCCAGTTAGACTGCCCGTGTAACTCTAGCATTGATTCATGCGATGACACTTGCCTACTTGCATAGTAGATTTCCTATGTGTGTGTGTTGCCTCTGGGATTAGTGGATACTTGTGTCTTGGGACCTTTGAGTTAGATTGCTTTCAGGTGATTCCTTGAACCTAGATGTTGGCTTTTTGACTTTTGAGTTTGTTATCCTATTTGGGACTTGAGACTATCTCCTCAGTGCAGTGGGAGTGGGCTATTTAGGTTCCACGAGGTTGGGTGGTAGTGCTTTTTCTTATACCATTAAGATCCGACCGTCAGATGCCACTGTTGGATCTGTTTGTACAGATGTTCCTTTCTATCTGTTCTTGTATTTCTATGATGGATGGTTATACTATTGTATTGTATTTGATTTCATAAGATCTTAAGAAATGATGTAATTTATTTCATAATGTATATTATTTCAGCCTTTCATACCCTGTGACCTATACAGTGGATGATTGTGCATTCTATTTATTGCCAAGTGGCATCGTATATATTTGTATATTATTTAAATGGATTCATATTGGTATATTATTATTTGATGTGGATTTATTATATATTATTTTTATTATTAATTAAACTTAAATGTAATTCAATGTCATGGGACCCTTAAGAACTATAATTTGTTTTATGGTATGTGTTTATGTGAATGTTAATTTCTTTTGCTATGTTATAATTGTTGTTGTTAAATTTATTATCTTTAACTTTAGAAAAATGTTTGAAAAACTTAGCAAAACTTTAGGTTGACTTCTTTGGCGTCACATAGCGGGGCATTCCATAGCTAGCATTCAGTACAAATTGTTAAGATTTAACCATAGACAGAAATACCAATTACATGCAAATATAAACAATATCATAAAATAATAGATCACACAGAAAAGAACACAAGACACCAATATTTAACATGGTTCACCCAATCCATGGGCTACGTCCACTAAACAACAAGTCCAATATTGTGATATTGCTATCAGGGTTTAACTGTGTGATTTTGACTCAAACTCATTGAACCATGTTTCATGAGTAGTGATTCGACATGAATCCATCTCTCATGAGAATAAATGGAACACTTAGCACTCATTGGATCTAGGTGATACTCATAGGGGTGAAGCACCGGGACTTCCCAGGAGGTCACCCATCCCAGTACTACTCTAGCCTGAGCGTGCTCAACTACAAAGTTTACTCCATGGTTAAACCAAAAGCTTCCAACCCCATTTTCAAAACCTTCACTAAGTGTTGTGCCTTATGAACCATTCATTAGAAAACCCATAAGCTCATCAATTGATAAGTAGGAGATAATTTCCACAGCAAGTCAAATTGTGATTATGTTATCAGGATTTAACTATGTGATTTTGATTCACACTCATCGACCCATATTTCATGAGTAGTGATTCAACATGAATCCATCTCTCATGAGAATAAAAGGAACACTTAGCACTCATTGGATATAGGTGATGCTCATAGGGGTGAAGCACTGAGACTTCCTAGGAGGTCACCCATCCTAGTACTACTCCAACCTGGGCGCACTTAACTATGGAGTTCCCTCCATGGTTATACCCAAAGCTTGAAACCCCATTTGTAAAACCTTCACCAAGTGTTGTGACTTATGAACCATTCATTAGAAAGCCCCTTAAGCTCATCAATTGATAAGCGGGAGATAATTTCCACAGCAAGTCAAATTTTGATATTACTATCAGGATTTAACTGTGTGATTTTGAGTCAAACTCATTGACCCATGTTTCATGAGTAGTGATTCAACATGAATCCATATCTCGATCTAAGTGATGCTCATAGGGGTGAAGCATCAGGAGTTCTCGAGAGGTCACCCATCTCCAACTTATCAATTGATGAGGTATTGCTAATGCTTTTGGTGAACTTCTATCCATGGACCCAGTTATAGTTTCTAGAAGAAGACTAAATTATGTCAGAATCTTTGTGGGGGTTTTTCAAGGTGTTGATATGCAGGAGCTTATTTTACTCAAATCTGAACTAGGTGTCTGGTAGTAGAAGATTGAGTATGAATCCTCCCCTTTTCCTACTTTCATTGTAAAAAATTGGGTCATTGGGCGAAGAAATTCCCCACTTTGATTAGTACCCAAATTTTTAAAAAGAAAATATGTGTTCGTAAAGGAACTAAGGATACTGTAGGTGTTGATCAAATATGTTTTATGGAAGGGACTCTCCAACAAGGTAATAGTAATGATAAGGATACCTTGGAGTTCGTAGTCACTAGTTAGGCAAAGACTACCCAACTAACTATTATTGATGAGATGAAGAACCAAGGTCAGGCACCTTTGGATATTAATCAAGTAGAAGAGGTTTTTGATTTGGTGCTAGAGGATGGCCTTGTGGTTGAGGGCATGCTTACTAATGGGGGTGAAGCAGAGGACAATGAGATTCTTGTTAAAGTTATTTTGGAAGACTATAGTATGTCTACTAACAATAGCAAGGAATCTGAATTTCATAAGGCACAAGATTGTATTATTCTAGGGAAGGGAACTCAAGTTAAGAATAGGCCTCTTACAAAAGTAATGCCTTTGGATGGAAACCCAAAGAAGGGGGATGTTGAATATATTTCTAAAGCCTTGATGGTAGAGGAAGAAGATATTGGAGCAGACTGTACTACAATGGGGGCTAAGAAGATCTTAAGATTAAAAAAGAAAAAGAAGGAGACTTCTTTTAAAAAGAACAAAGAGAATGCTAGGGTGATTAAGAAAAAAAGGAGCAATAAGACAGGGGATACTATGCATCTCAATACCCCAACTAGAAAAAAAAATTAAAAAAGGAGATCTCAAGAGTAACAAAGCCATAGATAGTTGTCAACCTTTTACTCTAGTTGGGAAGCATATCAAATCTAGGGATGTTGGCCTAACCCCTATCTTTGCAAGAAGACCTTATAATGTGTAGAAAAGAATTGTGGAGACAAATAGAAGTATAGCGGATGGTAGTCAGAGGACTATCTTAAACTCAAAATCTTTCCATAAGAAATGAAATTTATCTCATGGAATATCAAAGGATTAAATAATCCTCATAAGCAAGATATAGTGAATAATATGACTAGGGACTACAAGCCAGATATTGTTCTTCTACAAGAAACTAAAATTTTAAAAGATGAAGGTGAAGGTCTTTTGGTGTTTAAAAGTGGTAAGATTCTTGGGGGTGATGTAGATGGGGCCTCAGGTGGTATGGCAATTTTTCTGGATGATAGATATATTTGTGGGGAACTTATCTCTCAGAATATAAATATGATGAATATTAGATTTTCTAATACTAAGGATGGCATCTCTTGGGTTTTAACTAATATTTATGCTCCCAATTCTAAATGGGGTAGGAAAGCTCTTTGGGGTGCTCTCTGTAATCAAAGAAAGAATTTTGTGGATGAGAATTGGATCATTATGGGTGATTTCAATACACCTCTGAAAGAGAACGAGAAGATGGGAGACAATTAGACCAATTTGAACAGCAAATTGGAGTTGATGGAGTTTATTGATAGTCATCTCTTGCATGACATGGATTTGCATGGAGTTGACTATACTTGGACTAATAGAAGGACATGGAAGGACCTTATTCAAGTGAGGTTGGACAAAGCCTTTATTAGTAATGATTGGTTTTTGAAGTATAAATGCTCCCTTTTTTCTCATGTGAGAGTGGGCTCGGACCACTACCCTATTTTTCTTTTGGCTGACCCTATATCTATCAAGAAGAACTATCCCTTTAGATTTTAGAAGATGTGGACTCTCCATCCTAGGCTGGAAAACATTATTAAGTATTGGTGGGGTATTCATGTAGAGGGAACAACTATGTTTAAAGTTGCTAAAAAGCCAAAAAATGTTTAAAATAATATCAAAATATGGAACAAGGAAACCTTTGGGAACATCTTTGACAATAAAAGGAGGATTCTTGAGGGACTAAAAGAGCTTCAGGAAAATATCCAAGCTAAGGGCTATGAGAATGTGTCTAGGAAGGAGGAAGATTTGAATCTAATTGAGATGCATGATATAATTACTAAGGAGGAGATGTATTGGAGACAACGGTCTAGAAAAGTTTTTTTGAGTGAGGGGGATCAGAATACTAAATGTTTTCATATGACTACTTTGAAGCATAGATGGTTAATAAGATTTCTAAGCTGAATGTTCATGGGGTTTCTATTGATGATGATGAAGCTATTAAAAGGGAAGCCATGAACTTTTTTAGTAATTTGCTAGAGGGTAATCCCAACCTAGATAAGGATAAGCAAAAGATGTTTTTGGATTGTATACCAAATTGCATTTCTCATGAACATAATAAAAAACTTACTACCATTCCCACCAATGACGAAATTACTAAGGCAATTTTTTCCTTTGAGGGAGAGAAAGCTCTTGCACCGGATGGGTTCCCCTTCCTCTATTTTCATAAGTACTATCATATCATTCAAGAGGATGTTTTTAATGGTGTTAAAAAGTTCTTTGGGTCTCAAAAAATTCTAAAGGAGTTGAATGGTACCTTTCTAGAAAAGCCTATTGCTAACTGTATGGATCATTTTAGACCAATCAGTCTTTGTAACTCTTTTTACAAGGTTATATCCAAAGTTCTTACTCTCAAAATCTTATCTTTCCTACCTAATCTAATTTCAAGATAGCATAATGGGTTTGTTCCTAGTAGGTAGATTTTGGATTCTATCATTACAGTGCATGAAAATATTCATTCCCTTACTAAATCCAAGAAAGATGGATTCCTTCTAAAGCTTGACTTATCCTAGGGTGGATTGGAACTTTTAAAAATGTAGGTTGGGAGCTTTTGGGTTTAATAAAATATTTTTGGAGTTGGTCCTTATGTTGGTTTCCTCTGCCACCTTCTCTATTCTTGTTAATGGTTCTTTGACACCTTTCTTCTAGGCTTCTCATGGGTTAAGGCAAGGGGACCCACTTTCTTCAATCCTATTCATTCTCATGGCTAAATGCTTAGGTAGATATGTGAAACCTACTCCTAAGAATCTTACTTGCTCTCATCAACAATTTGTGGATGGCTCTATAGTTATGGGAGAAGCTTCTATTAGGAATGTGAGAAATATCAAGAAAGCTCTTGAGGATTATGGGCAAGCCACTGGTCAGATTATCAACTAGAATAAAAGTGTAACTTATTTTTATCAATGTTAATGAGAATAGACAAAATAGAATCAAAAGAAACATTGATTGTGAGGTTGGTACCCTTCCGGGTTCTTATCTTGGATTACCCCTTTGTCTTGACCTTCCTGAGACCTTCTGGAGTTCTTTGATTAACAAAATCCACTCAAAGTTACTAGGCTAGAAAGGATCCTTCCTTAGCCAAGCTAGTAAGGTTATTGTTCTTAAATCCACTTTACAAAATATTCCTTTGTATTCTTTGAGTGTATTTAATATTCATAGGAAGTTTTCTTTGTCCATTGAGAAAATTTAGAAATAATTTTTATGGATAGGTATGGAAAAGAAGAAAAGAATGGCTTTGTTTTCTTGGGAAAGTTTGCATGCCAACCAACAAAGGAGGACTAGGCCTAAGAAGGATTATAACTATGAATGATTCTTTACTTGCAAAGCTTATATGGAAATGGCATCAAGAGAAGGGAGAATGGAGAGACATATGGAATGATAAATATAATAGGGAGAATCAAGGTTTAATCTCTTTCTCAGTAATGAGGCTTCTTAAGGGGGTTTTGTGATCTAGAAGCAAGCTCAAAATAAAAAGCAAATTATTAATAAAGGGGTTAGATGAAAGGCTAGAAATGGTACGACTATTATTTTTTGGGATGATATTTGGATTCTTGATCATTCTCTCAATTCTGATAAGAGGTGGAATGACTTTATGGATCAATGCAAAAACCTTTTTAGAAATTATTTTTCTGATTATTGGGTAAATCTCAATAGAGTGGATAATAACTTAATGATCTCAACAAAATTTTGAATGTTGTATTTTTAGTTCAAGAGGAGGATACTTTAATATGAAAGTATAATCCCAATGGGTTGTTCTCTATTTATTCTCTATATGGCAATACTTTTGAAGACTATCAGGTACCTTGCTAGGCTAAAGCTTGGTTTAAAGAAATGACCCCCAAGGTTAACACATTTCTTTGGATTCTTTTGCAGAATAAAATTCCTACCACTAACAATTTGATGAAGAGAGGTATGAGTCTTGTAGACATGCGTTATCTTTTCAAGGAAGCAAAAGAGTTGGTTAACCATCTAATTATTCATTGTTCTTATACGAGAAGGTTATGAGAAAGGATCTATTATATGCTAGATATGGAATGAGTTTTCTCCCTTAGTATTTAAGAGTTATTTATAGAATGCAAGTCTCCCTCTTGAAATACCTTGATAATGAAGTTATGGGATTTCATTCTCCTGTTTCTTTGCTAGGGTGTGTTGAAGGAATGAAATGATAGGGTGTTTAGGGGTAAGGAGACTAATTCTATCTAGTTGTTCCATAAGATTAAGCATTTGGTGATAGATAATATCAAGACTACTGGAAAAGGTTACCAACCTCAGAATGAATGGGAAGGAAAAGTGATTTAGAATTGGAACTTGGAAGGGTTAAGTTTTATCCAGAATGGTAATAACCTTAGGAATTTGGCTAGGTGGATTGTCCTCCACAGGGCTGGTGCAAGATTAATTTTGATGGGGCTTGAAGGGCAACCCACGGACGATGGGTTTTGGTTTCATCATTAGAATATGAATGGGGATAGTTTGGTAGTGATGGCCTTCCCTATTGGGAAACAAATGAATCATGTGGCATAAGCTAGTGTGGCTCTCTATGGCCTTAGTTATGCCAAAAGTATGAATTTGGAGAAGATTTGGCTTGAGGGGGACTCCCTTAATATTATCAATTATCTTAATAAAATTAATAATCCCTCTTGGACAATTTATAATATTATATGCAAGGCTATTTGTTAACTCATTTGAGAATTGTGTTATCACTCATAACTTTAGATAAACTAACCATGTTGTTAACTGGGCTGTGAGTGTGGCATGCAAAAGTCATGTAAGTTGATTTGGAATCATGGTGATAATATCCCTACTGATGGGTTGTCCTTGATGGACTACGATAGGGTTAGAATTCTGCAAAAAAGTTTTATTAATGATGAACATGGCAATAAGGATGAGTTATGATTTGGGTAGGATTAGGGAGTGGTGGGTTATGATTAGTTTTGAAGAGACAATTTATTCATTGCCACACAAATTGTGGGTTTGTTTATTTAATAAAAACCTTCACTATGATATTGACACCAAGTTTTTCATTCTACCTATTTATACTGAGATAGTGAGATTCTACTATAGCTTGAAGAAGATGGGAGGCAGGAGAAAGAGGGTCAAGCCAGCTAGTTGCAAGGATTGGAAGAAGAAGACAAATATTTGGGAAATTATGGAATAGGGACACATGCTTCATGGAGAAGTTAAAGGGTAGCAACTCTTCCATTACCCACAAATTTATTAAGACCTGGAAGGATGGTAGTATTTTGGTGGGTAATTAGAGAATGGAGGTTACAGAGGACATTATTGTAGAAGCTATGGGTCTTGATATAGACGGAATTGATTTCTATAGGGATAGGAAGCATTGATTGGGTTGTGAAATAATTTGCAGATACAACTAAAGAGCATAAAAGGTTGGTTAAAATTGGTAACTCTTATTTTAGCCTTGGTTCCATTTCTCATCCTTGGAGGTTTGTTATGTTCATGGTGATTGAATATCTATCTCTGGATGGCTACTTTACTAAGATATTTGGGTATCATTTTATGCTAGTTAACCACCTTAGGCGTGGGGTTAGGCTTAATCTCCACTTCTACCTCAAGAAATCATTGGGTAACATAATTTTAACTATTTCAAATGATCCTAAGGGTGACCATGTCTACCATGATGACTTAATGGTTATGGTTATGAACCTTCTAAAATTCAAAAACGTTGACAGACCCGTTATAATAAAAAACCTCTGGAGTGTCAAACTAATGGGAGTGAATAGGATGAGGGCTTTGATCAGGATACAAAGGAAAAGGTTGCTAAGATAGAGGATCAAAAGAGGAAAAAGCTCATTCTTGAGAGGTCATTTGGGAAGAAAAGGAAGATTAAGGAGGTCAATTTTGAGATGGATATGGAGTCCAAAGAGGAGCCAGAGGAGGGTAATGGGAAAAAAAGACATTTCTAGTATTGTTACTAGAAACACGGGGAATAAAATGAATAGGGTTTTAAAAATTCCTTATGATCATGGACCTGTGATTAAGAGGATGGAGTGGAAAGGGAAGAATGTACTTTCTCAAGAGAAGGTGGTTGATAAAGTGCCTAAGGAGGTACATAATGAAAGAGACAATTTGGACAAGGATGAGGATTACATGATTCAAAATAGGGACAATGATGACTAGGGTTATTTGATGGGGATATTTGGTAATGTAGGTCTAATGAAGAAGGACATTAGTAGTTTGAAGTAGTAGATGTAGGTAATTTCTAGAGATTTTGATTAGCTCAGAAAAACTATTAGAGGGGAGAGAACTCTAGGTCAACATTTTGATAGAATTAATGAGGTGATCGGTAATGTTGAAGAGGTTAAGAATATTATGAAACAAGTTTTGGATCAGCTAATTAAAGATTTCCAAAAAAGGCTGGATGGTATGGATAACAGAGTGATTAATATGGAGAAGACAATTAAGAAACTTGTTGACTAGAATTGTTCTATTCTAAATATTGTGGCAGACAAGATTAATGCTCTGATGAACGAATTTGAATAGGGGAAAGGTCAAGGCTCAAAGGACATGAAAGATGACCACATACCCAACAAGCATACCAAGATTAACTCAAAAAAGATTGAGGTCATGTAAGCTAAAGAAATGGAAGATCTGAAGGCCTCTACAGATAATATGAATGTCCTTGTAGACCAGGAAATTGATTTATTGAAGACCCTATAGCTATCTATGTCTTGACTTTTTGCTTTCTTTTTTCTATCTTTTCTTGTTGCTTGTTTTAAGGCTTCTTTTCCTAGATAGCTCTACTCTTGTTGTTATGTTACTATGTAAAAGGTTTTGGGTCCTTTAAAACCTATTTTTACTTAATAAAAATGATGGGTGATATTCCTGGGAGGCTTGAATAAAGAAAAATAAATGATATTATTCATAGAAAGATATCAACCAAGAATGTCTTTGAATAAGTTATAGAATTCTTAAAGAATGAGTTAGAATCCTTGTATCAAATCAAGCCTTAATGATGATATTAGGAATAATATTGGTAAGAAATTAACCTAATGTCTCTTAATTCTAGTAGAGGCATTACATTGAAGAACCTAACCAATGCAATTAGTTTGAAGTGAAGATATTCTTCAAACCAAACAAACCCTAAAGGAATGACCTCTAAAAAATTTTCCTTCTAATTTGGAAAATAACTCTCCCTAAGATACAAAAGCTATTTTTTTGTATTTTTCTAGGATAAAATGATGACTATGAAAAGAAAATAGAGGTCCTAAATGCAAGATACCAATTACCTTTGTATGCTAACCACTAGAGTGGTATAGGTTCTAAAAAGATAATGGTTGGGATATGGTTTAGAAATACAAAAATAATTTACAAAAATAGAAATTCATGAGCACGAGAGGTACAGGTACATAATCTCCCTCATTCAACACCAAAAAAGTAACAAAACAACATTATGTAGGAACCTTAAAAAACCATTTTCATAGATACTTTCCTTCTAGATTCAAACCATATATAGATTCAATCCTTACCTAGAATCATCCTCAAATAATGGAGAGAACCTCAATTTCTCATTCAAGTTTGTTGCTCATGTTGATAACAATTATTCAATTATATATTGTCATTGATGTTACACAAATCTTACACTCTAACCAAGCACTGCCAGTAGTAACCAAGCTCAGAAGACTCCAGTAGAAGTTTAGAAGAAGCCAAGTTTAGCGACCAAGTGCAAATTGAGCTAGGTTGGTTACCAAAGGGATTCCTGTGTAAACTGAGTTAGGTCACTTACCAAAGGGATTCACTATAAACTGAGTCAGGTCAGTTACCAAGGAACTCAGTGGTAATCGAGTGACACAATTTAGTGTCAATCGACCTACAATAGAATAAACTTGTTTATTATTTGTTTATGCAAGACAACTTAGTGGATGTTAATTTTTTATTTGTAAAAGTATTCAAGCTGACTTGACCTTGGATTAAACATATAAGTAAGGTCAAGTTGTGGATGGAAATATGGAAGTTGTGAAAGAAGATAAGATGCAAATAAAGAAGGATACCTAATTAAGGGAAGAACATCCAAGGAGATGCAAAGAATATTCTAATCAAGAAGGATCTAGAGGATAAACTAAAATAATGATAAGAATATGCAAATCAGTTGTTCATCAATTAGGTCAATCATTGTTACTCTCTAACAATTGTAGTAATGAAGAAATCTCTTAACATAGTTGAAGTAACAATCATTTTTGTTAATCCTCTAACAAGGTGGCATTTCTAGATTGAAGTGTCTTAAGACCTTTAAAAAAGCCACTCCTAATAGGGTAATTCAAATCCTTTAACAGGGTCACACCTAATAGTGTGTTTTGTAAACTTTAATAGGGTTGGCTCCTAATAGGGCTCACTCTAGAAGAGTGAAAAGTTGTAACTAGTTGCATTAGTGGTTTTCCTAAATTTGGATTCCATGTTAAATCTTCATGTCTCATGTGTTCATTTTATTTTCTTGTTGCTTTATCTTCCTACAACTAAGTTACTAAATGTTAATACACATAATTATCTTAAGATTGCTTTGTTTACCAAGTTACAAAGAATATCTAGTTCTAATCGAGCTCTGCAAGGATTTTGATTTGTAATAAATTTATACTGATATCTAAGGGATTTGGAATTGTTTTAGTGCTAACTGATTCACCCCTGATCATATCATGATTGAAAAGATCATTTGAATAGAAAGATTGTTGAAGAAGATTGTGTGTTTTAATCATTATTTTGTCATTGATGTCAAACCTGCTACATGTTGGCAAGACAATTGCTTATATGTTTCAAGTACTATCACTTAATTGGTTGATGAGGAGGATTTGATCAACAAGATGTAACAAAATGACCTAGAGGAAAGGTTGAGTTATGATTATATATTGAAGTGCAAGAATCAATTAAGACAGTGATAACATAATGTATTGATGATCTACTTAAGGTTACAAAATGATTGGCTACACTTAGAAAGTTCAAAAGAATAAATTTAAATAAAGTTTGTTTGCCAAGCTTGACCAAGTGGATAGTAGGTGCCGAGAAAAGTTAGTGCAAGCTGAGAAAAAAGTTAGTTGGAGCCAAGTGAAAGAAAATTCTAGTGGATGCCGAGCAAGTTAGTAGATGCCAAACAAGTTAGTAGATGCCCAGTAATTTTTAGTTGATGCCAAGCGCCAGTAAAATCCAATTGATGCCGAGTGATTTTATAGTAGATGCCAAGTAACGCAGTATGTGCCAAGCATCAGAAGGTTGATAATGTCGAGCTATTGCATTATGAAAAAGATCAAAGATTCACCAAATAAAAGCCAAAAAGTTTTTTTCTTGGAACTTGTGAACTAGGAGGAAGATAAGATTGATGAGCTGGTGGCATAGAATCTTATGTAAACTATTTTGGAGGTGAATTCAAATGGATTCTAAGAGAAGTTTCTAGAAAAGACAAGATATGGGGTAGATGCATTCTATCCTACCTAATCCATCAAAAACCCTAATTTTGGTGATGGATAATGAACAAGAAAAGTGTTCTAATTTCCTATATCTAGGAATGTTTGGTCATCAAGCAAAGTGTTTGAGAGTTTTGATGCAAAATATTTGATAAGGAGAAGGAAAGGGATTTTGCTTCATCAAGTGACCCAAGTAAAGAAGTCTGCAATGGCGTACTAAGCATGAAGGCTTAAAGAGGATGAATGCTTGAAGGGTGAACAAGCTATAAGAGCTACAAAGATTGGAAGCCAAGCAAAGTTGAAGACTAAATAATGATCTATAATCTACAAGTAAGGTTGTAAGTTGTATCAGATCAAAGCTCTACTGTTACTTTCTAACAATTATATTAGCCTAGGGTAAATCCTTTGGAGTAAGGTTGACTTAACAGTCATTGAAAATCCTTTAACAAGGTGGCATTCCAAGTGAATGGTCTAACGTCCTCTAACAAGGCTCACTTTTGATAGGGTGACTAAAATCCCTTAATTGGGGCACATTTAACAATGTGTATTGTAACCTTTAATAGAGCATCACTTCAGAAGAGTGGAAAAAAGAGTAGCATGTTACTGGTGATTTTTTCCAAATTGGGTTTTCACATTAAATCATTGTGTCAAATGTGTTGATGGATATGTTGTGTTTCATGCTTTACATTTTTGCAAGTTGATTTGATAGTAACATATCAGTTTTAGTTAATACACAATGGATGCATGCATGGTTAAGAATGTTTTATGGGTTCACTAAATTGTAGAAAGTTTTATTTATACATCTAGACCTTGAATAACTGATTCAAACCCCCCCCCCCCCAGTTATTCTAAAAGAATTCCAATAATTAGTATCAGAGCCATCTTCTTAAGAGGATTAGTTTTAAGGTACTAGAAGCACAAAAATCAAGATATCAAAAAGAGAGGTACCCAAGCTCAACAGAGATAACTTTCCAACATTGTAAAGTTTGATGAAGCTACACCTTGGAGGATTTCGAGATTATGCATAATCTTGCATTGCAGTAGAACATGTTGATCCAACAAGAGCCCAAACTATTGAAGATTTGAAGGAAAAGAAAGAACACAATCAGGTGATGTTGGAGGTTGCCTCTACCCTAAGCTATGCTGAATTTGATGATATCAAAGGCCTTAATAGTGCAAAGAAGATGTGGGATACCCTAGACACCATCTATGGAGGAGACAAAAATGTTCAAAGAGCCCAGTTAGAGAGCCTTAAAGGTAAGTTTGATGATATGAGAATGGAAGAAGGTGAGAATATTGCTTAATATGTTGGTAGAATAAAAGAAATTGTTGGTGCAATAAAAGGTGCTAGTGGTAAAATAGATGATGATAGAGTGCTAAGTAAAGTCTTAAGAACATTATTGCATGTGTATGCCATTAGAGTATCTACAATTCAAGAGTTAAGATGTATACTAGGAAATGATCTGACCCTTGAAGGTCTAGTAGGAAGATCCACTACTATTGAAATATCTAATTTTGACAACCACAGATCAGAGAGTATTGAATCAACTTTTAAAGAAAAATTGTTACTGAAGGATTCTGAGGAGGTAAAGCAGAAGAAGAAGAAAAAAAAGATAAAGTATGCATCTAGTGACAACAACACAGATGAGGAAGACATTGAACAATTAGAAGCATTGCTGGCTAGAAGATTTCACAAAGGAAAAGGCAAGTTCAAAGGTAAGTTACCTATCATTTGTTTCAATTGCAATGAAGTTGGTCATATTGTAGCAAGATGTGCATAGAAGAAGAACTACAGAGAAGGAAACACGCACAAAAATAGAAGAGAAGATGATGGAAGAGACTACATAAACAAAGGCAAGAAGTCATCATACATTGTTGATGAACATGACTTTGATGAAAATGATGATGAAGTGATATATGTTGCAATAAAGGATGAATTTGATGAGGATGAGGCAACTGCACTTATGACTTATGTGAATAAGAATGATAAATGGATCATTGACAATGGATGCTCACATCACATGATTAGAGATAAAATGTAAGTTCAT
The DNA here is from genome assembly GCA_028749045.1 of Cupressus sempervirens. Classification (NCBI taxonomy): domain Eukaryota; kingdom Viridiplantae; phylum Streptophyta; class Pinopsida; order Cupressales; family Cupressaceae; genus Cupressus; species Cupressus sempervirens. The sequence goes on from CM053791.1 coordinate 661,785,469, forward strand.
TACCTTAACCTGTTATGATGGAAATAATGTAAGATTTGGTAATGTTGCACCATGTTTGATAAAAGGAAAAGGGTCTATCAAACTCATAGACAAGATTTCATGTGACAATACTTATTATGTTGAAGGATTGAAGTATAACTTGTTAAGTGTGTCACAATTGAATAATTTGGGATGCAAAGTTGAGTTTGAAAATAAATCAGCCAAGATATATGATACAAATGGAAACTTGATTAGAAAAGGTGATCAAACTAGAAGTAATCTATTCTATCTGGATATAGAAGATGCTACTTGTCTTATTGCAAAATTTGATGATGTATGATTTTGGCACAAGAGATTATGTCATGTTAATATTGATAATTTGATTAGTATCAGTAACATGAAAAGAGTTAGAGTTTTTCCTAAGTTGAAGACACCAAGAAATATAATGTGCAAGGCAAAATGACAAAGTCAAGCCTATACCTTTAAGGAAATACTTGAAATTGTTTATACTGACTTATGTGGACCTATTGAAGTGCAAAGCTAAAAAGGACATAAGTATATAATGCTGTTTGTTGATGATTACTCTAGGGTGATGGCAGTCATGTTTATAAAACAAAAATAAGATGCTTTTCAAATGTTTAAATGGTACTTGGCAAGAGTTGAAAAAAAAAAGGTAAGAGTTTGAAATGCTTGAGATTAGACAGAGGAGGAGAATTCACTTCAAATAAGTTTGAGATGTTCTATAATGACAGAGGAATCAAGAGACAAACATCTGCACCTAGACCACTCCACAAAATGGAATTGCTAAAAGAAGAAATAGGTCTATAATAGACTGTGCCAGAACACTCATGATGGAGAAGAATGTTTCTCTAAAATACTAGAGAGAAGTTGTAAGTACTATTGTATACACCTTGAACCATGTGCAAGTCAAGAAAGGTACACATTCAACACCTTTTGAAGTATGGTATGGATATTGACCTAATGTGAAGTACTTTAAGGTATTTGGAAGCAAATGCTATATTCTTAAAGATGTTAGGAGTGAAAAGTTAGATGCAAAGAGTGAAAGAGGTATATTCCTTGGTTACTCCACAAGAAGTAAAGCTTACAAGAATTTAAATACTAACACTAACAAAATTGTGGAAAGTGAAAATGTGAATTTTGATGAGTTTACAAAAGTACATGAGGCTAAACCTACAAAAGAACTAGAATAATACAAATCATTTGTATACTATTATGAAGGAATGCCTACTGAAGAAGATGCTACAAATCATGTTGCAAACCACCAACAAGTTTCAATAACTGTCGAGTCACAACCTATGAATGCCAAGTTACATTTAGATGTTGAGTTGCAGAATGAGGAAAATGCATAATCTGACTCTGAGATTAGCACACATGAAAGAGATGCTAGAACACTTGACAAAGATGTACACAATGATATTGAAGCTGAAAGATAGAATGTAGTTGCAAGAACTGAGCCTAGACTATCCAAATATGTCAAAAGACATCACCTAGAAAATCAAATCATTGGAGACAAAGATGCAAAGCCAATGACAAGAAATAGATTGAGAAGTGAATCATGTTTGTTAAGCATGAAGGAAACTAAGACAATGATAGATGCATTGGAAGATGATGACTAGTACAAGGCTATGGAAGAAGAAATTTAGCTGATAGAAAAGAATAAGACCTAGAGTCTAGTTCCTAGATCAGAAGACAAGAATGTGATTGGCACAAAATGGGTATTTAGAAACAAGTTAGATGAGAATGGTGAAGTGACAAGAAACAAAGCAAGACTAGTTTGCAAAGGGTATGCACAAGAAGAAGGAATTGACTATGGTTAAACATTTGCTCCTATTGCAAGAATGGAATGAGTAAGAATTCTACTTGCTTATGCTACATACAAAGGTTTCAAAGTTTATTAGATGGATGTCAAGTCTGCATTTTGGAATAACATATTAGAAGAAGTCTACATAGAACAACCAAAAGGTTTTGTTGATAAAAATAATAAGAACATGGTATGTAGATTGCACAAATCCCTATATAGATTGAAACAAGCACCAAGAGCATGGTATGAGAGACTTCATACTTATCTTGTTAAAATTGGATTTGAAAAGACAAATGATAACAAAAATTTGTACATGAAGATAGATAAAGAAAAAGGTATATGTTATCTAAAATATTTTTTGATGATATCATATTTGGAGGACAAGATGTCTTGTGTAAGAATTTCAGAAATTAGATGAAGCAAGAATTTGAAATGTCAGTGTTTGGTGGGATTAAATTCTTTGTGGGATTACAAGTTTATTATATGAAATAGGGTGTATATATCACTCAGTCAAAATATGGCAAAGAGATATTGAAAGCATTTGGACTAGAGGATTCAAAACTAGTAAGTACACCTATGGTGGCAACACTCAAGCTATCAAAGAATGATGGTTCAACTAAGGTGAATCAAGCATTACACATATCCATGATTGGAAAATTGCAATATATAGTACACAATAGACATGATATTGCATTAGCTATGGTGATAGTTGCAAGATTCTTTGCTAATCCCATAGAGAATCACTTGATGTCTGTGAAAAGGATAATGAGATACTTGAAAGGAACATAAGAGTTTGGTTTATACTATAAGAAGAATGAAAAGTTTGAACTAAAAGCCTGCATTGATGTTGAATGGGCTAGAAATATTGATGACAGAAAGAGCATCAGTGGAGGAGCATTCTTCTTAGAAAAAAGACTTGTTATATGGACTAGCAAGAAGCAGAGTTGTACTTCCCAATTTACTGTTGAAGCAGAGTATGTTGCTACTGCTATCAAATACACAAACATTGTATGGATCAAATAGCTACTTAAGGGAATGAAGAAAGAAATCACAAAACCAGTGACACTTTATTGTGATAATACATGTGCTATCAATATATCAAAGTATCCTATAATGCATACAAAGACAAAGCACATTGTAATCAAGTATCATTATGGAAGGGAATTGGTTCAAGATAAAGAGATGAAGATGGAATATATTAACACAAAGGAGAAAATTACTAATATCTTCACAAAAGCATTACTTAAGGACGTTTATGAGTATCTGAGAGGTAAACTAGAGGTGATACCCCTATAAAAGGCTATGTAAAAGATAGAGGGAGTACCCTACATCAAACAAGCTGACATTAATTTTATGTACAAATTGATGCAGTGGATCTTACTTTAGGAATTACCTGAAGTAATCACTGAACTGGAACTACAAATCAGTCACAAGCAAGGTGACAGAGGGAGAAAATTGAAGAACTTGCAAAAGTCTATATCTACATATATCAAATATGCCAAAGTGTTGAGTACACGTCTTTTACATTGTTGTTAAAGAGGGAGAAAGTACATTAAATTTATCTAGTGCAAGAGAAACAATGAAAAGATTACACCATCAGAAGATCAAAAGATTAAAAGAAAGAAAGAGGGAGAAAGTAGAAAGTTAATTAGAATAGAAAAGGATCAAAACAAAAAGAGGGAGTTATATTTTGTAACCTAATTAGAAGAGAGAGCTGCTAATAGAGGGAGAAATTTCAAATAGAAGCTCTCTTTTTGGTATTGTCTTACTATTTTAACTTAGTTAGTTTGATGGAATAAGATGTTCATCACTTGTTTGACTGGTTGATTAGTTTGGTTTGCCATCAATGCCAAAGAGGGAGTTTGTTAATATCTGATTGAAAAGATCATTTGAATAGAAAGATTGTTGAAGAAGATTGTGTGTTTTAATCATTGTTTTGATATTGATGTCAAACTTGCTACATGTTGGTAAGACAATTGCTTATATATTTCAAGTACTATCATAGAGTAGATTGATGAGGAGGATTTGATCAACAAGATGTAACAAAAGTACCTAGAGGAAAAGTTGAGTTATCATTATGTATTGAAATGCAAGGATCAATTAAGATAGTGATAACATAATGTATTGATGATCTACTTAAGGTTACAAAGTGACTAGCTACACTTATAAAGTTTAGAAGAATAAAGTTAAATAAAGTTCATTTGCCAAGCTTGACCAAGTGGATAGTAGGTGCCAAGCAAAGTTAGTGAAAGCCAAGCAAAAATTCAGTTGAAGCCAAGTGAAAGAAAATTCTAGTGGATGCCAAGCAAGCTAGTAGATGCTAATCAAGTTAGTAGATGTTGAGTAATTTTTACTTGATGTTGAGTGCTAGTAAAATCTAGTTGATGCCGAATGATTTTATAGTAGATGTCGAGTAATGCAGTATGTGTCGAGCATTAGAGGGTTGATAATGTCGAGCTATTGCATTATGAAAAAGATCGAAGATTCACCAAATAAAAGCTGGCAAGTTTGTTTTCTTCGAACTTGTGAATCAGAAGGAAGATAAGATTGATGTGCTGGTGGCATGGAATCTTATGTAAACCATTTTGGAGGTGAATTCAAATGGATTCTAAGAGAATTTTCTACAAAAGATAAGATATTGGGTAGATGCATTGTATCCTAGCTAATCCATCCAAAACCCTTATTTTGGTGATGGATAATGAGCAAGAAAAGTGCACTAATTTCCTATATCTAGTAATGTTTGTTCATGAAGCAAAGTGTTAGAGAGTTTTGATGTGAAAATCTAATAAGGAGAAGGAAAGGGGTTTTTCTTCATCAACTGAACCAAGTAAAGAAGTCTCCAATGGCATACTAAGCAAGAAGGCTTATAGAGGATGAATGCTTAAAGGGTGAATAAGTTGTGAGAGCTACAAAGATTGGAAGCCAAGCAGAGTTGAGGACTGAATAGTGATCTATAATCTGCAAGTAAGGTTGTAAGTTGTATTAGATCAAAGCTCTACTATTACTTTCTAAAAATTGTATTAACCTAGGGTAAGTCCTTTGGAGTAAGGTTGACTTAACAATCATTGGAAAATCCTTTAACAGGGTGGCATTCCAAGTGAATGGCCTAAAGTCCTCTAATAAGGCTCACTTTTGATAGGATGACTAAAATCACTTAATTGGGTCACATTTAACAATGTGTATTATAACCTTTAACAAGGTCGGCCTTTAATAGGGCATCACTTCAGAAGAGTGAAAAATGAGTAGCATGTTACTAGTAGTTTTTCCCAAATTGGGTTTCCACGTTAAATCATTGTGTCAAATGTGTTGATGGATATGTTGTGTTTCATGCTTTACATTTTTGCAAGTTGATTTGATAGTAACATATCAATTTTAGTTAATACACAATGAATGCATGCATGGTTAAGAATGTGGTTCACTAAATTGTGAAAAGTTTTATTTGTACATCTAGACCTTGAATAAATGATTCACCCCCCCTCTTAGTTATTCTAAAAAAATTCCAACAACCCCTCCCCTCTTAGTTACTCTTGAATTTCCAACAATTGGTATTAGAATTGTTGGTGCTTGCATAAAAGGTTTCAAGGCCCTAAGCTAAAGATCAAGATTTCTTACAAAAGAGAGATTCCTAAGTTGAATATAGAAAACTTCAAAGCATGGAAGGAACTCATGAAGCTACATTTGGGAACCATTGGAGGTAAATGCCTACACTTCCTCGAAAACCAGTATGTGGCACCTCCTGATCCTTTGACTATGGATTAGATGGTGGATAAAAAGAATCACAATACAATGATGATTGACATTGCTTCTTCTCTCAACTATTCTGAATTTGATGAAGTCAAAGACTTTCCTACTACCTTTAAAATGTGGAACAATCTTGAAAAGATATATGGAGGAGATGACAATGTGAAAAGAGCCAAAGAAGAAAGTCTAAGAGGCCAATATGACCAAATGAAAATGAGAAGATGAAAACATTACTAAATATAGTGAAAGAATCAAAGCTACTGTGAGTGCAATCACAACTTGAAGAGGAAAAATAGATGAGGTGAAAGTAGTCAACAATGTATTAAGAACTCTTCTTCCTATTTATTCAATTAGAGTATCAACTATTCAAGAGATGAGATGTGATCCCAAAAATGATATAACTTTGGATGCACTAGTGGGAAGATTAACAACTTTTGAGTTGGATAATTTTGATAACTATCTTCCCAGATCTTAGAATATAGAATCAACATTCAAAGAAAAAATAAATCTTGGTAGAAAGGGAGGAAACTCAAAAGGAAAATAGTCTGACAATAAAGAAGATGAAGATTCAAAAGATGACCTTGAAGCTATTGAAGTCCTTCTTGCAAGAAGGTTGCCTAAATGCAAAGGTAAATATAAAGGAAAATTTCCATTGATTTGTTTCTCTCATGAAGAAGTTGGTCACATTTCTGCAAGGTGTCCAAACAAGGAAATCAAAGATGACAAATTTTTTAGCAATTTCAAAGGAAAGAAATATTTCAAGAGCTACAAAGACTACAAAGGAAAAGATAAAAAATCTTGTTATATTGCTAAAGATTTTGATAGCGATGATGAAGATGAAATGATATATATGGCAATTAAAAATGAATCTGATGATGAGAACAATGAAAATATGACACTTATTTCTCATGCTAGCAAGACTGACACATGGATAATAGATAGTGGCTACTCTCATCACATGAATAGCGATAAAACTAAGTTTGAACACTTGAAGCAATATGATGGTGGAAGTGTTAAATTTGGAAACAATGAACCATGTTATGTGAAGGGAAAATGATGCATTGCATTAACTAATGAACTCAAATGTGACAATGGTTACTAGGTTGAAGGACTAAGACACAATCTTCTAAGTGTGGCACAACTGAACTATTGGAAATATAAGAGGAGTAACTAAGAGGGGAGGGGTGAGAGGAGAGGGGTGAATTAGTTACCACTAAAATAAATCGTAGATAACTTAGATGTCAAGAAAAAACATAAAATTCATTGAAAAATAATGTTGCTCAGCAAAAGAAAAGGGACTCGATTAATATTGATATTATGTTGTAACTCGGTAACCACTGAAATTACAACTCTAGCTTGGAAAATGCTTAACATGAAAATCTTAAGATATTATCTATGATTGACCTTAATTAACCTAGTTGCATGCACATGAAATAAATAACATGAACATAGGTGACACCAAGATTTAATGTGGAAACCCAATTTGGAAAAACCACCAATTGCAACTAGTTACTATTTTTCACTCTTCTAAAGTGAGCCCTATTACAAGCCAACCTTGTCAATGGTTAGAAAACACACTATTAGGTGTGACACTATCAGAGGATTTAACCACCCTATTAGGAGTGGCCTTTTTGAAGGTTTTTAGACACTTTAATCTAGAAATGCCACCTTGTTAGAGAATTTACAAATAGTTGTTAAGCCGACTCTGTTAAGAGATTAGATCACTGCTACAATGGTTAGAGAGTAACAATGAGATGACCCGATTTATGATGAAACTAAATTGCTGATTACATATCTCAATTTTGGCTCAAATACTTGATCCTTCTTAATCGAATGTATCTTTTCAATTCCTCAAGGATATTCTACTTATCCTTCTAATTCACTTTCTCTTAGCATCTTCTATTCCTCCATACACATACACATTCAATCCTCAACTTGACCTTATACTTATATTATATCCATTGTCAAGTCATCTTGAATACAACATAGAATAATTAATATTCATCTCCTCAGTCGGCTAGAACCAACAAACAAATCCATTGAACTCAATACATAAACAAGAAAATCCTTCGTTACCTGACCTTGCTTGGTAGACACTAACTTAGAACTTTATTTTCCCATGTTAACCAAGTGAAATCGGTTAATACTACATCTTTGCTAACTTACTTTGGTAACTAAGTGAGCTTAGTTAATACTCAACTTTTTTAAAATTCTCTTTGACACTCGAATGAACTCGATAGACACTATCTTCTGAACTTGGAAAACACTAGAATGCTTTGTATACACAGGAAACTGTCTTCATCACATGAGTGAGCTCGACATACACTACCTAGTAAAGATATGAAATTTTGTGTAACATCAAAGATAATAAACAATTAACCAATTGTTTTCAACATGAACAATATTGGATACAAGGTAGAATTCATTAATGGGAAGTCCATGCTTCTAGATGGTAAATGAAACCTAGTTGGAACTGGCAATCAGACAAAAGGTAATATATTCTATCTAGATCTCACTGAAAGTTCATGCTTTTTGGCACAAGTAGAGGAAAGTTTTCTATGACATAAAAGAATGTGTCATGTAAACTTTGATAATTTTATTACTATAAGTAAGAACAAAAGAGTAAGAGGTATTCCAAATATGAAGAAACCTAAAATGGCCATATGAAAACAATGTTAGATTGGAAAGATGGGTAAAACTAGCTTCAAAAGTAAGAATTACAATACTAAAGAAGTCTCAGAGCTAGTTCATACAAATATTTGTAGAGAAATGGGTACAAAAAGCTACACTAGAGACAAATTTTTCATTATATTTGTTGATGATTATTCTAGGATGATGATAGTAATGTACTTAATTGAGAAATATGAAGCTTTTCAAAAGTTCAAGTGGTATTTGGCTAGAGCTGAAAAAGAAATATGAAAGAATTTAAAATGTCTAAGGTTAGATAGAGGAGGAGAATTCATCTCTAATGAATTCAACGAATTTTGAAATGAAAGAGGAATCAAAAGATATGCACCTAGTATGCCTCGTTAGAATGGCATAGCAGAAAGAAGGAATATATCCACCATGGATTGTACAAGAACATTGATTATAGAGAAAAATGTTGCATCCAAATAATGGAAAGAAGTAATCAACACAACAATTCATACCTTGAACCAAGTTCAACTTGAAGAAAGGTACAAATCAAACACCTTATAAATTATGGTATTGCTAAAAACCTAATGTCTACTATTTCAAAGTATTTGGAACCAAATGTTATATCTTGAAAGAGATAAGGCAAGCAAAGTTTGATGCAAAAAGTGATGAAGGTATATTCCTAGGATACTCCAACAAGAGAAAAGCATATAAATATTTGAGTCTTTCTACTCACAAGGTTATAGAAGGTGTACATGTAAAAATTAATGAGTTTGCAGAAAAGAGTGAAGAACAAAGCAACAAGGAACCTCAAGACTATAAAAAATTTATTTACTTTGAACCCGATACTCTACCAAAGGTATATGAAAATATGATTGGGCAATAAAATATTGCACCACCCCAAAAGATTGTGCTACCAAAGTCACTTAAGTTTGTAGTTCAACCTGAGTTGCAGCTAGAGCAACCTAAGTTGGAGACAATTCGAATCGAGTCCCAGAAAGAGGAACTCAAGTCATAGACTACGAGAACTAAGTCTCAGACAAGGGAAACAAAGAAAATTTTAGAAATTCATAGAACCTTTGAGCATGGTGAACCAAGTGAAACAAGTCCATAATTTAGAAAGAAGGAACCTGCACTTGCTAGATATATCAAAAGGCATCATGCACCTAAGAAAATTATTGGAGATTGGATAGAAGGAAAAATGACAAGGAACAAACTAAAAGGTACATGTTTTCTTACTGAATTTGTACCTAGAACTGTTAAATATGCATTAAATAATGAAAGTTGGATTGAGGAAATTAATGAAGAGATTGAATAAATTGAAAGGAACAATACTTGAACTCTTGTTCTTGGACCCAAGAACAAAAATGTAATTAGTACAAAGTGGGTGTTTAGAAACAAATTGAATGAAAGTAGTGAAGTGTCAAGAAATAAGGCAAGGCTAGTGTGTAAAGGATAGGCTCAAGAAGAAGGAATAAACTATGGAGAAATATTTTCTCCTATTTCTAGACTTGAAGGAGTCAGAACATTGCTTGCGTATGCTACACTTAAGGAATTCAAAGTGTATCAAATGGATGTAAAATCATCTTTCATGAATGGAATTCTAGAGAAAGAAGTTTACATTGATAATCCTAAAGGTTTCATTGATCTTAACAAAAGAGACATCATTTGTAAGCTACAAAAATATTTATATGGTCTAAAGAAAGCTCCTAGAGCATGGTATGAAAAGCTATATGAATATCTGGTAAAGGTAGGTTTTTAGAGAACAAATGGTAACAGTAGTTTGTATATTAAAGAAGTACCAAAAAATAAGATATTGTTGGCATAAATATTTGTGGATGATATACTATTCATAGGTCATGGTGACTTATGCAAATTATTCTTTAAACAAACGAGGAAAGAATTTGAAATGACAATATTTGGAGAGATAAAATTCTTTGTTGGTTTACAAGTTCATCAAATTAAGGATAACATTTACCTCACTCGGTCAAAATATATCAAGGACATATTGAAGACCTTTGGAATGGAAGATTCCAAACTAGTTGGAGGACCTATGTCTACTAGACATAAACTATCCAAGAGTGATGATTCAAAAGAGGTAACTCAAACTATATACAAATCTATGGTTGGGAAATTTCAGTATGTTGTTCACACAAGACCTGATATTGCATTAGTAGTTCGTATAGTTGAAAGGTTTTTTTGCAAATCCTAGAGAAAATCATATGATGGCAATGAAAAGGATCATGAGATATCTAAAAGACATTGAAGACTATGGTATATGGTACAAGAAAGGAGGAAATTTTGATTTGAAATACTTTACTGATGCTGATTGGGTTGGAAGCATTGATGATAGGAAAGTCACTAGTGGAGGAGCATTCTTTCTTGGAAAGAGGCATTTATCATGGACAAGAAAAAATCAAAATTGCATCTCTCAGTCTACAATAAAAGAAAAATATGTTGTTACAATAGTTAATTGTTCCAATATAGTCTAGATCAAGCAAGCGTTGTTAGGAATGAAGGAAGAAATCAAGGATCCAATGGTTATCTACTGTAATAGCACAAGTGTAATCAATATATCCAAGAATCCAATAATGCACACTAAGACCAAACACATTGCAATAAACTATCATTTTCTAAGAGAATTAGTTCAAGATAAAGAGGTAAGACTAGAATATGTGAACACAAAGGAGAAGGTTGCTAACATATTTACCAAACCATTACCTAAGGATGCATTCTTGTATCTCAAAGGAAAGCTAGGGATCATTTCCCTATCTGATGCTCACTAGAGTACATATTAGTGATGCATCACCAAACTACATTGAAGATCTATCAAGTTGATCCAAAGAAGTTAGAGCTCATTGCACATGAATTAGTACATCAGGTACATTATAACCTCATTGTGTCAAGTCTTTGGAATTTGATGTCAAAGAGGGAGAGATTGAATATGTCATATCAAAAGAATTGAGGGAGAGTTTGATCTGATGGAGTTTGAAGATAAGATGGTAGAGAAAGAATCTTAGAAGGAGTTCTTAGGGTTGAAGAATTAAAATCAAACTAAGGATATTTTCTCCAAATCTTTCTTTGCAAACTGACATGTCATGTTGCCATCATTTCCAAAGAAGGAGATTGTTGATAATAATTATTCAATTGTATATTATCATTGATGTTACACAAATGTTACACTCTAACCGAGCACTGCCAGTAGTAACCAAACTGAGAAGACTCTAGTATTAGCTAAGCATAAGTTCTTAAGCCAAGTTTAGTGATCAAGTGAAAATTGAGCTAGGTTAGTTACCAAAGGGATTCTTGAGTAAATCAAGTTAGGTTAGTTACCAAAGGGGTTTAGTGTAAACTAATTCAGGTCGATTACCAAGGAACTCAATGGTAACTGAGTGACCCAATTTTAGTGTCAACCAACCTACAATATAACAACTTTGTTTATTATTTGGTTTATGCAAGACAACTTAGTGGATGTTAATTGTTTATTTCTAAAGGTATTCAATCCAACTTGACCTTGGATTTTATATATATGGAAGGTCAAGTTGTGGATTGAAATATGGAAGTTGTGAAAGAAGATAAGATGGAAATAAAGAAGGATATCTTATTAAGGGTAGAACATCCGAGGAGTTGCAAAGAATTATCTAATCAAGAAGGATCCAGAGGATAAACTAGAAAAATGATTTGAATTTTCAAATTAGTTGCTTCATCAATAAGGTCAATCATTTGTTGGAAATGATTGAAATGATCATCAGAAAAGTTGTTGGAATAATATATGGAACTGGTAAAGAATTTCCTCAATCATTGTTTTGTCATTGATGTCAAACTTGCTACTTGTAGGAATGAAAATTGCTTTAGTGATCCAAATACTATCAATTAGTTGATTGTCAAGGAGGAAGCAATCAATAAGATGTAACTAGAACACCTAGAGAAAGGTTAAAGTTATGATGTTGTAATGAAGTATAAGGATCAGCTAAGCCATTGATGAAAAAGTGTATTTGATGACATATTACAAAGAATGGGCACACTGAAACATATCAAAGATTTAAGGTTTTAGCTAAGTCTTTTGTAAAGCTCAAACTAAGTTCATTAGAGAGAAGGAGCCGAGCAAGCTAGTAAGAGCCGAGTAAATTGTTAGAGAGAAGGAGCCGAGCAAGCTAGTAAGAGCTGAGAAAATTCCTAGTTAATGCTGAGCGGAACCAAGTGCTGAGTATTAACAAGTGCAGAGTGTAACAAGTGTCGAGTATTAACAAGTGCCGAGTATTAACAAGTGCCGAGTATTATCAAGTGCCGAGCATAATCAAGTGTCGAGCATAATCAAGTGCCGAGTAGAACCAAGTACCGAGCAGAATCAAGTGCCAAGCAAAACCAAGTGCCGAGCAGAACTAATTGCCGAGCATGTATAGGTGCTGAGTAACACAAAGGTGTCGAGCACCAGTAACTTAATAATGCCGAGTTGCTGCATTATTTTGGAAATCGAAGATTCGCCAGATCTAAGCCGATAAGGTTGTTATCTAGAAGTTTGCGAATTAAAAGGAAGATAAGAATGATGAGTTGGTGGCACAGAACACCATGTAGAACATTTTTCTTTTAGAGAAACAACTGGCAAAATTTTTAGAAGAAAACAAGATATGGTGTAGATACATTGTATCCTACCTAATCCATCTTGAAACCCTAAAATTGGAAAGGGAGAATTGAGCGACAAAAGGCAAATTAGAATTCTATATAAGAAGATATAAGTTAATGAAGAAGTAGAGCGAAAACAGGAATAAGGAGAGAGGTGGTCAAGCATAAAAACATGAAGTGTTATAGAATGTGCTAAGGAGAAGAAAGCATAGGAACTCTATTTGAATAGACGACCACAAGAATGATTGCATTGGTAGAATGAATAAGAAGACTCAAGGAGATGAAGCTTGAAAGGGAAACAAGCAGTTAGAGCTGAAGTGATTGAAGCCAAGCATAAGGATTGAATTGAAAGTGTGATCTGAAATCTGCAAAGTATGTTGTAAGTTATATTAGATCAAAAGACTATTATCATTACTTTCTAGCAATTGTAACAGTAAGTCTAAATCCTATGGACTTAGGTTGGTTTAATAGCCATAAGATAAATCCTTTAATAGGGTGACATTCCAAGTGAATGTTCTAAAGACCTTTTACCAGGCCCATTCCTAACAGTTTGGTGAAATCCTCTAACAGGGTCACATTTAATAGTGTGTTGTAAGCCCTTAACAGGGCAGGCTTTTAACAGGGCGTCACTTCAGAAGAGTGAAAATCAAGTAGCATGTTACTGGTGGTTTTTCCCAAATTGGGTTTCCACGTAAATCATTATTTCATGTGTTGATTTTGGATGTTTTGTCATTGCATATTGATTTACTGTAACTTGCTTATATGATTGATTTAAGTATTGGATAGATGAAAAGTATATGGATTCATTAAAAGTAGTAAAAAGGTATTAATAGGGAATTTTGTACTTTGAATAACTAATTCACCCCCCCTCTGAGTTATTCTAAAGAATTCTAACAATTGGTGTCAGAGCCAACTATTGATTCAGTTTAAAGGGACTACAAGCAGAAAAGATCAAAATGGCAAAGAGAGAAGTTTCCAAGCTCAACAAAGACAACTTTTTTGTATGGAAAAGTTTGATGAAGCTACATCTTGGATCCATAGGATATTATGCCCAAAATTCAATTATCACTGAACATGTAGATCCAACAGGTACTCCTACTGCAGAAGACATGAAAAACAAGCAAGAACACAACCAGACAATGCTGGAAATTGCCTCTACGCTCAGCTATGCTGAATTTGATGATATCAAAGGATGTGACACTACATAAAAAATGTGGAAAGCCTTATTAGACATCTATGGAGGAGATCAGAATGTACAAAGAGCAAAAAGAGAAAGTTTCAGAGGAAAGTTTAATGATATGAAAATGGAAAAAAATGAGAATGCTGCTCAATATGGTGAAAGAATAAAGGAAGTGGTAAGTGCAATAAGATGCTTGAGTGGTCAACTAGATGAAGATACTATTAATAGTAAGTTCTTAAGAACCTTGCTCCCTATCTATGCTATTAGAGTATCAGCAATACAAGAGCTAAGATGTATACTAGGAAATAATCTAAGCTTTGAAGGTATAATAGGTAGACTCACTGCATTTGAATTATCTAACTTTGACAACTACAAACCTGAAAATGTTGAATCCGCTTTTAAGGAAAAGTTATCACTAAAAGATGTCGAACAGATGAAATCAAAGAAAGGAAGAAAAACGAAGTATGTATCTAGTGACAGTAGCACTGATGAGGAAGATGTGGAACAATTGGAAGCATTGTTCACTAGAAGATTTCACAGGGGCAAAGGAAAATTCAAAGGTAAGATGCCTATCATTTGTGTCAATTGCAATGAAGTAGGTCATATTGCTGCAAGATGTCCACGGAAAAAGGATTCCAAGGAAGGCAACAAATACAAGAACAGAAGAGATGATGACAAGAGAGATTACAAAGAAAAAGGTAAGAAGTGTTATATTGTTGAAGAAAATTCTGATGACAATGATGATGAAGTTGTTTATGTAGCCATGAAGGACCAATCTGATGAAGAAGAAGCCACAACACTGGTAACATGCATAAACAAGAATGACAGATGGATAATAGACAGTGAATGCTCACATCATATGACAGGAGACAAAAGTAAGTTTGTTAACTTTACTCAGTATGATGGAAATAGTGTTAGATTTGGTAATGATGCTCCATGTCAAATCAAAGGAAAAGGTTCCATTAAGCTCATAGAAAAAATTTCAAATGAGAATGCTGCTAATATGGTGCAAGAATAAAGGAAGTGGTAAGTGTAATAAGATGCTTGAGTGGTCAACTGGATGACGATACTATTAATAGTAAGTTCTTAAGAACCTTGCTCCCTATCTAGGCTATTAGAGTATCAGCAATACAAGAGCTAAGATGTATACCAGGAAATAATCTAAGCTTTGAAGGTATAATAGGTAGACTCACTGCATTTGAATTATCTAACTTTGACAACTACAAACCTGAAAATGTTGAATCCGCTTTTAAGGCAAAGTTATCACTAAAAGATGCCGAACAGAAGAAATCAAAGAAAGGAAGAAAAATGAAGTATGTATCTAGTGACAGTAGCACTGATGAGGAAGATGTGGAACAATTGGAAGCATTGCTCGCTAGAAGATTTCACAGGGGCAAAGGAAAATTCAAAGGTAAGATGCCTATCATTTGTTTCAATTGCAATGAAGTAGGTCATATTGCTGCAAGATGTCCACAGAAAAAGGATTCCAAGGAAGGCAACAAATACAAGAACAGAAGAGATGATGACAAGAGAGATTAAAAAGAAAAAGGTAAGAAGTGTTATATTGTTGAAGAAAATTCTAATGACAATGATGATGAAGTTGTTTATGTAGCCATGAAGGACCAATCTAATGAAGAAGAAGCCACAACACTGGTAACATGCATAAACAAGAATGACAGATGGATCATAGACAGTGAATGCTCACATCATATGACAGGAGACAAAAGTAAGTTTGTTAACTTTACTCAGTATGATGGAAATAGTGTTAGATTTGGTAATGATGCTCCATGTCAAATCAAAGGAAAAGGTTCCATTAAGCTCATAGAAAAAATTTCATGTGACAATGCATACTATGTTGAAGGATTAAACTGCAATTTACTGAGTGTCTCACAGTTAGGCAATATAGGCTACAAAGTGGAATTTGGAAACAAAACTGCAAAAATCTATGACAATGATGGTAAACTGATAGGAAAAGGAGATCAAACAAAGAGTAATTTATTTTACCTTGATATGGATGATGTTTCTTGTCTATTTACAAAATTTGATGATGAATGGTTATGGCATAGAAGATTATGTCATGTCAACTTTGACAATCTAGTCAACATCAGTAAAATGAAGAAAGTCAGAGGTCTACGAAAATTGAAGAAGCCTGATAATATCATGTGCAAACAATGTCAGCTAGGAAAGATGACAAAATCAAGTTTCAAAAGCAAAAACTATACATCTAAAGAGATACTTGAGTTAGTTCACACTGACTTATGTGGTCCAATGGAAATACAAAGCTATAGAGGAGATAAATACATAACGTTATTTTTTGATGACTATTCCAGGATGATGACTATTATGTTCTTAAAACAAAAATCTGATGCTTTTCAAATGTTTAAGTGGTATGTGGCTAGAGTTGAAAAGGAAACTGGAAAAAGCCTGAAATGCCTAAGATCAGATAGAGGTGGTGAATTTACATCAAATGAATTCAAAATATTCTGTAATGATGAAGGGATCAAAAGACAAATGTCAGCTCCTAGAACTCCCCCACAGAATAGAATAATTGAAAGAAGAAACAGATTTGT
The DNA here is from genome assembly GCA_028749045.1 of Cupressus sempervirens. Classification (NCBI taxonomy): domain Eukaryota; kingdom Viridiplantae; phylum Streptophyta; class Pinopsida; order Cupressales; family Cupressaceae; genus Cupressus; species Cupressus sempervirens. The sequence continues at coordinate 661,802,018 of CM053791.1, forward strand.
AATTGATTGTGCCAGAACATTAATGATGGAAAAGAATGTTGCTCTAAAATACTAGAGAGAAGCTGTAAGTGTAGCTGTTCATACATTGAACCGAGTACAAGTCAAGAAAGGTACAAATACAACACCTTTTGAATTATGGTATGGTTACTCACCCAATGTAAAAAATTTCAAAGTGTTTGGTTGCAAATGTTTTATCCTTAAAGATGTTAGAAATGGAAAATTTGATGAAAAAAGTGATGAAAGTATATTTCTTGGTTACTCCACTAGAAGTAAGGCATATAAGTGTTTGAATATTAACACTAAAAAAATTGTGGAAAGTGCAAATGTAAATTTTGATGAGCACACAGAAGTCCAAGATGAAATACCAAAGAAAATGGAATAGTATAGAACCTTTGTGTATTCTTATGAAGGAATGATTGATGAGAATGATGTCAATCAAATTGGAAATCAACAACAGGTATCAATTTCAGCTGAATCACAACCAGTAAATGTTGAGTTGCATTCAGAAGCTGAGTTGCAAAATGAAGAAAATGCACAATCTGATTCTGAAGACAGCATACATGATGAAGAACAACCTGACAACGAAGTGCATAGTGATCCTGAATCTGAAAGATCAAACATGGAAACAAGGACAGAGCCAAGGTTATCCAAATATGTAAAAAGACATCACCCTGCTGAACAAATAATTGGTGACAAAGATGCAAGACCAATGACAAGGAACAGACTAAGACATGAATCATGTCTGATCAGCCAATCTGAACCCAAGACAGTACATGGTGCATTACAATATGATGACTGGTATAAAGCTATGGAAGAAGAAATTGATCAAATAAGAAAAAATAAAACCTGGAGTTTGATTCCCAGACCAACTGACAAGAATGTGATTGGCACCAAATGGGTATTCAGAAACAAACTAGATGAGAATGGTGAGATTACCATAAACAAAGCTAGAATAGTATGTATGGTTTATGCTCAAGAAGAAGTAATAGACTATGGAGAAACATTCGCTCTTGTTGCTAGAATGGAAGGAGTAAGAAATTTACTTGCATATGCTGCCTACAAAGATTTTAAAGTCTATCAGATGGATGTAAAATCCACTTTCTCAAATGGTATACTAGAAGAAGAAGTCTACATTGAACAACCAAAAGGATTTGTTGATGAAAACAATAGGGATATGGTGTGTAAGTTACATAAAGCACTCTATGGTTTGAAACAAGCACCTAGAGCATGGTATGAGAGACTTCACAAGTATCTAGTGCAAATTGGATTTGAAAGAACTGATGATAACAACAATATGTACATCAAAGTAGAAGAAGGTAAAGACATTATTGTATCTGAAATCTTTATGGATGACATAGTGTTTGGAGGAAAGGAAGTACTTTGCAAAGGCTTTGCTGACAAAATGAAACATGAATTTGAGATGTCTATGTTTGGAGAAATCAAATTTTTTGTTGGATTGCAAGTATATCAACTCAAACATGGAATATTTGTTACACAATCAAAGTACATCAAAGAAATTCTTAAAACATTTGGATTGGAGGAATCCAAACCAGTCAGCACACCAATGGCCACAGGAAATAAGCTATCCAAAAATGATGAGTCAGCTGAAGTCAATCAAACAATGTACAGATCCATGATTGGAAAACTACAATATGTTGTACATAGTAGACTAGACATAGCATTAATAGTTGGAATAGTGGCTAGGTTCTTTGCTAATTCTAAAGAAAATCATCTCATAGCAGTAAAAAGAATAATGAGATATCTCAAAGGGACTGATGACTTTGGTCTATACTACAAAAAGAATGGAAAATTTAAGGTCAATGCATATATAGATGCGGACTGGGAGGAAACATTGATAACAGAAAAAGCACAAGTGGAGGTGCATTATTTCTAGGCAGAAGGCTGGTTACCTGGACTAGCAAGAAACAAACATGTATATCCCAGTCCACTGCAGAGTCAGAATATGTGGCAGCTGCAGTCAATTGCACAAACATTGTATGGCTCACACATCTATTGAATGGAATGAAAGAAGAAGTAACAAAACCAGTGATATTATATTGTGATAATACAAGTGCTATAAACATATCCAAAAATCTAGTGATGCATGCAAAAACCAAGCATATTGCAATCAAGTATCATTATGTCAGAGAATTGGTAGAAGACAAACAAGTGAAGTTGGAATACATTCACACAAAGGAACAAACTGCAGATATCTTCACCAAATCATTGTCGAAGGATGCATATGAATATCTTAGAGGCAATTTGGGGGTCATACCCCTAACTCAAGTTGCTTAAGGCAACAAGAAAGCCACCTTGCATCAACAGGAATAAATCATTGTACTATTAACAGGTCGATGCAAAAGATGACAGCAGAAACAAAAACTCCAAATCAGTCACAAGCATGGTGACAGAGGGAGAAAATCAACTAGAAGCCAAAGCTTATATTCTGCATGATAAAGATGCTACGTCTTTGGCATTTATGTCAAAGAGGGAGAAATATGCAGAAAACTGATCAATACAAAGAAAGAGGGAGATATATGAGATCAGTAGTGAAATGCAACAAGCTAACATACACAATCTTGGTGGTAACTGAATTGATTACTTGATCAGTTTGGTTTGCCATCAATGCCAAAGAGGGATATTGTTGGAAATGATTGAAATGATCATAAGAAAAGTTGTTGGAATAATATATGGAACTGGTAAAGAATGTCCTCAATCATTATTTTTTCATTGATGTCAAACTTGCTACTTACAGGAATGACAATTGCTTTAGTGATCCAAATACTATCAATTAGTTGATTGTCAAGGAGGAAGCAATCAATAAGATGTAACTAGAACACCTAGAGAAAGGTTGAAGTTATGATGTTGTAATGAAGTACAAGGATCAACTAAGCCATTGATGAAAAAGTGTATTTGATGACATATTACAAAGAATGGGCACACTGAAACATATCAAAGATTTAAGGTTTTAGCTAAGTCTTTTGTAAAGCTCAAACTAAGTTCATTAGAGAGAAGGAGCCGAGCAAGCTAGTAAGAGCTAAGCAAAATGTTAGAGAGAAGGAGCCGAGCAAGCTAGTAAGAGCCGAGCAAATTCCTAGTTAATGCCGAGCGGAACCAAGTGCTGAGTATTAACAAGTGCAGAGTGTAACAAGTGTCGAGTATTAACAAGTGTCGAGTATTAACAAGTGTCGACTATTAACAAGTGCCGAGTATTATCAAGTGCTGAGCAGAATAAAGTGCCGAGTAGAACCAAGTACCGACAAGAATCAAGTGCTGAGTAGAACCAAGTGCCGAGAAAAACCAAGCGTCGAGTAGGTATAGGTGCCGAGTAACACAGAGGTACCGAGCACCAGTAACTTAATAATGCCGAGTTGCTACATTATTTTGGAAATCGAAGATTCGCTAGATCTAAGCCGACAAGGTTGTTATCTAGAAGTTTGTGAATTAAAAGGAAGATAAGAATGATGAGTTGGTGGCACAAAAAACCATGTAGAACATTTTTCTTTTAGAGAAACAACTGGCAAAGTTTCTAGAAGAAAACAAGATATGGGGTAGATACATTGTATCCTACCTAATCCATCTTGAAACCCTAAAATTGGAAAGGGAGAATTGAGTGACAAAAGGAAAATCAAACTTCTATATAAGAAGACATAAGTTAATGAAGAAGCAGAGTGAAAATAGGAATAAGGAGAGAGAGGTGGTCAAGCATAAAAGCATGAAGTGTTGTAGAATGTGCTAAGGAGAAGAAAGCACAGGAACTCTGTTTGAATAGATGACCACAAGAATGATTGCATTGGCAGAATGAGTAAGAAGACTCAAGGAGATGAAGCTTGAAAGAGAAACAAGTAGTCAGAGCTGAAGTGATTGAAGCCAAGCATAAGGATTGAATTGAAAGTGTGATCTAAAATCTACAAAGTATGTTGTAAGTTATATTAGATCAAAAGACTATTATCGTTACTTTCTAGCAATTGTAACAGTAAGTCTAAATCCTACGGACTTAGGTTAGTTTAATAGCCATAAGATAAATCCTTTAATAGGGTGACATTCCAAGTGAATGTTCTAAAGACCTTTTACTAGGCCCATTCCTAATAGTTTGGTGAAATCCTCTAACAGGGTCACATTTAACAGTGTGTTGTAAGCCTTTAACAGGGCAGGCTTTTAACAGGGCATCACTTCAGAAGAGTGAAAATCAAGTAGTATGTTACTGGTGGTTTTTCCCAAATTGGGTTTCCACGTAAATCATTGTGTCATGTGTTGATTTTGGATGTTTTGTCATTGCATATTGATTTACTATAACTTGCTTATATGATTGATTTAAGTATTGGATGGATGAAAAGTATATGGATTCATTAAAAGTAGTAAAAAGGTATTAATAGGGAATTTTGTACTTTGAATAACTGCTTCACCCCCCCTCTCAGTTATTCTAAAGAATTCTAACATCATTGTCACTCTCTAACAATTGTAGTAGTGAAGAAATCTCTTAAAAGAGTTGACATAACATTCATTTTTGTAAATCTTCTAACAAGGTGGCATTTATAGATTGAAGTATCTTAAGACCTCTAACAAGGCCACTCCTAATAGGGTGATTCAAATCCTTTAACAAGGTCACACCTAACAACATGTTTTGTAACCTTTAATAAGGTTGGCTCCTAATAGGGCTCACTTCAAAATAGTAAAAGTTGTAACTAGTTGCATTGGTGGTTTTCCCAATTAGGTTTCTACATTAAATCTTGGTGTCTCATATGTTCATGTTATTTTCTTAATGCTTTATCTTTCTACAACTAAGTCACTAAAGGTTGATACAAATCATTACCTTAAGATTGCTTTGTTAACTGAGTTACAATGAATATCTAGTTCTAACTGAGTTGCACAAGGATTTGGATTTGTAAGAAATTTGTATTGACATCTAAGGGATTTGCAATTTTTTTAGTGGTAACTGATTCACCCCTCCCCTCTTAGTTACTCCTCTTATATTTCCAACAACTTGGTACCCTGTAACCAAATGCAACAAAATCATCATCAATTAGCATTAGAAAAGATGTTGAAAAGTTTCAAGATATGTTCCACTTTTGTTGTATTGGTGAGTGTGTTATATGCATATTAGTATCTATAGTGTTATAACAACTTTAAGAAGACTAAGACTGGCATGTTACCAATATGGTTGTGATTAGCAAAGATCAATTTTAGTGAATGAAGATATTACACATTTCAACAAAGGAAACACAACATTACTTTTAATAACATCAAAACGTAGAATGTAGCAATACTCAAAATAAAGAACTCAACGATAAAACTACAATGTAAATAGTGAAGAATCATTGTCTATAGACACTAAAGCATCCATATGTCTTTGGCTTCTCTCCATCCCATCCAAAATAAGATTCAACCACTCTTAATCGAGAATGCATATGCAACAATGTTCCATATGCATGGACAGTAGGTGGAGCTGAAAAAATGCACCACATTTACATTACTGACATGTATAAAAAATGCAAACATGTTGCACTTTTCAGCTCCACCTAATCTCATATGCATATCAATTGAGATTTCATATATAACTAGGGCCTCTTTCCACATTTCTTGAAACCAAGAGATTGACTCAATTAACATCTAATTATATATCCATTAATTTGGTCCACTTGAGCATAATATTTTAATTTTTCTTTGAAACATAAATAGTAAATGATATGCAACATATTAATTTCTAATTTCTCTTAAAAAATTTCACTAACAAGATCAACTCACAGATAGAAAACAAAGTGTCTGATGTAGATGCAATGAAGAGTTTAAGACTTGCTTCAATTACTTTAGATACCTATGAAATAGAAATAGAAGACAAACAAATTATCAATATTAATTGCAAGATTTTCAACAAGGTATGTAAAGTCATCATAGATTCGGGTTACATTCAATGTGATAGACCTAAAAATGTATAAAGGGCCCATTACATCCATCTCACAAGTAGATTCATACCTCTCTCAAGTCATCGACAAGTTGCCAAAGCAAAGAGATAAACCCCTTGAAGCTGAAAAGATTCTTATTTGAAGGATTGGGAAACAAACAAGATACAAGACATACATGAATTACCTTATCAAGTGGAATGAAAAACCCAATAATGAGGCTACTTGGATCCCTTAAACTAACTTCAATAAGAGAGCAATCAATCCTCAACTACTTACCCAAGTTGTCCCATAATAATTGATTTCTTTGTGGGGTAGAATGGTGCACGAGCACTGTAATTTTGGCTTGCAAGACTCAATTTTTTGTCATAGTTATGGAATAATGGTTTCTCAATAACCTAAGTGTGTGGTTTTACCTAAATATTTGGTTTATATTGCATCATGCATTCATTTTCTTTGTCAAACTCTCAAAGAGCTTCCTAGGTGGTCAGAGGTGGTCAAACAACCATAATATGGTCACAAGCATGAAGAAAGGTGGAGTGAGGTGTAATAAATTCTGAAACACAATAAGATTTTTCCTCCATTGGTGGCAAGGAAGCCAAAAGTTGTCACTCAATTGTCAACTTTTTAAAAGTTACAAAAATTAAAAAGTTGCAATGTTACAACTTTGGAAAATAGGTAGGATGTTTGAAATAATAGTCAGTTTTCACCTTCCTTAATTTTGTAATCATCTTGAAATCATATATAAGTCTTTTCAAAGACAGTTGTATGGGTTGGAGACAAGAACTTTCTCAAATTGAATACCATATTGAGTTTTTAACAGTAAAAATGTTGTATTCGCCTGTTGTTAATGTGTTTTTGTGATTGAATGGGAAATTTTATTATAAATATTAGTTAGATATTATTTTTAGCATTGTTCTTGTTCAAGTATTTTTTCCCCTCCATTGAGTTTTGTATATATTCCATTTAATTTGCTAAGTGCTACCAATTTTTCCTTGTAATTGGACAGGTTTTACAAAATGTAGTCTAACTCTTATCACCATGGTTGAAAACTCATGAAACCTTGGATAAAAAAAGTAGACTTGGTGTAATTTAAGATGCAAAAGATTGGAGTTAGTGATAGTCAGTTTGTGAATTTTTCTAGTAAGCCCTAGGTAGGTTGATGATCAATCCTCTTAGAGATTAATGAAGAAATGTATCTACCAAATGTGTACAAAGCAAGATAATTGCATGGTTTCCTTTGTAGATGAAAGAGAAGTGAAAGTAGTTCCTTACATAAAAAGGGTAAGGTTCAAATAATCCATCAAAGGGTGTGACAAATTCATTTGATGCATACAACCAAGAAAGGCTTCAAAACCATTAGAAACCCTCCATTTTGGGATTTGTGTTGTACAAACAGAGTTGGGAAGTCAAACCTATAAAATAATATACAATGTCAAAATGGGTATCCTAAATGGTGAATATTTTGGTAGGTTGTTAAGAAAGTTTGCAAATTAAAGCCCAAAAACCTTGTGTAGAGGGCTAATTACAAAGGGCTACTAGGAAGTAACCAACCAATTTAGAAATCAGTAGAGAAAAGGGAGTTTGGGGTCATTTCGATTATTCATTATAGATCAAAACCAATTTTTTTAGACCTTATTGAACTTCCTCTAAGACCTTGAAAAGAAAGGAGCAAGTTCAATCAATTTAGGATAGAGAAACCATGTTGGGAAAAGAAGGCAATTTTTGGGTGTTGTAAAGGGTCTCATTATAAAGTTGAGAAAAGTGTGTTAGGTGGAGTTTGGCAATGATCAAAGGACTAAATTAGAGATGTATACGTTAGCATGGAATAAATGACATTTGTTAGTGACTATAGTGAAGTTCTCTAGTCACTCGATAATGGGACCATATATTGTTGTTTAGTCTTGATAGGTTTAGTTTGTGCTTCACTTGGTTTTGAGAATCCTTTCATATTCTCTACTTAACAAGGCCAACCACATGAAGGTGGAAGCTCATTTGGCCTCTCATCCCCTCCTATAATCACACTAAATTCCCCATTAACAACTAAGTAAATATTTCATTCATTCATTTAAGAACTATATCATTTGAATTATTATAATCAAATAACATTCATTAACATGAAATACAATTAATTAATACGTATAAACATTCATCAATGATTTGTGAACACATCAATCATTATATTCACATATCATTCATTAACATGACATATAATTCATTAATACATATAAACATTCATCAATAATTCATGAACATGTCAATCATTATAATCACATAACAATATTCAATAACATGACATAAAATTCATTAATAAGAAACATTCATCAAGAATTCATCAACACATTCATCACCAAACAAGGTTTTTAACATTTTTTTCTTCTATTTTTTTTTCTTTTGTCGAAGTTAAAGGCTAATAGGCATGTTGTGACTATCTTTGGCATTCTCATGTGGCTCTTTGGTTATGATCTTATGACATTAGGCTTCCTCGTCTTTTTTTTAGGACAAGGCTGATGCGCCTCTGCAATAAGAAATAAATGGGTTTAATTCTAATTTTTTTAAAAATGTTATAAGTTTTTCATTAATCTAAAGAACATAACATGGATTTTTCTTTACCTAATAGTGCTAGAACATCTACTACCACATTTTGTTCAGTCCCAACCTCAACATGCTCAACACTAACATCACTCTCGACTTTGTCCCCATGACATTTTGCATACTAAAAAATATCACATAGAGGTTACACCAATTGCAATTTAAGATGTTAGATATTATTAGTAATTACATAATTAATTTTCAATAGAAATTGAATATGTACCTCTATCATTGTGATGCACATCAGGGCTTTCATCATGTGTAGGATTTGTGCCTTCATCATCATGAGTAGGATTTGTGCTAGGAGTAGAAGGATGCAGTGAAATATCATGCACATTGTTATCATTGTTTGAAATTGACATCAAATAGATTATTTCTCATGAAGTTATCAATTTTTGTTATTATTCATTAGGCCTATTTACCTGTGTGTGAACTAATGCACTAGAATCTTCTACATCTCTTTGGCCACTGGAATCTGTACAGTGGCAGGAAACCATTGCTTTATAGCCTTGCTTGAAGCCAATTTCTTTTTCCTCTTCTATGGTGCAATATTAAATTCAATGCACTACATTTTTTTGCATAATATCACAAATATTGAAAGTATTTCTTATTTTTAATTATATATAAAAAAATTGATACGAAATTTCATTTACTGCTACTTACAAGTCATGAGTGAATTTTCATATATCCACTAGAGCCAAGATGGTGATGACCAACCTTATCTTTTCTAGCTTGTCTAGTCTTTGATGTGTCCTGCATCTTATATATGTATACTTTGAAATAGGTTAGGTTATATAAATATAAAGATCACTAATTTGTGCATAATAACATTAATACTACCACATACTTATTTTTTTCAGGTGGTGGGTTAATTCCTTTACTTCTTAGTCTTATCTCTTTTGTATCTTCAATGATTTCATTCTACTCTAGCTCTCAAACCAGAGGAGGATGCTTTTACTTTAGGTTGATCTTTAGAGCCCTTCTGTATTGGTCTTTTATAGTCTTTAGATGTTTGGAAGCTTTTTTAAGAATTTGGACTCTATTCAAAATATTTTGACCAAAGAGATCCTCTAGAGAATTTATGAGCCGATTTTTTAATTTAGGGCCTTGCTCATTCTACCTTTCAACAAAAAACAAAATTTTTAGATAAAAAAATTAGTTCAAGCTATGTACCTTTAATATATTACAACAAATGGATGAATAGAAAAATGTAGCAACCAATTATATGAAGCTACATACCTTTTACATAATATAGGAAAAAAAGACCATTTCCTGGAAAATCATCATGAGATCATTAGTCAAAAATGATTTATGAATAAGTAAACTACAATTACACTCTAAATAATTACAATTTTAAAGTACCCAGAAGCTTAGGCAATTTTAAGGAAATTTGATGCAGAAGCATCCTAGGTTGCATTGTTATCCTACATGTTTCTTGATTCTTAGATGCTACCAAGTTCCTTGTTGTTGCCAAGCTCTTAGTTATTATTGATATTTTAGTTGATGCCAAGTTCGTAGTTGATGCCAAGTTTTTAGTTGATGCTAAGTTCTTAGTGGTTTTCGAGTTCATGGTTGATGCCAAGTTTGTAGTTGATGTTGAGTTCTTAGTGGTTTCCAAGTTCATTGTTGATATTGAGTACTCTGTGGTTGCCAAGTTCATGGTTGATACCAAGTTCCTATTGGTCTCAAGTTTGTGTATGTGTCAAGTGTTGCCGAGTGCCAGTTTTTCCTTGGTCCTTTTTTGACTAAGTTATCTATGTCTGGTTCTAGTTTGAGCCAACTTTGTACATTAATATTTAATATTTGTTGTGAGTCAACTTGTGGCTTGGTTATGCATTTAATGCAAGGGTAATTTGTAATGGGCTAACTTGTGACTTTGCATGTATTTAAATGGGTCTTGGGTAGAGTCTTAGGCATGATTATTGGATGGAGAAAGAGTAAGAAGTAGAGTTAGGATGCAAATATCATCATTGAAGATCAATTCTAAATTTTAATGTTGGTTGTAACCTAGAAGGCTTCATAGTCAAGCATCTATTTGGTAAATTTGATGAATCTATAAAGTGATTTTCTCTTCTATCTCCTTTGGTTGTTGTCTCTGTGTTGTGTTTCTGCTATGTTTACTCTTACAGGTGGCTTTGGTAGCTTGGTGTACCTTTGACCCTAGCCTCCATTGTCCCTCCTTGCGTTGAGGGTATTAGAGCTTGAGGTTTGTCCTTGTGGAGATTGGATTGTGTAGAACCCTAATTTTATTTAGTTGTAGGGCAAAATATTTGAGGATTTGACCTACAACTTGCAAAGGGTTATGATCTTGTAGAAACTTGATTGTAAAGATGGTTCAAGGTAGAGGAAATGCTGACAATGTTGTATTGGATAAATTGAGACAAATTGTAGCTAGATTAGATAATGTAGAGACAACCTAGAGGAGAGAAACACATCTTGATGATGAAGCAATAACACCAAACTCTATTCTAGAACCTGAAGAGGATCAAGATGAGGCAAGGTTGTTGGGAGTATTGTCTAGAGAAAATTCAAATCCTACTATAGAAGTTGTTCCTTATGATGGAAAATTGGACACAAATGTTCTATTGGATTGGATCTCTGATATGGATAATTTATTTGAGTATGAAAACACTCCTAATAATAGGAAGGTGGAAATTGCAGTTATTAGGTTGAAGGGTCATGCCTCACTATGGTGGGAGAATTTGCAAACTGATAGACAAAAGAGAGGAAAGGAGAAGATCAAGACTTGGCCAAAAATGGTGAACAAGGTGAAGGACAAGTTCCTTCCTATTGATTACCAAGTTATGTTGTTGAGAAAGATGCAAAATTTGAGACAACGAGACATGACTATGAAGGATTATACCATGGAACTTTATAGATTGGACATCAGATTTGGACATGTGGATGATGATGTTGAGAAAATTTCAAGGTACAAAAATGGATTGAGATCTAGAATTCAAGATGAAATAATTTTTCTGAAATTGGAAAATGTGGAGGAAGCATATCAATATGCCTTGGAAGTGTGAACAAAGATAAAGAGGTAGAGGTGGTAGATTCCAGAGCGATAGAGGTAGATCTTATGGAGAAGGTGGAAATTTTGACAAATCTATACAAGATAAGGGAAAACTTGAATAGAAGAATGATGGAAAAAGCAAGACCGAGTGGAAAGTTGGTGATTCTTATTGAGGAGGTATTGGTTCTTACCAAGAAAGAGGTAATTCATATTCTAGAGGTCATTTTCATGGTAATTGTTTTAGATGTGGTAAAGAAGGGCATAGATCCTTTGAGTGTAGATCCTTTGAAAATGGGAAAGATAGCATAAATTCTATGGTTCAAGGAGACACTAAGGGTTCACCGAGTGGACCTGAGGCTGGAGAGAATCTGATGGTGAGAAGAACCTAATGTAGTAAGAGAAGTGATGAAGAACTTGTCCTTGAAGAAGTCTTTTTCAAGACCAGATGTAAGATGGTTGGAAAATGTTGCAAGGTGATCATTGACAATAGAAGCTCTACAAATTTGGCATCAAAAGAATTGGTTACAAAGTTGCAATTGCAAAGATTGAAGCATCCTATACCTTATCATGTTTCATGTATCAAAGATGAGCATAAGGCAATGGTAAGTAAACAATATTACACATTATTTTGATGAAGTTCTGTGTGATATTATGATTTTTATCATATTTTTTGGGTAGACCTTGGAAATATGATAGATATTTTATACATGATGAAAGATTGAATCAATATACTCTTTGGGTGAATGGGAGAAAGAAAATATTATTACCTTTGATTGAAAGTCTAGATGAGGTTAATCATACTACAATAAGAATTTGCATGGTTAATGGAAAGAAATTTGAAAAATAAATGAAGAAGAATCAAGTTTGTTTTTCTATAATTCCTAGGAAGTCAAGTTGTACTATTAGCAATTAAGTGATAGAAAACAATGATGTCTAAGTAATAACTAGTAATTGTCGAGCAACATAAACTAGTAGAAGCTGAGTACCAGCAGAAATTAAAAATTTGTTGAATGAATATAAAGAAATTTTTGTAGAAGATATTCTTGATGGTTTACCTTCAATAAGAAGAATAAGTCATTGTATGGATCTGATTCTTGGAGCTAGTTTTTCGAATAAAGCACCATATAGATTGGCACCTACAAAGAATGAAGAACTTAACAAATAAGTGCATGAGTTGATGCAAAAAGGTTTAATCAGAGAAAGTTTGAATCCATGTGTTGTACATGCTATATTAGCACCTAAGAAGAATGGAGAATGGAGAATATGTATTGGTTCTAGAGCTATTAATAAGATAATAGTGAAATATAGGTTTCCTATGCTGGGGACATATGAAATAATGGATTGTTTGACTAGAGAAAAGTATTTTACCAAGATTGATTTGAAGAGTGGTTATCATCATATCAGAATCAGAGAAGGTGATGAATGGAAGACTTCTTTCAAGACAAAAGATGGTTTGTATGAATGGTTGGTAATGCCTTTTGGTTTGACTAATGCACCTAGTACTTTCATGAGGTTAATGAATGAGGTTTTCAAGAGATTTTTGGGTAAGTTTGTGATTATATATTTGGATGATATTATGATATTTAGTAAGGCTAAGGAAGAACCTCTTGAGCATGTTAGACAATTATTGCAGAGATTGAAAGAGGAGAAGTTGATGATTAACTTGAAAAGGTGTTCTTTTATGCAAGAGGATATTGTGCAATTGGGATTTGTAATTTTAGCTGATGGTTTGAGAATGGATCCTAAGAAGGTTAAAGAAATTTTGGAATGACATACACTTGAGAATGTGGGTGAGGTAAGATCATTTTATGATTTGCATAGTTTTTATAGGAAGTTTATAAATAATTTTAGTTTTGTTTGTAATGCTAATGCTATGACTGAGACAATGAAAGGAGACAAAAAGGATTTCAAGTGGACACATGGAGTTGATAACAATTGAGACCTTGAAACAAAAGGTTGCTAAGTTACCTATATTGGCTTTGCCTGATTTCAATAAAGTTTTTTAAGTTGAATGTGATGAAAGTGGTAGTACAATAAGAGCTGTCTTGAGTCAAGAAGGTAAACCTGTTGCTTTCTTTAGTGAGAAGTTGAATGATGCTAGAAGGAAGTATTCTGTGTATGATCAAGAGTTTTATGCAATTATTCAAGCCTTGAAGAAGTGGAGGCATTATTTTACTCCTAAGGATTTTGTATTATATACTGATCATAAAGATTTACAATACTTGGGAAGTCAACATAAATTGAATTAGAGACATATGAAATGGGTTGAGTACTTGCAAAGTTTTACATTTTTATTAAACATAAGAGTGGAGTCACTAACTAAGTTTCTAATGTATTGAGAAAAAGGCATTCTTTGTTGATTGATATAAAGGTTGAAGTTCTTGGTTTTGATGAGATGAAAGAGTTGTACGATACTAAGCTTGCTTTTTCTGAGGCATGGAGAAAGTGCAGATAAAAAATCTATCAAATCACATGAGTAAGTATGATAAGACATTTTGATTTTTCTGAGGCATGGAGAGAGTGCAAAGAAAAAAAATATCAAATCACATGAGTAAGTATGATAAATCAGAGTGGTGGATTGGTTGGACATTTTGGAATTGATAATACATTGAGTTTGCTGAAGGATAAGTATTATTGGCCACAGATGTATAAGGATGTTCAAAAATTTGTAAAGAGTTGTGAAGTTTGTCAAGTTACAAAAAGAGTAAGTCAGAATACTATTTATATACACCTATTTTTATTCTTGAGAAACCTTGGAGTGACATCAATATGGATTTTTTTCTTGGATTACCTAAGACAAAAGGGGGTATGATTCTATATTTTTTATTGTGGATAGATTTTCTAAGATGGCTCATTTCATACCATGTAAGAAGACATCAGATGCCAAGCATGTTGCTGAGATTTTCTTCAAATAGATTGTTTTATTGCATGAATTATCAAGAAGTATTATTTCTGATAGAGATAGTAATTTTTTTGGTTACTTTTGGAAGATTTTGTGGAAGAAGATGGGTAATTATCAAGAAGTATTATTTCTGATAGAGATAGTAATTTTTTTGGTTACTTTTGGAAGATTTTGTGGAAGAAGATGGGTACTGAGTTGAAGTTTAGTTCTACATTCCATCCATAGACAGATGGATAGACAAAGGTTGTGAATAGAAGCTTGGGTAATTTATTGAGATGTTTAGTTGGGGATAAACCACCTAATTGGTGGTTAGTGTTGACACAAGTTGGGTTTGCATATAATAATTCTATGAGTAGGAGTATAGGGCAAACACCTTTTGAGATTTTTACTGGAATGGAGCTTAGAGGAATATTTGATTTGAGGGATTTTGCTAGTGAAGGAAAGAGAAGTGTTGTTGGGGTAGAATTTGTCTATTTTATGGATTCTTTGCATAAGGGAGTGAGTTTGATGTTAAAACAAAGTAATCAGAAGTGTAAGGAGAATGCTAATAAGTCCAAAAGACATTATGATTTTAAAATTGGTGATAAGGTGATGGTTCATTTGAAGAAAAGTAGATTCCTAGTGGAACATACAATAACCTAAAGATGAAGAAGTTTAGACCTTGTAAGATCTTGAGAAAGTTTTACAATGGTAATGCTTATGAAGTTGAGTTACATGATGACATGGATATATCTCTTATATTCAATGTTGCTAATGTGTATAAGTACCATGAGTCAGAGGATGAAGTGGTTCTATCAGATGATTATCCTAAGAGGAAGATTGAAGAGGTTGAATAGGTATTGAATCAGAGAGTTGGTAAAAGTACAAGAGGAAAAGATTACAATGAGTATTTGGTGAAGTTGAAGAATAGATGAGTTGAAGGTGCTACATGGATTTCTCAATCTGAGTTGGATTCAACTCAAGTTGTGACACATGCATGATTTAGGAGAATAATTTTTTTCTACCCTAGTTTTCTGATGCAAAAGAATCTTGGGTTGCATTACTATCCTGCATGTTTCTTGTTTCTTAGTTGTTGATTTCCATGTTGCTCCCAAGTTTGTAGTTGATATCGAGTTAATAGTTGATGCAAAGTTCTTAGTGATTGTCGAGTTCATGGTTGATACCAAGTTCTCTATGGTTGTCAAGTTTTTGGTTGATGCTAAGTTCCTATTGGTGTCGAGTTCATGTATGTGTCAAGCATTGTCAAGTGTTAGTTTTTCCTTGGTCCTTTGATTGATTTGTTTGTGTTTTCTTCTAGTTTGAGCCAACTTTGGGCATTTGTATTTAATATTTGTTGTGAGCCAACTTATGGCTTGGTTGTGCATTTAATGTAAGGGTAGTTTAGAACATGCCAACTTGTGGCCATGCATGTATTTAAATGGGTGTTGGGTAGAGTCTTAGGCATGATTATTAGATGGAGATAGAGTAAGAAGTAGAGTTAGAATGCTAAGATCATCATTAAAGATCAAGTCTAAATTATAATGTTGGTCATCACCTAGAAGGCCTCACAACTGGGCACGTATTCAATAATTTGATGAATCTATAAAGTGTTTTTCTCTTCTATCTCCCTTGGTTGTTGTTCTCCATGTTGTGTTTCCACTGTGTTTACTCTTGTAGTTGGCTTTGGTAGCTAGGTGTGTCTTTGGCCCTAGCCTCCATCATCCTTCCTTGCATTAGAATCACATCTTTCTTAGCCATAAAAAATGATGCCTCCAATGATCTAGTAGAAGTAACATGAGCTACTCCAAGAGAGGCTAGTAAATTATAACTAGTACAAGTATCTATTCTATCATCACGAGAAGGTGTACTTGATAGTGCACAAAGTTAATCAATGTCATACTATGATCAAACAAACAAGAAAGTATAAATCAAATAATAATTAACACATAATAAAATGTAGCACAACAAGTATTTACTAGCTCTAGTTGCAACAGGTGTGGAAGTTTGCATGCTCCTTGTTGTCGTTTCCATAGTTAGCAATCTTGGAGTGCTGGCTGACCTCATAGAAGAAGGCATATGGATGTCATCAAGACTTGAAAAATAATCACACACACACACACACATTGTATTATATTTTTTAAAATATAGATTGCAAAAACATGAAAACAGTAATATAAAACTATCAATAATAATCATGAAGAAAATATTGTCCCTTCTAATGATTGAAAATTGAAATCACATAACTATAGGAGCTACATTGGTACCCTTGTCAGGTGGAACAATTCAGTAAGGTCTCAAAAATTCTTGTAACAACACATACATATTTTGGTTCATGATCCATAAATTAGTATAAAACATAAAGCTTTATTGAATTATTGTCCTAGATAAAGATTCATTGTTGCTTATTTCCAGACAATGCGCTCTCTAACACAATTCATTTCTTAAACCCTCTTTCTCTTGGTTGTATTTGGATCCATCACAAGTGCAAGGATTTGTAGATTGATGCCTTTGAGGCTCTTTTTACACATGTTTATAGGGTCACTAGTATATGCAATATCATCATCACATAATACTATGGATGTCATATCAGCAACTAATTTCTATTGTGTAAGATGTTCTTTTCCCTTTCCCTAAGTATCAAATTGTGACAAAAACATTAGTAAAACAATCAAAACAAGTCCAAAACCTTAACAAAAATAACATAATGATATGATATTTTGAAAAATTACAATTACACAGTTTTTAATACAAAATGTTTACTTGCACTGAAGAAGGGGTGGGAGAAACACCCCTGCCTCTATCATCTGATGGATTGACTGTGTTACCCTGTGACAAAGAATATATATAAAAACATCAACATAATGAAAGGAATAGTTATCTTAGCAAAAAAACTTATTTATAAAATGGTATATTGTATATTGGAGTTATAATTGGAACTAATTAGTTTAAATATTACATATATAGTACTTACAAGTCCCATGATAGTAAGTTTCTTTGTATCTATGCGATTCATATTGTAATCTATTAGCAGCCCTTCCCCCAAATTTATTGATTTTATCGCACATAGAAAAACATGATTTCCCTCGTGCACCTTAAAAATGCAATTGGTTTGTTATTAGTTGACCCAAGACATGTACTATTTATAAACCTGCAATGTTCCTTGTTTCTTTTGGCCTTCCATCAATGTACACAACAAGTCTTTTACTTTGATCATTTTCTTTCTATTGTAGATAATTGGTGACAATGCATACCTACACATACTTTTTTTATATTGAACTATCCACATCCAATTATTGTAATTGTAAGAAGGCCCTACATACTCCATCAGTTCAACAACTTTTTTATAATTGACCTTTATGCCATCCATGGAAAATAGGCCCAAATAATGTAATAATGATGGAGCTATGCAATATATCATCTTGTTAACACAAAAATTATTGTTAATTAGAGCTAATTCCTTGGGCACCCATTCTTTTTGAAGATATGAGTACCTTAAGAGAACCTTGATATTGCCCTTTGTCTCATCATCATAAGTACATGACCCCCCTTGAGTAAGGAAAAATTACATGCATTTATTGAATTTTCTTTTAATATTTTGACCTCTAGTTTGTCTCTCTTTCATAGACCTACTACATGTTTCACTATCCTCTTCTATTCCCACATTTCCCTCACCCAAGGAAGATAAATCTGATAGATACCTTTGGTGGTACCTATAGCCCATCAAATGAGAGATGTAGTTGAAGAAGCAAAATATTTTTTTATAAAATGAGGCTAATATTGAAGAAGTTTTCCTAAAGTTAATGTTGAAGGTAAAGAGAAAGCAAGCATATAATAAACTTATACCTCTTGATCCATGTCACTCTGTATGTTCCTCATCAAAGGGGTATAGTTTCTTGCATATGTAAATCATTTGTCTTAAGTTAATTACAATTTACATGATACTTATGATATAAATTACATATAACATAACATGAACAATATGCATACATCATAATCATTGTATACTTTTGAATTCATTATCTCTACAAAAAACATATTATAAGTAATCAACACCAAGAATTGAGCATTGTAACAAATATTTACACTTAATCAACACCTAATACATTTCCATTGATCATCTTCTTTGTCTATCTGATTATCATGAACATTGTCATTATCACCATCATCATCAAAATTGTCACAATGACCATCATCATCATCATCATCATCATCATCATCACTATGACCATCATCATCATCGTCATCACCATCACCATCGCCATCGCCATCGCCATCGCCATCACCATAACCATCACCATCACCATCAAGAACATCATCATCATTTCCACCACCACCATCATCATCACTATCATCACCACCACTACCATTATCAATGTCATCACCACCATCATGAACATCTTGACCATCATCATCATCATCTCCTTCTTCATCTACCCCATTATCATCATCTACTTCTTTGGTATCTTCTTCTTCAATCATATTATACTTTATCAATCTTCCTCTTCAATCGTGTCTAATGAAAAATGACCAACCCAGTTTATGTGAAATGCCAAAGTAAAACACTTACTCACATTAGCTTGAAAAAGCATAGGGTTCATTTTCAATTGGCTCAAATGATAATGTATTAATCATTTCAAATCCATTATCATGTTCAATAAGAGTTCTATCAAGATCTTTTTTATTTAGTCATAGCTTGTATCATTTGAAAATGAATAGAACTAGTTTGAAGGAATTAAAATGACACTCAATTATATCATCCAAAATTCCATAGTATCTATTTTCAAATTGTTGAGGATGCATGGCATTTCTAGACAAAATATTGGCAACCTCAAAGAGTGTAGTTATCCTAGAATCACAAGTTCTCTTAGTCTCATCCACCTTGTTTATACAAAATTTATGACCATTGTAGTACCTAGCTTTGTGGTGCTTGACTTGTTATTTTTCAAACATGTCAAAATTATGCATCCATCCATGAGTTGATATTAAACAAATGAGTCATGATAGATTAACTTATATGTACCTTTCCACCTCTTAATCCATTTGCTAGATCAATTATCATTAGCGTGACATTGGAATCTCCATTATGATGAGCTTCTTTAACCAATGAAGAATCAGCTTCCCATGCTAATGAACGAACATTTTTTTGAGATTGTTCAATCCATACCAACATCCAATCAAGATTGTTTGCAATATACAATTGAAGTGCATCTCAGTAATGAGAAATTGTATAAAATAAATAGACTAGTTGGAAACAAATTATATTGATAATGGATAAGAATTAATTAAGTACAATAACATCTTATAATTGCCTCTCACTTTCATCAATATTTTTTCCCCATCAAGTACTCCCCTTCAAACTTGTTTATGGAGTTGGGATCCCAAATGTGATCTACATGGATCTTTGATGCAAACTTGGGAATATATTCACTAATGTACACCATATATCCCTCGACCATGGAACCTTCAGGATGTGCTTTTTGTCGAACCAAGCCATTCAAAATTTTAAACTCCCTTTTAACCATCCAAATTGACCTAGTTGGTAGAACTCCACACAATTCAATCTCCTCAATTAGATGTATGAGGTAGTGTTCTTGTGCATTAAACAAAGTTGAAGGTAGACACTTTTACATAGCACATGAAAGCTAAGGAATTTTTCTCTTCCAATGCTTTATATCTTTTTTTATCAATTTCTTTAGATGACAACCACCTAGAAGATATTCATCACGAAAAAACATATTAATGAGACTCTACAAAAAATTATTAATAAATTATAGAAAAATAAGAGCAAGACATTAAAAATAATATCTCTACAAAAAATCTAACAAATAATACTTCTAACCTCATGTATTTCCCAAGATCATATATATCTTGTTTGACACTCATGTTATCAAATTTGTGTGGGAGAGGTATAGGTAGACCATACTGCAATAATAATAAAATGATCTTTTCAATATATTGTAAAACATAATAATGAAAAGTACATGATGTTTTACAAATTTATTGTAAATAGAGAAGAGCATGACTTACCTTGAGGAATGTGTGCCAATCATTCATTTTCAACCCTCACCCAAAATCACCTTTCTTTGATATGAGAGTGCTTATGTTTGCAGAAAATCCTATGGGAAATTTATTATTTTTTATGGCTTCAATTATGGCATCAGTTTGATATTGTGTTAATAACCAAGGAATGACACTCGTATTAATCTAGTTTCCATTGCTATTTGATACAAGGAAAAATTTAAATGCATGATTGGATTCATCAATGTCATTACAAATTTTGACTAATTTTTATTTGTCACACTTTCCATCCAATATTTTCCATAGTTTCTTTGTTACATTCTTTCCAATATGCATAACATCAAACAAATGCATGATTGTGAGGTTCTCATAGTATGACAACCTACTAAATTGGCTAGGATAGCTTTTGAGTCCATTTGGAAGTAGCTCATCAATGCCTTGATGACCTTTATGAACATCAATTATATCATTACTAAACGAAAGAAAGTATCCAAATTTTTATTTCATACAAAAACCTGCACCAAATGCAATGACATTACCTCGACAATTCATTCTATTGTATTCCAACTTCCACATGTGAGTTGTCATTCTTCATGGCTTTGATGTTTTCTCTTCTTTCCCATTGAAAATATGTTTTTCAGTAATTCAATACTTATAATTTTTGTGGAGAAAGTGTTTATACTCATTGAACACCTGCTTTCCTAAACTTTTTGAATGTCAAGATTTAATCTTTGGACCATAGATTGGATGTGCAAATTTTTCCTTTGTTTGAAGATCTACAAGATTGTGTATAATTGGATGACATTTGTATTAGAAGATTCATATTTACAATTATCACACACAACTTAAACATACAAAAAAAATGCATTAGCGCTATTACATACCAAAAAAATGCTTCAACAATTTTACATACCACAAAAATGTGTTAGTCCAAGGGCATCATGTATTCTCCATACAAGCATTGTACGAAATTGAAATTGTCTTTCACCAATTGGTCTAGAGATGTCATACATAATGACCGCATTCTATAACTCCAAAAACTCATCAATCAAGGGCTCAATACATGCGTTCATATTTTCACTTGGTACTTACCTAATTGAATGAATATAAATAAAATATAACTATTATGGCCATTTTGACATTGTGTTTATAAAATAATTTAGATGACTATTAAATGTAAAAATACCTAGTACAATCATTGCCAACATTATGTGCTCCCTCTTTATGGACATCCAAGGAGGAATGTTGTCATTAATAACAAAAATAGACTAGACTGAGTAAACCGATCTCATCTCTCCAAATGGATTGACACCATCTACTACCAATGAAAGCTTCAGATTACATGGTTCTTCTTTAAATACTAACCACCTATATTCTATGTCCTTAAATGAAGAACCATCCATAAGCACTCACATTGTTAGTAAAAAGATTCATCCTTCATAAAGCAATACACAATATGAGTCAAAATGCCCAAATCGAAGAACAAAAGCTACTAACAATTGGATGAGTTATCATTGGTTGATAACTCTCCTCTGAATTGAGAGGTACAAATCCATCTTGAAAGATTTGCAAATGAATTAAACATCTAGATATAACTTTAACCTGAAGGTACTAAGGCATGCTAACACTTGCCTATAACCATGGACTGAGTGAGATTATCATAAATAAGAATAGAATAAGGAGAGAAAGAATAGACAATAGCCATACAAGAAAGAATATATAATAGCCATATGATTAATCATTCAACTGCCTTTACATCATAGAGAAATGAAGAAAACATAATATTATTCTACAACTATGAATAACCAAAGGACTAAATTCAAAATATAAAAGTAGTGACCACATGATCATCAACTATCCCAGAATTACATCTTCACACAACAAGATCTGACGAATATAATATATTTTTATTATGAACTCATAACAATAAATAATATGATTAACCTATCCCTATAATTACAAAGAAATATATAATAAGAAATTAATTCCTCTATTCCCCTATTATAATCAAAAAATAGTTCTTCCGAGACAACCTTCTCCCTTCTGAAAAAGAAGAACCCCTAAAATGAGAAACTTGCTCCAATAAATAGTCATTGTTACCTCTTACATCTCAAAGTTCTCTTTTAGTTCTAATAACCAATTCTTGGAAACCACTTTTCCCCTTTTCTTCCCCATAAATTCTTGTCATCCCTATTAATCCTCGACATCTTTAGATAATTTGCAAATGAAACTAAACTTTATTGAAGATGTGTGCTTCATATGATTTTATAATATTATTCATTAGCCATGAATTACCATGTGTCTCCTATTGAAAATATATATGATAGGCTAAGTTACTGAGAGGGGAGGGGTGAATCAATAACCAATAAAACTTAATCCTTTATTTACTAATTAATCCTTCATGTTTATTCTAATCTAATTGCATGCATGAAAAAGTAAAAGCATTAAAACATTCATAACACTTTGACACACAATATGGTAACCTAGAAACTTTCCAAATAGAAAGTAAAACTAGGCTGGGGATGATACCCACAAGCTTTAGTATTGTAGTATAAAGTAGGCCTATTAAGGCTTACAATGATCACTTCTAATGATCTGCCCTATTAGGAGCAATAAGGACTGCTAGGTCCACCTTGTAAAAGGATTTGCAAACATACAATGAAGTATGCACTCGGTAAAGAGATTTACAAAAGACTGTTAAGTATACCTTGTGAAAGGATTTAACTAATCCACTTGTTAGGATGTAACAATGGTTGATCTCTAATTTTCAACTTGATTTTCTGAATGAGATTTCATTGAGTGTAATGATCACCTTACTATGATAGATAAATCTTTGTTGTTCCTTATACTATTTTAGCCTTTTACTTCACACTTCTACTATTCAAATTTGCATCATACTCATGTCATTAAATCTTGTTTGGATGTGATACAATACATTACATATATACCAATCCAATTTACAAATAAACAAAGTCTGCTACAATACAAGTTTACACAAAATATAGAAAGGTTGGCCCAATTGTAGGAACTTGGGTTCTAAAGACTAGCTCGGTGAGGTTCTGATACTCAACTTCCACTGACAATGCTTGGCATCATCATACATTTGGTATATGTAGAAGCTCGATCCATACTGATCACTTCCAAGTAGTTTGAACTCGGTGTACACTGGTGACTTGGTGAATTTGGCATATAAACTAAGTCACTTGATTCACACTACATAGCTTGGTCAGTGTTATTACTATGAGTTAGGTATAAATCAAATCACTTGGTTAACACTGAGTGGCTTGGTCAACACTAGATTCACATCACTAAAAATGCAAACTCAATAACAACTGCACAACTTGGTTTGCACTAAGAGACTCGGTAAATCTTATGAAGCTCAATTTACACTGATAATCATCAACCTAGTGCAAAATGCTCAACACAAATTGAATACTATTCCTTGAACTCGGTAACAACTGTAGAACTTGGTAAAACCTAAAATATTTGGTTAACACTGTTAACTACACAATACAGTTAGTAGATATTATCTGTTTGAATAAGTGTGTGTCACTAATAACAAACTTGACTACAATGTAAACATCTCCATATGTCTAAAATGAACTTGGTTAATCATGGAATAATAGTCCAACCATATTATCTTGCCACCTACAATTATTGAGCTAAGTCACTCCTACCAATGAGGGATTTTGTGTCATGACTCAGATCTCCATATTACCATAACATGTCTATTTGATATTGTTCCTCCTTTTGAACATGCTATGGATTTAGGAATATGTGTATACATGTATCACTCAAGTTAAGATGTGATCTTTGAAGATGAGTTGCATTCATCCTCCCAAAACTACATTTGAGCCATGTTTTATTAGATTTCACATCATGTATTGGATTTATGCTTACCAAGCTCATATCTTTGATGAGTTTGATTTTATAGGAATTATCTCAAATAGTTTACATGCATCAATGAGCTTACTATCTTCACATCCATATTATTCTCTTTAGCTTTACTCTTTTCAAAGCCATTCGCAAATTCAGATCAACTATTATTAACTCCTTGTTCTTGACATCTAACTTTAACTTGGATGTTTGAATCTATCCCTATTCAAACACACCTTAGATTTATGTTTCATTTTCAATTACCATACCATTAGTCATGGTGAGTCACCAAGGAGGTCAATGATCTCAGGAATCCAACTTTCATACTTGATAAATCTCATTATTTTACAAAAATTGGGGATATTCCTCCTCTCACGAACTAGGAGAATGATTTATGTCCTCCCTTTTGTCTTGCGACTTAACAAGGAATTTCCTGAATAAATAAATTCATCATTTGAATATTTATAACTTGGTTGTGGTCATGATGAAATGTATTTCTACCCATCAGATGCTCATTTCACGGCTTATGTGAATTACCCAAGCTTCAGTCTTGTCTATATCTACACTTGGGATTCATTGAACAAGGTTCACCGTATCTGATAAG
Source organism: Cupressus sempervirens (assembly GCA_028749045.1). Lineage (NCBI taxonomy): Eukaryota > Viridiplantae > Streptophyta > Pinopsida > Cupressales > Cupressaceae > Cupressus > Cupressus sempervirens. The sequence continues at coordinate 661,826,902 of CM053791.1, forward strand.
TTGGAAGCATAGAAGCTTGATGGGCTGATATTAGGCACACATAGAGGTTCTCTTTATGCCTATTATAATTCCAAAAAAAATCATTTTTTCTTCCTTTAACTTGGGAAAGACTCACTGATGTTCTACTAGGGTCATGCTTATGTGTCTTCTCTATAAATAACGACCCTCGTACTACTGGTGCCTAGGCACTTTTTGAGGGGATATAGTTTTCCTTAATATCATGAAAGTTAATCTTGGTGGAGCCATATTTGGGAGGAAATCATACTCTATATATTTCCATCATTCTAAGCCAAGGGAACATTAAAAGAACTTGTATAATGTGTGAGTTCATGCTTAGTGCCAAAGGGCATCAATACTTCATGTAAGCACAAGAGAGGTTCAAAAAAATTTGCATTCATAAGGAGTGTCACCATGGCTTTAAAAGGTGGCTCATCTCTTTTCTTTAATTAAAACATGATGATCATCACTGTGATCCCTTATGTGGAAATTGGAGACAACAGTGCCAAACATTTTGTCAAATGTGTCACACACATTGTGTGTTCTCCCATACATAACAATGACTAGTTGGAGTCACAAATAATCAAACATCATGGGAGGAGAATTGGGTGTTTTACTATAACTCATTTGAAGGTTCTATTCCATCCTATGATATGCATTAATTGACATTTTCCATATACACTTCTTATATAAGGCCCATTAATAACTATTTGACAAAGCTTTGAACATGAGATTCTTTGATTCTAAATAAAAATTGCAAAGAAAATCTCTAGCCAAATTTGGCATTGTGAATCATGAACATAAAACCTGCACTTGTTTTCCATTGGTTGTACTGAGTTAAACCACCAAACTGTGTCTCTTAATTGTTGAATCTACACCTTAGACAATGCATGTTCAAATATTTGAACTTGATTTTGAATCTTTAACTAATCTATATTTCAAACTTTGAACATTGAAACATAAACTAAAACTTTGATTCTAAACCTTGAATCTGAACTCCTAAAGCATGAATTTGCATTTCTTCTAAATTAGTGAATCTGCATCTGAACCCATATTTCAAGCCTAACAATGGCGTATCTCTGAACTTGAACCTTGAACCTTGATTTTGCAAACTCAAAATTGAACCTCTAAATTGATGAAATCTTTTTTGAACTATGAACTTGAATGTTTGAACTTCAAGATTCAAATTTTTGGTTCAAAAAATCCTTAGAACACTATCTTTTTCACAAGTCATACTCTACAAAATTATTGTTAGCAATACAAGCCAACCACAACACTAGAAAGATCTATAAAAAAATTCCATTGGGTGAATTTATAAAGTTTGGAATATGGATGACTAAATCATGCTTACATGCATAATGTCATCTTGATTTCTATTGCGTGCATGGTAATCCATAAATTATGCCAAGCTAGTGCACTAGAATAATCATTGTAGACATGGAATAATGTGTATTTACCAAACAACCTTGTGAGGCACCTTTTTGGTTATCTGATGTTATCGATATCTACTAATGTGACAATCAGGGCATTGTGTTTCAAACTCATGTTGTTTATCATATATAATATGATCATTGGGACATGCATGTATTGTTTGATACTCCATGTTGGAATTACAATAGTAAAGGTAAACCTCAGAGGGCGGGGGGGAGAGGGGTGTGAATCAATGCTTTAAAATTTAATCCATAAAAATATTCACCACACATCCATCTCAGATATTCAATAACTAAAATTAAATACCATGCAAAGCATATACATCTAAAGCATGTAAACAAATTAGCATTCACACATACATGACACAATATATGATTACCTAGAAACCCTCCAATGAGAAGGTAAAACTGGGGTATGGATGACACCCACAAATCTTCACTACTTTAGTAATAAAGTGTATCCAATGAAGGTTACAATGTTTGAACATGAAACGTGATCTACCCTGTGAAAGGTCTGGCCTATTAAAAGCTTAAAAAGACTATTAGGTCTTACCCTGTTAAAGGATTTCAACACCCTATTAGAAGTGTGCCTAGTTAAAGGACTTCAACTCACAATTAAATAAGCATCTTGTTAGAAGATTTCAATACAACCTGCTAGGACTACTTTGTTAAGAGATTTAACTAATTCCCCTATTAGAATGTCTCAAAAATGATCCTACAATTAGCACTCTTTTTCTTGATGACAGATCACCTCTACATTGTTGTGTACTTGATCCTTCTTGATTAGATGTCTCTCTATTGTTCATTGTTTCCTTCCTCTGTTCACCTTTAACTAATTTTGTAATGTAATTCAGATCATAATACCTTGGTCACCATGAATGTCTTGTTTGTGCATGCAAACTCTCCTTGATCATTCATTCATTCCCTCTCCATTCTATTTGACATTAAAGATTTAGGGTTTTTCCTCCTTAAGAAGACCTAGGTGACTTAGGGTTAGGCATGAATCAATGACTATGATTCATCCATATTGCCACTTGAATCTTTTGTTTACTTGATTGGATGCATGCAATACATAGGTATTCATACTTAAGATTCATCCTTATCAACAAAATATCATAATTCAATCCTTAAGTTGACCCAAAAATAGTTTATATAGTAGTTTGTGCCAATACAAAAAACTATGTCAAAAGTGTGTTACTCAACATCTGAAGTCCTTGATGCTTGATACTAACTATGACTTCAATGTTGTCACTTGGCATCTAAATGACTCGGCATGTACTACTTACTCAACTCTTGAATCACTCGACACACACTGTCTGCTTGGCACTTGAGCGACTTGGCATATGAGTAACTTGGCATTCATTGTTTACTCACATGCTCTAATTTACATGTTGTGCTTGGCATATGTTACTTGTTCAAAATGATCTAAGTAAATGACTTAAGTGTATAGACACTCACTTGTCAAAACCATTCTGAGATTGACAATCTCCCCCTTTGACATAAGTGTCAAAAAAACTTGGTCATACATTAATACTCTTATTCTTACAAGCATAACATAAATGATTATTTGGTTTCTATACAAAATGCCAAAATATCAAAATTTTGCAACATGACTTATACCTCAAAATATTATAACTTGCCCTGAGTTAATTGATCTATTATGTATTGTACTTTGTACCAAAATATTTCTCCTACTGAGTAGATTTTCCTCAACTGACACTCTTTCTCTATTTTCTGCTTGCTTATTTTCCCACTTGCTCTTACTCCCTCATTCTTGCTCCCCCATTATTGCTCCCCCTTTTTGACACTAATGTCAATGGGTTATACATTAATAGTGTTTTTGTCCAAAAAGGATTTGTGGACCTCAAGTATAATTTTAAGAGCTGCATCCTAATTATCACATGCTATCTCCAAAGACTTAATTTGGATGGCCAGCTTGAAAGCAAGGTGTACTAAGCCATCTAATGTAGAAATATTGGGGTCTTTCTTCATAAGTGTTTCTACATAGCCTAGCTCCTTGTGTAAAATCTCCACATGAGGAGTCAATTTAGACTGGATGTTGATCATTTTAGCCCTTATGTTGGCTTCATCTGCTTGTAATGATGCTAACTAACTTTGGGTTTACAAGAGGATCCTAAAGTGTTTTTCACTTTGTGCTAGAGTCATGGGTCATTTTGTATCAGGTGACTATATTTAACTCTCCAACCTCAGAATATCATTCCTTATCTCTTGTGTGAAGAGTGTAGGATTACACAGTTTAGTGTACAGAGAGAAAATGTTCTCGAGTACCTTCTTCACACTATCTATCTTAGTTTTCAATGCAACCTATGTTAGTGCAATTTTAGTAGATATCTTCTCATTTACTCTATTTTGAAACTTCTTTTCAGATTATTCTTATAGTTTGACATTAGTATCTACGTTTGTGTCATTCACTCTTTCTACCATATTGGTCAATTGTTCAATGATTAGCTTTGTTTCATTTGGAGTAGGCATATTGAATGCATCTAAGAAAATTTCTTTGATCTCAATCAAAGCTTGCTTCTACTATGTTCCCTTCTGAACAATTCTTGATGTTTCTTTCTTGCTAGGGATTCTTGTAGTATACCCATCTACTTAATTGTTATTGCTACATAATCAAACTTGGGCCATACAATTTCTTAATCTAGGATAACATCTCCATAAGTAATTATCTCTTCTACCTTAGATGAGCTAGGACTTGGCACTAAGAATTGAAATAGTGTAGGATCTATGCTTGGCCTTTGAAGAGTTTTACTGGAAGGAGTTCCCAATTTTGGTAATGTCACCAATGCTTGAATTGCTACTAGCTCCTTCAGCTTGGGTGTCAAATGTATCTCTTCAAACTTGTCCTTTTCTGCCTCTTTTATTTTAGTCGCACCTTGATCTTGTGTTGGAGGTGCAAATGCATCTACCTAACCTATTTGGCTTTGTGTCCCATCATTTACTGGTGTTTCCACCCTGTCTTCTCCAACTGTCTCAACCTTGTCTTTTTTAGGTTCTTGTACATTTTTTGAGACTAGAGCGCCTTCCATGAGTGTACTGACAATGCAACCTATTGTCTCCTTCCTTTGATATACAACTAGGGGTTCCAAAGGTTGTAAATTTTTGACTTGAGGAGTGAATGTAGGTTTCTTTTGTTTTCACTTCCTCCCTTGTAGTCATAGACTCTAACTTTTGAAGTTCATCTACACTTACCAATACAAGTTTGTCACATAATTTGGACTCTAGTGTAGATTGGATAAGTATCCTTTTCCAATATTCCTCTATTAGGGGATTGATGTTTTGATCAATAGGATCAGTAACATCCTTTACTGTGATAGTTTCAATGTTTGCACCTATCACCTATGGAGGGCTAGCACTCAACATTTTGTATCTTGTAAACTCTATTATGGTTTGTGCTCTTCCTCAACTATTTCCTAATCACCAATATTCATATTAGTGCCTCCTTCAACTGTACCTTGCTCATTTTCATCTTCTACCTGAATAGGTTCTTCTTAATTATCTCAGGTTGTGGCTAGTCCATATGTAATCTTCTATATTTGCTTGGACTTTAGTACATCATTCTCTCTATTGTTCTATAATATGCTAAATGTGCTATACTTAGGTGCAAATCTCACAGTATATTTCTTTATGGATTTAGACATTTGTGCCTTGCTAAGTTTTGGCATAACTTGAGCAAGGGTTGTCTCCCTAATTTGCTTCTCTGTGTCTAAACAATAGTACCATTTTTGCTCAATTTTATCATATAAACTCTTAGGTATGGAGCTAGCAATTTCTAGAGGATCTTTCTTAAAAGTAGCCATCATGGAACATATTGCCTCCTCTACTTGATTCTTCTCTATCTTTCCAAGGTTATCAAATTGAATGTGAGAGAAACCTGGCAAATCAACATTGTTTGTAATGTTCTCACATAAATTATCTAGATCTAAGGAGGGACTATGACTCACCACTTGGAATTGGTTGTTGTCATTAGATTTAGTTTTCTCCTGATCAAATTCAATCTAAGCAGCATACTTTCTTCTTGGTCTTTTCTGTGCTCCACCTTCCTATTCTTTAGGCTTGGCTACCTCTTTAGGCTTTTGTGCAATGACTCTTGTACTAGCCCTTATGGTAGGTATTTTTGTTTTAGGTTGGCTTGGTTTTGCCACTTTCTTTGGTTTTTTCATTGTTTGTGTCTTTATCAGTAGGAATAGGTGCTTCCTCGACTTCTTCTGCCAATTCTATTTGCTCTTCTTGCTGATCCTCTCCCTGACCTTGTGTCAATACCAGTAGTGCTTTAGCTTGTTTGTCTTCTACTTCTTCTTCATCTTCCTCTTCTTCCTCTTCCTCGACTTCTTCACCAAATTTCTCTTCTAGTTTCTTTACCAATTTATTGTTCTTCCTTATTATAGAGGTAGTCTTCAATTCCATGGTGATCTTTGACTTGGCCAATTTATAATTACGAAAAGTTTGGGCTTCTTTGTCCACTTCTTCTACAAGTAATGTTGTGATTTTTGTAGATGCCTCATCAACATTGATCCCATATCCTAATGGCCTTAGCCATCTCACCCTAGGAATTGCTACTTGTACATATGTGTGATTACTGTCAAATAGAAAGAAAACATCATCATAATGTTTCTCCACTAGTGAAACTAGTATCCTTAATCTCTTCTTCATAGATTGTTGAGAATTTTCAATATATCTAGTCATTAGTGACTCAAAGTTGTTACCTAATTTTTCAATGAATTCTCCTATCTATACTGCAATTGATCTATTTGTCGTCCATGCAACCTTACCAAATGTAGGAAATGTTTTTTGTACATAGAAGAAACTACATACTAGAATAGATCCAAATTTGCATTAAGAACTCTTTGTTTTTTTTATTACTCCTAGATTTTCAATCAGTTGTTGCAACTGCAACTCAGCAAGATCATAAATATGGATCTTTCTTCACAATTTTATAGCCCATATCCACTGCAATGCAAGGTACATTGTTTAATATGCTTGAATGATAAAACTTGTTTGTTATTACCCTCACTGCAAAAGCTATCAAGGGATCTATGATTGTGTCAATTGTCATTCCCCTTTTGTTCTATACAACCCATGTGTTCTTTTCAATGACTTCCTTTGATTCACTTCTCATAGTCTTTGGCTGATCTAGGGTTGGATACCCTATTACCCTATGGACAATTTTCTTTGTGATTTTACCTGTCCCATTCTCTAACCATACTAAGCTATCATGAATTCTGCTTAAGACAATCCTAATCCACTCAATTTTGAAGACACTAAAAAAACCTAGGGCACAAGCCAACCCTTTCTTCTCAACAATATTATATTCTTCCTTCAATGCTCCATTTTCACATAGTCTTCCATATTCTTCTCTGATTTCCATGTCAACAATGCTTCCAATCTTGCAAGTGTAACAATTCTTGACATCTTGAATCGTCAAGACTCGTGGTGGTATCATAGACAATGCTCTAGAGGGATCTGCTTATACGCTATATCTGGGATAGCTTTGAAAATAGGTTGTTTGTTCTCATTGCTAATTAACTGAACATTTAAAACCTCTTTTCCCTCTACACATTTTGTTGTAGAAGAACTAGATTCCATTACATATATCTAGGGTTTTTGCAAAATTTGAAACTGTGTTACTCGGCACACGTTAAATATCTTATAAATCTTGATGAAATGGTGTCAAACAACCATTCAAATCTCCTACAAATGCTCAAATGAAATTCTCCATATCACCTTTAGCTCTTCGTGTTCTTTCTCAAATTCAAATGATGTTAAATGATCATAAATCAATCAAATAACCCTTAAAATACTGCAATTAATGCTAAGTGCTTACACAGTTGTAAGCTCAGCATATTTCTAGCTCACTTGGCATCCACATGTGTTTCATTCACTCAAAAATCATTATGAGATCGGCCTCAAATAACCAATTTTTTTAGCTTGGCATCCACTAACATTTTACTTAGCAACCATTAAATTCCTTTTCATCTCACAGTAACATGAAAAACTTAAAGATTTTTCCTTGATTTCTAATAACTCTTTGCATCTTTATTTATGCATATGTAATCTTTTCAAAACTAAATCCTTGGAATTGATGTGTATTGCCTGCCTCTAGTTTATATTTTTTTATTATTGCCGAACTCTTTTAGGCCAATTTTATGCTTGATGATTAGTAGTATTATCTTTCAGATTATCAGATATTATTTCATATTTAGTTGATTTTATTATGAGACTACTTGGTACTATCTACTTCATGTATGCATGATAATGATTAGTACAGTGATTTCAATTATTGATGATGATTAATTAGATGAATTATAATGCATGTTTTCTTGTGGATACTTACCCCATACTACATGTGTATGGTGTGCGTGTATATTTTCTTTATGCATGACATTTCTAATGTGGTTAAGGAAGGGATTTGTAGTCACCTGCTAGTCAGGATCTACATGATGCAACACTTCCTACCATTTCCTATTTAGTTTAGTATATATGTATTTGTACATGCATGGATTTTATGCAGATTGCAAGTACCAAGTATCGACTTCCTTGAATTGCCAGGATGAGCATACCCTATCGCAATATCTTAATGCTAAGAGAGGGGAGATAAATTCTTGAGTCCAAATTCTAACCTTTAAACCCATTTGTCCTAGAAAATTAGCACAAGTATCTGAGATAATTACCCTTCCAAATACATCGTATGATGTAAATTCATGATTATAACCGTAGAGTTTGATCTTGTATGTGGTATTTTATGATGGGTTTTTGTATTTTCGTCCTATAGGTCTTTGGTGATTTTTCTATTAATTAAGTCCAATTAAAAGATTAAATTAATGATTTCATTTAATGGAAATTATTATGATATTTTCAATATGTAATTATATTTAATTAATTGGGAAATTAATTAAATTAATTTAATTTAATTTAAAGATAAAATTATAGTTTAATTTTAGAGCATAATAATATTTATTTAATTTAATAATAATATATTTATTAAATCATTTGTAAATAAACACTAAATATTATTATTACTGAAGTTAATAAATATTTTATCAATTAACACTTCGAAAATAAATTAAAGAGTAAAAAAGATATTAATTTATTAAAGTTATTTAAAATTGCATAAAGTATGCATGAGATTAAAATATACTTAAAAGAGAAGGCAGGTAAGTTTAAATAAAGATATTTTATATTGTAATAAGCATGCATGAAAACATAAAAGAAAAGTTAATAAAGAGTTAAATAGTTGTGAGCAAGGAGTCCTCTCGGGTGATCGCACAATTAGTGCCCCAAATTTAGAAGAGAACTCCTTATCAGCAATTGAGGGTTCATTTTTGGGGGACTGAGAATTTTGGAGAAGGAATTTTCATAGAGAAGGTTTTGAGAGAAGAAATTTCTCTCACAATCTTTTGGGTGTTTGTGAATTTCGCATCAGAACTAAGTAGATTCTTGTATTTTGATCACCCAGTTAATTTCGTTATTTAATATTCCTATCTTCTTTGTGACTGTGAATTGTTTAGCCAAATCTCTTTATGATGAATCTTTCAGTATTGTATTTTGGAATTACCGGTATGCATGTTGATTTCTTCTATATACATAAAGATTAAAATCTCATAGAATCCTCGTTTAGTAATTTTACAAATTTGAATTTAAACTTGGAAGGATTTTGAATTAAAAAGGAAAATTTAAATTGAAAATTCAACTGGTTGGTCGTATTTTCCCTATCAGGGTATTGTTGGAACTTTTATTAAAAAAATAATTATTATTAAAAAATTATAATATGGGAGGGTTTTGTTTATAAAAATTTATTACAAAATAAAGTGAAAAAAAAAAGATCATTATTGGGAGGGAGTGAGGAATGTCCACACACCCCCGTACTGCCTGGTATATAAAGTCGTAGTAGTAGGCCAGACTGTCGGCCACAATAGCAGTCAGACCTACCACCGCAAGTCAAAGGCCAATGAGCCTTTTAAATATAAACGCATTGTAGATTATGCAAAAAAAAATTAATTAATTTTTTTTAAGTTATTTTTTTAATAATATTAAATTTTAAATTATTAATTTTATTAATAAATTCTATTAATATTTATAAATTTAATAAATAATTAATAAATGAATAATATAGTTAATTTATGTAATTATTAATTAAATGTATTTAATTAAGTTTAATCAATAATAGAAATTATTTAATGAAGTGTTGGATTTATTTTAATATTAATTAATGATATTGTATTTAATAAAATTGACATTATTTTATTTAAAAATAATTATTATTATTTTAATAATTTAAATTAATAATTACCCTTAAATTATTTTGAAAATTTTGACTTAAAATCAAATAGGGGTAATTATGCACTTTATTCAAATATAAGAATGGGTTAATTTGTAAGGGTAAACTGTGAGTTTTATCTACTTGAAACATACATTAAAATAGAAATAGAAACCTTACTGTTAACTCAACTATGCATCTTCAAAACCAAACCAAACTATGAAACTACTCTATTATTTGTATGTTGTCTATGCTTGGGTTTGGGTTGACTAGAGTGTTTACCAATTTTAGGATGTTACCAAAGGCTTGGGAGTTCTATGTTTGTGATATTATGATGTTTGATCTCGATCTTTAAAACTCAACCATGGTAATGTGTTTGGTATGCTCTATGATGAGTTTGAATTTATTGTTCGTTATTGCTTTCCTATGTTCTTGTGTGAAGCTAAGGTGTTTGTATGATTTGTTCTTGGTGATGTGATGTTTTGATTAAGTAAAAATAGGTTTTAAAGACCCAAAACCTTTTACAAAAAGTCAAGAGAGAAACAAAGAAGAAATCTTGGTGATGTCATGTTATGACATCTTTGACTTAATATTTTTTGAGTTTTCGATCAGTTATTTTTGGGATGCTTTCTAGTTGCTCATAGAGAACTGATGTGTTATTGTGAATTACCTTTTGATGCTTTCCAACACTTGTATAGGACTGAGGTGAAATTTATGATTTTATGAGCTTAGGGTAGGTTATGTATATGTAATGTTGGGAAGTAGCTTGCAATGGAGGTCGAGGCCCAAAGTGGCTGCCAGGGTAACCCATTGTAAGTTTTTTAATAAGTGAAAACACTACACTAAATAAGAGTAAAATGAACCTAAAAAGAGTTTTTGTATGTTCTCACCCATGCCTCGAGTGCTAGTACGAACTAGGATGCGAGTAGAGAGAATACTTGGTTGCGACCATGCATCATTAGTATGCCTTGTTAGTACAAAAAGATACTAGTGCCGCATAGAGTCACTAGGGGACCGAGGTCAAGTTAGACTACTAGGGTAACTCTAGTATTGATTTGTGCAATGACACTTGCCCACTTACATAGTAGATTCCCTACGTGTGTTTGTGTGCCTCTGAGTCTAGATGTTGATTTATCTTGGAACCTTTGAGTTAGATTACTTTTAGGGTTTCCTTGAATTAGATATTACTTTTGATTTTTGGATTGATATCATGTTTGGGACTTGAGACTATCTCCTTAGTATGGTGGGAGTGGGTCTTTTTGGGTTACCACATGGTTGAGTGGTAGTGCTTTTTACTCTTACCATTGAGATCCATCTATTGTTGTTGTGGCTAGAGTTTCTTGTCTTCTTTTCCTTTCATTCTATCTTTGTGTATTATGATGGATGATTATATCTTTATGGTGGATGATCTTTACTTATTGTATTGTATTTGTTTCATGAATCTGAAAGGGATGATGTAAGCTATTTTATAAATGTATATTCTTTTAGCCTTCATACATTTAGAACAAATGTATATTATTTAAATGGACGTGGACTTGTAATTATTCTTTAATGTGGATGTGGTATTTATTAGACTTAGTATTAATTGAACTTAAATGTGACTCAACATCTTGGGATCCTTAAGGAATGTAATATGTTATGTTTGCTTCTATATGATTGTATGTAATTGCTTCCGCTACTTTATGTTCAATGTGTATGTTTTTCTTTAAAAAAATGCTTGGAAAACTTAGTAAAACTTTAGGTCAATTCTTTTGGATCCCTTGGCAAGCATTACATGATGTATAGTGTATCATTTAAATATTAGTCCCACACACCTCTTGATTGCTTAGTTTGATGAGGTGTGATCACTTGACCCAATGGGTGAAGTGATCCCATTTGTACTTGATGTGTTACAATCCTCCTTTCTCTTCCATGCTTTGTTCATCTCATCTCTGACATTTTCAATATCTGCCTTGACTTTTCCTTTGTTGAACTCACAACTTGGTGCCTTTGACCTTGTTGGATAGTATCAACTGATGTGACTAGTCTTCAACAACTAGAACATGTGGTTTGACTCAACCACCTTTTGTAGTCACTCTTGAAGTGTATTCCAATATAGTTCTCAGGAACATGTCCATACTCTTGACAATAGTGATAACTATACCTTGTGTTATAATCCCAATTATAAAAGTTGCCATTGTTCTTTACCATTGTCTGCTTGTTTGATGACCACTTGGGTTTGGATCTAAACTCAAAAGCTATATGTCCATACTTCTAATAGTTATAACAATATCTTTCAAATCTTTGAGTGTGCATGGTCTTGGTTCTGCATTCATGTACTTGATGACCTTGTTTGTTATACTTATGGTAGTGACCCATGCTCTTCTACTTAATATTCTCATTTACAGTCTTGCTCCTATACACATTAGCAGTATGTCCTTTCTTACCACAATTATGACAAGTAGGTTTTGAGTTCTTACCTTTGTTACTTATTTCTTCAACACTTTTGGATGAATCTCCTTCTTCAGTACTTCTGTGTCCCAATCCAAATGTATCATTTTTAGATTTAGGGGATCTCATCAAATTTTCAAAGTACTTGATGGCTCCATTGGGTTTATTGAAACTTTCAGCAAACCCTTTTTCCATTTTCAAATCATTACTCAATATCCTGCAACTTCAGTGTTGTTATTTCAATATCTTTGGCATTTAGTTCATGATTTTTAAACATCATTTAACCGAAAGCTTCTAATTTCATGTTAGCAATCCTAGTTACTTCTGATGATCTCTCTTCTAGTCTATTGGTCAAAACTATTTTTTCATCTTCAATCATGACTTTGTCTTCTATGGCTTTCTTTTTCTATTTGGTCACCTCATATAGTAATATGGCTTGAGATTCTTGTTCTATCTTAAGATTTTGGATCTCTTCAGCTAGGGTTCTATTCTTCTCTATTATATTTGCAAATGTTGCATCAAATTCATTAGAGTTTCCATTTGCAAATATCTTAGTAGTGTCCTTTTCTTGATATTGTGTGTCATTCTCTTCAATAGCAATTTCCTTCCTTCTTCTCAATGATTTCTTTATATCCTCTCTTGCTTCATTCAACTAATGTAGAATGAGTTGTATTTCAACCTTCTGATTCTCAATGATCTTTCCCAACTTGTAGACTTCTATTTCCAAGATCTTTCCTCAAAGTTGTTTGGCTTCACTTTTAGAGAACTTGGCTTTGATACCAATATTTGGAATTACAATAGTAAAGGTAAACTCTGAGAGAGGGAGGGGGGTGTTGAATCAGTGCTTTAAACTTTAACCCATAATTATATTCACCACACATCCATCTCACATATTCAATAAGTAAACTAAAATACTATGCAAAGCATATACATCTAAAGAATGTAAACAAGTGAGCATTCACACATACATGACACAAGATATGATTACCCAGAAACCCTCCAATGAGAAGGTAAAATTGGGGTAGGGATGAAACTCACCAATCTTCACTACTACAGTAATAAAGTGTATCCAATTAAGGTTACAATGTTTGACCATGAAACATGATCTACCCTATGAAAGGTTTGTCCTATTAAAAGCTTAGAAAGACTATTAGGTCTTACCCTATTAAAGGATTTCAACACCTTGTTAGAAGTGTGCCTAGTTAAAGGACTTCAACTCACAATTAAGTAAGCACATTGTTAGAGGATTTCAATACAGCCTGTTAGGACTACTTTGTTAAGAGATTTAACTGATTCACTTGTTAGAATGTCTCAATAATGATCTTGTGATTAGCACTCTTTTTCTTGATGATAGATCACCTCTATACTATTGCATACTTGATCCTTCTTGATCAGATGCCTCTCTGATATTCATTATTTCCTTCCTTTGTTCTCCTTTAACTAATTCTACAATGCAATTTAGATCATAATACGTTGGTCACCATGAGTGTCTTGTTTGTCCATGAAAACTCTCCTTGTTCATTGATTCATTCCCTCTCCATTCCATTTCACATTAAAGATTTAGGGTATTTCTTCCTTAAGAAGACCTAGGTGACTTAGGGTTAGGTATGAATCAATGACTATGATTCATCCATATTGCCACTTAAACCTTCCCTTCACCTGATTGGATGCATGTAATACATAGGGATTCCCACTTAAATTTTTCCTTATCAAAAAAATATCATAATTCAATCCTTAAGTCAAACCAAAAATGGTTTACATAGTAGTTTGTGCCAATACAAACAACTATGTCAATATTGTGTTACTTGACATCTAAAGTCCCTAGTGCTCGGCACAAACTATGAATTAAATGATATCACTCGACATCTGAATGACTCGGCATGCACTACTTGCTTGTCTCCTGAATCACTCGACACACACTGTCTGCTCGGTACTTGATGACTTGACATATGAGTAACTCAGCATTCATTATTTACTGGACATGCTCTAATTTACATGTTGTACTTGACATATGTTACTTGTTTGACATGAACTATGTAAATTACTTAAGTGTATAGACACTCACTTGTCAAAACCATTACGAGATTAAAACTCCATTCCAATAACTTTCATAGTGGCTGATAATTCTTGGTAAGAGTGAGGTAAAATGTTTGATGGTGGTAACAAACACTCACCTATCAAACTACTGAAAAAAATTGTTAATATAAAGAACATTAATGGTACGCTAACATAGAAGATGCCAAAAATAACACTATACCTTAACATACATGAGATTGCTACATTGGATATACCATTCATAACCTTGAACTTTACCAGCAACAATACAATAGAGAGAGAAGCATTATTTGGGAGCCTTGGTATAGGGGCTCGTATTTATTTTCAATTATAGGTATATCAAGGTTATCATCATCATCATCTTCATCATCTTCATCAGTTACACCAGTAACATCTTCTTCAATCTGATTCTCTAGCACATTATCAGTTGCACCAATACCAACATTTTCAATTGTGTTCTCTACCTCAAGATCATCTTCTTCCATGAGAGAATTACCTTCTACTTTGATAGACACACCTCCATGTTCCACCAATTTGAATTTCACATTCACCAAAGGATGAAAATCCTTTCTCCCTTTAATCTGATCATGTTGCCTACAATTTCTCTGAGTTGTCATGATTAGAATTCTTTGATTCTTTAAGCCCTTGAATTTTTTGCAAGGAAAATAACATTTTCCATCATCTTTTCTTTTGAACTGAGACCACAATCTAGAAATTGTCACCTTATTTTGTTCTAGGTTCATATTGTTAGGTGTGAACTCTCTTCACAGGTAAATAACTAAGCTATAAAATTATATCAAATATAAGAATACACATATTAGTAGTATCTTGTATATAATAAAAAATAATAAAATAATAAAATGTTAGTATGTCTTTAGTACAGGTTGAAAAATTATATATTCATTGTTGAGTCCTAATTGAATAAGGTTTTCTTTTTATGGTCTCTGATGGTCCACAATTCTAACTAGTATTAGTGAAGTTAGTTTCATATGTTTACAACAATGCACTACACTTATCATTTCAAATAATGTGTTATATCTTATCTTGAAGAAGCAATGTTTAGTCTACAAGTCTATTGCATCTTTCCTTAAGGTTTCACACATTAGCATAAATTTCAAGTTAGGATCAATAAAATTGCTTGGTCTAGAGCTTAAAATTGTGTAGCCAGCCTTCAGTCTAAAATGAAATCATGGAGGTCTTTTCTTTTCCAAAAAATCATGGACGTCAATATATCTAAAATGAAATTAGTTGACACCATAATAAATGACTTGGATTATAATCTTAAACATAAAAAACTTAGTTTATTTACTTTCATTTTCACTTCCTCTCCCCAAATTTGCATTGATCTGAGATCTTGTAATTAGGATTTCCCAATTTATGATTTGTTTGCATCATTAGACATGAACACTAATCTTTCAATTATTTATTCTCAATGGTATTCCCACTTTAAGAATATATATATATATATATATATATATATATATATATAATCCTCACTTCCTAGAAAATCTAGATACTTTCAAGCCAAGAAGTGTTTTAGCTTCTTCTTTTTCTATATTAAAGTTCTAGATCTGATTTCTTCCTTTTGATAGAAACAATTGGCTCAAAATCCTTCTTTATAGTCACAGTTACCTAAACTAAAAATGGAACTTCCTTCAGAACATCTAATTTGGCTAAAGCTACTGTTGTTTCATCCTCAATAATGTTAATCTTCAAATTTTATAACTAGGAAACTCTAAGAGAGCTGTTTGAAACTCTAACATGATATAAAATAGATACTAACACTATTATTTTTCAAGCTTCAATATCAAGTTCAATAATTTATACATATGGCATCAAATACAAAAGTTCTTTTTAGCTAGGATAGTTTCAATAGTATAATACCACAGACACCATATAAGAAAATACACACAATAAATAGAAAGCCATGTAACTACAAGTAAGTTGATATTTCATTGGATAGCAAGAGTCTAAGATATACAATCCAGAGGTTGTTTATGGTCACTTAGGGCAACTTTGGGTTGGAACTTGAAACCCCTTGTTACCAGCTCACTATCCTTCTTTACAATCATAGTTACCTCACAATCTAAAAATGGAACTTCCTTATGTAGAACCAGAATCAGTATGCAAAGAACATTAACAAATAAAGTAAACATTCACAAACCAAAAACTAAATTCACATATACGCTTAGACTAAGAAAGAAAATAAGAAGTACAAACCTCACGAGAGAAAACACTCCATGCTTTCTTGATTCTGTAGATGTGTCCTTTTGCTGTGGATGTATGCTCAAGATGCTCAAAAGTTGCTTCAATGGATATGGGTAATGGAAAATTGGTAGCTTTGTGAGCTCTCAATTTGGCATTATAAGGGTATGGTTGATGGCTTTGGTTCTCAAAATAGCATGGTAACTTTAGCTCAAAGATTGTTGATGAAATGGCTTGGGATGGGATTCAATTTATAGGCTAAGGGGTAGAGGGATGGAGGGCTTAGATGCAAGGATGGATGAAGGCTTAAGGAGGGCTAAGATGCACTCAAAGGGGAGCACATGGATTGTGCTTGTTTAGCACCAATGGGAAGGTGACACTTGTCACAAGGAGGATGAGTGTGAGAGGGTAGGGTTAAGGGTTGGTTAAGGGCATGATGAGTGGGGTTGAGTATGTAAGAGGGATGTAAGAGGAATGAGTGTGGAAGAGGGAAGAGTGTGGAAGATGGGTGTAAGAGTCATGAGTGGGCTTGTAAGAGTCTTTATGTTTTGTAAGAGCACTCATGACTTAGTGGTTGGGTTTTTTTGAGGGTAGACTTTGGTTTGGATTAGGAAAGTCTTAAACTTGTTTAAGGAATGTGACAACATTAGGGGGTGGATTAGGCTTGGGTTTAGGATTAGATTAGGGATGTTAGAGATGTGCAAGTGGATGGCATTAATGAGGGTGGGTGAGTTAGTGGCTAAGCTTGGTTAGTATGGGTGGAAGGGGTGGATTAGGCTAAATGGAGGATTAGAGATAGGTTAGGGTTTTTTTGAATTTGAGGATTTTATTTATCAAATAGATTTATTTAATAAATGGGGATTTTTGGAATTAGATAGGAGAAAAGGATTTAATTGATAAATAATAGATTATTTGATTTATCAATTAGGACTATAGATGATTAATTAAATTAATCAACTAGGGGATGACAAAGGATTAATTAAATAAGAATTTAATTAATGATGCCTTTAGAGATGGCTAAATTAGATTACCAAAGTAGTGTAATCAAATTTAGGTGTCTACATTTTGCCCCTCTTTGACATAGTGTCGAGACAACACTATTTCAAAGAAGTTTGAATGAAGACAACATGAGGAAGATGTTTTAGCAACAATGTTGCCCCAGTCTCGGATAAGAAGAGGAGAGACTAGACTTAGATGATGCCCCCTCAAGAAGGCGACGGGGAGAGAAATGAGGCTTGACGACTTCTTGAAAAGTACAAGAAATTGAGATGAGCTGAGACGCTAGTTGGCGAAGAGAAGGGGCTGAATTAGCTCAAACTCTCACTACGGGAGAATGATAAAGGGAAATCAGAGGCACAATAGTAAAGCAAGCTTAAGACTTTCCAAGATTGGGGGGGGGGGGAGATGGAGGAGCGGAGCGCTATAAAAGGAATCCATTGAAGCTTTTTTGAGCGGGGGGATACTTCAAAGAGAAGTACCACCATGTAGTTGAGCACTAGATTTGCTATAGGACTGTTGGTTAATTGCCAAGGTTACCAAGAACATCAAGGCCTTTTCACCAACCATCCAGAGGACTGACGAACTGACTCTAAACAAACACACAAGGATTGCCCCAGTATCACACATGAATCCCAGAGGAGGCAGCGTGGAAATGACACTAGGTAACCCACAAGCAGAAAAAGAAAACAAGCAAAAGACCTGATCAAGACCTTATGCTCTAATTGCCCCATTCGCAGCATACCATGATATGGAAGATCATGGCAACCTTGAGGAGGGAACAAGGAGATTGCTTGAAAAAGATATTTCAAGACCCAAAAGGGAAGATCCCAAATCAAAAGAAAGTGAAAATCCAAAAGAGAACTATTTGCCAACGAGATGGGTAAGACGAGGTACTAACGGACCAAGATCAGACATGAGGAAAGCTATATCCTGCAAAAATCTATCAGAGAGCACCTAAGCTGATGGATCTGGATGAGTGATGTGTCTGGCAAGCTAAACTAAGAAGGATAACACTTTGGTGATAGGAGATCTAGCTAAAGGATGCATTGGAATATCTAACCAAGGTGTGCAATGTGTGCAAGATGTTGACCAAGGATGAACTAACATGAAAGCCAGATAGATACAATGATACTAAGCTAAAGAGGATGTATAAGCTGACAGACCAAGATATGTTACAAATGTACAAGTTTGTTTATATTTTGGTTTTTTGTGAGATGGAAATTTTTGTGAAGGATGGGATGTCTATAATAGTTGATAGGTGGACAGGTAGATGGTTTGTGAAAATCTTAAGGAAAATGGGATTCTGTGTGTGCATGTGATAGGATACGGGCTAGGGTACAAGATTATTTACAAGCTGGAATATGGTACAAGCTTTGGAAAAGATTTGGATATATACAAGGTATGGTACAAGATTTACAAGGTATAATACAAGCTTTGGTACAAGATTTACAAGCTGTACAGGAGGTATTGACAAGCTCCATCAGATTTTGGATATTTGATTGGAACACCAAGGGAACAAGTAGGTGTTTTATGGGATGGTGGGTGGATGGATGAGGGATAGGATAGTGATAGATAATGGATTAGTCTTTAGCACAAAAGGCACCTGAATTACCAGGTTTTTACCAAGGTACCTATCCAAGGCGCTTGAATTGCCAAGTTTTCACCATTGGACGCTTATTTCTCTTTACTATTTTTTTTTGTATTTTTTCAAAAGCTGGGTATACCAAGGATCTTCAAGCATAGAACTTCTTGAGGTGAATGATGTTAGTGGGATCATTCAAGAGTTCTCCTTCTGGTGTAGATAATTGATAGGCTCCGGAGCCAAAGGAGGCAGTAACCACATAGGGACCAAGCCATGTAGGTTCAAACTTGCCTTTCTTTTCTCGATCTGCTTGGACTTTCATATTTTCTTTGAGGACCATGTCACCTGGCTGAAAGTGTCGTGGGAGCACCTTCTTGTTGAAATTCCTTTTGAGACGAGTTTGATAGACTGTGATATGGTCATAGGCTTGTTGTCTCTTCTCGTCTAAGATATCTAGCTGGGTGAGTCGAGCTACTCTGTATTCTTCATCTGAGATTTGCCCTCGCAAAGATATGTGTAGTGAGGGAAGTTCAACTTCTATAGGTAATACCGCTTCGGCACCATAGACTAGGGAGTATGGAGTTGTGCATGTGGATGTACGGAAGGAAGTTCGATAGGCCCATAGAGCCGGATTTATTTGAAGGTGCCAATCACGGCCGGAATCATTGACAACTTTCTTTAGGATTTTGAGGAGGGTTTTATTAGTTGCCTCTGCCTGGCCGTTACCTTGTGGGAAATATGGGCTAGAAAAGCAGTGATGGATGCGAAGGGAAGTGCATAATTCTTCCATGTTGAGATTTTCAAAATTACCTCCATGGTCAGTGAAGATGGTGGATGGGATGTCGAAGCGGCAAACAATGTGGTACAAGATGAACTTGGAGACTTGAACTCCTGTAGCTGAGACTAGGGGGACTGCTTCCACCCACTTAGTGAAATAGTCTGTAGCTGTTATTATCCATTTATGTCCATCAGATGAGAGAGGGGTGATAGTTCCAACTAGATCGAGGCCCCAACAAGCGAAAGGCCAAGGTGGTGCAATAGGCTGTAGATCCTGTGCTGGAGCGTGCACAAGATTTGCATGCTGCTGACATGGGAGACACTTTCTGACAAAGTCACAAGAGTCTTCTTCAATGGTAGGCCAATAGTAGCCTGCTCTAAGGATTTGTCGTGCTAGGACAATACCACTCGTGTGGGCACCGCAAAGTTTGGAATGTACTTCTTTTAATGCCATCGCGGCCTCATTTTCATCTAAACATCGAGAGAGAGTATCGTGATAACCCCGACGATATAGGGTATTGGCTATGATAACATAGCGGGATGATTTTCGGATGAGGTTCTGGCGTTGGGTACGTGTGAGGTGAGGGGATATGATACCATCGTTAAGGTAAGCATGAATTTCATGGTACCAAGGGGATTGGGGACCAACCAAGATACAAACACGGTTTGAATCCTCATTCGCATAGGCAGGTGTGAGGAGCTGCTCAACTAAAAACTCATACTGTGTAGCTTCTTGGGGAATTTCCAAGAGCGAGCTGATAGTGGCCATGGCATCTTTTGCCTTGTTCTGCATTCGAGGCACTTGTGTAAACTGAAGCTTTGTAAAATGCTGGGTCAACTGATCAACTAGCTCTTTGTAGGGTAATAGCTTTTCATCTTTGGTTTGATATTCATTTAAGACTTGTTTGATGATGAGTTGGGAATCACCAAAGACTTGTAACTCGGTGATATTCCATTCTGCAGCTATCTTTAATCCTGCTACAAGAGCTTCATATTCTGCTATATTGTTGGTGCTAGGGAATTGTAGCTTGAAGGCTTTTGGAATGTAATCTCCTTGAGGTGTAACTAATAATATTCCTGCCCCTGATCCATGAGAGGTGTATGAGCCATCAAAATAAAGCTTCCATGGGGGTTGTTCTTCAATTAGGAAAATATGCTCATCTGGAAATTCTGTGAGCAAAGGATATGCATCTACTAGAGGTGCATCAGCTAGGTGATCTGCTATAGCTTGCCCTTTGATTTCCTTTCTGTCCACATACTGGATGTCAAACTCACTTAGTAGCATAACCCATTTGGCCAAACGGCCTGTAAGTGCTGTTCTAGAGAGCATATACTTGAGAGGGTCAATCTTGGAGACTAGTTGGATGGTATGACTTAGCATGTAGTGGTGAAGCTTTTGAGTTGAGAAAACAACTGCCAAACAAGCTTTTTCCATAGGAGTGTAATTGATTTCATAACCAACTAGGGTTCTACTGATATAGTAGATGGCTCTCTCTCTCTGATATAATCATCATGTTGTGCTAGAAGTGCCCCTAGAGCAGTAGGTGTTGCTGATATATACAAGATCAAGGGACGACCAGGAACTGGTGGAACCAAGATAGGGGGATTGGTGAGATACTTCTTGAGCTGATCGAAGCTGCGCTGACATAAAAGATCCCACTTGAAGTTCTCATTCTTCTTTAGCAAGCGTGAAAATGGTGTACACTTATCTGCAAGTTGGGAGATGAAGCGCCGGACAGATTGAAGTTTTCCCTGAAGAGAGCGAAGCTGTCGCAGTGTCTGGGGAGGAGGCATGTTTAAGATAGCCTTGACCTTTTTGGGGTCGATCTCTATACCTCGTTTAGAAACTATGAAGCCTAGAAGCTTGCCAGATGTGACCCCAAAGACACACTTCTTGGGATTTAGCATGAGATGATATTGGGCCAACCTATCAAAGACTTTCTCCAGGTCAGCAAGATGATCCATGAAGGTGTGAGATTTGACTAGGATATCGTCCACATAATCCTCCAAAATGCTATGGATAAGATCATGGAAAATGGCTGTCATAGCTCTTTGATAGGTAGCCCCAGCATTCTTTAGGCCAAAAGGCATCATGGTGTAGCAAAAGGTTCCCCAAGGGGTAGTGAATGTTGTCTTATGCTGGTCCTCTTCTGCAATCTTGATCTGATTATACCCAGAAAATCCATACATAAGGGACAGGATTTCATGTCCAGCTGTAAGATCTACAATCATATCTATGTTGGGAAAGGGAAAATCATCCTTTGGACAAGCTTTGTTAAGATCTCTAAAATCAGTACAGATTCTGATGTCACCAGAAGGCTTAGTGACAGGGACCATGTTGGAGATCCATTCTGAGTAGTCGATAGGTCGGATAACCTTAGCAGCTAACATTCTTTCTAGTTTAGCTTTGACTAGTAATGCCACCTTGGGGTGCATTTTCCTAAGCTTTTGTCTGACAGGCTTGATCTTTGGATCGACTGTAAGATGATGAACTACAAGCTTTGGATGGAGTCCTGGCATGTCTTGATATGACCATGCAAATCGGCCAATGTTCTCTCGTAAAACCTCAAAGAGGAGGTCAGCTTGGTCTTGTGATAGGGATGCAGCAATGTGAACAATTCTAGGGATCTCTGAAGAACCAATGTTGACTTCTCTAGTATCCTCTATTAGAATAGAAGACACCTCTGGTCGATTATCTTGAGGAGGCGATACTAAATCCTCATGTTCTTCTTGTGGCTCTGGATTTTCTTGCTGAGGGGTTCTCTTCGCTGCCTTAGCTAGTCCTAGATTTACCTTAGTTCCAGTTTTGGGTGTATCAAAACTAGGTTGGGGATTTTCTCCAAAATACCCCTTGGGATCTAGCTTGTAGATGTAGGCAGAATATGGCTTTGTCTTCTTATGAGGAGTTTCAGCTCCCATGAATCTTAGAAGTGCTTCCTCTGATGCGAACTCATCAATATGTATGACACTTGGTTGGTCCCAATCTATGAGTTGTGGATGAGCAAGTGGTAGGTCAATGAGATGGATGGATAGTTCTCGGAGAACAGAGTCTCCTAGGAAGATTTGGTCTGGGATATCGTCGTAGGCTCTCTTTTCAACTTCCTCAGGAATGTCTTCGATTTCAACAAGGTCACGGTGGATGTTCGAAAAAGCATGACCATTCTCGTTGGTGCCCCCAGTTGTGGGTATGCCAAAGCCAAGACCTGACTTTATTTCCCAATCATGTGCTTCGATGGGACATTGCATGCCCCTTTCTTCTGGTCCTAGTCCACCTCCTTGATAGTTCCATTTTTCAGTGACGAGCTTATGTTGTTGGGGATACTTTTGGCTGAAGTGATCAAGGCGTGCTTGATTTCTTGGAGGTGCATCCTTATGTAGCCAATTGTTGATATCTGGAGTGAGCTCCTCATGAAGAGGGGTTTTTGAGGACACAAAGGTGGTTGGGCCAAACTGTTTGTATCGAGGAGGTGGAATCTCCTTAGCTTTGTGATATGTTGGCCGTCCATGGGTATGTGGATCAAGTGGGATTGCTCTGACAGCAAATGCATCTGATAGACTATATTCTCCACATCCTTTGTTGTTGATCTTTACAGTAGATAGGGTAGAGGCAAGGATGGTTTCTGCGTCATTACAAGTGTGGGATGAGCTGGCGATGGTTGTGCTGATGTCTATTCTAGGGCAATGGTTTGTATATGAAGCTTCAACTGCATTGCAGTAAGCAAAGGGCTCTGGATCGGCATGGATGGTTACCTCAGTGCCTTGATGCGGAAATTTGATGCACTGATGGTAGGTGGATGGAACAGCCTTCATAGCATGAATCCATGGGCGACCGAGGAGGATGTTAAATGGTAGGTTTAGATCAACAACATGGCAAACTGTCTCTTGAATGACTGGCCCAACCTTGATTGGTAGCAAAATAGTCCCTTCTGTGGTCCTTTCCAAGTTGTCATAAGCTTTGATGGTGATAACCTCACTGATCATATCTACCTCAATATACCCAGCTTGTTTTATGAATTTTAGGGTGCAAATGTTCAAGGCTGATCCATTATCTATCATTACTCTTTTCACGGCAAAATTGGATACCATGATGGCTATGCGAAGTGGAAGGGTGTGATCTGGCTCAACCGCGGGTATGTCGGTGGGTTTGAAAGATAGGGCACATGAGGATGAAAGGTGTGCAACAAGATTACGAAAATTAGTAGCATTGATATCAGAAGGGACACGGGATTCTATGAGAGCACTGTCAAGGATGTCTTTGTACACAGGACTAGTGCGGAGAAGGTCTAAAATGGATATTTGGGCTGGCATGTTCCCAAGGTGTTCCAAGATATTGTACCAGCTTTTTGATGGAGCTGATGGTGTTGATGAAACTGGTGGGCCTGCGATGTTAAATCGCACTCTTCGAGTGGTGACCGCACACTCATTGTCTGGTCCTCAGATATTGATAACATTGACTGAAGGCTCTTTCTCAGATATACAACCTATAAGGCTACCATAGTCTATATAGGATGAAGTGTGGTCATTTTTCTTCCCATGCTGTTGGTTTGGCTGGCGGTTGTTGGTGTTGTTTTGGATAGGTGCTTTTCCAAGTTTTTGGTTGTTGTGTGGAGGAAAAGCATTTTGATAAATTTGTAAGCCTGCATTGGGAGAGTTTTGGGCACCAACAGTGATTTCCTTCTGATCAATGAGGTCTTGCACATAGTCTTTCAGTTTCATGCATCTGAGGGTGGTGTGACCATTTACCCTATGGAACTTGCAATACTCATTGTCCTTGTACCATGCAGCTTTGGATTGGCTTGGATCAATTTTCTGGGTAGGAGGAAATTTGATAAGGTTTTCCTTAGCCAATTTCTCAAAAATAACATCCAATGGCTCACCAAGGGGTGTATAGTTTCTAGGTGCAGGTTGGAATCTGGGCTTTTGCCCTGCAGCTACATTGATGGCATTAGCTTGATTGTTAGACCCTTGAAAGTTGGGTCTTGTATTGTGGTTTTGATAGCTTTGGTTATTTCGTTGTTGGTAATTGGTAGCTTGTTGGTTGTTTGTTTGATATGGTGGGTTAGACTAGTTTCGAGAAGGACCAATGATATTCACATGTCTGGTGTCAGTAACCCCATCTGTTGCAACATGCTTGTTTTTGTTCCAATACCTAGACTTGTCATTGGAATGTGATTGATTTTGGTTGGCCTCTTTGTAAATCTTTACCACACCATCTTTGATGAGTCCTTGCTCAAGGATCATTCCTTTCTCTTTGATATCCTTATAGGTCTGCAAACAGTTCATGGTCATGTGGTGAGCCAAGCTGGGATGTGCATTATCAATAAACATTTTCACCACATGGCGTTCTGGCAAGGTGCAGGATATGCGGGTGGTAAGGGTTTGCCATCTTTGCAGGTATTCGGCAAGGCTTTCTCCACCTTTTTGCTTGGTGTGGACAAGATCAACTATTGATAGCTCTGTTTCAACAAGATGGGCATATTGGGCTACAAATGCCTCAGATAATTCAGCAAAGTTCTTAATTGTGCCATAGGGGATTCTATAAAACTATTCAAGAGCTGGTCCAGCCAAGCTTTTGGGAAAAAGGCGCAAGAGGAAGACATCATTGTATGCCACGTCCTGGCAATGCATGTAAAATTCTTTGATATGTGTGACAGGGTCTCCTTTTCCTCTGAATTTGTCAAATTTAGGTACCTCAAAGTGTTTGGGAAATGGTGTTGTGGTAATGGCTCTGTCAAATGGGTAAGGACACACATTCTCAAACTTGAATGTCTTTGGATCATTCCCTTCTTGGATGGCTTTCAGGGCTGTCTTCATTTGCTCCCACTCTGAATTGATAGGTGATGGTTGGGGTGCCCCCAATGTAGGAGTGCCTTGAGCTAGGTATGTGCTGGATGGGGCCATTGAATATGGATGGTTATGAGGGATTTGCTGATAGGGATTGTACATTGTTTGGGCAGCTGCATGGTGGATGATGGGTTGTTGAGGGGGAGGTGGCGCATATTGCTGCATGTGCTGCGAGGCTTGCTGTTGATATGGGATTTGAGGTTGGGATTGAGGAACATAAGCTAGCTGTGGGTTAAATGGATTGCTTTGTGGAGGTAAGGTATAAGATGGTTGTGAGGCTTGGGGAAAGGATCGGAGGGCTTGTGGGGTTTGACCAATATATGTGGGTTGTGCCCCCATTTGGGATGGCATCTGCAAATAATTGGTGGTTGGCTGGGGTGGTGGATTACCTCCTAGAAGTGGCATTGAAAAGTAGTTGGTAAGTGGAGGTAATGGATTAGTTGGTGGTGGAGGTGGTGGGAATTGAAAGCTTGGGAATGGAACTGATGGGGTTTGATAGCTTTGTGGCTGGATTTGGAAGCTTGGTAGAGTGGTGGTGGGAGCTAGGGTCACTTGGGAGCTTGGTAGAAGATTGGCAGTAGCTTGTGGGATTTGATAGCTTTGTGGAGTGAAGGTAGTAGCTTGTGGATTTGTGGCTGGTGGTATTGAGCTCCTGAGACCTAATGGAAATGATGGGATTGTGCTTTGGGCTGTGGTGAACAAGCTGGGGGCAATAAAAGGTTGATTACTTGGCCCCATGGGTGGCATCCCTATTGTATATTGTTGAGGTTGGCCAAAGATGCTAGCACTGATTTGGGAGATGGGTGGATTTGGAAGGCTAGGTGTGGGAGCAGTAGCAATAGTGAAGGGGGTGAACGGTGAGATGTTTTGGGTAAAGGGGGTTTGGAGTGGAGAGGTATGAACCAAGGATGGAGTGGTGGTGGCTGGGTTGGCTTGCGGCATGGAGATTTCAACTTGGGTGGATGATGGTATGTTTGGGTCTATTGGGTCATATGGATTGGCTGGAGGCTCTTCTTTTGGAATATATTGAGGATAATTTGGATCATAAGAGCCTATGGGTGGTGGTAGCTGCCCAAACAATGGGAGAGATGGATCTGATAATGGAGGGGGTCTTCCAAAGTCAAAGGTTCCTACATTGTCCCTTCGAAAATTAGCCATGATTGTCTCTTTGTTTTTGTCTATAATGGCGTTTACCAATACTGCATTTCCTGGTTGGTTCATGAAAGCTTCAATGTCAGTAGGTGATGGCATAGCTGGCTCTAGGCTGAAGGATGGCTGAGTGCTCAAGGGGGGTGAGGCTGTTCGATCTAAATGATAGGGCTCCATTGTTTCTTTCTTCTTGGCTAAGCGAGTGACGGGTGGCATGAAAAAATGCTCCTAGGGATGAGATGCAATAATGCTGATGGATGCAAAAGGCGGAAGGCTTTTCTATGCAAATGATTTCCTAGGTTGAGGCAAAGCTATATGAAAAAACCTAAGGAGGATTGGGTTGGGGATTCTAACTTCAAAGATATGTTGTCAAAGTACAAAAGGTCTGCTTTCCTATGTGGAAGCTTGGTGGTGATTGTGTCAACTTAAGGATAGACTGATGATCCTTTAGGAAGAACACAAGATTGACCACTTGTGAATCCCAACCTTTAGCTCAAGGTGATGAGGGATAACAAGTGACAAAGCTAGATTACCCTAGACAAAGCTATGTCAAAGGGATAACCTTGGTGAGATTGGTGGATTTGGAAGATTTTAGGAATGGCAAACTTTTAGCAAGGTGACAACAATTTTGAAAGCTTAGATATGCAGAATTTCGATTACTGGCTAGATGGTATGATTCTAAATGAGATGGATGAGCTAATAATGCTTAAGGGGATAACCTAAGATGGCTGGCTTTTCTACAAAGATGACTCTAGAGTGAAGCTTATCCAAGAAGATGTGGAGAAACAAGGGTGTCTAATCATAGAAATCATGCCTAGTTGGTAAGGCATAAGCAGGATTAACTCCTGGATGTTGGCTAAATTTGATGGTGCGCTCTAACCAGGCCTCTTGAAGTGCTTCGTCGGTAGCTTTGTCCTTTGCTTTGTGGAGTTTGGAAATTCGTGGGCTTGGTGTTATTGCTTTTCTCTTGGCTGAAAGTTCTTGGTATGCTAGAGATGGCTTGAGTTTGACCTTGTGAAACTTCTGTTTGGGTTTGCGTTGTTCTGACATAAATTTCTGAATCTGCTTGGCTTTGGGAAAAATCTCAGTTGTTTTGCTTCAACTTGTTCAACTTCCAAAATAGGCAGTGACTACGCTAAGTGTGCCCTAAGCTAGGATTGACCAAGTTTGGCAAACATTCATTCAACAAGTAAAATAAAAACAAGCAATAGATAGGAACACCCAGATAGAAGTTTGTGGTTCTCAGAATGTGGTACTTGCGCCAAGGAGTGTGTATGTTCTACAAATGTTTCGATCAGTCACTCCAAACACATTAACATCCTAGATGGTTTTCTGTAAGGCAGACAATTGGTTTAGCTAGGGAGTCCTCGATATACGCAAGGTACGTGAGGCCCAAATTCGTAGATGAGACCAAAAGGATGTCACACAGCCGAGAGGAGCAGTAACCCACTTCTCCTCTTTCACTTCTCAAGGGTATAAAGTTCCTTGAGGCTTAGCCCGAATGACAAAATCTTGATCCCAAGAGAGGTGTCTTTCGATTCACCTCCCGATTCTTATACTCCGCCGGAACGCTGGAGTTGAGGTCATCCAAGGGGTGATGAAATCCCCAAGCAGGCCTCCTAAAAAAGAAACAAGGTTTTGGATCCTAATCTTATGCACCCAAGATGGCCTCGAAAGACGACAAGGGGAGAGAAGACTCGGATGACCTTGGGCTAAAAAACACGCTTGTTCTTTTACCAACTGACTCTTATGTGTGCTAATCTAGACTTTGCAAGCACTCATGTTTAAGAGACAATGTTCAATTCCAACTTGAAGTGCCAACAAAAGTAAATCGATCGAAGAATGCACACAATAAGAAGAGTTAGGGTCAACAAAAGCAAACTCACGCGCCCGGAGGCCCTCCACATCAAGTATCAATTAATTTTCTTTAAGGCATTCAAGATTGAGTGTGAGTTTGTTTTAAGCCCAAAACAAAAGTGTGTGCGATTCGATTTCAAGTGCGCGCCCGGAGGCTCTCCACGTCAGTTGTTGTTCAATTTTAGTGCCCAAACTTGAAGTGTGATCGATTTAATCTAGAGTTTTGACCATTTAAGAATTTTGATAAAGTTAAAGCAAACGTTCAAAGACCAAGTGAGTGAGTTAGATTGTGGAACATTTAACACCTTTTTCAAGTAGACCCATCCCCATAAATGGCGCTGAGATTGCAACCAATGGTTAATATTTGATGGGTGATTAGAAAAGTGGTGAGTCCAAGGAACTACTCAAATTGATTTTTGTAAATTTGTATTTTAACTTAACAAAGTTTCTTAAATGTCCAAAAATCCAACTTTACCTAGATTGCATGTGAAAAAGAGATTTGTAATGGTTAATTGATCCTTGGCATTCAAGATTGAATTTTTTTGTTTTAAGCATGCATTCCAAAGAAAATTGATTTTAATCCATGACATTCAAAAGTGTGTTTTTGAGCAACATTCATTCAATGAAAAATGTGTTTAACCATTCAAGTTCATTTTTTTTTTTAGCAACATGCATTCAAAGACAAATGGTTAAACATTCAAGTTCATTTTTTTAGCAACATGAAAACCTGCAAGAAGCATGGTTAGTGGTTTCATATGTGCTCCAACCTGCAATGAGACAAAAAAAAGCAATTTAGTTAGTTAGCCAAAATCTTCAAAAATGAGAGCTTAACTATGGGAAAAAAAATTTTAACTTTTTTTGTTTTTTTTTCTACGCGTAAAAATGCTTAAAACGGTTTTAATTTTAACATAAGCAAGCAGAGAACACAGTTTGCCAAAATACGAAGATGCTGAACTACAGAGGCGCCAAAATATGAAGAGGACAAAATAGATTTGCAGCACAGAACCCAGGTGACAAGCAGAGATGTCGACTTTTGCAGACGCAGATTTTCGCAGACGTCGATTTTCGCAGATGTTGATTTGCGCAGACGCGGATTTTTGCAGAAGTCAATTTTCGCAGACAGAACAGGTTGCAGACGCCAAAACCGCGCCAAAAAAAGCTGAAAAATGTGAATTTTTTTTTTTTTTTTTTAGATGGTATTTCTTCTTCCTAAGTGTGTTCTTTAACCTGCAAAAACAAGCAAAACACCCTCACAACACACTCAAACAACAGCAAACATTAGATGGTTAGAAAAATGACATATAGATGAAAATAGATGATTAAATGACCCATAGTGGGGTCCCACCGGGTGTGCCAAAATGTAGAACCAAAATCAGTATGCAAAGAACATTAACAAATAAAGTAAACATTCACAAGCCAAAAACACCCTCACAACACACTCAAACAACAGCAAACATTAGATGGTTAGAAAAATGACATATAGATGAAAATAGATGATTAAATGACCCATAGTGGGGTCCCACCGGGCGTGCCAAAATGTAGAACCAGAATCAGTATGCAAAGAACATTAACAAATAAAGTAAACATTCACAAGCCAAAAACTAAATTCACATATACGCTTAGACTAAGAAAGAAAATAAGAAGTGCAAACCTCACGAGAGAAAACACTCCATGCTTTCTTGATTCTGTAGATGTGTCCTTTTGCTGTGGATGTATGCTCAAGATGCTCAAAAGTTGCTTCAATGGAGATGGGTAATGGCAAATTGGTAGCTTTGTGAGCTCTCAATTTGGCATTATAAGGGTATGGTTGATGGCTTTGGTTCTCAAAATAGCATGGTAACTTTAGCTCAAAGATTGTTGATGAAATGGCTTGGGATGGGATTCAATTTATAGGCTAAGGGGTAGAGGGATGGAGGGCTTAGATGCAAGGATGGATGAAGGCTTAAGGAGGGCTAAGATGCACTCAAAGGGGAGCACATGGATTGTGCTTGTTTAGCACCAATGGGAAGGTGACACTTGTCACAAGGAGGATGAGTGTGAGAGGGTAGGGTTAAGGGTTGGCTAAGGGCATGATGAGTGGGGTTGAGTATGTAAGAGGGATGTAAGAGGAATGAGTGTGGAAGAGAGAAGAGTGTGGAAGATGGGTGTAAGAGTCATGAGTGGGCTTGTAAGAGTATTTATGTTTTGTAAGAGCACTCATGACTTAGTGGTTGGGTTTTTTTGAGGGGAGACTTTGGTTTGGATTAGGAAAGTCTTAAACTTGTTTAAGGAATGTGACAACATTAGGGGGTGGATTAGGCTTGGGTTTAGGATTAGATTAGGCATGTTAGAGATGTGCAAGTGGATGGCATTAATGAGGGTGGGTGAGTTAGTGGCTAAGCTTGGTTAGTATGGGTGGAAGGGGTGGATTAGGCTAAATGGAGGATTAGAGATAGGTTAGGGTTTTTTTGAATTTGAGGATTTTATTTATCAAATAGATTTATTTAATAAATGGGGATTTTTGGAATTAGATAGGAGAAAAGGATTTAATTGATAAATAATAGATTATTTGATTTATCAATTAGGACTATAGATGATTAATTAAATTAATCAACTAGGGGATGACAAAGGATTAATTAAATAAGAATTTAATTAATGATGCCTTTAGAGATGGCTAAATTAGATTACCAAAGTAGTGTAATCAAATTTAGGTGTCTACACCTTCAGAACATCTAATTATCCTCATCATGTAGAAATTGTATCCACAAAAGTCAAAATTTGGCTAAAGCTATTATATATTGTTGTTTCATCCTCAATATGGTTGATCTTCATATTCTATAATTTTTTATTGAGTTGATAATTTCTACTATGAAACTTGAGATACTTGCTTGAAACTCTAAACTACTATAAATTATATACTTACACTAATTTTTTTTAATCTGTAATGTCAAGTTCATGAATGTATACTTATGACATCAAATCCAAATATTCTTTATACTAGGATAATTTCAGTAGTATAATACCACAAACACGATATGAGAAAATACACTCAATAGAGAAAATGCCATGTGACTACAAGTACATTGATATTTCATTGGATAGCATGAATCTAAGATATACAATCCAAAGATTATTTATGGTCACTAAGAGCAGCTTTGGACTAAAACCTAAAACCCATCGTTACCCCCTCATTATAAGTATAGGTATTAGTCATAGAAACTCAACAAAATCTTGTCATGACAACAAATTATATGAACCCAAAAATTTAGTAATATTTCCCAAGGAGGGGTTTCTTCTAAATTAATGTGAAATGATGTATCGATAAAATATGAATTGGAGTAAAGATGTAAAGAAATATGTTTTGATCATTTGTTGAAGAAGCAACATAATGAAGGCTAAAAAATAAAATTGTGATGATAAGAAGACAAGGTGAAAAAACATACCTCAGCTGCAATTAAGTAGTTATGGGTGTTGTCAAAGGAACACTCGA
Source organism: Cupressus sempervirens (assembly GCA_028749045.1). Classification (NCBI taxonomy): domain Eukaryota; kingdom Viridiplantae; phylum Streptophyta; class Pinopsida; order Cupressales; family Cupressaceae; genus Cupressus; species Cupressus sempervirens. Next base: position 661,858,974 of record CM053791.1, read on the forward strand.
TGAAATGCTAGTTTCTCCCAAAGAAAGAATGTATGTGCTATGATGTTGGGGGATTGCAAATTTGGAAAAACCCTTCCAATAGAGATTGATGCTGCACTTTTTCTTGAACACAAAACCCCTTTGTACACTTCCAATCCCGTGCACTTGCAATCCGATAGATACAAAATGAAATGTTTGCTTCTTTTTTTCCTTTATATCCTAACAATGTCAAAAATTTGACAATAAACTTAGGTGTCATCAAAATTACAATAGAAACCTTAAGTTTTGTCAAATTTTTGATGAACAAACTTAAGTTTGGTCAAAATTTTGACCTTGTTGGGATCATATTTTTAAAAAGTTGATTTGACAAGCCAAATTAGTCTGTCATCAAAAATTTTGGTCAAAAATGGAGGCCTAATGTACTAGTGGGTCGAGGAGGTATTGGGGTTGGGCATTGGCATCCCTTTTCTAAATGTAGCAGACAAGTGTTGGGAGCGAGGCATAGGGAGCATTGTACTAAAGTGTTCATTTCTTCTCGGCATGAATGAACACCAATTGACTCGCCATCAAAAGTGGGTGTAGCTAAAGAGGGATTTTCTATAGAAGTGGTTGTTGTTGAATGATGTCGGTGACACTGACTTCACATGGCTGCATGAGTTCAACAATATTATCACCTCCAAGAGATTCCTCGTGGAGGGGCTTGAAGACCTTTCTAATTGAAGGTTTCAAGCCCTCAGCCTGCTAATGCTCCCTATTCCCTATTCCCTATTTTCTATTTTCTTGACTCTTTCCCTTTAGCTAAAAAATGTAGGAGTTGATAAAATCCAACTCCACAGTCACCAAGATCACCTACATGCAAATAGCTTATTGAAGAGAAATTGAAGGAGTAAGAGCTTAAAGAAAACAATGGAAGAGAAAATATTTCACAATAGGAAAAATGAAATTGCTATGTGAATGGTTGAATTTACAATGAGAGAGAGAGATACCAAATATAAAGGCCTCATGGAAGCTTGTAGAACAAGCTAGAAAGTGGTAGAAGATAAGGTTGACAACCAAGCATCCACAAAAAGGTGGAACATGCTAGAAGGGAACAAACTTACGTGTTGTCAACAACTAACCACTACAACTATTAAATACTAAATATTAAATAAATGCATTAACCTAAGTAAGCTTAAGTAAATAGAATAAATAATTAATAATTAATTAATTATTTACTCTAACACCCCCCTTAAGTGAAACTTAGGGAAATGCCTTAAGCTCCCAAAACTAAGATGAAAATGCAGAATGGGTCCCGGCAATGAGGCTATGTTAGGTACCCATGTACAATGTAAAAAAATGCAACCTCTGTAAATGGGGAAAGAGAGAAAACCATGTGGGAAAAACTCTCCCCCAAAAAGAGGTAAAAACAACATACAAAAAAAAAACATGAAGTGAAGGAAGGAAGGCCTCAACCAATCCCCCCATGGAAAACTTTCGTCAAAAAAGAGTCAAGAGGCCCACTCAAAACCATAAGTACAACCAAACCCCCCATGAGAGATGCTAAAGTCTCCCCAAAATAAAGGAGCCCCTATAGCAATAAGACCTCATGTTGCACGATCTCAAATGAAGACTAAATTGGCAGTGAACTCGACTATCTTCCCTGATCCACTACATGTAATCTGAGAAATTGAGAGAAAGTTGGTAGACAAAGATGGAACATACAATACATCATTGAATATACCATACTGGATGCTAATTGAACCTTTCTCATAGATTGGTAGGACAGTGTTATTACCCATGCGAATATGAGGAATGGGAGAAGCCTTGAGAGTAGAGAAGACATTGTGAGAAGATGTCATATGGTGAGAAGCACTTGAATCTAGTATCCAAGGAACCTATGAAGGAGATGTAGTGGTAGCCTATAATGCATGACCCTTTCCAAGATCTGATGTAGATGGAAAATATGTGGAAGAAGACTAAAAGGAAAACCCTTATGAGGTGAAGAGGATGGAGAAGAAACAGTGTTCTTCTGAAGAAGAGCTTGCAAATTTGCAATTTGTTTCTCATAGCCATCAAATCTCTTCTGAAAACAATGTGCCTCATCATGAGATCCTTTCCCACAATAGGAATAAGTATGAGTCTCAGTCTTCTTTTTCTCCTTCTTCTTAGAATATGATGAACTAGTAGAAGAGGGATCTGATATCTGCTTCAACTTTTGCTCCTGTGTATCCTTGACAAGCAATGTCTGCAACTATGAACCTAAAAGTGAATCCATCTTATTGATCTTGGACTATGCACGAGTTAACCGATCAAAAAATATCTCAAATGAAGACATCTTGTGTCTATCACCCAAGGCATCCATAGTAGAATAGAAAGTAGAAGAGAAGATCTGATACTATCCCCTCAACTTTGAGAGTATCAAAAAGATACACTCATCACCTATCTTGGTTTTCCCACATCCCTGCAAAAGTGTACACAAAGATTTGAATTTCATCAAAAAGCCTTCAATGGTGGGAAAGTTGTCAGGTGTCAAAGAAGTCAACTCTACATCTAACTAAAGTGCTTGAAACTCATTCACTTGACCAAACAAAGTCTAAAATTTGAGCCAATAAGCTCGAGGAGTGGTCAAACCATCCAAGTGAAATAGCAGACTATCTAAAATGTTCAGTGTAATCAATCCCATGGCCTTTTCCATTTTGTTCCTATGCTGAAGAACCTCAAAAGGCATGTGAGAATAGGTTGATTATGATCCAGACATGACCATAAGCCTCTTGACATGAGAAGCCTTTTCATTTGTGTCTTTCAAGTGTGATAGTTGTGTGGCATGAGATGGGTCATAGATGGATCTGCCATTGAGAGTGAAGAAGATGGAAGTAGAAGAGTTTTATTCTGAATTAAATTATAGAAAAAAAAATGCTCCCCCCAACAATGTATAAATTGGGCACTCTTTACTTAGTGCAATTACAATAGCCAATTTAGGGCCTATTTTTGAAAGTAGTATTTCTATCTACAGAACCTCTAATCTAATTACAGATCTGGAAAGTAGACAAAAAAATATACACTTTCAAAATAAAAAAAATCTGATTATGTGTCCAGATGAGCCCGTACTAAGCATTTGAAGTGGCAAAAATTGAGAATTGCAAGTTGCAGAAAAAATTAGGAATAGAGATTTCAAACTGTATTACCTAGTTTAGTAGTGTAACATGAATACTAGCTATTAAGGAAAGCATTAACAATACTAAAATGAGTAAACACTTAAGATAGGATTGATTTGTTATCACCACAAATGGAGGCAAACCAAGAATGGTAAGCTCCAAATGGTATAACACAATGATGCAATAGATTTGTCCCCGATTTAAGGTATGCGTGCTCAGAAGTATAGCTCAAGCTTCAAATGAATGGATGGGGTGAGTGAGATAAGGTTTTCAACAATGGATTCATGGAGGTATTTCAGCATTATAATAGTATTTTGGTAGTTTCTAAGCTCTCAAAATAGCATTATAACTTTGCATGAAAAGGTGGATCCCTTTTGTGAAGGGAGGAGGTTCAATTTATAGGCAAGAGGCTTGAGGGATGGAGGGCTAAGATGCAAGGATGGAGAAATGGTTAAGGAGAACTCAGATTGAATGAGAGGAGAGCACATGGATTGTGCTTCCTTACAGCCAATCAGGGAGTGACACATGTTATAGGGTCATTGGTTAGAGCAAGAGGGGTTGAGAGGTCAACAAAGGAGGCTCAAAGCTCATAAAGACCCTCATAATGGCTTGTAACAGCAATAAATGGGCTTGTAAGAGTCATTTATGGCTTTGTGAGAGCATTTATGGCTTGGTGGTTGAGATATTTTGAGGGGATAGACTTTAGCTTGGCTTAGGAAATTCTTAAGCTCATTTAGGATTGTGCAAATGAATAGGGGATGGGTTAGGCTTGGGTTAGGATTAAATTAGGGATGTTAGAGATGTGCAAGTGGATGGTATTGATGAGGGTGGGTGAGTTAGTGGCTAAGCTTGGTTAGTATGGGTGGATGGGGTGGATTAGGCTAAATGGAGGATTAAGTATAGGTTAGGGGCTATTAGATTTGAGGGTTTTATTTACTAAAGTGATTTTAATAAATTTGAGATTTTTGGAATTAGATAGGAGAATAGGATTAATTGATAAATAGTGAGTTATTTGATTTATCAATTAGGACTATAGATGATTAATTAAATTAATCAGCTAGGGGATGGCAAAGGATTAATTAAATAGGAATTTAATTAATGATGCCTTTTAGAGATAGCTAAATAGGATTACCAAAGCAGTGTAATCAAATTTAGGTGTCTACACAAACCACCTACACCAATGTGTAGATCACGAAATCCTACCCCAAAACAAAAAAAATTCTTGAAAAAATGAGTCTGTATGAGGGAGATATCGTTGTTTGAAAATCACCTCTGTAGTTTTCTTTTTTTTGAATCGTCGTCATCGCACCTCCAAAAAATAAAGAAAAAAACCCAAAAAATATGAGATCTATTATGTCAAACCCTCTTTCTCCTTTTCTCCAAATACTAAAAAAATGCTCTTCCTCCCGATTGAAGAAAAAATACAAACAAACTAGGGTTTGTGTCTTCCAATCGTGGCTTCAAAAAAAAATTCTTTGAACAAGAAGTAGTAGGGAGGCTCGGATACCATGTAGGAGTTGATAAAATCCAACTTTGCAGTCACCAAGATCACCTACATGCAAATAACTTATTGAAGAGAAACTGAAGGCGCAAGAGCTTGAAGCAAACAATGCAAGAGAAAATATTTCACAATAGGAAAAATGAAATTGCTATGTGAATGGATGAATTTACAATGAGAGAGAGAGAGAGAGAGAGAGAGAGAGAGAGAGAGAGAGAGAGAGAGAGAGAGAGAGAGAGAGAAAATATAAAGGCCTCATGGAAGCTTGTAGAACAAGCTGAAAAGTGGTAGAAGATAAGGTTGACAACCAAGCATCCACAAAAAGGTGGAACATGCTAGAAAGGAACAAACTCCTGTGTTGTCAACAATTAACCACTACAACTATTAAATACTAAATATTAAATAAATGCATTAACCTAAGTAAGCTTAAGTAAATAGAATAAATAATTAATAATTATTTAATTATTTACTCTAACAAAAAATTGGTTTTAAGATATTTATTTTTGATAAAAATGCTAACTAGTTACTTCAGATTGGTCCTTGCCCTTGAATATAAATTATGAAATAGTAAAACCAAGCTAATTCAATTAGCTATTTTGAATATATATATATATGCTATGAATATGTAAATTGTACACTCTCAAATACAATCAATGAAAACAATAATTTTTGGCTTCTCAATTTGTTGTTCATGTTAGTCTGCTACTTTTTTTTTTGGCTTCTCAATGCATTGTTTAAATGTTGGTTTGTGACTCTGTTATAAAAAATTAATTGTTAGAAAGTTAGAAACAAAAAAGGGTTTCAAAAATCCCTTTATGGTTTCTGTTAGAAGTTGTAATCTTTCCTTGGTGTGTTTATAAACCAAGGTTAGAACTCCTTTCTTTATTGTTGTAATATATTAGGATATAAGCCAAGGTATCCTAATATATTTCTTTTTTGTCCTTTTTCCACTACATCTTATTTTGTCATCTAGTGGAATATGTGAGGACAAATATTTATTGTAATTTCTAATTTTAGATTATTCCTCCTTAAGAGGAATCTCACACTTGGCCTCACACACTTATGAATGGTGGCATTCATAGACATGGGAGTTACATTCTAACTCCTTTCTCTCATCTCTATTTAAGAGATGACCCTCTTCTCTCATTTCTCAATGAGGTTTCTTCCTCTTCTCAAATATTGTATGAGCGATTGCTCTCTTGCTCTCTCTCTTTTTCTTCTTAGGCTTTTCATGCCTCATTCATAATGTCACAAGGGGTTTTTTTTGCTTTCCCCTTTCCAAATATCTTGTCTCATGGTGTTGGAGCTTGAAGCTTTCTCTCTCCTATTTTATGGTAATATATTTTCATGCATTTACTCACTTAGATTCTTTCCTAGTATTGCTTATTTACAGATTTCTTTTTCCATTTCTAACATGGTATCAGAGCAGTTTAATCTTTTTTTTGAGTGTTTGCATGAAGGTACGATTCGAAGGAGACTCTTGAGAGAGATTTCACTAATTTATTTTTTCTTCTTAAGTTGGAAAAAATTGAATTTTTTTTGAGTTTGGCTGGTTTACCGCCAAACCTGATTAACTTCTGTTTGCTCTAATTTGTGCATGTTACTTTTTATTTTCTATTAGTTGCCCCTTTGGAAGGCTTGTTGCCAGAAGGTTTTCCTATCTAGATATCAATTTTTTTAATTTATTTTTTCTTCTTAACCAATAGAGTATATTTTGTGGCCATTTTTATCCATAATGTTGTCTCACACAAAAAAATTACGCCAGCTTTCTTGCAGGCAAAAGTTTTTTTTCAATTTTTCTAAACCTAGATCAAATCTTCAATCAGATTTTTCAACTATAAAAAATTGAATCTGACCATGGAAGGGGCGGCATATCTAATTTGATCTGATTCTAAAAAAATATTCCTCTATCTAATTCTGTAAATTGTCCTTTTTAGGCACTAAGCACAAAGAGAGGATTCAATTTCACAAGAATCAAAGGAGGTCGTCTATTTTACTTGACTGGCGCCACAAATAGGCATTTTGACAAGGGCCAAATAACCGCGTTGGTTGTTGTGTCTTAGGGCGATTTCCATTGTAACACTATTGCGCTAGGCACCTCCCACACATATGCTTCTATGGCTATTGTTCTGTCTGAAGAAGACTCTACCATTTCACCTGTCAAGGAAAAGATTTTCTCCATCCTTGTTTGGCTCTGGAATGTTGGATCAGTACAAACTATTTTAAGAAAAAATGAGATGAGATGGTCAAATGTGCGGTCTTTTAGAACAAGTTTTGGCTCTCTATTTCAACGTTTTGTAACCATGTTGAACACGAATTCTCCATCAGATGCGTCATTTGCGATGAAATTGAATGATGGTAAGAATTTAGCCAATGGGCCATTCCCTTATGGGTATCTTCCCTCTAGAATAGTTTCACGCCCGAGGCTTTTTCTCCGTTGCAGTAAAATTTATATGGCTCGGGAAGTTGCACTGACCTAAAAATATAAGAGATGGCTACGAAGAATTACCAATACCTTTTGAGCTATCCAAACACCAGCTATAGCATACATGGAATGATTTCTAGCTCCAGCCTACATAGAATAGTTACGCTGATATAACTGTTTTCCCCCGTATAAATCCTTGTCAATAGTGACTGTAGAGAGTGCCGCCATTTCCTGTTCCTTCTTTCGTCTTTCCTCCTGAATCCTGGCTATATCTGCATCCAATGAATCCATCTTTCCCAGTCCCGCAAATGACAATCCCTGTTGGATTTTTCAAGTTTCTCAAAATCCAACTTCTGTTGATCCAATTACAGCCCCTAGAATGGCACCAAAGATTGCCATGCTAACAATAGTCTCCTGTAGGAAGATGCTCTCTTCCACAGCTTTAAAGTCTTTTGTCATAGATGCTAGTAATATGCATGGTAAGGATTGCTAGGGTGTAAAAAATTAAATTTGGCATTGTTTTTCTTGTCTGCGAGAATTCTCTTCTCAAACTCGGGACCATTGCAGGCAACAAACTATGCAGTCTTATCGACAATATTGCGAATGTCTGGAGGCAGGTGGATTATTCTGATGGTTTTTGTATGTGTGGCAATAGATACAGGTTCAGATCCTGAAATGCTCAAATTGCTTAGATTTTGAATTGTTTCTTTACTTTCTATGGCATTGTTATTGTTATCAGAGGTGATCTGGGCAAGCGGCAATGGACCAGAAATGTCATCCGTTGGTGGGGCAGGGAGGGGCAAAACTTCTGTAATGCCCGGCATTTTCAAGCCCTAGATAAAATAATGGAACACCGAAAGCTCTCGTCGCACAAATCCAGAGAAATGCGCAAATTTTAGTAAACTTATTGCAGGTGTTCTTTTTCCCACCTATGATTTCATTTGGATTACTCTGTCTGCTATAACGTATCTTTACTATTCCTGAAATCTATTATTTTAGTAACGTTTTCTTGTCTTTTCATGCAAGATTCTTTTTACTTTTTTGAGCTCTGACAGAGGCATCTTTTGCTTTTATCATTGCCTTTTGTCAACTTATTTTTGGCATGTAATCATTCATTATCAGACAACTCTATATGCAATTGCAAACACAAGTATTTTAAATCTCTCTTACTCCTTTATGTGGTTTTAAGTAAAAAGGAGAAGTTAAGGATAATTTTTTACAGAAGTTCTTAGTATTAAATACTAAATCTAATTAAAGTTTTATTATTATTTATTTTACATAAAAAGTTAAGTTTTTTTTAAATATCCTCATTTATAATTCCTTTGTGAGGATTCTTGTCTTTGATGGTGGGCCCATCCGTTATACCTTCTCACTTGTGTTCACCTTGCATGGAGATTTTAACTGATAACTTATGCTTATTGCTCTTCCAAATACTTCTTTTTATTTCAATTTATTCAGGTTTATGAGTAATCTTACACTATTGCCTTCATTATTTAATGATTTGAGTTAATTGATCTATCTGCACATGGTTGCAGTTTTATGCTTTTATAGCATCGTTCCATGCCCATGTTGGCACTTTATGGTTTTATACCATTGATATACATGATTTATATGATTTTTTTTTGAGTTGCATAGGGAGCCAATTTTTTCAAGGATAACTATGTAGGTCCCCTCAGTATAACTGATACATAGTTTCCTTATTTGGCCTATGGAGTATCCCTCCATCCTATATTAGTGTGCACTCATTTTATATGGAGTTTCCCTCCATTTGATCCTATCTGTTCCATTTTGATAGGATAATATTTTTATGGAGTTTTCTTCCATGTTGTTCCATTTTTGTTCCTCAATGAAGAGGATGTTATTATTGGATTTTTCCCCTCCAAATTCAGATAATTTGATCCAATTTGAAGGCAATATGTTGTTATATCCTCATAATCCATTCTTTTGATTATCCTAACAAAAATCATGATAATTCTACTTTGATTAGCATGTCTCTCCTTTATGTTATTTTCATATATTAATGTGATAATGATCTGCATACATTATTGCTTAGATCATGAGTCATGCATGTTATGGAGGGATGCCCCCATTACTTTGCAGTGGACTGTCTATAACCATGAGATTGACGCAATGTTGATGCAAGTTTCATTAGTTGGCCTTGTCTGTGGTCATTTGTGCATTAGTATGTTTCTTTCATGAGAGACTTATTGCATAAAGATTGGTCATTTTGACCCATATTATGATCATTTTTGAGCTTATGACTTATTTTAGATATCATGTTAACTCCATTGCATGTTGGTGAACACATTCATTTATTCTCATCTCTCTTAGTTCCTCCTTGATTAAATTATTATAATTTGTCCTTGTTGACAATTTTTTGAGCATATACTTTATCTTGATATCAGGTTATCTCCATTGGTTAGAACTCCTTTCTTTATTGTTGTAATATATTAGGATATAAGCCAAGGTATCCTAATATATTTCTTTTTTGTCCTTTTTCCACTACATCTTATTTTGTCATCTAGTGGAATATGCGAGGACAAATATTTATTGTAATTTCTAATTTTAGATTATTCCTCCTTAAGAGGAATCTCACACTTGGCCTCACACACTTATGAATGGTGGCATTCATAGACATGGGAGTTACATTCTAACTCCTTTCTCTCATCTCTATTTAAGAGATGACCCTCTTCTCTCATTTCTCAATGAGGTTTCTTCCTCTTCTCAAATATTGTATGAGTGATTGCTCTCTTGCTCTCTCTCTTTTTCTTCTTAGGCTTTTCATGCCTCATTCATAATGTCACAAGGGGTTTTCTTTGCTTTCCCCTTTCCAAATATCTTGTCTCATGGTGTTGGAGCTTGAAGCTTTCTCTCTCCTATTTTATGGTAATATCTTTTCATGCATTTACTCACTTAGATTCTTTCCTGGTATTGCTTATTTACAGATTTCTTTTTCCATTTCTAACAGTTTCATATTTGATTAATAATTTATAGTAAAAACTTTTTCAATTGAAAATTATCCAACAAAAATTTATAATATGTATATGTATGGCCTACAAATTTCATACCTGTAAATTTTGATAATATATGAATGTAGGGGCCAGGACCATGCAAGTTATATAATAATAATTATTAATTTTTATAATTTATAATTTTGTAGTAATAGTTATAATAGCTTTAACTATTATTAATTTATTTGAAAATATTAAATAAATAAAAAATAGTTTGTTAAAGTTAAACTCATGATACATGTAACATCATGATTCATGATCATGCAATTTAAATTGTATAAATAATATTAAAATTTGATTTGCAAATAAAAAGTTTAAATTATAACTTATATATAAATATTCATATAAAATATTGAATGTTAATTTATTAATTCATTACTTACTATTTTCAAATCTAAATTTATTTAAATATCATGATCATCATAATATTTTTAATTTTTTATTATCATATTTTGAATCAAATAAAAAATGCCACAGTTATTAAAATTTAAATTAAGTTAGCATTATCAAGTTGAAGTAATGTAGCAAATATTGATTATAATCTAAAGTATTTTTAATTAAGTAAAAAATGTTACAATTATTAAATAAAGTTATCATTATCAAGCAATTATTGATCGATGAATGATTACAATTTACAAATTACAAATTTATATGTTTTAAAATTTGACGATTCATTAATTTTACATGTTTAATTTTATTCTAATCCAAATCAAGGATTTCGAAATTATCAAGAAATTCACATAATTTGTATGTTTTAATTAAATTATTTAGTTAAAATGTGTGCAAGTGGGTACTATACTTCATGATTTAAATTTAAATTTGCATTGTGCAACAATAAGATAAATTATAATTTAATACTTGTTATGCGAAAGTTTAACAAATTGATCTGGACCGTTCAATGAACGTTAGATCAAAGACCGTGACTCTATTTGAAGCCAAATTTTAAAAGATTTAAGTTAAATTATTTCTTATAGTTATGTCTAATCGTTTATTAAAATAGAGAAGAACGACCCAAGATGAATTTTAGATTGATTTGGGGAATGTTTTCTCACGTGCCTAGATTCATCTAGAATTGTGACACATTGTAATGCTCAATTAAGTGTCAGTTATTATATTTAGTCTTTATATTAGTTAATCCTAACTGTTAAGTAAAAGAAAGATCGACAACCAAAGATGAGTTTCTAGTAAATTTTGGGAATGCTATCATTGTTGTTAAGAAACATCTAGAATCATGACATGTGGCATGATTCTAGATGACTCTTGACAACAACAATAACATTCCACAAATCGACCCAAAAATTATATCAGGTAGGGATCGTCAATTATTAAATTCAATTTTAACTATCTCATTTATTTAAAATATGCAAAACTCAAATGTATTATGTAATTAATTATTACTTATTATTATAATAATTATGTAAATTATTGATGACAGTAAATTGCATGTACATTGTACAAAGTACAATACTTTAAACCATTAATTACATATGTTTTATCTTTTAACTATTAGAATTTTACTTTTATGTTTTTAGACTATGAAGTTCAAAGTTCTTGAGAGCCTGATATTGTAGGGTTTTTTAATTTCATCTTGTCAAAGACTATGACTAAATTCTATTTTCTGTTTTGAAGACTGAAAGTCTAAAACTTGAGTGTTATAGGACAACACCAATTACTTGAGTATCCACTAGCACCAGTATTATCAAATCTTGAATCTTGATTCCGAGTATATAAATTTTTTAGTGTAATTGCAAAAATATAAATCTTATTGCCTTAGGTTTACACTTTACAATTTCTTAAATTAGGACTTGAAGAAGAATTTTGTGTAATAACCAATAGCAGACATGAGAAAAAAAAATTCAAAAACCTTCAGTATGAGGGAAAGAAAAAAGGAAAAGAAAGACATTATAGAACACAGATGAGTTCTACAAACCCCAAGTTTCACTGATGGATATCATGATATTTTTAATCCTATTATCCATGGAAATTTGGGAATCATGAAAATTAGACGTTCATTATTTAATAAGTGGAAAGATCCACATAAGGGGAGAAATTATTTCAAATATTAAAAAAAATTGCCAGACATACAAACAAACTACTTGCTTTGGTTAGTGAATTAGCAAACCTTGATGTACCTGAAGTATTCCCTTGCCCTAAAATTGTAATGCTACGCACTCATAATTATGATGAAAATAGAAAGAAAATTGTAAACCAAAACACTTACGAGGAAATTTTATCCATAACTAAGAGTGAATTTTTCACTCTGTTAGACCTAGGGCTAGATTTTAAACTAGAGAGCTTTAACGAATGTATTGAGTTGCATAAACTTGCATAGGCTTATGACAATTTGGATAGAGTTTGTCAAGATTCATATATTAAGGGTTTAATAAACTTAGAGTCATCTGATGATGATACTAGTATTACTATTACACTGGACATAGACCATAAGCCTCCTTATCAAAATGATATTTTTGTGCCATGCATTCAGAATACTATTTCTTTGTTATCATTTTGTCTAAGATTGGATAGTAACAAGGAAGTGGGGGCTAGTGTTCTTGAAATGATTTATAATATACATTGTTGAGGTCAATCAGTTGAGAAGGTAGAAGTAAGATATAATTATGTTCAACACATTGTTGAAGCTATGCAAGAACAATTACTAATGATTAAAACTAAGTACAACTATAGGAAAGATGATGAAATTTAGGTTCACAAGTTAGTTGTGGTACCTTCTTTTAGAAAAGCATGACCCAATATTTGAGACTTAGAACAACAAGCTTGATATTGAGGTCTATAAGTTTGATGAGAAAATGTACAGAAGAAATTAGAGACTCTAGGTCTAGTATATGAGTGGACACATTAGATGAGGATGATTGGTAATAATAATAACTACAACCATTTTGTAGACTTTTTTGGAACCTATTTACCAAAAAATATAGGCACTTCGATGTCGAGATTTTTTGTGTTTTGTAAAGATTGTATTCAACTAGGAAGTCAAATTCAATTGGCTAACTGGTTCTTCATGGAAGACTACACTTTGTTAAGGTTTTAGGGTTCAACATTTGAACCATGAAAACTTCAATGCTTGTTACGTAAAGTGTTTTTGCACTATAATATGTATGGAAGATAGAGATTACAGATGAACTTTTTAGTGGACAACAAAAGAAAATGATATTTCCTTCCTTGCCTTTCACAATTGGAGGCCTCACATTTGAGAGAAAGATTTTCAAAGTGGCAAATGAATTGGAAAATTTGCTTAGCATTGATTTTGTCTATTACTAGAATTATTATCCACTGAAACTAATAAAAACAAGACTTATTGCCAATGGGAACTCTGCAAGAAAATATCAAGATCAGGAGATGTCATTGATAGAAAATTTGAAAAACATGGATTCGTGGGATGAGGTTAAGAAAGATATGGAGAAACATGCAATAGAGAATAATATTTCAATGCAAGAATTGTCATCCCAAATTAAGACATTGCACATATTAGGGTCACACAAATCAAAATTTCTGACATACTTAAATTTCTGCAAGGAAGCATCTCAACCTTCTAAGAGTTCTATGCTAAAAGCAATTCAAGAAGCATGAAAATCTGAATTATGGTGTCAAAACAAAATGAATCTTTTTTGTAAAATGAGGCAAAATTTGGGTGATCCAAAGACCTCAACATATTTTGAGGAAATTGAGGAGGGTGAACTTTTTAGCAATTGTTAGTATAAAGAACATTCATCTATAGTATATCAATTTGGCACTTGCAGTGATAGTGATAGTCAAAATAGAAGGACCCCAACTTTGATGAAGACATTTAAGGTACTCAGGACCCTGGGTCAACCAAGTGTATTGTTAAACTTCAAATGAGTCATTCTATTAAAAAAAATATAGTAAAGAGGCAACTATGATACAAAACATGGGTTATGCAGGTATAGGGCCCATTGGTGCAAGTGGTGAAGGGATTTGGAATCCAAGTGTAGTACCAAACCCACCCAAAAGTGGAAGTAAACTAGTCATTGGAATATTTGATGAGATTGAAGATGATTCATTTAGAAAGGGAAAAAAATATTGTACTTCTACTTCTGAAGGTCATCCCAAGACAAAATTTGTTAAATCTTTAAATCCAATTATAGTCGATCCCAATGGCACTAGTACTAACACTGGAACTAGCATAGGTGAAACTTGTGCAAAAAAGAAAAATGTTATGACAATTACAATGCAAGCAATGTCAGTGATTACTTCACCAATGTATGCACCAATAGCTCCTAGACATGTAACACCCCAGCAAGGGATCCAAAATAATTAACCTAAAGTTTTACTAAGTTTGCCAAGCATTTTTTTATATAGAAAGAATAACATATACATCAAACATAAAGTAGCAGAAGTAATAACATACAATTATAATTAAGCAAACATCACAGATTACATTCCTTAAGGATCCCAAGACATTGAATCACATTTAAATTTAATTAATACTAAGTCTAACAATTACCACATCCACATGAAAGAATAATTAAAAGTCCAAAGTCCATTTAAATAATATACATTTGTTCCAAATGCCACTTGGCAATAAAATTTAGAATGCTAAATCATCCACTGTACATGTCACAAGGTATGAAAGGCTAAAAGAATATGTACATTTATAAAAATAGATCACATCATCCTTTTTAGATCCATGGAAATAAGTACAATACAATAAGTGAAACCATCCATCATAAAGATATAACTATCCATCCTAAAGATATAACCATCCATCATAATACATAAGAATAGAATGAAAGGAAATGTAGACAAGGAAACTCCAGCCACAGTATCAATAGACAGATCTCAATGGTAAGTGTAAAAAGCACTACCACTCAACTGCATGGTAACCCAAAAGGGCCCACTCCCACCATGCTAAGGATATAGTCTCAAGTCCCAAACAAGATACCAATCCAAATATCAAAAGTATTCTCTAAGTCTAGGAAACCCTAAAAGTAATCTAACTCAAAGGTTTCAAGATAAATTGACATCTAGACCCAGAGGCACACAAAGACACATAGGGAATCTACTATGTAAGTAGGCAAGTGTCATTGCATGAATCAACGCTAGACTTACCCTAGTAGTCTCTCAGAACCCCAACCCCCTAGTGAACCTATGTCGCACTAGTATCCTCTCGTACTGACAAGGCATACTACTCCCATCCTAGTCTATACTAGCACTCAAGGCATGGGCGAGAACATGCAAAGATTCTTATTAGGTTCATTTCAATATCATTTAGTGTAGTGTTTTGACTTATTAAATAACTTATAATGGGCTACCTTGGCAGTCGCTTAGGGCCCCAACCTCCATTGCAAGCTACTTCTCGACATTACATATAGATAACCTACCCTAGGCTCATAAAGGCACAAATCAAATAATCATAATTTTTCACCTTAGTCCTATACAAGTGACTAGAAAGCATCAAAATATGAATCACATTAACCCATCAGTTCTATACAAGCAATTGGAAAGCATCCCAAAAATATTGATTGAAGACTCAAAATGATTAAGTCAAGTAGGTCATAACTTTCATCCCATTATCCCATAATAACACTAAAAACAATAATCAACAATATAAACAAACTCATCAAAGAGCATACCAACACATTACAATGGTTGAGTTTAAAAGATCAAGATCAGTTCAGCATAATACCACAATCACAAAACTCCAAGCCTCTGGTAGACATCCTAAAACTGGTCAACACTCTAGTCAACCCAAATCCAAAGCATAAACAACATACATATAACATAGTGTAGGTTTCATAGTTTGGTTTGATTTTGAAAACATAGTGTTGAGTTAAATGTAAGGTTTCAGTTTTTGTTTCAATGTATGTTTCAAGCAGATAAAATTAATAGTTTACCCTTACAAATTAACCCATTCTTTTATTCGAATAAAATATAGAATTACCCTTATTAGATTTTAAGTCAATTTTCTAAAATAATCTAAGGGTAATTATTTATTAAAATTATTAAAATAATAACTATTGATCTGCTAATAAAATAATTTCAATTTTATTAAAGTCAATATCATTATTAATAAAATAAATATAAATCCATTAAATACTCCCATTGATTAATTAAACTTAATTAAATTTTATTTAATTAAATTAATTAATAATTATATAAACGAAATAACTATATTAATATTTTATTAATAATTAAAAAATCTAATAATAAATTCATTTAATTAAAATGAACTAAATTCAAATTTATTTATTTATTTATTTAAATTAACTTAATAAAAATTATTAATTAAAAATAATAATAGAATAAATTTTATAACTTTTTTAAAAAGGGAAAGTGTTTTTTTTTACAAGGCCCATCATCCTTTTTAATAATAGCTACCCTACTATTGTAGGGCCTACGACAGTAGTGGTACTCTGTACCACTGCTTGTGGCTACTGCCAATAGGCAAAAAGGAGGGGGGTGGGGTTTCCCCACCCCTTCCAATATATATATATATATATTTATTTAAAAAAATTGTTTTTTGATTAATTTGTTTTATAAATATAAATTTTAAAGAAAGCAAATACCTTTCTCCATTTTAAAAATATATATATATTTAATAACAGTTCCAGCATTAATCTGATAGGGAAAATACGACCAACCAGTCGAATTTTCTCTTTAAATTTTCTTTTTTTTTTAAACTTCAAAACCCTTCTCAATTTAAATCTAATTTGCAAAATTATTAAATAAAGAATCTAAGATATTTCAATCTCTACATATGTAGAAGAAATCGACAGGCATACCAGTAATTTCAAATTGAAATATTCATCAAAAAAAAATATTCAGATAACCATTTCATAGTCATGAAGAAGACAAGAAAAGAAATAACGTAATTATCTATGTGAATTAATCACAAGAATCTACCTAGACTCTGATGTTAAATCACAATGCCCAAAAAAATTTCTCCTCTCAAAACCTTCTCTCTTCCAAAAATTCCTTCTTCAAAATTTGCGATCCCTCAAAAATGAACCCTCAATTGTTGATAAGGAGTTCTCTCCTATATTCAGGGCACTAATTGTGCAATCACCCAAGAGGACTCCTTGCTTACTAGTCTTTAACTTTTTATTATCTTTCTTTTAATATTTTCATGCACCTTTATTGCAATATAAAATATCTTAATTAAATTCACTTGACTTCTCTTTTTAATAAATTTATTAAATTTTATTCTCATGCATACTTTATGCAATCTTAAATTTTTTTAATAAATTAATATATTACCATGCTTTAATTTATTTTTGAAACGTTAATTGATAAAATATTTATTAACTTAAGTAATAATAATATTTAGCATTTATTTAAAAATGGACTCCTAAATGAATAATTATTAAATTAAATAAATATTATCACATTCTCAAATTAAACTTATAATTTTATCTTTAAATTCAATTCCTTTTATTTAATTAATTTCCTAATTAATTAAATATTAAAAATATCATAATATTTTTTTATTAAATTAAATCATTTAATTTGACTTAATTAATATAAAAAACACCAATGACTTGAAGGACGAAATACGAAAACCCATCATAGAAAAACATATACAAGATCAAACTAAAGGGTTATAATCACAAACTTACATTATACAACACATTCAAAAGGTAATCAACTTAGATACTTGTCCTAATTTTCTAAGACAAATAGATTTAAAGGTTAAGATTTGGACTTAAGAATTTATCTCCCCTCTCTTACCATTGAGATAATGTGATAAGGTACGCTCATCTTGGCAATTCAGGGAAGTTGATACCTGGTACTTGCAATCTACATAAAATCTACGCATGTACAAACACATATATACTAAACTAAACATGCAATGGCAGAAAGTGGTGCATCGTGTAGATCTCGACTAGCAGGTGACCATGACTCCCTTCCTTAACCACATCAGAAACATCATACATAAAGAAAATATACATGCACACCATACGCATGCAATATGGGGTGCATATCCATAAGAAAACATATATGATAATCCATCTAACTAATCATCATCAATAATTGAAAATCATTGCAATAATCATCATACATATATGAAGTATATAATACAAGCAGTCTCATCATATAATCAACTGAATGTGAACCAATATCTGATAATCTAAAAATAATGTTGCTAATCATCAAGCATAAAACTGGCCTAAAAGAGTTCAACAATAATAACAAAATATAAACTAGGGATAGGCACTACAAGACAAAACCCTGAAAATAGTCCTAAAACACCAAAATTTGAAATGGGTCATCTTTAGGTTCTTGGCAATCCTCAAAATATAATTATAGGTGGAGTAAGTGTAACTAGAGTTGGAGGAGCACACAAACATTCAACCGATAATTCACCTTTCAAACACTCAACTATGTTAGCAAACCCAAATTTTAGTTTAAATGACTTTGCAACAAAGTTTAATTAGACAAGCAAAAGAAATAAACAAATTATAAAGACATTGAAAAGTGATGCAATTGTTAAACATCAGTGATCTAGTAACAGTATATTTCCAACATATGATCCAAACACCAAAATGATGAACTTCATGGTTGTTATGCCCCTATCTAGAGATGATAATCCACCAAAAAATCTAATAAATCATAACGATGTGCAAGTTACCAGTTTTCAAATGGATTTCTCAAAAGTAAAAAATATTTAAAAAGTCAATATATTAAAAGAGAGCAACAAAATGGTCTACTCTACACTTCTAAAAGTGGAGAGGGAAAAAAAAAGGCTTGCAAAGCAAATAAAAAAGTTATAGGTAGACCTTGATAATGTGAAGGCCAAGGAGAAAGAAATAGACAAATAGATTCAAAGAATTGCAAAACAAGATAAAAAAAATTATTCTTCTATAGAGGTAATTGTCTAGCAAGAGAAGATGAATGAACAACTAAAAAATATGACTAAAGAATTGGATGAGTGCAAAAAAATAATTGAGAATGAAAAAGCCTCTACTACACAGTTGTTCAAGTCTATAGAGAATAGTGCATAGGTACACAATAAATTGAAAACTGACCTAGACTCTACTATCAAGGAAAATAATAATTTGAAGATTGAATTGGAGAATGCAAGGATAAATTACTTCTCTACTAAGAATACAATCCGTAGTTTGAAGATGGAATTGAAGAATGAAAAGAAAAATGGGGAGTCTAATGCAAGGATAATTCATAATTTGTAGAAGGAATTGGGGAATGAGAAGAAAAAAGAGGAGTCTAGTGAAAACACAATCCACAATTTGAAGAAGCAATTGGAGAATATGAAGAAAAAAGAGGAGTCAACTACAAAGACAATCCTTGGTTTGAAGAAAGAATTGGAGAATTTAAAGACAATGAAGTCTAGTGCAACTACAAACACAATCCCTCATATGAGGAAGGAATTGGAGAATTCAAAGAAAAAAGAGAAGTCAACTGCAAAGAGAATCTTTGATTTGAAGAAGGAATTAGAGAATGTGAAGAAATAGGAGTCTACTCATACTGCAAACACACTCCATGATTTGAAGAAGAAATTGAACAATGCGAAGAAAAAGGAGAAGTTACTATGAAGACAATTGATGATTTGAAAAGGGAACTCGAGGATGAGAAGAAAAAAGAGGTAACTACTGAAAAGACAATCCAATATTTGAAGAAGGAATTGGAGGACGAGAGGAAGAGAGAAACTAATTGGCAAGGAAAAGTAGAGGAAATACGGAAAAATGAGTGAAATGGAGATGTCTGAAATATAGAAAAACATGGAGAATGTAATTGCACAAAATATAACTACATCTTCCGAAGAACATCATGTCAAGGATACTATAATAAGCATGGTTAAGCTTATCGAACAAGAAAATGAGAGAAACTAATGTAGAATAGTGATAGCTTTTTTGAATGGCTTGATTTAAATAGCAATATCAAATATGTCTTTAAAAATGTAAAAAAAATGCTGAGGATAAAAAAGTATCTTAACCACTTCCTTAGAAATTCTTTTTTTGAATAAAGTACAGAGATTTAATGATAGGGATTTGGCAAACCAAGGAATAAACAACCACTATGATGCCTCTATAGTGGCCTTAGTTGTTTGTCAAAATTATAAAAAATTAATGGAAATAGACGAAGCTATGACATATGCTTCTAGAGACTTGATGAAGATGAATCACAACACACTTCACTTGTTAAATGTTGGATTACCAAATCCAGCTAGCTCAGACAAAAAATTCATTGGAAAAGAAGATTACATGAAATAGTTGCACAAAATCATGAACTCTGATTTAGGTAACTTTCCAAAGGAAACCACTCTAGAAAGAATTGCAAGTTGCATCAAACCACTGTTAAAAATGTATGTAGTTATTGTAGAAGTTTTAATGCTCTTATCAAACCACTATCAAAAATCCTTGATTCATATAAAAATATCTCTTTGAAGTATTCATTGTTGATGAGGTTACAATTATTTATGTACAACCTAAAAAAATAAAGCTTCCAAATTATGCACAATGGAGTGCCCTAAAGAACATCATTGGAGTTAGGTCATCTACTCAATTTGTAAGTGTCAATCATAGCACTGACAAGTAACAACTTAGTAAGTGATAGTAGTATAATATTTTTGTTACTTCTTGATCTTTAATTTCAAATTTTGGATTTAATTTCAACGTTGTTTAATGCTAATTGCTACACGAATAGAGAACTAGCTTATCAGGATAGCTAGACAACCAGGCCTACTAGTACTACCTAGAGCTAATGGAAATTTTTCCACTACTCCTACTTGAAAAAAATGTACAATTGACAATGTGGCAATATGATTGTACACTCATAATATAGTACTAATCTGATTAGATATACAATTACAAACCAACTTGCAACTATTGTTGCTCCCTTATATATATAAAAGGGAATTAAAGGTCATTGACTCATTTGCAAAGGGTTTTAATATTCTACTTCTCTAGGCTCTATATATATATAATTATTTGTAAATTTTAAATGTATTATTGTAGTGCCTACCCATAGTTTACATTCAGTTATTATTGTCGAACGCTTTTAGGCCAGTTTATGTTTATGCTTGATGATTAGTAGTAGTGCTTTCTAGATTATTGGATGTTATTTTCATAACATAGTTGATTATATGATGAGACTACTTTGGTACTAGTTACTTCATGTATGCATCATTATACCTTGATGATGATTATTTATAGTGATTTCAATTATTTGATGATGTTAGTTAGATGGATTAATTATACATGTTTTCTATGGATACTTACCCCATGATGCATGTGTATGGTGTACGTGTCTATTTTCTTTATGTATGGCATTTTCAATGTGGTTAAAGAAGGGATTCGTAGTCACCTACTAGTCAGGATCTACATGATATACCACTTCCTTCCATTGTTTGTTTAGCTTAGAATATATGTGTTTGTACATACATGGATTTTATGTAGATTGCAGGTACCAGGTATCGACTTCTTTGAATTGCTAGGATGAGCATACCCTATTGCAATATCTCAATGGTAAGAGAGGGGAGATAAATTCTTGAGTCCAAATCCTAACCTTGAAACCAGTTATCCTAGGGAAAACTAGGACAAGTATTTGAGATGATTACCCTTCTAAATTCGTCGTATGACATAAATTGGTGAAGTATACCCCTTGAGTTTGATCTTGCATGTGGTATATTTATGATGGGTTTTCATATTTCATCTTGTATGTCTTTGGTGAATTTTATGTTAATTAAGTCAAATTAAAAGATTAATTAATGATTTAATTTAATGGAAAATTATTAAGATAATTTCAATATTTAATTATATTAAATTAATTACAAAATTAATTAAATAAAAAATTAAATTGAAAGAGGAAATTATAGTTCTAATTTGAGAACGTAATAATAATTAATTAATGTAATAATAATACATTTAGGAGATCATTTTTAGAATAAATGCTAGATATTATTGTTGGTGTAAATACGTACTTTACTATTTACACTTACTTAAGTTTACTTAGGTTAATGCATTATTTAATTATATTGCATTATTTTTATTATTTTTATTTATGAGACACTTAGGAGTTTGCACACCTTGTGATTTGTCATGTTGACAACACAGGAGTACGCAACTCTATTTGAGCACATGGTGTCTACAACACTGTTTTGCATGTCTCACCCTTGTAGGCTTATCCTCTCATCACTGCACTTACTTCTGTGCTTAATGGAGGATAACCCATATCTGGTGGACATGTGCTTGGTTGTATGACACATCATGATGCTAACTTCTATGCATTCTAGAAGCTCTCCTGAGGCCTTTATATTCATGCACTCCTAGTGTACTCTTGTATCAAGTTATTGAATACATTGTTATTCTGATCATACTCTCTTCATTTTAGTCTACAGTTGTGCTTGTGTTTGAGTTCTTAGTTCTTGGGTGAATTTTTTCCTTAGGCAAATTCTTACATCGTATCAGATTTTGGAGACTTTCTCTTCACAAGTCATTTGAGACCTCTTGCATGCTTCATCACCTCAGCCTAAATTTGAAGTGCTGCAAAAATTGGGAGTGTCTAGCATTAGATCTGACCTCTCCATTGCGTTCGAAATGCTGAACTGGTAAAAATCGACTATAAGCATGCCTACCTTGGCCCATAGTTGACTGTGAGGCAAATTGTTTTTGCAAATCGAAACTCAGAGGCTTGATTTGCGGTATGGGTATCATCTCTTGCAGATTTTATTAATTATTTTTGGATCTGTCATTTTTATTTTCACTGTCATATTTTTCATCAGTATTTTTGAAATTTTCAGAATATTTTATAGTCCGTCAAAGAAAAATTTTATGCAGTACAGGTATCAGATCCCGTACTGCACATTTTGGTGGTATTTTGTATATCCTTTTCGCAAGTTTATTTTTAATCTATGGGCTTCTGTGGGCTTCATTATTTATACATCGGCAGTTGCTTCTCGTAATTCGGCGTGGTCCTAAATTTCGGACAGCATATTCCCCAACCGGCCCACAATCCACAAATCGGCGATAGTTAACCGGCAAGTTCGCCAAATCACATGGCAGCCGACAATTTCCTCTGGCCACAGCCTGGCCGACTTCTTTATTACAACCCACAGCAGGTGTATTAAAAATACCGCAGACGCCACCATCCCGCTGAATGTGGGATTTTATTTTCAAATTTTGGCGATGCAAAACAATTTGCGTCCACCTGCAGTGAAAATCAACGTTGGCCTTGTCTTTTCTAGTGATGCTGTCTTTTTCGGCGACAAATTTTGCATAGAACAAATCCAGCATCAACGGTGCACAATCCAACGTTGGCAAACAAAATTCTAGCCTAGTCTGCACCAACTCAACACCCCGTTAGCCCTCCTGTGGTCACACAGTCAGGATTGACTGTCGAATCACTCATCGACACATCACCATCTGCCAACAGTGTACGATCTGCCTAGTTAGCAATCCACGTAGGTTTTTTTCGTATGATTTGTACGGTATGGAAATTTGAATTAGTTGCCATGTCATCCTGTGGCTCTTTTTTCTGCTAACGTCATCATTTTACGGACCTAAAATTGATGCCCATCTAAATGTCATTCCCAAGCATTTTACAACTGTGTTGACGGCCATTTGACCATCAAATTTAACTTTGTAGTTTCTCCTCCAAACCCCTTTCCAGATTGCTTTTCAATTTTGCAGCCTGACTTTGTGAGCTCGTAACTTGTACATCCGGACTCCAATTCAAGTGCAATTTTTTTTGAAATCAGGTAAAATTTTCTAAATTTTTTAGTGGTGGTGTTGTTTTCTGGTTTTGGTTGCACAAATTTTGTATAAATTGTGTTTTTTGGTGACTATACCTGCTTAATCTTACCTTTTGCAACTTCAGAAGCTCCGTACGGGCACATCTGGTCACTTTTTCAGGTTCTATTTTTTTTGAAAGTGTGTTTTTTTGTCTACTTTCTAGATCTAAAGTCATATTCTAGGGTTGTGTAGACCAATTTCTCACTTTCATAATTAGGCTTTCTTTGGCATTGTAAAGCTTTGATTCTTTTCACAATTGTTGTAAAACTAAGCTACAGTGCTTAAGTGACAGATTTTAGCCTCATAAGGCAGTTGTAAAAGCAAAATCAGAAAGTCCACTTTGTTCATTTTGACAAGTGGCTCATTGTAAATGCACTTCTTATAAAGTGCCAAAGCATCTTTTTTGGGGGGGTCTTTTGATTGAGTAAAAAGGGGGGGAGTGTACTGTGTTTTTTTGTGTCTCTATTTTGTGCTCTTTCATTTCTGCATCATGGGTTTTAAATGTCCTCCTTTAACTTCACACAACTATTCTACATGGAAAGATATTGCATGGAGTAGATTAATAGAAAAAGGATATAGTTTATATGTTGATGGTACAATTACCAAACCTATTGATGCTAAAGAACTCATTGATTAGACAAGTCAAGATTGACAAGCTTTAGGTGTAATTAGGAGTTGTGTACATGGGGATCTTCTTTTTCACATTAAAAATTGTTCAGACTCTAAAGAAGCTTGGGATAAACTTGAACAGTTGTATGGTAAAGTGGATGAAGAAAAGGAATTTCAGATTGAGGATGATCTACTTCTCTTGGATCCTAAAAATTATGACACAATTCAGGATTATATCATCAAAGTCAATGAGTATAGGGCACTTCTAAAAGATTGTGGAAATCCCATGAAGAGGCTACCTTCTGAGTACATCAACTTTGTTTCGAGTTTTAATACTCATAGGTTAACCATGGGATCTTCTTACCAAAATCCTTCCTTTGATGGATTTTCAGACATGTTGATTGTTGAACAATCTCACTTGGTGGATTTTGGTCTTCTCAAGTCATCTAAGACCAAAGCTTTAGTGGCTAGTGATGATCACAAATCTACTCAAGGGGGGAAAAGCAACAACAAGAAGAAGCAGTGGAAGCAGAAAACAAAATCTGAGACACAACATGACTCCTCTCAACAAGGCGGTTCTTCATCAAACAAGAAAGGAACTAATGAAAAGAAGGACAAATTCTTTTGTGCATACTGCAAAAATCCAAATCATGACGAGCATCATTGCAAAACAAAAAGAATCGATGAGTTAGAAAATCTACTCAAGAAGAACAAGATTCAAGTGCCAAGTACTTCCAAGGATTCTACTCCAAACTCTTTGAAGGGTAAAGGTCAAGCACTTATGGCCAACACAAGTTCTTCTTCGAAATGGATACTTGAATCAGGTGCCTCTTACCACATGGGTTCTTCAAGAGAAGACTTTTCTTCATTGAAGCAGTCAAAGGTACCACACATCTTCATGGGAGATGATACTAAAATGGAAGTTGAAGGGAAAGGACATGTAGAAATGGAAGATGGGGAATTCAAAGATGTTCTCTGTGTTCCCAATCTAAACTCTAATCTCCTATCAGTTTACCAAATCACTCACCTTGGAGATGGTCATAAGGTTGAGTTCCTTCCCGATTTAGTGATGGTGCGAAGTCTCAAAGATGATTCATTGGTAGCAGTTGGGAAAGTCAATGATGACAGGAGGCTTTATTCCTTCTCCCACTTTGTGCCTAATAGTCCTTCCCAAGCCTTGTTAACTCACTCTACTACACAAATCAACTTATGGCATGAGTGGTTTGGTCACCTTGACTTTCGCTCTCTTCAACAACTTTTCTCAAAACACATGGTCGAAGGTCTACCCAACATCAACTTTTCTAAGGGAGAGTGTTCATCTTGTTCAGTGGATATGCATCTCAAGGAGAAGTATGATAAAGGGAAGTCTTCTCAAGCTCCAGTTGTTCTTCAGCTAGTTCACATGGTATTAGCAGGACCGTTTGCAGTGACTTCAATCAACCAAGGCTGCTACATACTCACATTTGTTGATGACTTTTCAAGATTCACTAGGGTCTTCTTCCTTCGTCATAAGAATGAAGTAGTTCATAAGCTTCAAGACTTCAAGGCTCATGTTGAACACAAGTCAAGGAAAGCCATCAAAGTATTAAGAGTGGACAATGAGAACAGATATGTTGACAGAAGACTTAAGAACTTTTGCAAAATTGAGTGGGTTGATCTTTAGAACTCACCAGCATTCAGTCTGCACAAGACAAATGTTTCAGCTATAAGGATTAGGACTCTCAAGACCATGGAAAGTTTCATGATTTAGGCCAAGTCTCTTAATCCATCATTAGAAGTCGAAGCAATCTCAAGTGCCACTCTCATTCTCCTCATCCAGCCTTAGATGGCAAGACTCCTTTTGAGGCATGGTGTGGCAAAAAATCAGTTGTGAATCACCTTAGAGTCTTTGGTTGTCTAGCATGGGAAAACCTATCTTCCAAGGGTCACAAGGTGCACACATCTCGACCTTGTACCTTCATTGGTTATGAAGACAGTGTGAAGGCATATAGACTTCTAGATCCTGAGACACATCAAATTTTTGTGGAGAAGGATGTATATTTTGAGGAAAGTTCTCCGAGCTTGTCCTCTACTCCTCTTCGCACTTCATACACAGTGGAAACTGATAGTGACACTAGCGATAGAGCTTCAACAAGTTCAAACATGTGGAGTTCTGTCGACAGTTGCAGTGAGAGGTCACATCAATCCAGTCCATGTGCTTACATTACTATAGTGAAAGGTCCAACTCAGCATGGTACATCTCGTCTTCCAGCTCAAGCTTCATTTGACTTGGGAGATAGGCTTGAGGACTTACATCTTCTCATTGATGATGATTCTTCTACAATTGTTATGAGGGCTCACTCTAACCCTCATGTCCATTCTTTGCATGATCAATCTGCATAGGTTGGTGTGATTGTGGATCCTTATGAACAGAAATTAGTGGAGGTCTCTTTGTCAGTAGAGGAGACAGATGGTTCAGTGGAATAGGTTCAACAGACATCCTTGACAGATCTGCATTCATTCATTTCAGCACAGTTGAAAGGGGTGAACTTCAGCATCAGTACAGGGATACTTGAGCAGGTTTCTGGGCCAGCACACATCTTCAAGACAGTACCTTGGGTATTGTTTCTTCCTAAGGGGAGGAACACCTTTCTGCATTCATGGACCAGTTTCTTCATCGAAGGAGTTTTCACTTGTTGGCATTCTTCTTTTGGGGGGAGAGCCTATTATGTCTCTCTTCCTTCTTTCATTCTCTTATGTATATACTAGATGTATGTCGTAATGGGGGGGTCTTTATTACTCCATCCATCGATGCATCCTCTTTCATCTCTCTTTTTGGGGGAGGGTTTTTCCCATGAGGTTTTCCCTCTTTCCCCTCTTTATGGGAGATTGCATTTCATTATGTACATGGGTACCTTACATGGCCTAGTAGCCGGCACCCATTCTGCATTTTCATCCTAGTTCGTAAGCTTAAAGGCATTCCCCTAACTTGCACTTAAGGGGGGGTGTTGGAGTAAATGCATACTTTACTATTTACACTTACTTAAGTTTACTTAGGTTAATGCATTATTTAATTATATTGCATTATTTTTATTATTTTTATTTATGAGACACTTAGGAGTTTGCACACCTTATGATTTGCCATGTTGGCAACATAGGAGTACGCAACTCTATTTGAGCATATGGTGTCTACAACACTATTTTGTGTGTCCCACCCTTGTAGGCTTATCCTCTCATCACTACACTTACTTCCATGTTTAATGGAGGATAACCCATATCTGGTGGACATGTGCTTGGTTGTATGAAACATCATGATGCTAACTTCTATGCATTCTAGAAGCTCTCCTGAGGCCTTTATATTTAGGCACTCCTAGTGTACTCTTGTATCAAGTTATTGAATACATTGTTATTCTGATGATACGCTCTTCATTTTGGTCTACAGTTGTGCTTGTGTTTGAGTTTTTAGTTCTTGGGTGAATTTTTCCCTTAGGAAAATTCTTACAATTATTATTACTTAAGTTAATAAATATTATATTAAAAATACTTAGAAAATTAATAAAAGAGTGAACAATTATTTAATAAAGTTTATTTTAATTAAATTACATAAAGATAATAAATTAAATAAAAAAGAGAAAGCAAGTAAATTTAACAAAGATATTTTATATTGCAAAAAAGTCCATGAAAACATAAAAGAAAAGATAGTAAAGAGTTAAACGGTTGTGATCAAGGAGTTCCTTTGAGTGATCGCACAATCGGTGCCCTGAATTTAGGGGAGAACTCCTTATCAACAATTTAGAGTTCATTTTCCATTAACCAAAGTTTTGGGACTGGGATTATTCAAAGAGAAGGTTTTGAGAGAAGAGAATTCTCTCACAATCTTCAAGTGGTTGCGTATTAGCATCAGACTTAGTTAGGGTCTTCTATTTTGATCGCTTAATGAGTTATGTAATTCGATATTCATGTCTACATCATGTTTGTGGAATTTGTTTTCCAAATTTTGTTTGTATGAATCTTTCAACCTTTCATTATGAATCTACTTGATATTTGTATTGAGTTATATTTGTATATCAAAATTGAAAAAGCAATTAGAAACCCTCATTCTATAGATTAAAGAAATTAGTGTTTTAATCACAAAAGGCTTGAAATGGAATCAAAATTTTAGAATATCAATTTGACAGGTTTGTCATATTTTCCCTATCAAAGTATTGTTAGAACTCTTATAAATATATATATATATATATATATATTAAAAAAAAATACATATATATTTTCTTAAGGGGAAATTGTTTTCAAAAAAAAATTTATTAAAATAAAATAATTTTAAAAAATATATATAATATAATTATTGAGGTGGGGGCGGGGCCATTAATTTCCCACATCCCAACCTCCCTGCCTACGGCCATTAACAGTTGCGCGTGATAGGTGGTACCGTTGTATGCCTGCAGGAGTCAAAGGCCAACGGGCCTTTTCAAAAAAAAAAAAATGTGTCACTTTTTTCTATTATTATTCAATTTTGTTTTTTTTAATTAAATTAATTTAAAAATTTTAAGTATATTATAATTAATTTATTAAAATTTTAATTTAATTAAAATTTAATTTAGTTTAAACATGTTTTAATTAAATATTAATTTTAATAAGGTTCCATTAATATATTTATTAATGAACATATTTCTTTATTTATTAATATTTGATAAATAATTTGAAAAGGGCTATTATTGAAATATTATTGTAAACAATTAACTTAATTAATTTAGTTATTAATTAATTAATTATCGATAGGACTTTATATAAAAAATTGATCATGGGGATTCTCTATTCAAGATTTAATAATATTATATACTTGCCAACTAATTATTTAATAATTATTAATTAAAATTTAAGAAAATATTTATAGAGATAATGCTCATTTTAAGAGTTTATGGTATTAAGGCATTCATATTTAAATGAGAAAATGGGTTGAGTTATATAGGAACATAGTAAACTTTGTCAGACCAAAAACATACAACAGAATGGAAAGTTAAACCTAACTATAAACTCAAACTGTGTGTCTTCAAAATCATTGTAACTATGAATTAAACTGTTTGTTAAGTGCTTTCTTGTATGTTGGGTTTGGAGATGGACTGGAGTGTTGACCAATCAGGTTGTTTTACCAGAGGCTTGGGAGTTATGTGTTTGTGATATTAAGATGATTTGATCTTGATCTTCTAAACTCAACCATGGTAATGTGTTGGTATGCTCCATGATGAGTTTGGTTATATTGTTCATTATTGCTTTTAGTGTTCTTGTGTGATAATGTGAGGAATGTTATGACATATTTGACTTAATCTTTTTGAGTCATCAATCAGTTATTTTTGGGATGCTTTCCAGTTGCTTGTAAAAAATTGAGGGGTTATTGTGAATTATCTTTTGATGTTTTCTAGTTGCTTGTAAAGAACTGAGGGGTTATTGTGGTTATCTTTTGATGTTTTCTAGTCACTCATACAAGGTTGAGGTGAAAACTATGATTCTTTGATTTTTACTTTTATGAGCCTAGGGTAGTCAATATGTATGCTAAGTTGGGAAGTGGCTTGCAATGGAGGTCGGGGCCCAAAGTGGCTACTAGGTTTACCCATTATAAGTAGTTAATAAGTGGAAAAACTACACTAAATGAGAGTAAAATGAACCTAATAAAAGTCTTTGTCTTTCCTCGCCCATGCCTCGAGTGCTAGTACACACTAGGATGGGAGTAGAGAGGACACTTGGTTGCAACCATGCATCATTAGTATGCCTTGTCAATATGAAAGGATACTAGTACCACTTAGAGTCACTAGGGGGCCAGAGGATTAAAAGACTAGCTAGGTAACCCTAGAGTTGGTTCGTTCGATGACACTTGCCCACTAGCATTATAGATTTCCTATGTGTTTGTGTTTGCCTCTGGGTCTAGATGTCAATTTATCTTGGAACCTTTGAGTTAGATTACTTTTAGGGTTTCCTTGACTTAGATATTACTATTTGATTTTGGGATTGCTATCCTATTTGGAACTTCAGACTATCTCCTCAGCGCGGTGGGAGTGGACTTTTTTGGGTTATCCCATGGCCGAGTGGTAGTGTTTTTTACTTTTACCATTGAGATCCGTCTGTTGATGTTGTGGCTAGAGTTCTTTGTTCTGAATTTCCTTTCATTTTATCTTTGTGTATTATGATGGATGGTTATATCTATTTGATGGATGATTTTACTTATTGTATTTTATCTTGTTTCATGGATCTGAAAGGGATGATGCAATCTATTTTATAAATGTATATTCTTTTAGCCTCTCATACCCTATGACATGTATAGTGGATGATTGTGCATTCCAAATTTATTGCCAGTTGGCATTCAGAACAAATGTATATTATTTAAATAGACTTGGACTTGTAGTTATTCTTTCATGTGGATGTGTTATTTATTTGACTTAGTATTAATTAAAATTAAATGTGACCCAATGTCTTGGGATCCTTAAGGAATGTAATATGTTATATTATTTTATGTATGATTGTATGTTATTGCTTCTGATACTTTATGATTGTTGTACATGTTATTCTTTAAATTAAAAAAATGTTTGGAAAACTTAGTAAAACTTTAGGTTAGTTCTTTTGGATCCCTTGGCAAGGCGTTACAATTATTTTACATGCTGATTATAAATTATAATACAATTTTTTTTAAAGAAAGTTTATTCTGTAAAATGCATTATGTTACAATTTCTTAAAGAAACTAGAATCAATGAAAATCTTAACATGTGTAGACTCTAAAAGTAATAACTAGTTTCAATGAAAATTTCAACATGTAACATCAACATGTTTTTAAAAAAATTAAGCATCTATATTAGGACACTGAATAAAGAGTATAAATTAACTTCTACAAACATAATTAATTAGCAGATAGAGTCTTAGACATTGGTAAGACCATAGAACATAAATTAATTTGAATTAAAATTAACAAGACCATAGCTAGTAGCCTACTACTTGACTCACAAAAAAGTTAGAACTTGAGAAGCTTCTATAGTTGCCACTCCGACTAGATCGGCTTAGCATCACTATCATCAGAATCCTCCTCATTTATTTCATATAACATTTGATTTTTTGTTGTCTTTTCTTCAGATTCATTGTCAGTATGCATGCCAAAGTCAACTTTATCATCATTGCTTCTAATATCATGACATGAACCACTGCCAGTGTCAATGCCACTACCACCTCCACTACCACTGCCACCACCACTACCACTACAACTTGGGTTTGAAATGTTTTCCATTCCTCTTCATTGACATTTTTTTCTCCAAAGGTTGAGAGCCCTATCATAAGGGAAACTATCTACCACATACCTAGAATTATAGAGCCTCAAATAAGGAACACTCTGTTGAGATTAGGAAGTGCCAACACAGGTTGCTCTGTCACCTTCTTGTTTAGCAATTCAAAACTCCTTGCAGCTCCTAGAGTCCACTTTAACTCTTTTCTATCTCCCCTCATTATTTCAGTTAGGGGTGCACATATACTACTAAAATTCCTAATGAACTTCCTGTAAAAACTAGCCAGACCATGGAATGACCTCACCTCAGTTGCAGACCTTGGAATAGGTCATTCCAAGATGACCTTCACCTTCTCTAGGTCCATTTTGATAACTTTAGCTGATAAAACAAACCCCAAATAGACTTTAGTTGATAAAACAAACCCCAAATAGACTAACTCCCTTTTGACAAAGCTAAACTTCTTCAAATTAATCAACAATTTCTCTTCTCTCAACCTTTCAAAGACACTACGAATGTGCAATAAATGTTCATCCAAAGACTTACTGAAAATCAAAATATCATCTAGCTAGACAATAACAAATTTTTCCAAAAATTACTTTAGTACCTCATTCATAAGCCGCATGAAGGTGCTTGGCACATTGGTCATTCCAAAGGGCATGACTAACCACTCATATAGACCCTCCTTGGTCTTGAATATAGTATTCCACTCATCTACCTCTCATAATTGTATCTGGTGATAGCCACTCTTGAGATCTACTTTATGAAGTACTGAGCTCCACTCAAGCAGTCCATAAGATCATTCATCTTTAGCAAAAGAAACTAGTACTTGATGGTTATTTTATTTATAGCTTGAGAGTCTATACACATTCTCCACTCTTCATCCTTCTTTAGTGCCAGCACTATAGGTATTGCACATGGACTCAGGCTCTCTCAAATTAAACCTTTCCTTAACAACTCCTGACCTTGTTTGTTTAGCTCTTCAGATTTGGTAAGAGTCATCCTATGAGCAGCCTTGTTATGCAAACTAACTCCAGGGACTAAATCTATTTGATGACTAGTTTGCCTTATTGGCGGTAACCCTTCTAGAACATTATAAGAGATGATATCTCCATACTCAATTAATAGACTCAAAACTTCAAGTGGAACTTCACTACTACCTTTCTTATCCTTTCTAGGAATTAAAGAATAACACATATGTTGATGTTACATGCCATCTAGAAATTTTTTTCCATCAACAAGACATACCCTAGCACTATCGCATACCTTTTCACCCTCCTTTATCAAAGGCTTCAATTTGTGGTGAACTCCATACTTTTTCAAAGAGCATGTGTTTGCATGACCATCATGTATAGCATGCCTATCAAATTACCATGGTCTTCCCAACAATAAATGGCAGACATCCAATGGAATGATCTCCTCTAACACCAAGTTGTCAGTGCTCCCACCATCAACAATCACGTCACAACATTTACTCTCACACTTACACCTAGTATGAAACAAACTCCTCCTTTGTCTAGCTTTAGTATCACCTCTTAGCAAGACCCTTTAATTAACTTGGACCTCTCCTCTCTCTGCATCCTCTGAATGCAATGACTATCCATCATCATTCACATGAGCAACC
Source organism: Cupressus sempervirens (assembly GCA_028749045.1). Lineage (NCBI taxonomy): Eukaryota > Viridiplantae > Streptophyta > Pinopsida > Cupressales > Cupressaceae > Cupressus > Cupressus sempervirens. The sequence goes on from CM053791.1 coordinate 661,892,219, forward strand.
CTTGCTTGACCATTAGCTCTCCTATATGTCCTTCCTTAGCGTTGAGGTCATTCATAGGCACGATGACCTTCTTCATTGCAATGAAAATAGGTACCACGAAAGCCTCCTCTTCCTAAACCTTGTCCACATTCTCTACCTCTTCCTCTCTAATCTCCAAATTTTTTATCATAGGAGTGGTTGAAACCCTCGTTCCTCTGGTTCAACTAGTAGCTGCATCTTCATTTTTCTTTTAATTTTCATTTCGACCTCTAAATGACCTGCCACCACCCTGTCCTCCTTGATTGCACCTTCTTTACCTTCCATCAAATTTTTTGTTTAAATTCTCCTCAACTCACAAGGAAAATGGGTATGCCTCTTCAATGTTGGTCATTCTAACTAGACTTGACTCCTCCTAAATGCTAGGTCTTAACCCATTAAGGTAATAGGAAACCTTCTCCTTGTTTGCTTCTACATGCCCCACACCAATAAGGACTTGGTAAAACTCCTTTGTGTATTCATGGATAGGTTTTTCCACTTTCTTTAATCCTTGCATCTTCTTGAACAAATTAAGCTTGTAATCAATAGGAATGCACTGCTTCTTTAGTTTGTCCACCATGCAATCCTATCTTGTGATTTTCTCCTTTCCTCTTCTATTTATTTCCAACTGAATCTCTTTCCACTAGATTTTGGCATGGCCTTCATAAACTTAACCCTATCAGGATCTCTGATATCCTCATACTCAAAATATTCCTCTAAATCATTGATCAAGTTGATCAACTCATCCAGGTTTAGATTTCTCGAAAACATGTTGACATCAATTTTAGGTTTTTTTTCCAGCTTAGCAATGGCCCTAAAAAGCTTCTCCTCTTCTTGGTTTAGGACTTCTCCATCTCCTTCCCCTTCTTGCACAATATTTCCTTCTTCTTCATTTTCCTCCTCACTTTCATCGCCTACAAAAATATTTATCCCTCTATGGATCTCCTCTTGCAATTTTTGAACTTGTCTCTAAAGGGCTCTAACCTTAGGAGAGACAACTCTGGCCCTTCCACCATGCTCCCTTTGTGAAGGCATCTTCTTTTTATATCAAAACCCATAACAACACAGTCCTGGCACAAACTGCCTCATAGTCAGCGCTCTATCTACACACTCAGAAAAACCAGCTCTAATACCACTTGATGAGGGAACAACCCAAGACAAAATGAGCACAACAGGAAAAGGGGAATATTATTATCAGAAATGATATGCTATTATACTTAGTACAATGAAAACAGACTCAATGACATGCCTTAGGGGCTTACAATGTTGTCTAATTCTAGAGAAAAATCCTCCCACACTACCTTCTCCCAAACTCCACAAAAATTGCATTTACAATGCCAAAAATGACCTTAAGTAACCAAAATTAGGTTTAGGGTTAGGAATACATTCTATAATATTTTATTTGGAATCCACGACAAAAATAGAAAGTCCTAGAAAATATGTCAGAAGTTGGTGTACAATTAGAAGAATCCAAAAATGGTAGTCCAACTTCTGGGAGGCATAACTTTTGATCCATGACTCTGATTGACAAATCATTTACATTTTGGAAAAGCTCTCTAAGCGCTCTATAGCCTTATGGATGGCTTAGCTCATCCCCCATTTTTTGGGCCTGTACAAGGTCGTTCAATCTAGGCAACTTAAAACTACAATAACTTTCAAATCGTAAGGCCTTTTGACCTTATTCTTTTTCTAGAGTGATTTAAATTACAAGTATAATCTTTCATCCAACTTACACCCTCTAAATCAACATAATTATATCTCAATTACCAAATAACCTATTTTCTACATTGACATGTATCCCAAGGTGCTCAAAAAATCTAACCCAAAAAACTAATAGTGGAACTATGAGAGTTGGAATCTCTATTTGACCCAAATGGGTATCCAAAAATAAAGACACATTAAATAGAAACTAACACTAAGAATATTTTTTAGGTGATATAGGATTGCCCTTACACCACTGGATGCTCCTACATCAAAATTGATGTCAAGTGTTGATGTTTAGAACATATGTGTAAGAAATGTCTTCAGTAGGAGGACAACAGTAGACAGACTCAGTTAGGACAATTGGTGACTAATGTCAGAGATAAAAAATCTTCATTGAGAAGAATCTTAGTAAGAACTAAGAGACAATAGATAAACACATCTAGAACAACTAGAGACTGGTGTGAAAGAGGTCTTCTTCGAGAGGAATCTCAATAGTAAAGTAAGTGACAGTAGATAGATGTAACTAGAACAACTAGTGACTAGCATGAAATAGATCTTCTGCAAGACCATAGGGTGATGCCCTTCAAACCATGACTAGATTCAATCCATGTAAGGGTTTAAAAAAAATCTCAAATATAAATGAGAGCATGCATGAGCAAAATAAGAAAACTAAAGAAAAAAAGGAATTGTACAAGAGCCAGAAGATGCACTCTAGTATAGAGCATTTGAAACAAGAGGCGCCTATTTACTAGGTTTTAACCTTCTTAGCAAAGATTATATTTTTGTTGCCACATGCCCGCTTGGCAAGTTTTCATCAATGATACTTTTCTTGTTTTCCAAATTTTTTTGTATTTTTGAATTTTTTTTTTGTATTACCAAGGCACCTATTGCTAGGTTTTCACTAGGATAATAGAAAAAAATTTCAAAACTTTTTGCAATTTTTAGACTTTTTTTAGGACATTTTCAAATTTTTAGAACTTTTTAAAAGATTACTAGCTGCCAAGTAGGATCATATCGTTTTGTTTTAGTGTCTAGCAAGGTGTGGGACAAGATGTAGTAGCAAGCTGGAGGATAATTCGAGATGGACAGGCAAGGAGTATGAAGCTAGTGAAAGTGATCCTCAAGAATTGGCTCTCCAAGAGTACCCAAACTAGGGAAAATGTAAGATAGCTATATGAAGTAGGTTTTGTATAATTAATGAAACACAATGAGTGAGATAGGATAATTTCATTAAAGCAAGTAATCCAAAAGAGTGGATATGTCAAGAGGCCTCTAAGAACCATTTTTTTCTTCTTCTTTTCTTTTGATCAAGACCAGGGTGTCAAGTGGATAGGATAGTGATAGGAGAACATGATTAGTATTAAGGATAATGGAGGCTATGAGTGAGTAACTTGGGATAGGGAGGGTGGTGACATGAAGCCTAATGGATCAAATAACCCATGCTCATGAATAACTCAAAAATGTCAAGATCAAAGAGGAAAGATGGAATGGATGGATTATGGAAGAATTACGCATGACACATGTTTGCCAAGTTTTCATCATTGTACTTGTCCAAGGTGCCACAAGAAGTGGTTTTCATAATAGTGGGTCAGAATAGTCAAGTTCACTTGTCCCCACTTGGTTCATTCCTCTTGATTCCTCAAGAGTAGGCCCTCTAAAGGATGCTAGACTAAAATATATTGGATCCACTCTTGGGGGTCAAGATTTCTAATTCACTGTGAGGGTGAAGAGAATACTCTCCTATCCCAATTGTTTCCCCCAAACACACCAAACAAGTTCAATTAACCCTCTTGCTTTTGAAATCTAAAGGTGGGTTAAGATTTCTGATTCACTACGAGGGTGAAGAGCATACTTTCCTACTACCACGAGATTAGAATCACAAGTCTTAGATGTGCCCACAAAAGATAAATAAGTAGTAATATTGCTACACATGAAATAAAGGGAAATGCAAGCACTTGTTTGGTTTTTATGCTTTTAGGCAGCCCTACAACAATTGTTAGTACCTTTTTTGTATTTGAAACTTCGACGTGCATTCTTTTAAGGCAATTTTTCAAGCATTTAGAGAAAAACTTACAAACATGATCATTAGTCCAATATGGGTTAGTCTCAAAAACAATATGAAATCCTACAATAAGACCTTTGTCAGACTATAATGAACTTGCAAACCCCAAAAAACTAATCAAAGAACCCAAACAACAACTAGTTTCAAGTTGGGCGATACTTCTTGGTGACAAAGTATCGTACAATAGTTTTTATTATAGTGGCACAATACTCATTCCTTGTGTGATATTTCTCCCTAAGCCAAGTGATAAACCCTCGTATGTTGGTGTGGTAGAGTTCAATATGTACACACAATACTATTACCAAAAAATTATCGCACAATAGTACAAAGAAATATCATAAGATATTGAGAAAGTATCGCTCAATATTCATGACAATAAAAAATAAAAAGAGCAAATAAAAATTGGAAAATGTAGGAAAGGATGCAGATTGGGAGCGAAACCATAATGTTCTACCCCACATTGGGTACCAAAAATGTACACTTGAAAGGTGCACCACTCTAAACCCATCTATTCAAGTGATCCCATGAACTAGAATGCTTGAATGTCGGGTTAGAACTCCCTATCCATGGAGTGAAAAGGTGTATTTTAAACATATGAATAGCTCTCAGCTGAGCCTTATAAACATAACCCTTGCTAGTAAACCATATAATGGGAGGTTCTTGATACAAGAGTAAGAATGCAAGTATCCAAAATAACCCCCAATTGTGAAATCCAAGAATGAACTAAGTTAGAATGATATGCACAATGCAAATGGATTGATCAAAATGAGAGTGTTACAAATCCATGCTAATTAAACTAGGTGATCTAGATTATTGCAAAAAGGAAAGCTACACTATTGCAAATGCATCTAAGATAGTATGAGAATGTGATGACAGAATTTAAACAAGAAGTAGAACTTCTTCACAAAGCTCCAATAGATCTATCAAGAAACCTGCAGCATAACAATACTCAAGAATGTGGATTCTTTGAGAGGGAGAGAGCTCTCTCTTTTAAAGGTAGATGATTCACAGTTGAGATCAAGATCAAGGAAGTGGACAATCAAGGGTGGGGGTTGACTTTTGACATGATCCATGTGTGAGATCAAGTCAATCAATGAAAGGAGTTGACTTCTCATGTGAGACAAAAGCCTTTTCTTTTAGTTTATAAATAGAAAAAGGACTTTATCTATGCACATTGAGTGGGTTAGAAGAATGGGATCTTTTATTTAATTAAAAGGGGACATGTTCTTTTAATCAAATATGGAGTTAGGATAATATAGTCAACTATAGGTTATAATTAAATAAATCAATTTTAGCAGTTTGGCTTAGGCAAATGATTAATTAATTTAGCTAAAATGTTTTTAAAAGGGGCTAATGATCTAGATGACCATTTTTAAGTGATTACAGTTACATTTGTAGAAAATGATCCGCAAAACTCAACATGGCATCAAAGCTAGGCTGCAAATGTAAGTAAGGATGGGTCAACACATTACTTTGCATACTAAGAAAAATACATGCCATATGGGTTTTAGTGAATAACCGATGCAGTGTAAAATTTAAATTCCGATTGAAACCCTTCTTAGATACCAAAAAAAAACAAGAAGAAGAAAGAAGAGCAACTGTGATAGAATATGAAGTCAAGAAACATTTGGTAATAAAAGTTAAGGCAGTACATCTTGATGATCTTCACCATATTTGAAGATCAATACGCCCGGAGCAGTAGAAGTAAACAAATCTCAGTGTCTATATTTTGGCAATCATACGCTGTGATATACAACATATATGCCAAGGAAATATTAAGAGAACAATTCTATAATAGAAAGAAGTGATCAAAATCAATAAAATAGTATATGGTTTCAGAAATAACACAACAGCAATAATTATGCAACGATATCAAGCAATTTAGAAAAGACAAAACCAAGTCAATAAAATAATAAGGGATTTGATATATTACAGACGTCGTCAGATTTGAGATACTTGCAAGTGTGATTATCACATTAAAAAAAAATTAGAACATTTATAGAAATTCAATATTGATGGCATATTGAACATAATGCTCAAAATCATCCAGCATGATTTAGTGATGAAGTTGTATTGGCATTCATAATGAATCAAAGAAGTGGGAACATGCAAGTAATAAGAAAAATCAACAAATACAGAGAGGAAGATATGATGCTTCATGCTGGTTCAGACTAGAATATTGTGTTGCGTAGGGCCATTCTTAAACATCACACTAAGGAAGAAATTAAGCTTGAAAAAATAAGTCAATTTTGACTATTTAACACTTTTTGTTTAGGAGTCAAGCCTTAGTGTATGATGTTTAAGTCATCCGCCTAGAAAGCCTGATAAATACTGTGCAAAGGTGCCATGTCATATTCAAAGACAAAGTTAACAAAGGTAGGTCTAAAAAGATATCCAAAAATAATTTAATATGAATACTTGACAGCGATAAGGTTTGTGCAAGATCTATCATTCAAAATTGAGCAGAAGAACCCACGTCATCTATCGTCAAAAGAGAGATTGTGATTAAGAATATGGTGGTTTTTAGCATCAGTGATAGACGTTAAAGAAAAAAATTCATAGCATCTTACAGTGATAAAAGTACATATTGATGAGTCAATATATATATATAACCATCATGTTTACGATAATAGCCATCATGTTTACGATAATAGCCATCACATAAAAATAATTAATGTAATTTTCTAATAACAAGACAATGATTAAGAACAATCAGCAAGGCTATATGCGATCAAGGCATTTCTAGCACCTATATACATATAAAGAGTATATTGCAAAGGGAACAGTAGCAGATTGAAGTGGATCTGAAAGTAATAGAATGAGAAATAACATAAGAAAGTTTATTGAACTGTAAAATGAATGGTCTGAAATCAAATATAACTTGCATATGTTTAGAGATATGTCTAGAGTTGTATCAGGCATTACATCCATAAAATCTTCAAGGAATAAATATGGAATCGGTAAATGATAAAGGGATTCCAATTGGAGGGATTTTACAAGTTATTATTAACTGAATTTCCAGGTCTAAAATATAAGTCAAAATCAACATTTTGTGGAAGATGACAAAACTAGTTGCATAAAGGAATCAATATATGTTGATGTAAAGCATTACTCCCAAACACACAATCTATCTTCATTATTTTCCAACCTATTTTAATGTTCCATATTCTCTTGAAATCCTTCCTATATGAACCTATAATCACTTACCTAGATGTGTTGAAGATGTGGGCATACAAATAATCCTTACATGAGACAAGTGGGAGTTGGTCTTGCCAAGCTGATGGAACCTAACACGTTCATTGACATATTCAACATATATTGATTGTTGATAAGAGTTGTTAGATAATAAGGAGTTATAGGGGTATTTTTTAGATTACAACACTCATTTATTTAGGGTTTCCCACGTGGTGTGAATTTCATATCAAATGAAAACTATAATTTGCACATTGTCATACTAGAAGAATCTACAAATCAAGACTCTCACATACATATAAAGGATTCACATCGTAAAGGATAGTGTTGGGAAGGGAAGAATGGTGCATTAGAAATGTTAATGATTCATTAGATAAGTATTCTTAGTTATTCACTCTTGAATATTAACTTTATTTGCATATCATATTGAATATATTAACTATGCATGTAATATAAGAGTCATTTTCTTTATTACACTCTTGGTCTTTCCCTTGATCCCCATGGATGATTATTTGCAAAGAAGAATAGAAATAAGTCAGCCATAATTGAATATGATGCAAATTTGTTCAACAATATAACAATGGGAATTTCACATTGCGGGGGGGATAACAAACAATGTTCTATTCCCACTTGAACCATCTTTAAAGGGGAGATGTTCTATTCATGTGCAGATAAGTATTTGTTAATCTACTCATTGTATTCTCTCTTAATTTTATTTCTATATGTATTATTAAAATCCATTTTCCTTAATCTTTTCCTTTATGTTTAAGGAAATTTTTGTAGGAAAAGAAGGTTTGTACTTTATACATGCTACCAAATATTGTGCAGGCTCAATCTTATGATAGTAGCTTCAACGAAGCGGTGATCTAGAATTCATTAGTCATTTGATGATCAGGCTGGATAAAGCGAGGCTTTTGAAGTGAATATCTTTGATAATTGAGATTATGAGTAACCTTTTATATTAAGAGGGAGTCTAAAAGTACATGTGTGTGTACATAATGGGGATGTAATGACTTATCACCAAAAATTTAGAAGATAAATGTTAGATTCAAAGGGAGTCATACATGCATCCTTGGACGAAGAGATCTTCTAAGGGAGTAACTAGCAGACCTAACTTCCTAGGATTATTGTTCAGAGGAAGATTTTTGAGGTTTAATCCCTTGTGAATGATATCTTCTCTATGAGGGAGATGTTCTAAGTGAAATTCCTTGTAATGCATTCTTCTCTATGAGAGAGGAGTTGAGGTGAAAGCCCTTGTTCCATCCTCTGACTTGGGTCATGGTGGTTACTATTTTGCATATGTGGATTATGTCATGAAAGGTGATGATCTTTCATTGATATATATATATATATATTTGGAGGGTCACAATTGTAAGGTGATGATCTTATCAATAGCTTGACATGTTATCATGATAGACTACATTAAGTTGTTGTATCAAAGTGTTAGTAGTCATGATAACGAGCATATCATGATTATACTACATTAACTTGTTGTCTTAGAGTGTCAAAGATGATACTTGCGATGATAGATTTCATGGCATTTGATTACTAGTTATCTGATCAACTTCATTAAGTTGTTGTCTCAGAGTGCCAAAAATTAAATAATTCATATCCTACTAGGATATAACATATTCAATGTCAACAAAAAGAGACAAAATAAAATTAAATGAATCATTTATTGTGAGATTGGTACCCTTCTGGGCTCATATCTTGGGTTACCTCTCTGCCTCAACCCTCCTAAAACTTTCTGGAGTTCTTTGATCAACAAAATCCTTTCAAAATTAGTTGGTTGGAAAGGATCCCTCCTTAGCTAGGTTGGTAAGGTAATTGTTCTTAAATCCATGTTAGAGAGGTTTCCTTTATATGTTTTGAATGTGTTTAAGATCCCCAAGAAGTTTTCTTTAACAATTGAGAAGATCCAAAAATAATTCTTATGGACGGGTATGGAAAAGAAGAAAAGAAAATGGCTTGAATTGCTTGGGATAAAGTCTACATGCCTATCAACAAAGGAGGTCTTGGTCTTAGAAGGGTTATAACAATGAATGGTTCTCTTCTTGAAAAGCTTATTTGGCGATGGCACCAAGAGGAGGGAGAATGGAGAGACTTTTGGAATGATAAATATAATAAAGAGAATCTTGGGTTTAACCTCTTCCTTAGTAATGAGGTTTCCCAAGGGGATCCTGAAATCTAGAAACATGTTCAAAAAAATAAGCAGATTATTAATAAAGTAGTAAAATGGAAGGCTGAAAATGGTAGGACTATTCATTTATGGGATTATATTTGGATTCTTGATCATACCCTCTATTCTAATCAGAGGTGGAATGGATTTATGGATCAATAAAAGAACATGTTTGGAATCTTTGTTGTTGATTATTGGGAAGAGGAAAAATGGGTTAACCTCAATAGAGTGGATATCAATCTTAATAATCTCAACAAAATCCTAAATGCTATCTTTTTAATTCAAGAGGAGGATACTTTAATATGGAAGTGTAATCCCAATGGATTATTCTTTGTTTGGTCTTTGTATACCAATGCTTTTGAGGAATATTAGGCTCCTTGTTGGGCTAAAGCTTGGTATAAAGGAATGACCCCTAAAGTTAACATTTTTTGGACTCTTTTACATGATAAAATTCTAAGCACTGATAATTTGATGAAGGGAGGTATGAATTTTGTTAATAGGTGCTATTTTTGCGTGGAAGCAGAAAAGTCAGTTAATCATCTGACTATTCATTGCTCTTATACTAGAAAGTTATTGGAAAGGATATATGGTTCACTAGATTTAGTTTGGGTCTCCCCCTTTACAATTCAAGAGTTCTTTAAGGATGGAAGTCTCCTACTTGTAATACGTTGATTATGAAGCTTTGGGATTTCTTCCTCCTTTTTCTTTGTTGGGGAGTGTGCAAGGAAATAAATGATAGGGTGTATATAGGTAAGGAGACTAACTATGTCCAGTTATTCTATAAGATCAAGCATCTAGTGATTGAGAATATTAGGATTGTTGGGAAAGAGCATCAACCCCAAACAGGTTGAGAAGAAAAAGTTATCTAGAAATGGAATTTGGAAGGGTTAAGTGTTTCTAAAAATGGGAATAACCTTAGGAATCTGGCTAGGCGGGATTGCCCTCCTCAGGGCTGCTGTAAGATTAATTTTGATGGGGCCTTGAAGGGCAACCTAGGAATGGTGGGTTGTGGTGTCATCATTAGAAACATGAATGGGGAAAGTTTGGGTGTGATGGCCATCCCTATTGGGGAACAAACGAATCATGTGGCAGAAGCCAGTGCTACTCTCTATGGTCTTAGTTATGCCAAGAGTATGAATTTGGACAGGATTTGGCTAGAGGGAGACTCCCTCAATATTGTTAATTGTCTCAATAAAGTTAACAATCCTTCTTGGAAAATTCATAATATTATTTGTAAGACCATTGGTTTAATTAATTCATTTCAGACTTGTTTCATCACTCACAACTATAGAGAAACTAAGCATGTTGTTAATCGGGTTGTGAATGTGGTTTGCAAAAGTGATGAGAAGCTAATTTGGAATCAAGATGATAATATCCCTTTCGAGGGATTATCCTTGATTGAGTATGATAATGTGAGAAGTAGGAAAAAAAGGTTTATTAATGATGAATAAGACTATAAGTATTAATTATTACTTGGGTAGATTTGGGGAGGCACGGATTATGATTAGATTGGCAGGGACTTTTTATTCATTTCCACACAGATTCAGGGCATGTTTATTTATTAATTCTCTATGCTTTAATATCGACACTGGGCTTTTATTTCTAAATGTGTACCCTAAGATTGTGAGAATCTACAACAGATTAAAGAAAATGAGAGGAAGGAGAAAAAGGGTTGAACTAGCTAGTTGTAAGGACTGGAAAAAGAAGAAGGAGATTTGGGATATTCTGAAATAGGGGAAGTTTATGAGTTTTATGGAGAAGCTTAAAGGCAGTAACCCTTCTATTACCCATCAATTCATTAAAACCTGGAAAGATGGGAGCATTCTAGTGGGTAATCAGAGAATGGATTTTACTAAGGACATCATAGCAGAAGCTATAGGCCTTGACATAGAGGGGATCAACTTCTATAGAGACATGAAGCTTTCGGATCGGGTTGTGGAGGAATTTGCAAAAATGGAAAAGGAACATAACAGACTTGTTAAAATTGGTAATTCTTATTGCAGCCCTGGTTCTATATCTCACCCATAGAGGTTTGTCATGTTCATTTTTATTGAATACTTAACTTTGGATGGCCACTTTACTAAGCTATTTGGGTACCACTTTATGCTAGTGAACCATTAGGCATAGGGTTAGGCTTAATCGTCCCTTCTACCTTAGGAAATCATTGGGTAATACAATTTTAGCTATTAAGAATGATTCTAAGGGTGACCATGCTTTTCATAAGGGTTTAATGGTTCTATTTATGAACCTTCTTAAATCAAAAAAAGTGGATAGACCTTATTTTAGTAAGAAAACTATGGAATGTGAGATGGAGGGGAGTGAATAAGATGAGGGCTTTGATGAAGATAGATAGGATAAGATTGTGGAGATCGAGGTTAAGAATAGGAAAAAGCTTGAGCCTGGTAGCTTGTCTAGGAAGAAAAGGAAGATTAAGGAGATTGATTCTGATGTGGATATGGATTTTGAAGAGGAGTTGGAAGAGGAGAATGGGAAAAGTGGTATTGTTGGTAACATCTCTAAAAATAAGGGAAAGAAAATGGATAGGGCCCTAAGCATACGATCTGATGATGAACCTCTAATTAAGAGGATGGAGCTAAAAGGAAAAAATGTACTTCACCAAGGGAAGATGGATGCAAAAGAGCATGAGGATACTGATTATGAAAGAGACAATATTGGTGGGGATGAAGATAACCTTGCTCATAACAAGGGCAATGATGACCAAGGGTTTTTGAAAGGGATTTTTGGCAATCCAAGGTTGATGAAGAAGGATATTAGTAGTTTGCAGTAGCAGATGCAGGACATTGTAATAGAATTTGACTAGCTTAGCAAAACTACTAGGGGGGAGAAAACTTTGGGACAGCATATTGATTAACTGTCTGAGGTGATTGGTAAAGCTGAACAGGTTAAGAATTTAATGAAACATGTTCCACCCCTCGAAGCCAAAAATAGAGCTTTGGATCAACTGATAAAATATTTCCAGAAAAATTTGGATGGTCTAGATAATAGAGTGGTTAGTATGGAGAAGATAGTTAAGAAACTAGTGAATCAGAATTGCTCTATTCTGAAGATAGTGGTTGACAATATTTACACTCTTCTGAACAAATTTGATCAAAAGAAAGGTCAAGGCTCCAAGGAAGTGAAAGATGACTAAGGACCTAACAAGCACACCAAGGCCAACTTGAAGAAGACAAAGGGTGTCGAAGCTAAAGAAATGGATGACCCGAAAGCCTCTGCAGAAAACATGAATATCCTTGCAGACCAAGCAGTAGATCTATTGAAGACCCTGTAGCTGGTTTTGTGTTGTCTTTTTGTTTTATTTTTGTTGTCTTTTCCAGCTTGTTGTTTTCACCTGCTTGCTTTAGCTTGTTTTTCTCTTGGTGTTGATGCACAGTTCTTTTGATTTTCTCAGTTTTTATTTGTCTGCTACTCTGTAAAAGGTTTCGGGTCCTTTAAAACCTATTTTTACTTAATCAAAACATATTCTTTTGGTATACATCAAGGATCTGATGCCAATTAATATCCCAAAAGCATATAAGTATGATGAATATCATATATTTGATATTTCTTGTTGAAACATACTTCAGATTATATTGAAAGATAGCATCTAAGTTGATGAATATATGTTGATATCCTTAAATATGTCATCCCAAAAATATGATACTAAGATGATATCTTTTCATATACTTGAGAGCATAATGTGTTCTATAACAATCCTCCCTAGCTAAGGGGGAGTGCTAAGTTTGTAGCTTCAGTCGAATTGATTTGGTCATGAGATACATCGTTGATGGTAAATCATCATTTAGACAAATACTCTTACATATATAATATATATTATATATATTATATATGTGGTTATTTATATTATTTTTAATATTTTTGAATATCTAATGATGATCAACCATAGAGACATCTCTCTTCATCAGACATGTCTCCTCTCATATTTATAAGTCTTCAAATCTACATTTGGAACACACCAATTACAATGGCAGTGTTATTACATTTGTAGAAAACGATCCTACAAAACTCAACACCATCCTCTTTTATAACCCCATTCTTTTGTTAGTTTGGTTTTGCACACTTTATCATCTGACTTTCAATTAGTTTTAGGCATTGCATACCTCCATACAAATACTTCATAACAAAAAAGGAATTCCTCTCCCTTGTATATCCTTTGCAACATCAAAAAAACACAAATTAGGTTGGTATAAATAGGATTTAACAAAAGAAATGTGTGACCTAAAATAAGTTGGTTGCAACCATATGAATCAAACACAATTTTACATTGCTAGTTTACTAAACCTCATACACATCATAATACATTCTCCAAATCCAATGGAATAAGTCACTAATCAACTGCAAATGAGGGAATACACTTGATCGGCTCAAATATATTAACACCACTACCAAACCCATCAATTATTCACCCTTTGGTCACTGGGGAGAGACTCGCAACATTATGCAAATCAAAAATAAGATGTTGCATGTCATCTGCAATCTCTATGCAATATCTCCCAAAAAAGACAAGCATCGAGTGCAAGGGCATAAAATCATTGAACTAACAAATTCTATGCAAACCAAACTAGCTATATGATACCAACATAATAGATATCATGCACCAATTCACCAACACATATGAAACTTATTTCATGGTCTAATATTTTCCCCAACAACTTACCAAAAATTTAAGGGCATATCAATTAATGTGATAGAATGCAGAGCAATCTAGTGAACCAATAGAGATATTTTGTTCTAACAAATTGTGATCCAAAGTTCATAACCTTATAACTTTCAATTCATATAATGTATCTAACACTCAACCTAAAATCTTGATAGAATGTATCTAACACTTAGCTTAACCAAAATCCTCTATCACTCAACCATAGGATGCAATGACATGAAATGCATAGAAAATTATTATTTTTATTTTGTAATGAATAAGATTTGAACTCAACACCATTGAGGTGCTTATGACATTGACTTTGTAGTGCAAAATATTGTATCATTTTTACAAATACATGCAATTTCTATACTTAAACAAGTCTTCCAATCACAACCAAGAATTTGAAAAGAAAAAAAAAGTCAACCCCATAACACCCAAACTACGTAGAGGATAACCTAAGTGGCTCGATCAAGTACACAAGGTCAAAAAAAATCTATATATACAAAAAACTCAAGATGGAAAATCTTCAATGTAAAAAATCTCTAGACTCCCATCCTCTATATCTAATCAAGGCACAATTGCACTCAAATATACAACTCATTGATGAGATAGTGCATTTGTCTAATTGATCAAATGACAATCCACATTGTCACACATCAAATTGATGTCAATGACAACACAAACTACCAACAACATGTTGCAGTTTCTTCAAGATGGCATTGATAGTGACTTTTACAACATACTAAAACTTAAATCATATATCATCTTCAAGTTAGTTTTGACTAAATAAATTAGCTCATGTATTCTCTCAACCATGCTACAATCATCCATCCATATAACCTTGTGGCCATCATTTGAATCTAGTGATGTTTAATCTTTATTTAATTTTTTAGAATATTTTTTTAAGTTTATTTTAAATTATTTAAATAAGATGAATCAATTAAATGTAATTGATTGCTTTAACAAATGTGATTCATGAAGTTTGTACACTATTGTTACTTTACTAAGTTTCAACATAAAGTGAGTAGGTATATAGCTAATGGAATAAGAATGGGATCAAAATTTTGATAATTGTTCAATACATAAAAGTACGTAAGTATCTTGGTATACTCACAATCTTTAAATAATCATGGATGTCATGTCTTTTTTGGGAAAAAATATACATATAAATTTTTGTTTATTTTTTGTATTTTTTAATGAATAGTCTTTTTCTATTAATTAAAATATTAAAGTTACATATTCACAAAAAAAAGGTGGGGTATAAAAAGATCATCCCACGAGAGTTCACTCAACCAAAGGTTGGAAAGCTTAACGACTATTCATAATAAAAGAATAGATAAACAACTGTTAGGTGGCCAAGGCAATGCTAGCTGAGGGAGGAGGATCATGGTGGTCGTCAAAATCCCATACATCAACGAGATTAGTGGGTGGCTCGGGGAGAGCCCACCCATTATAAACAACAAAAACATTATCTTTATCTTTCTCTCCCTCAGCCTTGGGAGGCGAGATCACCAAATCCAGGTAGTGGAATGACCACTTTGGGTCCCTGCTAGAAAAGGGCCAACCAAAATCAATAGAAGCAATAGGAGGAGCAACTGGAGACCAACTAGAACCTTGTCATAGAGAGACAAAATGGTGACATCGACCATCAAATTCGTCGTTGGGAGAACAACAGGGAGCTTGAGAATGCGGCACCTACGAGCGGTGAGCAAAGGAATTATGATCCCAACAATGACCACAGGGAAGAATGTAGTCTATGGAGGCAAAATTTAGTGGCACTCTTTCAACCGTACATGGCATGTTACTCCAATGGTTCAATGATTCCTAAAGGTGGGCACCTCTAGCCCAACCTTGTTGGTTTGTACTTGAATTTGCATCATGGCATTGTTACATATACAAGCTTTAGTGCAATATTTTATTTAAAGCATTTTTTAAAATATTATATTATAACAAATAAATCATTCTGTAGTGTCATAGATTGTAGAGACAAAGCGATGAGGCCAGCCAAATAGATCCTTGTTGATGGTCAAGTGTCCATAACCCAACAAGGTTATTGCCTTGGAAACCACTAATATTTCTCTATTGTTAGTTGGGCATTCATAGCCTTGATAGAGTTGCCAGCATTACTTGAAATAACATATTTTCCGCATACAATGTGCATGTTATTTTTTTATAAAGAAATTCATTTTCTTTAGATTTCTAAATGCAAGTTAATAATTAATTCATTTATCTTAGGTTGGTTACCAAGGTGGTAGAAGAACTTCTCGGCATTTTTCACTTAATAGGCTATAGAGAGATATATCATTAGCATTAATGTAGGTGATTAATGTACAATCATAAGAATCTAGTGGGTACCATTATTTTCATGAAATGGAAGATATTAACACATTTTTACACACAAACAATGTTAGTACCCTAGGGATATAAAATTGTTCTTTTATTTTAAGCCAACCATAAATGAGTTACCTCCTTCCAAACAACCAAGGTGTACGGTTCATGCTAGAGGAACACGTGTTGTAAAATATGTAGTGTAATTCCTTATGGTACTTAGTACCTTATTTAGATGTGTTACATCTTTATGGTTTCTATTGAAAATGATTTGGATCAATTCATGCTCGCAACTAAAAAATGGAGACTCCTTTCAAATATTAAGACCCATCTCTAGAAGGTAAAATCCTCCACGTAAAGCATGTCAATCAAAAAATTTGAAACTGCTACATCCCTGTCTATATCGATAGCCACAAATGGATATTACTTAAAATAGGTTGTGGCTTCAATGAAGTTTTGAAAACTATTTACATATCCATAATCCCCAACAAAAATAAAAGATAGCAGAAGAGTGATATATACCTTTGGAAACAATTATTGCTTATTCTTATTAGACTTCTTCACCCACATTTTCCACATCTTCTTCTTTTCCTTATCAGAGTTAATATTATTAACTTGAATTGAGGTCTTCTCATTCTTTCTGTTGCAAAACCTAACAATGTGTCTCAATTTCTTTCTTTATAACATGTAGAACCATGTTGCAAACCACTTTCACTCTCTTTTAAATTGGATCTTTACTCAATATGCTTTTGCCCAAAAAAAAATCAATCATAGAAACAACCATGGTAAGAATGAATGTTCTCACCATTATTGACATTCATGAATCTATTCCTCATCATCCTACTTTTGCATTCATTTTTTTATATCCAGGTTTATGAAAAGCATATCACTAACCATTAAATGGTAGAGACTTGATCTAGCTTCTACTTTTACTAGTTCTATGTCCAAGCTTGTTGCATAAAAACCATTTACCATTGAAAAATGGATAAACTTGGTTTTTGTAGGAGGCTTCTTGAAGTTCTTCTTGTTCTAGACTAGAGAAAAACCTTTTTGAATCCATCTTTCACCTTTTTCTTGCCCATTTCATCCTTTTTAGGAGTCTTAGAATTTTATCCTTTATCAAAACCAAGTTTAACTTAATCCTTAGATGGTTTTTGAAAGCATAGCATCTCATGAAGCAGATCACAACTACTTTGAGCCTCAAGGTATTACAAGTTGTATTGTTTTCTCTTTCAATTCCTCCCCAAGATGAAAAAATTGTCTCAACCTTGGTGTACTCTTTGGATTTGATAATAGCTTTTTTTTTTTTGAGATTACCAATAGTCTTCTTTACTTTATGAAGTTAAACCTTTAAATCGACAATATGTTCTACATTTTTTAAGTTTTCTTGATATTCTTCCAAATCAACTAGAGAAAGTCTTAATTCTCCTTCTAGGTCGACCACCATATCAATATCCCATCCTTGGGGTTTCATGACATCCACATCCTTTTCTAATTTAAATTCAAACATAATGTTCAAATCTTTGATCTACCTTTGTTAAACTATTACTTCAAAAGCCTCTCCTTGATACAAATTGTTGCACACTTCTAGATGCTTGGTTGGGGGGTGAATCAACATATATCAAAACTAAGGTAGAATTAAATATTTTTAACATAAAGAAATTAATACTTCCATGCCAAAAGCCCAATGTTAAAAAACCGCGGTGAGAACTCTCTCACAGACGAAAATTGATTACAATATTTTAGGCTCTTCATCAAAGGTCAATTATTCTTAATTGACTTGTGGATAAGGTGCACAACTTTAAGGAAATATATCATAGACTTGCATACACTAAATATTAGTTATTTAGGTCAAGATACAATATATTTTGATTAAAATCAATTGTAATTTTTAAATGGAAGAGAAATGTATCCTCTGATATGTTGATTATGGTTCATTGTTCTAACCATTTGAAATTGACTTCCTCATATGTAAATGAAAAAATTTACATTTAGCACACACACCATAGACAACACTTTATTCAACTCATCTAATCCTCATAATAATTTCATCTTTATATATCATTTGCAACAAGCAATAACATCAATTAGGTAAGCCTAATTGGATGTATTGTGTAAGGCATAAACAATTGAACCAAAAAACTTTTTCTAGCGTTATTTGAAAGGAAAACAAAATGTGTAAATGGTCACACCATGTTGAAACACATTCCTAACATATGTAAAATATTTCCTTCAACTCTATGTTTTATCATATGGGCCCTAACAACTCAAGTTGGCTTTGGAAAATAGAAATTATAATGCAAGCCAACCAAACAAACCTGAAACATAAAGTGGATCTCCACAACACTTGTGGATGTAGTAAATAGAAACTCCTAATATAATAAATATTGTCTGAGAACTATAACACAAAATCTTCAAAGGGAGAGGAAAGCAAAACTTTCATTAATTGATTACTTTGCCACTCTACAATCCAACACTTAGAACATTGCAAAATCTTCTACCAAATGATTTAGAAAATGAAACATCAAATATGAAATTATGTGTCATCCACCAACATTATACTAGAACTGCAAGCTAAGACAAATCAATGTATACTACATCATTGGTAATTTGTCATCTTGTTCATCAAAACAATTAGACTTAGCCAAATTTTAATGTGGACTCAATAACACTATTGCAATGCTCTGGCACAGACATGAATCATTTCGATATATCATCTCTAATCAATACTAGTGTCTCCATACATCAACGACAATACTTATACAATTTTATGTTATATGGCATTCCATAATCAACAGGAACTTGACCGAACTTGTACTTCCCTACCTTAGTTGACATCGGAGACAATGTCTTACATTAATGACAACACTATCACATATATGCATCACCTAATTGTTAAGGTTTTCAAAATGATTGAAGAATATCTAAAAAGCCATTTGCTAAGTTTGTACAAAAATGCACTAGCAATCTTTTCTTCACTTTTGACCTCCTCATGCCCTTCAATTATTTTAGTAAGGTTCAAAATGACCAAGTATTAAACTTGTACTTTTGTTATCTTGCCTAATTAAATTTGCATTGAATTCTTGTATATTAGCAACTTTCCTTTCCCTGATGGCATCAATCATATGGATCCTCTAGAATCTTTTGTGAAAGATGCATTTTCTCTAGAAATGAACATCAACTTATCAGAATAATACCAATGTGATCTGATCAATTTTTAAGATTTTAATATCTAAATGTTATAGGGGGGCTTATAAGTACACATGTAAAACTATCGCTAAATAGGTACCTTCTTTGTTTAGTAAATCAAAAGAACCATTTGTACATTTTTGTGTACAAATTTATAATCCACCTTGTGTTTCTTTTCTTTTGAATTTTTAACCACCTTCTCCATTTATTTCCTTGCTCCAACAAGATCAACCATCTTCAGTGCCACATTATTTCCTATACAAAACTTAGCAACATATCCTTGTTTCTTGGAGTTATAAAATGTAATACCATGATGCGATGCATTTCCATTGCTTCTCATACTATATCGATAACTAGCCACCTTGTGACCAAATCTGTTGCATGTGTAAAAATAATCTTGAAAGGATTGAGCATTCTTGGCATTACTCATATCTATAAAACTATTTCCTATTATTTTTCTTATGTGCTCATTAGCCTTATGACCAAATTTGTTGCAAACATAACACTAGTCTTTGAATGAGTGAGGTTTCATATTCATTCCACTTCTACACTTTCTATGCTTACATCCAATCTTATTAAAAGAAAAATCATTATGACTTTAATCTTGAGAGTACCTAGTTTGAGGAGTTTGGCTTGGAACTGTCCTTTTAAAGCTCTTCCTTTTTTTCGAAGGTAAGTGAATTTTGTGTCATCTACTTTTGTCTTCTAGGATATGTCTTGAATCTTTTCTTTTTCATTTTCGAGTTTTTCCTTACAACATTCTCCCTCATTATATCTAAGGTGGCCATTGTCCCTTTGCGACTTTGGAAAACTAGGTATTTAATCAAGCAATTCACTTCTACCTAACACTTTTTACTTTGTTCCTTTGCAATTTTCAAATCATTTCATGTATCAAAGATATCCTTCTCAAGTTTGGTGCATCCAACAAACTTGCTATCAATCTTTGATTTTAGATGGTCAATACTCCTCTTACTATATTCAACTTGTAAATTTAAATTAGCTATTTCATCTTCTACCTTTTTGAGTTCATTTCTATATTCTTGGTTTGCTTCTAATTATTTTCAATTTGATTGAACTTGACCTTATACTCTAAACATTTTGTCTTTGTAGCATCCAAATCCTTAAGAGAAAGCTTCATTTCTCTCTTTAGATGTATTTCACAAACATGATGGTCAATATTCCATCCATTTGGTTTCATAACATCAAGATCTTTTTCTAGAATGATTATTCGGTTAATCATAGCTTTAAACTGCATGTGTTCAAAAGTATTCAAAAGCAAGATCTATCTTCAAATGTTAAGTTGTTTCCTTAAGGAACCTTGCTCTATTACTAATTGTTGAGAACCCAATGTTGGGAGGATGGTGAATTGATGTAAATCAATTGTTAATTATTTATTAAGTCATATAAATAGAAGTGTAGAAATGAGGATCAAATACACAACATTTACCACACAAGAATGCCAGGAATTTTTCATGGAAAACCCAAGAAATGAAAATCCACACTAAGCATGTGCTCACAATATATACAACAAATTTTATAAGAGGCTCAATATTGGGTTTGTATCTAAAACATATTGAATCAAAGCAAAAGTCACAATAGACCTATCAACTAAAAAACACTTCTCCAAAGAAAAAGAAAAAGGGGTATCTGACAAATGTTAATAGTGCAATATGTTAAGCTTGTAGCTTTACTTAGATTGATTTGATCATGAGATACATTGTTGATGATAGATCATCATTTAGACAAAAACTCTTATATATATATATATATATATATATATATATATATATATATTATAATATTTGTGTGTGTGTGTGGTTATTTATATTATTGTTAATATATTATTATTATCTAATAATGATTAACCATATATAGAGACATGTCTCTTCATGGGACATGTCTCTTCCTCTCATATTTATAAGTTTTCAAATCTGCATTTGGAACACACCAATTACAATGGCAATGCTATTACATTTGCAGAAAATGATCCTACAAAACTCAACATAGTATCAAAGTTAGGTTGGAAATGCAAGGGTGGATCAACACATTATTTTGCATACTAAGAAAAACACAAGCCAGATGTCCATAGTGGTCGAGGAGCACGTTTGCGACAGGAAGACAACCTACAATATGACTAAAATGCAGGGCACAAAGCAAATATCAAAAAGTTTTGAGTTTAAAATCTAAAATTTGAAATGTTTGTGTGTGTGAGTTTAGAGTTTTATGTTTTAAAATAAATGTCCTTTCTTTTTGTGGTGGAAATGTTTAGGTGGCATTCTTATAAGCCTGCCCAACATTATTCACTTAGGACTTAGTATGAGTTTATTTTAGATTATTTTGGGTGTGTTAAAGGTTTCTAATTTTTGAAAATGTTTATCGAAAAAATCAAAAGGAAGAAAAGGTGAATATTCCTAAAGCACCATGTGTAGGCATTCAAAATGTAACCGCCACAAGAAAGCTATGATGGATTTTTGGGAGTTACATTAGAAGGTTTTTCAAAAAGAGAAAGAGTGCATATTGTAAGAGCGATTTTTGAAGAGAGATTTTTTTTGGGAGAAAGTGAATAGAATGAAGTTCTTGAGTTTTCCTGTGATTTTCTTAAGTTTCTAGTGTTGTATGGATGTGATTGTGTAGTATTCTACATACATTTTTTTGTTTGTATTTAGATCAACAATTTGGAAGAAATCTGAAAATCAGATCCTAATAGTTTAATATTTTCTTATTGTTCATTTCCTATCAGCCGGATCTCTCTGTTGTTTTGAGAGTGGTCTTTGCATGGGGGTTTTCTAAAGATCCTCCAATGGTCTTTGTCAGCCATTGGAGGATCCACTGTAATTTCATGCATTTATTTATTTCTGTATTGTTGTCTCATATCAAGTTACAGGAAAACCCAGTTGTAATGCAGATTTGAATGGGCAACATCTTCATGTGTTGACCCTCATTTCGTTAAATTTCTATGCATTTGCTAAAATCTGCACTCATGCATGTGAAGCCTAAAGTCATGTATTTGATTTTCTAAAAGTTCTAAAATTCCTCTGCATCACATAATGCAATATGTTAAGCTTGTAGCTTCAATCGGATTGATTCGATCATGAAATACATTGTTGATGGTAAATCATCATTTAGACAAATACTCTAGTGAATGTGTGTGTGTATGTGTCTGTGTGGTTATTTATATTATTGTCAATATATTATTATTATCTAATGATGATTGACCATAGAGACATGCCTCATGAAGAGACATGTCTCTTCCTCTCATATTTATGAGTCATCAAATTTGCATTTGGAACACACCAATTACAATGGCAATGTTATTAAATTTGCAGAAAATGATCCTACAAAACTCAACATGGTATCAGAGTTAGGCTGCAAATGTAAGGAAGGATGGGTCAACACATTATTTTGCATACTAAGAAAAACACAAGCCAAATGGTTTCGAATTAGTGAATAACCGATGCAATGTAACATTAATTCCAATTCAAAGCATTCGTAGATACGAGAGAGAGAGAGAGAGAGAGAGAGAGAGAGAGAGAGAGAGAGAGAGAGAGAGAACAACTATGATAGAGTATGAAGTCAAGAAACATTCTTTAATAAAAGTTAAGGCAATACAAGGAGCAAATACGCAACATTTACCACACAAGAACACCAAGCTTTTTTCATGGAAAACCCAAGAAATGAAAATCCACATTCGGCATGTGATCACAATATATACAACAAATGTTATAAGAGGCTCAATATCGATTTTGCATCTAAAACATATTGACTCAAAGCAAGTCACGATAGACCTATCAACTAAAAAACACTTCTCCAAAGAAAAAAGAAAAAAAAAGGTATTTGACAAATGTTAATAGTGCAATCCTCTTTGAAACCCTATTCTTCTATTAATTTGGTTTTGCACACTTTATCATCTAACTTTCGATCAATTTTAGGCGTTGCATGCCTCCATACACATACTTCATCCCAGAAAAGGAATTCCTCTCCCTTATATATCCTTTGCAACATCACAAAACACCAATTAGGTTGGTATAAATAGGATTTAACAAAAGAAATGTGTGACCTAAAATAAGTTGGTTGCAACCATATGAATCAAACAC
This sequence comes from Cupressus sempervirens, assembly GCA_028749045.1. Lineage (NCBI taxonomy): Eukaryota > Viridiplantae > Streptophyta > Pinopsida > Cupressales > Cupressaceae > Cupressus > Cupressus sempervirens. The sequence goes on from CM053791.1 coordinate 661,915,642, forward strand.
AATTTTAGGTTGCTAGTTTACTAAACCTTACATCATCACACATTCTACAAACCCAATGGAATAGGTCAAGATCGTCTACAAATAAAGGAATACACTCGATTGGCTGACATATATTAACACTACTCCAAACCTTTCAATTATTCACCTTTTGGTCATTAGGGAGAGACTCGCAACTTCATGCAAATCAAAGATAAGATGTTGGATGTCATTTGCAATCTCTATGCAATATCTCCCCCAAAGGAGACAAGCATCAAGTGCAAGGGCATAAAATCGTTGAACCAACAAATTCTATGCAAACCACATTGGTTATATGACACCACAGCACCAACACATTTGAAACTTATTTCATGTTTCTAATATTGTCCTCAACAACTTACCAAAACTATAAGGGCATATCAATTATTGTGATAGAATGAAAAGCAATCTAGTGAACCAATAGAGATATTTTGATCTAACAAACTGTGATCCAAAGTTCAAAACCTTATAACTTTCAATGCATACAACGTATCTAACACTCAAACCTAAAATCTTGATAGAATGTATCAACACTCAACTTAACCAAAATCCTAAATCGCTCAACCATATGAAGTGAAATGCATAGCAAATTATTATTTTCATTTTGTAATGAATAAGATGTGAACCCAACACCATTGAGGTGCTTACGATGTTGACTCTGCAGTGCAAAATATTGTCTCACAATTACAAAGACATGCAATTTCTATACTAAACAAGTCTTCCAATCACAATCGAGAATTTGAAAAAAATAACTTTGACCCCATAACACCCAAACTATGTAGAGGATAACCTAAGTGACTGCATCAAGTACACAAGGTCGAAAAAATCTATATATGCAAAAAACTCAAGACTGAAAATCTTCTACGTAAAGAGTCTCTAGACTTCCATTCTCTATATATGATCAAGGCACAATTGCACTCAAATATACAACTCGTTGATGAGATAGTGCATTTGTCTAATTGATCAAATGACAATCCACATTGTCACACATCAAATTGACGTCAATGGCAACACAAATTGCCAACATGTTATACATGTTATACTTTCTTCAATATGGAAGTGATAGTGACTTTTACGGCATACTAAAACTTAAATTGTATATCATCATCTTGAAGTTAGTTTAGATTCACTAAATTAGCTCATGTATTCTATCAACCATGCTATAATTATCCATCCATATAACCTTGTGGGTAGCATTTGGATCTAGTAATGTTTATCACCACACCTCACTTTATGCAAGTTGCTAAAATGAGAAGAAAAAGAAAATTTATTTATTATTTACATACTTTCGCCAAATTGACTGTCATCATTTCTTAGGAATGTCCAAATAAAAACACATGCAAGTTGCATCAAAACCAGGTGAGTTTAACAAAAAAAAACTTTTTTTTGTCATTGTAGCTCAAAGCCTCAATACATAACCAATCTTATGTGCTTTATTTGGGCTGCTTACTCTATCTGCTATTCCGATAAAAGAAGCCATTTTAATATTGCATTATGTGATACACTTCAACATATTTCCATGACATACATGTATATTGTTTATGACTGTTTTTTTGGAAAGAGATGCCATTGGCAAAGAGGCAAAACAGGGTGCCTCTAGGCATAGGAGAGGTTACCATTCCTAGTTCTCATCCCAAAAATGTGTGCCAAGGAGCTGTTGACGCATCTACTTGCTCATTTGGCATGTCCATGAAGTCTCTGTGTGTGTGATATATATCTCACACACACACACACAGACCGACCTCTATATATATATATATATATATAGAGAGAGAGAGAGAGAGAGAGAGAGTTGGCACACCTGTTGAGTCAGTGTGTGTGTAGAAAAGCAAACACATGCATATACACAACTATGTCAACAGAATAAGTAGAAGCCTCTTGAACCCCAACCCAGAAATTGGGAATTGGAACAATCTTACATGCCTAAAGATGCATCTCTCATTTCCGTCCTAATCAAAGGCATCTTTTGTTTGAAAAAAAACAAACAAACAGTAATCTTGAATGCTAACCCTCACCATGTAATGAAAGAAAGGCAATTCATGAGAAATGTCAAATCAATCAACATTAAATAGAACATACCAATATTTTCATATTTGCTAGGTGACAGCATTGTCTGTTCCATGGTTACCCATTCAACAGGAAATTATAGATACATAAAAAATAAAGTTTTGCAATACAATGCTAATTGTGAAGCATAAGAAGAGCTGTTTGTAATCACAAAGCACTCCACAACTACCCTCAGTTCCACCCACTGGTGAGACAATGTCTTTCACAGTTTAACATCATTTTTTTAATTTCTTTTGGAGGCTATCAATTTTATTTTTTTGAAGATGAATCAATAGCATAATAAAAAAATTCTTAAAATATATAGTTATACTTTATAGTAAGTTTAAGACATGGTATTCTGATTTTACAATTTGGCTCTGTATTTTTAGATTTTAGTTTGCATTTTGAGTGTTCATTTTCTTTCCTCGGCATGAATGTCTCAGGTTAAAAAGTAATTATAAACAATGGCAGGAACAAATACTAATTATTTAAGTAATCTTATATTCAACTATTGCCTTCCGTATCTTAGGAAGAGCCATAAATTGAATTTCAGTCCCTGTTCCATTTCTCAGCAGTCCAAGAATTAATACACAAAAAATCCACGTCTCTTTCTTAAAAAATTGTTCGAAGCATAGAAATGCAAGAAGTTATACATGCAGCAGTCTAATTTTATACCTCAAAATCCATACAAACACCTCAATCAAATAACAAGATCATGTTTACAATATGCAGGCAACATATGCCTACTTCTGCTATTGCCAATTTCTTAAATTTATATCCTAAAATACATATGCCGCATGTCATCTTGAAAAATTGTTCTTTGAAATGATAATGTTGTCCATCATCTGAAGATGTGACATTTTAGTGAGGGTAATATTGCAAACATTGCCGTTCACAAAGATACACTCCTGTATAGCACAATAATTTGAGATGCCGAGCTTCAAAAGAGAATAAGATGTACAACTAGGCAGTTTTCATATATTTGTAGAATAAAAAGCATTGTTTGCACATGTTACTTACTTATCGGTTGCCTGGAGGAGTGATATCTCCACTGATTCGGTTCGATTCACCTACTCCAGCAGCCAAGGCAATAATGTCAGGTGTTATTTCCCAGCTCCCACTTTTGCGGCCCCAGCTTGAGCGCCTTGGATGTATTCCACTTCTTCCTTCTGCTGTTTCCACAGGTAGTGTACGGCCTAAAGCATGAGCAAAAGTATCTTCATAGCCATCTTTGTTTTCGAGACCAGCATTGGCATCACGACCTCCTTCCAAGTCTGTCAATGATTCAGGAGTAACAGTTGGCCATGCTGGCTTCCCACCTATTTCAAGGTCATCTCCTCCTTTTCCCATGTTAGGACGGAGAAAATTATCCCCTACAGCAGAGGAAGTATTATGTGGTGCAGAATCATGATGCATGACAGCTCGAAATTTGTTCTTTGATGGTGGAATGCTTGTAAAGAATATTTCTTTGAAATTTTGTACTACTCCTTTGTTGTAAGGATTTGCTCTTCTATCATATCGGTACCTGAAATTCTCGTACGTGGTCTGATATAATAACAATTCAGGCTCAACAAATGGCTAAAAAATAAATGCAGAAGCAAGACAAAACCACAGCATTTTTCTAATCTAAGCCTAATGGTGCAAAAAGAAAAAGAAAATGCATTTACTGATTAATAATTATAAACACACAAAATTCACCTGATTTGTACCGATCAGATAAAGATGAAACACAGTAAGTCCACCAACAAACCACATTGCAATGAAGGTATAGACTATAAGCACAATTGATGCAGGTGTATCTGACAAGGCTTTCCACACTGAAACATGATCTGCTGCCATGATTTTCTTGACAAATACCCAACAAAAGGAGAATACATAAATGCACAGCAGTGTAGTTGAGAAGACGAACATTAAGAAGAAGCGGTAGTTGCGCTGCATGGATATGAACAAAAACACCAGATCAAAAGCACAAAATGACAATAGTTGCTTTATATCATGCCAAGCATTTGCTCGAATGAAACAGAACAAAATATGAACTAGGGTTCAGTCCAAAACTTCGAAAAATTGATTATCTGGCCATTTGCAAGTTAAGATAGAATACCAGTCCAATGCACTGCCCTACCCATGGGCAGTGATGATCAAAGCGCTCCACACAATTGTTGCATATTGAGCAGTGGGAACAGCGTGGAGGCCTATACAACATACACGTATCACAATATTTTATTTTCACTGAAATTCCATTGACCACAACATCCTTTGTGCGAGGCAGTCGTAAATGTGGTGTCTGCCCACCTCCTACCTCAGGGGTTGTACTTGAAAGATCATAACCTTCTTCAGGTTCAGGAGGGTGTGCATTTCGAGGGAGAATTCCAGGATCTCTTCCAGATGTGAGAATAAGTAAAATTAGAATCTGCTCAAATAGAATGAAAACTTTAAATGAGAACTGACAGTTTTTAAAAGAATGAAAATGCTACCAGATAATAAAATTCACCTTCAGTTAAAAATGTGATGACAAATATGCAGAATGCTCAACAAGCTGACACAGATAGTCTTCACACATTTTACCCACAAACTGGGATTGACTTGATAAAGACTGCATATTGTACCATTCAAGAAGCCATTTTGACACAAACATTTACTAATCACGGAGAAACTAAATGCTAAACCATTTTATCCACAACTCGGATTTGACTTAGGAGGAATGCATATTGTACTATTCAAGAAGACAGAAGGCAAAAAACATTCAAATACAAAACTTTAATATGACCATGAAAAATGCTTCATTTACAATTAAGCAGAAAACAAAAACAAAAGAAGATTGATACATTACAATTACCATTTATTGTTTGAGCTAGTGAGTAATTATTATCTAGTAAGTTAAAAAAAAAAAACTCAACTAATTAGTTGATGTTAGACCAAATTTGTAGAGTTGGGTAAGGATTCAATTAGGTATAAGATAACAAGCACCATTGTTGCACAAAACATCTCAAAGCAGATTTCAGTCAATGCAAATAGAGATTTGTTTTAACATTGAGAAAAACATTCAAATAGAGCAGCTTTACTTGAAATACTGACAAGAATGTATCACTATGCTATAAGGCCCTTTTATATCAAACAAAAAGAAATGGAGAAGATTATCTATGTAGAGCCCTAATCCCACCAAGAATCGCTGCAATATACCAGAGTTGTCAAGGTAGCGTGAATTTGAGCATGCTTATGTTTGTTGCATCCTCTCTATATTTTGATTTGGTCAGATTTGAATATGAATGCATGTAGGCCAATGTGGTTTTTGTCGTGATGTCAGTAAAAAGATTATTTGAAGGTTAATTATAAAGATAAAATAATTAAACCTTCTACATTGTTGAAATATTAATATATGGTTATTTAATTAATAAATATTAATTAAATATATTTATTAAATGATTTAATTATGGAGTCCAACAAATATTAATTAAGGTTTAATTAATATTTATCAAATAAAAATTTGAATTAAGTGAACTTTGATATTCACTTATATCTTCAAATTGCATTTTTTTTGTTGAAAAAAGAGGGGACAAAAAATTTATTCAGAACAATCCAAAGAGTACAGAGCAAAGGCCCAAGGCCAAATCAAGAACACCCAACCACACAAAAGAACCACAGAGGGTACATCTAAATAATTTTGTCCTCTTTAATAAGCATATCCAATATCTCTCTATGCTCTGGCCTCAAGTGGCCCCAGTCTTCCATATCCCATCCATCTGGGTTCTCTGAAGCCCATTTGCCAAATAATCAGCCACCCTATTCCACTCATGAGGAATATGACAAAAGGAAATATACTTCAGAGTGGAACACAGATCAACGATCTGTTTAATCACCACCGCTAACTGCCAGTTAATCTTCTTGACATGTTGAGCATTCAGCATATCTATCACTATCTGAAAATCAGACTCACAAAGAATCCTCCTCCGCCCAAGAAAACATCCTCTTTCTTTAGTGTAAAGAATAGTCATAGCCTCCTTAAGATTATTAGAGTGATACCCCTTTTAAGAAGAGAAGAAAAAGACCACATTGCCCCTATTATTTCTGCCAGCACCACCAATTCCTGCATGACCAGGATTTCCTCTAGAAGATTCATCAGTATTGACTTTTATAGTTCCCTCAGGAAGAGGAAGCCACTTTCTCCAAAAAAAAATCTGTTGGACCCGCCCCACTCGCCTTCAAGCATAGGATTCCACTCTGTTACCAACAAGATTCAATTTTTTTATCACATCTAGATCACTGGGATCTACAGGTTCATTAACATCACATTTTGCAAGAATATTTCCCCGAAGCCTGCAAACAATTTTACCCAGAGAAGATCACTTATCATTTAAGAATCTTCAAAAATCCTACTATTCCTTTCTAGCCATAAATTCCAGATGATGAAAGTTGGTCCAAGACCCCTGGCAACTTGCAGAAAAGAAGATTTAGATGGAGGTCGACCCAACCTATCCCAAAACTCCACTAGTGAAGAAGCATGAGCACAACCAAGAATCATGCTCCCCACAACAGGTGCCAAATCTCTCTAGCATAAGAACAGTGGAAGAAAAGGTGGGAAACATTTTCCCCACTTTTCTAACAAAGGGTACATCTAAAAGGGCCATGGAAATCCCTACTCCTCAAGTTTTCTCAAGTGAGACATTTATTTGCAACAACCAACAAAACAAAAAATTGCATTTGGGCCAAGAAAAACAATTTCAAACCTGTTTCCACCAAGGCACACCATCTCTTCCATCAATCTGCCTGTCTAACTCTTGGTATCCAGAAGAAACAGTACACTTACCCTTTAGATTAGGTCCCTGGGCTAACACATCGCTACCATTAAGAGAGTTATACAGTCGCTGAGCTAAGATCTCCATTAGTTCTTGTCGATATTCTTCAGGGTCACCTTGTGGCCAATCCTGGAGGTTCTTCCAACAAGTCACCTCAACATGCCCCTTAAGAACATTAGTTTTGACATAGCAACCCTACCCCACCCAGCAACTATAAAAATATCACACAGGGGTTGCAAGGCGTTGCAGGTGACGGAACTGATATATAATCAAGGGATGGCCATCCCAAGAGTCATGCCAAAATTAAGCCTCTGATCCTGTATTGCAGATCCAGATAACACCATCTTTTTAATTAATTTTTCCCCCTTTTACAGAGTGTCCCAGATCATTGAGACCCTCCCCAACAGGTTGCATCGAGGTACATCCATACCATCAACACCATTGAGAAATTTGTGAGTGATGATCTTAGCCAAATCCTATTCCTGGCAGGTGCACCATCTCTAATATAATTTAGCAGCTAGAAGTTGACTCATTAATCCAGCATGCCTATGACCAAGACCTCCCTCTTGTTTTGGACGGAAAACAGAGTCCCACTTAACTAGGCTCCATTTGGATGATAAAAATTAATAGACCAAAAAATAATGATGAGAGAGGGCATCAAATTCTTTCACAAAGCTAGTTGGGGCCACCTGCACAAATCATTTGTATATAGGCAAAGCATGAACAGCCGACTTCAGTAAGGTGACTCTACCAGCTGATGACAAACATCTACATGTCCAAAGGCTAACCCTCTTGTGGAGGTTATCCAAAATTTCCTGCCAAAAATCTCTACACTGAGAACCAACACCATTCGGGATCCCAATGCAGACCAAAGGGAGGGAAACAATAGAAAATCTGAAAATCTGGGCAATCCTATTTTGGATAAGCCGAGGGGTATTAAAGAAGTAGAAAAAAGACTCGTCTTCATTAATTTTTTGCCCTGAGGCAGCCAAGTATGTGTCCAAAGTTTTCCTGAAAGCAATGGCTTCACTACTTCTGGCCCTTCACATTAAGGCGGTGTCATCTACAAATTGCAAGTGAGAATAGGGAGGCAAGTTCTCACACCAACTCCAACTTTGGATTAAGAAATTGCATATTTCAACTATGCTATAAATAGTAATTTAATTAAAATACAAATCATGCAATTTAAATGCACTTGCCTTGATAAATTGGACTTCTATTTTAAATATAAAGTTCAGTTAAGTAACTCAACTGGGGTTGAAATTAAAATTTATATAGCCGTCTCCTATGCCATTCCCTTACCATCCCCAACCTTGGCCAAAAAAATTGCTGTCTCAAAAATTCATCCCCCCGTCCCTGAAACTTGGGGTAACACTGGGCTTTTTACAGTAAGCATAACATATTAATATGGAAAAATAGTATCAGTAAGCTGGTCATTATTTTTTAATTTATTTGCCCCTTGGGATGACATCGGAAATATTGTGAAGCAAAAAGTTTATGTTCCTCAGTTAATGACTGAATTGTGCTTAAATTGGTAAGCTGGATTTCTTTTGCTTATCTGGAAAGAGGAATTTTTTGTAGGCAGGAAGAGGAGCTCACTGATTCAGCACGAGAATTCAGATTTCTGTACCATGGCTTGGGCCACCTTACAGACGAGGATAATTAACTGGACTATAAATATTAGTACAGATAAATCTTAGTACCCTATCTAATATTCCCTCTTAGCGAGGAAGGTGTTCTAGATAATCACTAACATTCCCCAAAGCCTTTGTTAGAATGTCTTCTACCTGCTGCTCCGTAGGTATATATTGTAGCTGAACAATCCTCCACTGTAGACAATCTCTAATGAAGTGATACCTAATGTCTATATTCTTAGAGGAGTCGTGAAACACAAGATTCTCAGATAATCTAATACAACTCTAATTGTCACATTGTCTCATGGTAGTCTCAACCCTTTGACCAATCAAAGCTACTAGTTCCAAAGCCATATAGCTTCACATGTCACCATGTTGGTTGCTATATATTCTGCTTCTGCAAAACTCAGAGCCATTGACTTCTACTTCCTGTTGTACCTAGAGACAACTCCTGATCGCAAACTGAAGCAGCACCTTGAAGTGCTTTCCATGTCATTGTACTACCTACCCAATCTAAATCAGTATAGCCTATCGACTTGATTTCTTCACCTCAGGCATATCTAATCCCATACTCAATTGAATTGCGCAAATAATGAAGCGCATGCCTTGTTGCAGTCCAATGCACTCTATTTGGGTCAACCATGAACTAAAAGAGTTTACTGCAAAAGATATATCTTGCCTAGTCTTGACCAAATACATGAAATAACCAATCAACTTCCTACATAAGGTGGGGTTAACATCCTTTTCCCCACGTGTCTACCCTTCTTCCAATTCATGATCATAGGTGTAGACACAGTTCTGCAATCCTCCATCCTGAACCTCAAGATTTCAATGCAGATTTTCCTTGTCCAAGGAAAATCTCTCCATTTGTCTGCCACACCTACGTGCCTAGAAAGCAGTGCATAAGTCCCAAACCCTTCATCGTGAGCTCTACCACAAGGTTCCTTTTGCACTCTCCTATGAGCTCCAGTTAACCTGTCAGAAACAAGTCATCCACATATAGAAAAAAAGTGAGAACCTTACCCCAGACCACCAAGTAGTAGAGGTTAGCATCTGTCCCACTCTTACAAAGCCCATTCCTTGCAAGTAACTATGAATGCACTCATACCATGCCTTGGGAGCCTGATTGGTTCGTACAAAGCTCTCTTCACTCTACGCACATGGGTCTTCTTGTTGTGTGCTACAAAGCCTTTTGGGTTTTCTATTAATACCTCCTCTTTCAACGTACCATCAAGGAATATTGTCTTGACATTTATTTGATGGATCTGTCATTCCATCTGTGCTGCAAATGAGATTAGAGCTCATATAGAAGTATACGTGACCATTGGAGCGCGTAGCCTATTCCCACCTTTTGATAGAACCCCTTTGCCACAAACTTTGCCTTGTATTTCTCGATGCTACCATTTGCATCATACTTTATCTCATAGATCATGCAAGGTCCAACTATACTTCTAGCTATTAGTCTAGGCACAACCTTGCAGATGATATTTTGCATTATTGAGGTATACTCCTCAACCATTGCATCTCAACAAACTTGTTGCCATGCAGCCTCTTGATAACTAGAAGGATCACTATCTACCGATTGACTGATTAATGCCACAGTCATTACACCTAGCAAGTTGTCTCCACCATCTACTGCTCGTCCCAAGAGCTCCCACAAACTCTTCAATATCCCTATGTGTCTATTAAACCTCACAGTTCTGACTGCCCACTATAGAGGATGAAATATCAACCTCCATGTCTTGATGCACCTATTGGGCTAGTTGGACATGTTGTTACATATTCCGTGAACTCCCAACACTTGAGCATGCGATCGTACTAGTAATAGCACTCATACTTTGCTGCCCCTGATCCAGTTGAACGATCTTTGGAGCTTCTACTGGCTGCTCACTGTGATCACCTGCTAGTGAATCTTTGGACCTCCTAAATGTCTTGTCCTCCATGACTTTGACATTGCGTCTGGCTATAATTCTCCTGACTCTTGAAATAAATATCCAATATATATTTGAGGTCTCGTTGTACCCCACAAAGTACCCCCTCCTTGCATCTGATCTAGCCCAATATGTCTATCCCTTTGAATGTGACAATATGCCAAACTCTCAAATATCTTGAAGTGACATATGTGTGGCTTCTTTCCTGTGAACACTTCTTTTGGTGTCATCTTCCCTAGTACCTGTCAATGTCAGTTTTTATACCACATAACATATTAGCAATTGAATATCTGATACTGAGTATCAAACACACAATTCCTCTCTTGAAAAGTTAACGCTCATGGGACATGAGAATAACTCCAATGTTTCTTACACTTGTGGATACTCACTCAGTTTATCGATGTGATTTGCTGGTAATCACATTGGCAGCCTTACGCTGTTTGTTTGAGGATGACTTGGACTTTGGTGGGATGATGGAGATGGTGATTTGGTGTGAATGCTAGATGATATTGGTGGGAAAGTGATGGTGGTGGAGGGTGAATGGCTCTTATGACTGGTATCTTTCTTCTTCTACATTCTAAGTTCCAAACTACTTGCTATCCTACTCCTACTCCTACTCCTATGGATGGAAGACTAGCAAATGGACTGGGATCGAATCTAATGAAAGTTAACCAACGGCTCCACCTCCATAGATACAATGATTCAAAGGAAAAATGAACTAGTTTACCACACAAGGCTTCCCAACAAGCCGCTAAGATGCTAATGGCCTAGTATTGATCCCTATCAAACATCTACTAATGCTACCATGCAACTATTCATCTATTTCACTCTTACTTAGCAACTTGAAATGCAACCCACTATAAAAACTTGAAAAGAAATTTTACTCTAACTATTTGGAAGTAGAAACCATACAATAATACCAAAGGCTCTTAATCACCATGCAAGTCACAACAATGAGAAAGAAATAGCGAATTTTGGCATTATCTTTGCAACAATTTTCTCTGACCATTACAAATGAGAGCAAATGGCCTTATATAGAGGTCAAAATGTACAACTAACGATAGAGATAAAGAGGCAAAATCGACAATCCAAATTGAATCCTAGAAACCCTAATTAGGGTTGCTACCCCATTGGCCAATGAGAAGATGCCACCTCGTCAATGGACCAATGAAAAAAGTGGAAAAGTAGCAACCAATAAGAAGGCACCAAAATGGTGGCCAATCAGAATTAGATACTTGTCCTATCCTAGAAGAAAGAGAAATTGCCACTTGGGCTTACATCAAATGATCTTCTAATATAACTCTCCCTTTTTCTTTCATCCTTTTAGCTAAGGCAATGAACTTAGCTAATCTTTCGTTGACATCTTCCATGGGAGGACAAGGTGTATGCTTTATCTTGAGCTCAGCCGATTTCATCACGTTGCTTGCTACTTGTAGTGACTTCTCATGGTCCTTCTCATACTCTTTTGCAAATCCGATAAAGGCATTGAGGGAGGAAAGGGTGCCCAAATGTTTCTTCTTGATAGCAACCTTTCCTAACTCATCCAATCTTGATCCAAACCTTGTCTCATCGGTGTCCTCTTCTCTGATGTCTTCAAAATCAAGCGCTGCCCCAACGTTGCTCATCATGGTTGAAATGGAAGTGTTAACGTTTGGGCTGTGCTATGCAACTGCCTTCTGTATCTCCTCAAGTGTTCCCAATTTGGTAGTCAAGGTGACAAACCAAGATTCAACTGTACTCAATCCTCCATCAACCAACTTGGCCCTCTCCAAATATGCCTTTGGAAGCCCAATGAACGCCTATAGCCTGGGAATAGCCAAATCCTTGACTGGAAGGAAATCCTTCCACTCCTCTTCAAATATTCTGAAGTTGTTTTTAACAGTCACCAATGATCGAAATGTCAAGATGAAAGAAGGTAAGAAATTTCGCCCATCTGACTTCATGTAGCTGAGCTGATATTTCTTCTAGGTTGCTCCCGCTGTCTTGAGGAAGGGCTGCCTGGTGCAACTGTTGGATAGGCTGGCAATCTCTCCAATATTTGTTCTTGGCCTCCAACTTTATGATCCTTTCATTTGCCTTCCTCAACCTTTCTCTGATTGAAGCTATACCGTCCTGGATCTCTCCACATTCCATATCATCTATGTTTCTTCCCAAGTTGTGTTCCACTATCTCATATTCTTGGGCTGCAATCTCATCCACTGCCTTATTGAGTGTTGGTATAGCAATCTGAACCTTTCAGTGACCATCACTGTCACTCCTGATTACCTTTGCCACCATTTTTGCCATATGTTTCTGGTTCTCGCTATCACCCTTTTCTATTAATCCTTGGATTACTACCTCGCCTCTTGGCATAAGCATTTACCTTAACCATAGTGGTGCGTTGTATCTCCCCAAATCCAAATTCGGTTCAACTAACAGAGCATCACCAACAGCCTCGAGTGCCTGACTTATTGCCTCAATATCAATCGGCCCATCATCTTCTCCACTAGTAACTGCCATGTCATCTCCATGTTGATTTTCTGAGAGAGGGGAGTACTCAGTGCTCTCACTGTAACCACTTGATTCTGAATCAGAGCTCATCTCTACTGCGGCCCCTTTATCACTTGAATTGACTTCTTGGCTTCTAGCCTCAATTATGCTTTCTCTCGATGGCGCTGCATGCTTTCTCTTGGCTGGAGGTTCCAAATGTTCTTTGCTCTTTTCAACCTCTAAAGCTCTCTTCTTGCTTCTAACTATTTCTTGTTGCTAGCTACTTCCTTCACCCTTCTATCTGACTAATTCGGCTGGACCTTCTTTTGGCTTCGTCTTCTCATAAGTAAGGGGAATCCTTTGACCTTGTAGCTTCCTTAATCTTTCATTATACCACGACTCAGTATGCAAATCAACTACTCTTGTAACTGCCTCCAAGGAAGGATCCTAATGATCATCCCAATCTACTAGATTCAACTCCGTCCCTTCTACTGAATCATAATCATTTCTCAACACATTTCCATCATCTTCTAGTTGATCGGGAATATCAAAGCTTCTCCATTTGATATCTCTCATCATGTTCACCAACAATCTTGAGAAAGCTAGCTTTCTCACATGAAAGTCATCCTTGGCATTGGCCCAAAAGTCTTCAATAGTGGGAACATGTTTAAACACATTTCCATGAGATACCTTGATAAGACCATCAGGATCGAATCCTTGCCTTGCTCTGTACCATCCCAGATGATACCGTTCCAATTGCTTCTCTGCAGCTGCAAAGGCGGCCCGATCGGGGCAACTATCATTGCCAATTCCGAATGAGAAGGTAATCCCTGTTTTACCTTTGTTTCTCATTATTCTATCATAGTGCTCAAGTTGCCTAACCAATTCCATCAAAACTACCTTGTCGGGTGGGTATCTTGGAAGCCTCTTGGGACAAACTGTACTCCTTGCTACTCTAATGTAGGTGAATTGCAGAAATTAGATAAACCAACTCCCATATTTCTTTATCTTTGCTTCTACTTCTGATGAAAGTCTCTTAGCAGGTGTTCCTTGTAATACCATTACTGTCTTATGGCAAAGGCATCACAAAACATTTTGTAATCTTTGTTGTGCAAATGAAGCTGTGGATAGCATTCATGCACCAAATATTGCCCCAGCCTACTGCCAACTTCTCCTAAGGCCTTAAGTCCCAGAATCTTATACAATCTAGCAATTAGGTAAAACAAATAAGATCCCATGTAGAATTGCTTTTGGTTTTGTATGGTTCTAAGTTGCAACTCTTGGTTCTCGCTTATGATCCTAGCCCAATCAAATCTTCTTTTTCCTTTTTCAATTTCATCAATAAAGAAGTACATCTAGTTTTCGAATTGCATACCTTGAGCTAGGCCCATGATCCGGCTGAGAAGCACAATGAGATCTCCATATTCTGATTTGAAGTTCACCACTGTAAACTTTGATGACCTGGTTACACCTTTCTTTCCCTCGTGTAGCCAATCCTACTTTACATGTGTGAAATAGGCCTCCTGGTTATCTTGAAATGATTTGGCTGCCTGATCCATCATCACCACTGACATGCTCTTGTACTGGGGAATGTTAAATGCTTCTTCAATCACTTGTCCGCCAATATTGGCCAACACTGTCTTCCCTTCATCAAAAATAATGGATTTACTAATCAGATCAAACCTAGATGCGCACTCCATAACCAATTCTGGACAAGGCAATGTAGGAGAAAAAGCTGTTGCGTGTACAATTCCGCTCCTGTATATCTTCTTTGCCACAGGGGATTGTCCTTTCTTTAGTCTGTCCTTTACCTGTAGCATATTTACTATTTCAACATTGGTATCGATTATTCGCCTCATTTTTTAGAAGAAAATTGTTTTGGGCACCATATCCTCTTTGTCTTTCTTAGTGTTTGTTCCCTTAGGGTTCTTGCTTGCACTAACATTTACCATCCTAAACACGTATTTCTGCCCTTTCGTTCTAAGTGATATGGATTACCCTTATCGATCTCCAACGTTCTTTTTATCAATGGATTCTACACTTATTTCTGCCTCGCCAAATGCCCTATCACTACACTTATCAATCTTCAATCTTCAACCTAGGGGTGGAACTACCACTTATTTTTGCCTCGCCTTTGCCTTAGGATGGACTACACTTATATCTCCCTCTCCAATACTGATGCAGGGGCATCTAGTGGTGTAAGGGCAATCATGTATCACCCAAAAAAATGCTTAGAGATAGTTTCTGTTTAATGTGTTTTCATTTCTAGATACCCATTTGGGTCAAACAAAGGTTCCAACTCTCACAGTTCCACTATTAGTTTTCTGGGTTAGAGTTTTTGAGCACCTTGGGATAAGTGTAAATATAAAAAAATGAGTTATTTTGTAATTATTTTGTAATTGAGCCAAAATTATGATGAGTTAGAGGGTGTAAGTTGGAGGAATGATTATAATTGTAATTTAAAGCGCACCAGAAAAAGAATCAGGTTAGAAAGTTATTGCAGTTTTAATTTTCTTGGAGACCTCCTACGAGCGCTTCAAAGTCAGATTTGAGGCACTAAACGGCCTCGTATAGGCCTAAAAGATGGGGGACGAACGAAGCTAGTCCATAAGGCTATAGAGCACTTCGAGAGCTTTTCGAAAATGTAAACGGTTCGTCAATCGAAGTCCCGGTTCAAAAGTTATGCCTCCCGGAAGTTGGGCTACCGTTTCTGGATTCTTCTAATTTTACACAGACTTCTAACGTAACTTCTAGAACCTTCTTTTTTGGCGGAGGATGCCAACTGGAATATTCTAGAATGTATTCCTAACCCTAAACCATTTGGGGCTTATTTAAGAACACTTTTGGCATTGTAAAGGTAGTTCTCAGTGGAGTTAGAAAGAAGGTATTGTGCAGAGGATTTCTTTCTCCAAGATCATACTATTGTAAGCCCATAGGGCACTTTTCATTAATAATAATATTTCTCTTTTCCTGTGTTCATTCTAGTCTTTGGTTGTGTCTCCATCAAATACCTAGGGTGGTCTAGCTTATTTCTGCCTCTTCAAATGTCCTATCATGGATTCTACACTTATCAATCTCCAAACTTCAACCTATGATGGGATGATGAAGTGATGGATAATGAATGCAAAAAGAACCAAGGGAGACAATATCTAGACAAGAACGAAAGAGAGAAATATGCTTAAGGACCCCTTTCAACTCTAAAAATCAAACCTTAAGAATTTCAATTCCCTTGCAAATCTTAAGGCCCTAGCTGAAAAAATCAGAATTTAGTGCTCTCAAAATTGTCCACCATTTGCCCAAAATCAGACCTTTATCATGTGTTTCTTCCTCCAAGGAAAATCACCCAAGTTAGGGCAGAAATCGCAGCTCCTTAGCAAAAATCAGTCTTTGCAAAAATTGCCTAGCAAAGAGAAGTTTCAGATCTGCCCTAGAGAAGCAGCCATGCATGAGAACTTTGCCCTAGGAAAATTGCCAAAATGAAGGTGCTTAAATATGATGGATCTTGCTGCCTTTGAATACTGGAAATGATGCCAATGATCAGATCTGAAAATGAAGTGAATACTGTCCATAACAATCCATAATGACGCGCCAAAACCCTAGATGCTTGCAAAATTCGCCAAGTAGAGAAAGTGCAGATCTGCCTTCTAAAAAATCACCAATCGTGGGGAAGCAGCTCCAAATTATCTTTAAAAATTGCCAACACAATGCCAATCTGCCCTAGTTGGTAAAATTCGCCCAAAGAAATGCTAATCTGCCTTTGCAAAATCGCTCAAGGAAGAGAAAATCTGCTCTTAGCCAAAAATCGCCTAAGCATCAAAGAGGAGTGAGGAATGAGGAGAAAAGGGGAAGGAATTTCCTCTTATACCCTACTTGCTCATCCTTCCTAGCTAGCCGACTTGGACCCTGGGAGCAAAAAATAAATTAATTAGAACACAAAACCGGCCCCCAATTAAATGCTTAGCCCAAAATTAATTTTGCCAAAGATAAAATTTACTTTTTTAAATTGCCAATTAGGCCAAAATTGCAAAAAGAAAGTAAATAATGCCTTGGAGATGCTAAATGTTTCCATTTAATGATAATTTAGCAATTAATATGTCATTAAAATTGGACTTTGGCTAAACAAAAGCCATTTTTTCAATATTAAATTACCAATTTCATTAAAGGCTTAAAAATTTTCAAGGCAATTTTAATCCATTTAAAGCCAATTTTTTGCAATTCAACTCAACTCGATTTTGCCAAGCAATTTAAATTTTTTACGAAAATAAAATCATTTCTAGAGTCTAAAATTGATTTTGCAATTTAATTTCATCTTCACAAAAGAAAATTTTTCTCACCAAAGAAATTCAAGATTTCCCAAAAAAACTCAAATCTAACAAAATTTCACTTTTTGAAAATTATCCAGATTTATACAATTACATCCAAATTTTCCAACAAATCGTCTAAGTACGAAATTTACAATTTTATCCTGCCAAGTGTTGCTCTTTGAAATTTTGTCCGGCCTAAGGACGAAATTGGTTGTTCTGGAAAATCAAGTTGAAACCGGATGAAAATAAATCTAACCCTCTCCCCTCTAGCCTAAAGGTGTCCAAGACTTAAAATTTTCAAAAAAAATCGAATCAAAATTTTTTGGACAACTTCAAAAATTTGCCAAGGCGATCAAAAAAAAATGAGGGTCCCCAAAGTTTGGGGCGATGGTGTGAGAACCTCACAACAATACCTTATATGGAACCTTTTTTTGTAAGTAGACTATTGTTTTACATGCCTTGGCCCATAAGTAATGTAGCATAGCCTTCGCTACCTTCAACATAGAACGATTCTTCCAACTAGTAACTCCATTATGTTGTGGGTTGTAAAGAATGACCCACTCTCTCTTGGTTCCTTCACCGAAGAAACTTATCTTCCTTCTTATCAAATTCTCTACAAGAGCTTTGAACTCTTGGAAGTGACTAAAGACTTCATCTTAGTCTTCAAGAAGTATGTCCAAGTCTTCTTAGAAAATCATCAATAAAAGTTGCAAAATACACGTATGCTATGAGAGATTTGGTTGACATTGGTCCACGTGTCTGAACGTACAAGATCAAGAACACCCTTGGATTTGGTGTCACTCCTTGGAAAAGCTGCTTTCACAAACTTCCCTTACATACATCATGATGCTCTGTACTCACCTCTCGCACACATATCACTATCTCATTAAGCAATTTAAGTGCTCCATGATGTATATGGCCCATCCTTCTATGCCACAGCTTGCCTTTATCTCTAGAAATATTGTTCCTCATAAGCACCTTAGGAGTGTCAGATTGCAACCTATAAAGTTGGTAGCTCCTAATTCCAATAGTTGTGGGTGATTTCCAATCCTTATGCTTGATTAGCACTTGCAACCCTCTAAAAAGTACATTGTACCAGTTTTTCTAAAGAACAGATATGGAAATCAGATTCATATCCAAGCCTAGCGCATGCAAGACGTCATAAATGGGAATCAACTTGCCATTCACCCTTTGAAATAAAATAGTCCCTTTACCAATTGGAATAATTTTGGAGTTGTCCCCATAGAAATCTGAATTTTGATGTGCTCCAACTTATAACTAGAAAACACTCTAATTCCTTTCATGTGAAATAATGCCCCACTGTCTATAAGTTGCATACCCTATGAGGTTGAGCTACTCGGGCAAGCCATGAGAGCTAACTCATCCTCCACTCTACTAGAAAGATCGTCTGCACTTGTTGAATTTGTCGCCTGTTTCTTGCCTTTCTTTTCATTTTTTTCTCTTTGTGGGCAATTGCTAACTTAGTGGTCAAACCCCTGACAACCACAGCAGTATTTGATCTTACAGAAGTCCTTTTTCTTCTTCTCATCTTTTGATTTGATGCTTTGCTAGACCCCTTCTCTTACCATTTTCCTGCTAGGGCCACATTTTCCTGTTCCACATCACATTTATGACTTTTACCGTCTGTTACCATAACAAGACTTAGTTTAAGCTCCTCCTAAGTGAATTACTCCATAATCGTTCCCAGCTCTGTAAGGTGTCTCATCCATTAATAAATTGAATAAAGACATCCCACTGTTCAGTAAACCTATTCAAGGCTGTTCACTGGTTCGTCTTCATCTAGTTTATCTCCAACAACTGTGACAAGTCTAAGTCTGGTGAGGTAACTTGCACCATCTGCTCTCTTATTCATTTGGGTATATGGTCCTTAACTCTACAATATACATTACTATATGGTCCTTAACACCATCAAGGATTAGCCTCCTCGCCTTGGCATCTTCCTTCTTATACGCCAAGAGCTATGTTGGATTTGTAGGTACAGCTACAACACTGGTCACATATTGCTTGATAGTAGTGATACTATTCTCCTCTAGCAATAAGGAAATTTTAGCTTTCTAGACACAAAAGTTTGAGGCTCCATCCAATCTATCCTAATCCATGTTGAGGCCATTTTAAAAAGAAAAAGTAAACCCCAAAATAATTCAGAAAAGTATGAAGTGGGTTATATAAACCCTCAATTTGATCTTCTTGTGCCTACGCTGGGCCTTTTTCTCATATCTACACTGATACCATGTGAAAACTCTATTGCAGTCAATGATTATTAAAGTTCTGTCCAAAAAGATTACTTGACTATAGAAATTAACTCACAGAAAATATTGCAAATAATATCATCAATTTCACAAATAAATCACAAGAACAGAGAAGAAAATATGCAAAACAATAAACACAATATTTTTGGACAAATTGTCCCTGTTAAAACCCCGAAGAGAAAACCAGTTCAGCAGATGAGGAATTTATTAAACTACGAAAATCAAAAGGTTACATAAAGTGCTGCCTCTTACTAGCAAAAATCCGGTAATATTTTCCTCTCCAGAAATTCTTCCCTCAATTTCTACTGCTGAAATTCCACTGCTACTGTATTCAACACTCTCATAGCACCCTTCCTATCATCTGTTTGCTATCACTGCAAATCTGTTATTCGAATGTGTTCTTCAAATGACCTTTGATCCCTTTTTATAACCTTTGCATGTGCAACCAAAGGCCATGAGTAGTCTTTATCGTGGCTAAGATTATCTGGACTCTAAATAGCAACTTTCTAGAAATTTCTAATTAACAACTTTCTAGAAGTCTCTAGGGAAATCAAATTATTTCTAATTTTGAGTATGGAGACACCTGTCCAAGCTACCCAATCTGATACTAAATACGTTGGAGACTTATATCAATTCTTTATACTGAATTAAAGGGAGTGCTACATATAAAGTTATAAATTGACTCATTTGAGTTGAGTGTATACTGCATTGAGGACTACTGGAATTGTGTTATCTCCTTGTAAGTTGATCAATTGTGGTTATTAACATCATTTTGTTTTGCCCAGTGCTGATTTAACCTTACTCAAAATATCTATATCATTCATATCTATTTTTGCTCAGGCTGCTCACAGCCTTTATTTTGTACACAGCTAATAATCTTTGCTTTCCAACACTTATATAATGTATGCATAGGTGAGCTGCTTAACATGCCCAATTCGTAATACAATTTTCTTTACATATTATAAAAGCGGAAAAGAAAGAAAAACCTTTCTTGAAAATT
This sequence comes from Cupressus sempervirens, assembly GCA_028749045.1. NCBI lineage: Eukaryota > Viridiplantae > Streptophyta > Pinopsida > Cupressales > Cupressaceae > Cupressus > Cupressus sempervirens. The sequence continues at coordinate 661,936,104 of CM053791.1, forward strand.
ATTTGAGCTACTTCAAATGACAAAATAAGGAAGAATAATGCAAGAACCTTTCTAACAGAATAGTAGAAACCAGAAAGATAATTAATAAAAATGAAGCAAGGAAAAAATACTAACATATAATGTGAAGACAACTGTGACAACCATTATGGATATTCCAACAGGGTCTGAAAATCTATCCAGAAGTTTTCTTGCAACAAATACACAGAATATTGCTACTGGGGCAAGGATAAGGAACATTGTTAAAAATAACGATCTCACATCTGGTCCAAATATTAACCTTCCACCAAAGAGAAATTTCTGCATCAAAAGACGACCTAGAAATCAGTGAAGATAGATATGCAACAACCAGCCAAAAACAACATACTAAATTATATGCCCTTGTCTGAAAATTAGAAATACAAAATATCAAAGTAACACAGCAAAGATTGTTGGATTACACGATCTTTTAAAGAACAGATTAACCATAGAGCAGAAAATAAAGATAGAGCACTGGTTCAAGCAATCCACAGGGAAAGACCACTAAAGCAGTCATCAGCAAAGGCCCAATGAAGGCATTAGAAGATAAGCTTTTTGATATGGATACACGAAATGACAACTATTGTAAAAACACTACTCTTAAGATTCAGCATACGAGGGTGTGGAAATTACCTCCCAATGACCAGATGATTTCTAATGTTAACACTCTCATGAGAAGTTCAAATTTCCCCTGGCCAAATAGAGAAATCTATAGCTTCCGGAGACTAAAAGGGCTAGCAGAATAAAAGTTGGCATCCCAAGGAAGGGCTTGCTACCTCTACTTGTATGTTTGGGGCAGTTCCATGGAAAATAATCACTTCAAATACTGCAAGAACTAGAGATATTTTACAGAATCTCAGATTTGACACTGTTTAGGAAGAATGTTTTTTCAGCAGCTGCAAAATATTTAGTCACTTTGCACAAAGGCAGCTGAACTTTTTTTATTGAGTTATATCTTCCATCTCTCATATGACCATTTTCTGCAAATTGCTCTTGAATCTACTCATCAACACCTGCAAATGTTTTCTCAGCAGCTCCAAAATATTTAGTCACTTTGCACAAAGGCAGCTGAACTTTTTTTATTGAGTTATATCTTCCATCTCTCATATGACCATTTTCTGCAAATTGCTCTTGAATCTACTCATCAACACCTGCTGAGAATATTTAGAAGTCCCCAATCCTGGAAATCGATGCAAGAGCATCCTAGGTGTAAGAGCAATCTTGCATCACCCAAAAATATTTCCTTTCAATTGTTTCAATAAGGGTTGTCTTAATGCAGAGTTGTTGTCTGTGGAGGCTTGCTACTTAGTAAGTCAGTCATTCTAGCTCGGAATGTTCTAATTTCAAAGATGAAGGTTCATTTTAGATATATCAACTTGTCCATGGAGTTTCATGGTCGGATTATATGTATTTGTGAAGTTATTGCAGTGTAATTTTGGTATAAAAACTTCAGGGTCAATTTTGAAGCCCTTAGAGGCCCCAGGTGAGGCCCGAAAACTTGACGGATGGGTGCTTGTGCAGATCTAAGCTTTGTAGATTGGAAGTTGAGGTTTCCGAAAAGTGATTATAATAGCCAATTAGAGCAACGGTTCAAAAGTTGTCGCCTTCCGAAGCTGGACTACGCAAAATTTCTAAAATAAATGTCAAAGGTGTATTTGGCTGACTCTATATGTATTGTTAGGGTCTGTCGGCCCTAGGTACTAAGTTTAAGTGTCTAGAACCTTCTCAGGCAGCATAAAATTACCTATTTAAGATAGGCCCGAACATTATCTAGGATAGATCTGGGTGATAGTTCGTAGCTTTGTCTTGCAGATTACTATAATAAAGGCGCCCATGTGGGTTAACATATTGTAATTCTGAATTCTGTAATTCCGCATTTGTGGCGATAATAAGAAGCCCATATTTTGTTCTCGCAAACTGCTATTATTCATTTGTTTTTATTATGTGTTTATGGTATTAAGGGGAGCATCCTTCATCAAGTGGTATTTGAGCTAGGTTCCTGAGTGTGTGGACAGATCCCCAGTTGTGAGGCAATTCGCACCAAGATCGTGGTTTGGGTTGTGCATGTAGACAGATCGCTAACTATGAGGCAGTTTGCACTAGGGTTTTAGGCTTTAGCAGAAGTGCAAAAATGCCTCCACGAATAGAGTATGGTAGAAGAGTCAAAGGTTTTACACCTAAGGATTTCAGAACCCTCCAGAGGCAAATGCAAGCATTGCAAGAATAGATGCGCAAAGGAATGAATCTTGCCATAGGAGATGATGAAAGCGAGGATGAAAGAGAAGGGAATGCGGAAAAAGTCGTAGTAAAGGAAGTTCTTAACCCAGCGGGGGCGAAGTTTTTAAGGCCATTTCCAGTATTGAGAAAAGACCTAAGTTTGATGTTCCCACATTTTTGCGAAATCTCAACCCAAAGGAATTGATCAACTGGACCAATGAATTAGAAGAGTACTTTGAATATGAAGATATTGAAGATCCGGATAGGGTTAAGTTTGCGAAAGCCAAATTAAAGGGTCATGCAAAGCTCTGGTGACAGGAGATCCAGTTGGAGCAAAGTAAACGAGGAAAGGACAAAATCACTAGATGGGATCAAATGGTAGCTAAAATGAAGTGACAGTTTATTCCCATAAATTATGAGCTTGATTTGTTGAAGAAAATGAAAGGGTTGAAGCAAGCGGGAAAATTTGTTCAAGAATATACTGAAGAGTTCTACCGAGTTCTCATTAGAACCGGCCATGTAGAAGCTGATAAGGAGAAAGTGGCTCGTAATCTTAATGGGTTAAGGCCAAGCATTCAAGAGGAGTTGAATCTTGTTCGAATGACCAGTATTAAGGAGGCATACCAGTTTGCCCTAAGAGTTGAGACGAAGCTAAGCAAAAAGTTTGATAACAAAAATAGTGGTAGAGGTCACAGTGGAAGATCTAGCAGACTGCCTTATAGAGGCCGAAACGATGATCAAAAGGACAAGGATGAGGTTGGAAGTAGCAATCAAAACCAAAGGGGAAATAATTCCAATCATTTCCATGACCAAAATAATAGAGATCAAAGAGGAGGAGGAAGAAGGCAAGGATCTAGAAGAGGAGCTTTTCATGGAAAATGCTTTCACTGTGGAGAAGAAGGGCACAAAGCATTCGAATGTTCCCAACACCAAGGAAGAACCAATTGAAAAATAGAAGGCCAGGTCAAAGTTGCGCATGTTGATGAAGATGCTAGATTATCACATTCTGAAGATGCTAAAAGAGGAGAAGCCCAAGTTAACAGAAGAGTTCTGCTAAGTGGTGATAATGAACCTAATCAAAGAAGGAGCTTGTTTCGCACAAGGTGCGAGTGTGAAGTTAAGTGTTGTGAAGTGATCATTGATGGTGGAAATACTGACAATCTGGTGTCAGAAATGATGGTCACAAAATTGAAGCTGAAGAGGCAAAAACACCTACGCCCATATCATATTGCTTAGGTGCAAGATGACCACAAAGTCATGGTCAGTGAGCAATGCTCAATGATGTTCAAGATCGAAAGCTACCAGGATGAGGTGCTTTGTGATATCATACCTATGGACATATGTCATATGTTGCTGGGGAGGCAATGGCAGTTTGATAGGCATGTTTTACATGATGAGCAAGCAAATGCCTACAATCTTACAAAGGATGAAGTGAAGCATTAGTTGAAGTTGCTGAAAGAGAGAGAAAAAAAAGGTATGTTGTGCCGCCAGAATAAGTTTTGTTTGATGGAAAGGAGTTTCTCAAAGATATGAAGCATAAGCATATGTGTTTTGCTATAATCCTAAAAGATGGTAAAGAGGAAGTTGAGGAGGTACTTGCAGAAGTTGCAGATTTGTTGGGAGAGTTTCCTTATATTGTGTTAGATAATGTACCTGATGGATTACCCCCAGTGAAGAAGATCAATCACCGGATGGATTTGATTCTAGGAGCCAGTTTGCTAAACAAGGCAGTGCACAGAATGACACCAGCAAAAAGTGAAGAATTGAATAGACAAGTTCATGAGTTGTTACAGAAAGGGTTGATTCAAGAGAGTCTGAGTCCATGTGTTGTACCAGCAGTATTAGCACCAAAGAAGAATGGAGAATGGAAGATTTGTACAGATTCTCCAGCTATTAACTAGATCACAATCAAGTACAAATTTCCATTGCGAGGGATGGATGATATTATGGACTGTTTGAGTGGAACTATGTATTTCACAAAGATAGATCTGAAGAGTGGATACCATCAGATTCGCATCAGAGAAGGTGATGAGTGGAAGATTGCTTTCAAAACAAAGGAAGGATTGTATGAGCGGTTAGTCATGCCTTTTGGGCTAACCAATGCAATTTTTTCTCAGAAAGGATAAACTAGAAATCAGATGAAGTGGGGATTCTTTAATTCTTTGGAAGGCAAGTAAAAATGGCCAAATTATGCAGCACTAAAACTGTGCAATGAAAGATGAAGTATGAAATTGGCCCATTCAAGGGCTTCGAGGGGTTGATCCTTCTTCTCACTAAGGGGGGAATTTTGGAAAAAACCTTAAAATGGATGGTGCAAAGTAAATTTTGACGGGACCTCGAAAGGCAACCCAGTGCTTAGTGGAGCTGGTTTCATTATCAGAGATTCAATGCGCAATGCATTATTACTTGATGCAAAAGGTTTGAAGACTGGCATTAATTAATGAGGCTGAACTTCAAGCAGCACATTGGGCAGTTCAACAGGCACTAAGGGCTGGCATTAAGAAGATTCCCTTGGAAGGAGATGCATTGTTAACTGTAGAGAAAATCACAAATGGACTTATTTGAGGATTTCCGAGTCACTCATGTTAGAAGAGAAGGAAATTCGGAAGCTGACATGTTATCCAAATTGTAAACCAGGCTATTAGATCCAGAAAATAAGGAATTCGTAGAAGATTTGAGGGGTGTAAGGGGAGTATGGCTAGATGAGGAAAGTGGATAGAATTGTTAGATGGGGGAGTGGAGACTCCGATGTTCGAAGAGTAATATGGGAAAGGATATAGGGGGACCTTTAATAAACTATAAGACTTTGGCACACAAGCTTCATGTCTAGTGATGATGGCATGGGAGGAGTTTTAACACATAGATAAATAACCACAAAAGTGAATGATTTAAGCAAGTACCAAGGTAGTGGGAGAGGCAGGGTGTCATTTATTCATAGGCATGCGAACTGTCCAAGGTCATAATTGAAGTGATCGAGGAAGAATTTAGAGCCGGAAGGATTTGGATGCCCACAGGTTCTATAAACACTTTTCTGTGACGGTTTGAAGCAGAAGTTTTATTGCTATCTCACTGGGGCTTTGAAGAAGATGAGGATGAATTACTCTCTGAAGACCCTCCATTCACAGCGACCTTTCTCCAGAAGGGTGTCACGATGCAAGCTGAAAGGGATTTTTAAGTATATAGGTGCCAAATTTACACGTGTGTTGGAGGCTCTGTTAGGAGAGGAGTTTTTCGAGGCAGACTACCAATACCGTGTAAATGTAGATATATCTCCATGGTTTTCACATGGGCACTGCTTCTAGGTTCCAGTGAGGAGGCTTTGTGGATCATGAGAGCGATAGTGAAACCGCATTGGATGGAGGGAATTGTACAGATAGTGTTGTTTGCTGCCGGGTATGATTTTTGGGTGATGCGAGATGGTTGGAAGCTCGTGGAGGGTTCTAGAGGACGTTACCAGCCATTCATCATATGGAGCACCATAGTCAGGAAGTAAGTCTGTATTAATGAGGTGAGGATGCAGTGGAAGAAATTGAAGGAGCTCGTCAGGGAAAAAGAAATTGAACAGATCAGGGACTGAAACAGGGCTATGGGGAAGAAGACAGCAAGGAAGAGCTGTGGTGAGGGAGCTACTCCAGGCTACAGGGAGTGCAAGAGTGGTGGGCAGCTTTTACCTGATGGCTGCTCGGCCCCTGCAGCAAGGAAGAGGCAATATTGAACGAAGGTCCGGATCGATATGGAACCTGGTTTTGTTTAGCTGTTGATATGGGTTGGGGATTGCACCGATTGCCCTGTGCCAGTGTTTTTTGTGGTCTCCCTGTTTCATAGATACATAAATGTTTAAAGATGTATTGGATAGTAGAACGAATCCAATAATTGGACATTTTTTATGTTTAGAGCTGAAGGCAGTAAGGAAAGGGTTTCAAAGTCTGATAGCAGTATACAGATAGGTAGTAGTAACAGGTTTTGGAAAAGGGACATGGGCTGCCATGAGAAACGTCTTATATTTCTACATGTTTATTCTGATTATTAATAAAATTTACCAATATTGCCAAGCAAAAAAAGAAAGATGAAATCTAAAATTGTCAGGTGCGTACTGCAAACTTTTAGTCCCCTCCCCAACTCCCATGAAAGTCTCCATCCTTTCAAACTAGATGCTCCAAAATTTTGGCTAAGAGCTTCAAAATTTGCAATTTTTTTATTAACATCAACTTGTGGGACTATGGGAAACACAATTGGAAGCGATAACAGCATTGATGGAACCTCGCCCTAATACAACCACAGAGAGTACTGGATCAGCCACAATTTTCTTCTAATATCCATTCATTTCGCCCCAAATCCACAGAAAATCTAAAGCCTTGCAAAATATAGCTGGACCACATTCTCCACTGATGCATAGGTCCGATCTCCATACCACAAAATGTAGCAAAATTCACCTATGCAACTATGACCACACTGGACGGTCAACCTAAGTAAATTAATAAGCTGCAGCGTTTCAACCCAAACAAGATACAATAGTCTACTTTAATGCAAATGAAATTTAAACCTCTGACAGATTTAAAAGGTCAGAAAACTAAAAGTGTTGTGGATGCCTCGGAGAAGATCTTAGTTCAATCTTTGGATGCGGATTTGCAGCTACCAGCAGTAAGTTTCGAGTTGTCGTGGATTTTGTAAATTCCTAGAATAACAACAGAATGACCGTACAAATTCAAACCATAAATCAAAAATTATTAATTTGCCGTCGAACTCTAACTACATAAACGATGGCAACTCTGAATTGTATTCGGCGAAACCGTTTAAAATAATTTGTCTGATTCCACAGAAATGGCAAGAGAGCTCAAACACCGACATTTCAAATAAACAGAAATAAATACAAAATTTTACATACATTACTTCCTTTCCATGCTTGATAAACTCTCTGTCGGCCCGTACCCTGGTCCATACTATAAGCCTCGGCCGGGTCAGAAATCCGGGGAGCAGGAGCTCCATGCATCTCTATCGCAGCCTGATTTCCCAAACCGCATTCAAAAAATATAATACTTCGCCGGCTTCAAAAGCAAGATATGCGCCCTAAATTTCCTTTAAACAAAATCGTATTTTCTACTCGTTACCCGCCCGATGCCTCGAACACGCGACCTCCATTAAAACCAAACCCCGAGGCATCGGAACAGCGCACATACAGCACCAATCTGCACAGTTTTAGGTTCGTTGAAAAGCGCAGAAAAAGCAGATCAGGGGTTTGAAACGGCCGTTCTATGATTGTCTGACTACTTTTCTTTCCACAGATCATGGAAATGAAGCTTGCCCTTCTAATCTCTGCAAACCCTCCCTCAATATTCCCCTGTGTTTTTAACAATTTTTTTGGCTCTGCCTGCTCAAACACCCCAGCACGAGAACATGGGTGACAGGCTCGCTTAAATACTCTGCCACGTCACCGGTGACGTGGCACAATTTTCCCCGTCTCGTCTTACTTTATGAGCCCAAAATGCCTTGTAGTCATAACGGGGCAAAGTTAAAATCGTTGATGCGCTGACGTGGACCAACTGATTCGTACATGTGAGTTGACCGGTTCTTTTTTACCTGTCGGCCGTTGGTCGCCGGTAGGGAGCGAATGGTCTACCGGCTACTGCCGGTCAAGTGGGGCCCATGCCAGTTTGTCCGACAGCCTAAAGTCGCTGTAGGAAATAGTTGAGGGAGAAAATTTAGAAAAAAATTGTAGTTAAAAAAAAAAATAACATGCGCGTTTATCTTGACCACATGTTATGTCCGTCAACGTCGGAAGAAAAATCCATTATGTTCACATTTATAAGAGAAATTTCACCTCTTTTTAATCGTTCATGTTGAAACTTGAGAATATGAGATTGATAAATCTAAATTGTGTCGTAAATCGCTAGAAGTTGGAATTTTGTTTGGGAAAATTGTTATAAATTAGAATTTTGTTTTGAAGCATATAAATGTTTATTTAATTTAAGAAAAATTAAAATAAATATAAATTAATTAATTGTATTATGCTAAATGTCATTATTTAAATTCAGATAGAAAATTATTTTATTTTTTTTATATTAGAAATAAGAGTTTCAGAACCAGAAAAAAACACCAGAGTATGAATACGAATAAACACAAGGAGGCCAAGCCTCACCCAGAAGAGAAAGTATCAGTTGAACATACAAAGCAACAAAAGGAGGAAAAGCAAAACTATCTAGCTGAGAAGATCATAATGATTGTCAACCCAGGCAGTCCAACCTAAGGGACCTTCCATCCAAACTATACTTTTATGCCCTTGAATCTGCACCATCATAAATAACTCTTCTTTTCTGGCATTCCCTTTTTCTCTAATATCTTTGTTCAATCTATTGCAAGCTTGCTCAAAAACATGCAGATCATCCAAAGTACTACGCCACTGGTACCCACGCTTAAGCTCAAGGTAGTAAAGAGCAGCAGCCCATCACGAAGGAACCTCCTCATATTGTCTCGTTCAATCATCATAGTAGTCTGCACCTGCAAGAAGATTTTAAAGTAAGTGAGTTTTCGAAAAAACTCAGTAAGATCCCTATGCTTACCTTGATACCTTTCCTTGTTCCTGCACTTCCAGATCTGTCAGAGAATGTTAGACGACAATATATTCCAAAATAAATTGGTATCTTTAAGAAGATCATTAATATGACCAGAAATAATATCAAAAATATTAACATTAATAGGATAAACAATGCCAAACATTTTCCATATTTCTTTAGCAAAAATACAATCAAGAAGGATATGTCTACCAGTTTCAAGAACTCTACACAAGTTACAAATATCAGAATTAACAAAATCTCTCTTTATAGGTAGATTGTCCAACAAAACTAACCATTTGAAACATCTAATCTTGAGTTCCACGGGATTCTTCCACAAGATATCAAAATACTTTTTCAAAGCATCAGCATCATAAGAAGAGTACCAAACAGCATTAATATGATTGATAATATCAATATTACAATCAATGATTTTATAAATATTCTTAGCTTTGAGCAGAGTAGTAGTGATACCACCAGGCCATTTGCACTTCAAGAACCTGAGAGAATCAGTGTGGCAAACAGTGGGAAGACCAACAGAAGCTTGCACAATCATGTTATAAGTTCTTCTATGGGAATCCGGGATAGCATATTTATCCTTGAGAACATCCCAAGCCATAATTTGATCATACTCAAAGAGATCCATAAATTGTTTAATACCTTTATTAGCCCACTGCCTGGCAGAACACCCTTGGGTAAGGGCCAAAGGTTTACCATTTAGGTGGAGATTCCACCAAATGGATCTTTCACCATGGAGTTGAATATTGGAATAAAACTCCTTGTTAGTGATGAATTTCCTAACATGATCCCAAGCCTTCCAAATAGACCGAAAAACCACAGAGCCTTGAACCATGACAATAAAATTACCAAGAATGAGGTGACAAAAGGGGAGGCTAGTCCAAGACTTAGCTTTTCTAGGAACACCCCTCTCAATATTGCTCCTAACTAGCACTTTCCAAGGAGAATCACCCTCCATGGACTGAAAATTCCATTTGGAAGACAAGGCTATACCTTGAGTTCTTAAATCCTTCAGCCCAAGTCCCCCAAGGGTCTTGTTAGTGTGGAACCAAGCCCACTTAACAGAGTGGATCTTTCTATTCCCTTTGCCATCAGACCAAAAGAATTGTCTGATGGACTTCTGGATTTCAGAAATCTGATAGTTATTAAAACACCAAGCAGAAGAATAATATATGGTGTATGAGGACAATATCTTCTGGCAAACCTGAATTCTGCCAGCCAAAGATAACGCCCTGTTATGCCATTTGTTCAGCTTTTTATCAATCTTCTCTTTCACCCAAGACCACATGTCCTTGAGGTCAGGCTCCACCGAGAAAGGGATGCCAAGATATCTAATGATCCTATTAGGACCACCCCATTTAAAATTGTATTGGAGAAACCAGTCCAGTGGCCGCTCATCCCAACCTAAACAAATTGATTTAGCTTGAGATATCTTAGCCCCAGAAATAGAACAAAAAAGATTGAGTTTAACTTGCATGTTCCTGAAATCATTTTCTGAAAGTTCAAGGAATAAAGTGGTATCATCCGCAAATTGACAATTGATGAGCTCTTCATTATTAGGCAGATAAATACCTCTGACCTTCGGAGATAAGGAATTATCTCTGAGGATATAATAAAGAGCTTCCGAAGCTATGACAAAGAGAGCGGGTGCCAGAGGGCACCCTTGCCTAATGGACCTCCCAAGAGAAAAAGGAGCAGAAAGAATACCATTGACCTCAACCTAAGCAGAAGCATCATTAAGAAGCATAGCCACAGTGTTACAAAAGAAAGGAGGAAAACCAAAAGCATCCAACATCATAAGGATAAATCTCCATTCAATCCTGGCATAAGCCTTCTCAAAATCCAAAAGGAGCATGGCAGAGTTTTGATGAGAGTATCTAGACCAATCCATGGCTTCCCAGCTAGTTATGAGATTCTCAAGAATATATCTACCCTTGATAAAACCAGTTTGGGTAGAATTAACAAATTTAGGAAGAATATTAACTAGCCTAAGAGCCATAATTTTTGCCAAAATCTTGTAGGAAACATTAAGAAGGGTAATAGGCCTCCAATTCTTAATAAAGGTTTTATCCCCTTCTTTTGGGAGAAGTTTAATAATCCCTCTATTGATATCCTGACCCAGGGTACCTTTATTCAAGGCTTCTGAATAAAGATCAAAGAGATCCTTACATATCCATCCGATTTTGGACTTATAGAATTCAACTGGGAGACCATCAGGGCCCAGCGCTCTATCATTATTAAGGGCCTTAATAGCACCTTCAATCTCCTCAACAGAAATATTATTAGCAAGAATAGCAATATCATCAGGATCAAGCTTTTTGGGAATAAGCTTCCTACAATGAACTCGAATCTACTCAGCCTCAGGAGAGTCTTCTGAAGCAAAAAGAGTCTCATAATAATTAGCAAAGGCCTGAATAATAGACTCAGGGTTAGAGATGTCCTGGTTATTAGTCGAAAGTCTATCAATAGACTCTTTAATACGTTTATGCTTAAGAAGGTTGAAAAAGAATTTCGATCCCCTATCCCCAAATTGGAGCCAGTGGGATCTAGACCTGATCCTGGCTCCCCAAATTCTAACATGTTGATGCTTCCTAAGAGCATCTTTGGTAGCCATAACCTTGGAAAGAAGATCCATATTGGAAGAGTCATTTTGAATGTTCTCCTCGGCAACTTGCAGATCAGAAGATAATTGTTTTTCAACAAACCTATAGTCCTTAGCTTTTTTCTGCCCAATGGTTTGCAAAAAGATCCTTCAGGAGGAGAGGTTAGTATTCCATCTATCAATATGGGATAGGTTCTGAAGATTAATTTTATTTAATCCTCTAATAATCTGTACAGCAACAGGGACATCCTCATCCATGAGGAGGCTGGTGTTTAAGATGAATTTACTACTTCTAGACTTGTGTTGAAGGAGACTATTGTTAAAATTAACCTTAGTCAAAATAAGGTGATGGTCAGACAGAGTAGTGGCAATAACATGAACAATAAATCCAGAGATGTCAGGAGGAAAAGAGAAAAAATACTTATTGGCATAAAATCTGTCAAGCCTGGAATAAATCCTAGCATTGCCCTGCTGAAAGTTGCACCAGGTGTGCCATAGTCCAGGGTTGGTTTCCTTGTTACCAGCAATAGGATCAAAGAGATAGTTAGAGTTTAAAAATCTATTCCAATAAATTTTTTCATTATCCTTCCAATGAAAGGGAATGCCCCCTGACTTATCATCTTGGGATTCAATCATGTTGAAATCTCCACCGAAGAGCCAAGGCAAATCTGGGAGATCTATAAGCCATTTCCATAGCTCAATTCTTTCCTTAGGGTCATTTGAAGCATAAATAGCACAGATCCCGAAGGTCTTGTCATCAAACTGTAAAGTAACCCATACTGCTCTCTGACAGGGAGAACACCCATTATTAGTAATATGTTTTTCCCATTTATTACTAATAAGAAGGGTGATTCCTCCTTTACCTCTTTCATTGTTAGTGCAAAACTTAATAGCATCTTTCCAAATAAAATTAAGATTGGAGTCCAAAGTGAATCCCACAGACTTAACTTCCTGCATCATAAAGAAATCTATAGAATGCAGAGAATTCAACAATCGCTTGATAACAAATTTTCTATCTGGGGACTCTAGACCCCTCACATTCCAAGATAGGCAATTCATTGAGACAAAATGTTAGAGGTGGAGCACGCAATACCCTCTTGATCAGCAAGGGCCAAAAAATTATTTGAAGACTCCCTTGGTTGAGGCACAAATGGCTTATTTTTTGAACCAGGTGGTCTTCCTCTTCGCCTGACAGTAGAAGAGTAGGTGTTAACATCATCTTCAATATCCGCTAGAGAATCCACATCCATGCACTGCCCATTGTTAGACTTCGAGGGAAAGGGGGCAGTCGAAATAATTTCAAATTCATAATCCTCCCCAATCTCTTGGAAGATCTTTTGAGGGAATTTTTGAGAGGGCTCACTAGTTTGGGGCTTACAATTGAAATTAGCATGTTGACTGATAGTATTCACGTTCGTCAAAGTAGGACCAGTTAACAATTTAACATGATGATTATTAGGGTTATTGGGGCGAGAATTTTTAGGCATGAAGACACTATTTCCCCTTCTTCTTTTTTTCCTATCTGAAACAACAGTAAAACCATCATCTGTGTTAAGATCAATAGCTAAATCAAGACTGGGGAGCATTTGAAGACCTCCAGAAGTAGAAGTGGTATCACAAAAAATGTTCTCAGGCTGAACAGTAATAGTAGAGAGAGGGTTAGTCACAATTTTAGTTGGAACATTCTCAGGCTGAACAATGCTAGGAACAACATTAGTCGAAACATTAGAGGGGTTAGGGTTTACAGTGAGAGGCGATGGGGATGAAGAAGAAGCAGGGGTTGAATGACAAAGAGCATCGTTAAGGGGAGGATTACTGGTGATGAGAGGATTAACCATATTATTAGCTGAATCATTGGAGGGATTAGGCTTTTTCCTAATGACCGGACAATCCTTACGGAGGTGGCCTTCTTTGCGGTAGAGAAAACAGGCATTCAATCCCCCCAAAACCTCTATAGGATAGATATACACATCATTAATGATGTTAATTGAAATATCGGTAGGAAGGTCCTTACCAGGCAAGAGAGAGATAAGAATTCTAGCGTCCATATGCGGGACAAGTCTCACATTTTCATCCATTCGAATAATTTTACAAATGGGCTCAAGCAAATGCGGCAAAAAATGCCACAAAAAAGGGGGAATGTTTTTAACCAGAATCCATCTCGGAGCTGAAAGTGCGAGAACCTCCTCATGGACGGCCTCTGGTGACCAAGCAATAGCCCTAAAAGATGTTGAAACCACAATCCAATATTGTTTTTTAAGAACCTCTATTTGAGCATCATGATTCACAAAGAAAATCACATATAGACCCTTTTGTATTTGCCTACAGAAAGAATTATGCAACCCAAGTTTGTTATTCCAGTAATGATGGAACCAGTCATCCATAAATTTCCTTAGCGGACATTTATCAATTTCAATAGCTGAGAAAAAAATCGCAGTATCTCTTAATCTACTTTTTTCCTTAACAATTTCATCCAACATTTCAGGATTAGGAACAATGGCAAAAGGAGACAGAGAATCCGAAGGGGCCTTACCGGAGTCGGAGACATCATTGTTACCCGCGCTTGCAAACTCAAACCTTGCCCTATCGTTAATGACCGATGATCAACCCACAGCCTCAGAAAAAGACTTAGGTCGATCGCTGCTATGGGAGACTGGGTTACTAATGCCATTACCTGGAGCAGATTTAGTCGCCGTCGAAAATGTAATACTTGATGCATGCTCGACAGTCTTGCCAATACCATTCACCTTATCCATATTAAAGACTTTCATGCTGGATGTAGAAAGGAATACGCCATCAGTATTGGCATTGCCAAAGGTCGCCACCTTGACAAAGCCCCCTGAGCAGGCCGCTCACGCTTACGACTGTGCAGTTTACTGCCTTAGAGGATCCAATGCAAAGTTTAATTTCCCCGATTCTTTGCCAAAAATTCAATCATCTTCCTCGCTTTCTCCCACACAGATTCAAGCTGTTTCTACCAAATTCGCTAGAGAAGAATTCTGGTAGTTTGCGGATGACTACTCTTGATGCAGGAGCATCTTGCATGAAAAAATTATTGGGGAAAAAAAAAAAAAAAAATTGGAGAGGGAAAGTGACGAAAATTTGAGGAGAAATAATTAAAAAAATAAAAAGGAGAAAAGAAAGAGAGGATTTTTATTTTCGAGGTGCATAGGTGGCATAAATAGAAAAATAAGAAAAATAGTTGTCATTACATTAATCGAGGTGTGTAGGTGGCATCTTAGAAGCTTGTGGAAAGTTTCTTAAATCTTGCATTTAATATTTGTTGTGATCCATAAAGGAAATGTAATTTTCTAATTGGGCCACATGGTGGTGCTTAGTTGTAATTCTAGAAGGTTATGGAAGTTGTAGAAGGTTGTGGAGGAATTCTAGAAGGTTGTGGATAAGTCATGCATGGGGTGGTAAGTGCCTATTTAAGCAAGGCATATGAGCATTTCTAAATGAAGCTCAAGGAGAAGCTCGAGGAGTAGTAGCTTGAGAAGGAGAAGCTTGAGGAGTAGAAGCATGAGAAGTAGAAGTTTGAGAAGTAGAACCTAGAAGGCGTGAAGACTTCAAGGTGTGAAAGCTTTAAAGGTATAACTCTTCAAGTAGAAATTCTTGGTGAAGCTTGGTGTGAAGACTCTTATTTGGGATTTCTCTTATGTTGAAGAATTTGTAAACTTCTTTTTGAAGAAGTCATATCTATGATATCATCTTGTGGGTGTTGTAAGAATTTTCAAGTACAATAAAATTGTTTGTGAAGCATTTTTTTATTTCTCTTCATCTCCATATTGTTGCACTCTTGGTTATGAGTTGGTAGGGTGGTGTGGCCCTCTATCAACTCTTTAACTTCGACTTGTGGTTCAGAATGTTCAACGGGCAGTTCTAAGAATGAGGAGCAGGAGGAATGGATGCTCTTGTTTGATTCGCTCCTTGAGGATATGGACAGAAACCCTAACTTTGATTTGAAGACTTGCCTGTAATTGAGGATACCGATTTTCTTCCGCCTGAGGAAGAAGTTCTTTCCGACAGATGGAAGACATGCTCAAGGAATTATTGTCGTAGGATTTTTTTCATCATGATATATAGTCTTTTTAATCATTGATGTTGAGGTGGATAAATCTAAATCTTGCTATTAAAATGTTAGATGTTGAAATTTTGTTTGGAAAAATTGTTAGCAATTTGTTTGGGAAAATGGTTAGAATTTTGTTTGGGAAAATGATTAGAAATTAGAATTTTATTTTGAAGCATATAAATGTTGATTTAATTTTTAGTTTTTTTGATTCTCCATCTTTTGTTAGATTAATTAAATAAAGATAAATAAATTAGTTACAATTAGTTGTATTATGATAATTAATCCTATCTAATTTAAAATATAAATTAACCTACTTTTTATTAACATAGATAATTCTAAATCTTATCATTTTTAAGGATTTTTGTGGGTTTACTAAAACATGTTAGAAACTAAAATAGAATTTTGTTTTGGAAAACATCCATCTTTATTTAATTTTTTAGAATAATTTTTATTATTATATTCTAAGTTATTTAAATAAGATGAATAAATTTAATGTGATTGATTGCATTAAGAAATGTGAATGATGAAGTTTGTACACTATTGTTACTTTACTAAGTTACAATATAAAGTGAATAGGTGTTTAGTTAATGGAATAATAATGGGATCAAAATTTTCATAGTTTTTTAGTACATCAAAGTAGGTAAGTATTTATCTACATTCACGGTCTTTGAACAATCATGGATGTCATGTCCTTTTTGGGATTAATATATATAGATTTTAGTTTATTTTAAGTGTTTCTTTTTAATATTATTTAATAAGAAATAAATCATTTTGTAGTGTCGTAAATTGTAATTTTTTACAATTTCACACTTCTTTTTGGGCCCTTGCTTTTGTGTGTCTTTCTTCAAGGCCTTTTTGAAGCTATTTTGTCGTGTTCACATCTAAATTGTCTTCATATGAGGTGACCTAATCTAGTGTCTTTAGTTTGTGCACTTTAGAAGCACCTTTTGTTTGCCTTATTTTGGGTCACCACATTCCCCCTAAAATATGCCCAAATTTGAATATGTTGTTGTGTCAATTTTATCTTTTGCGACTCAATTCTAAAACTTCAATATAATTCTTGCATGTTGGCCTAAATGTGAAAATACCTTAAGAACCCTACCTAAGGGCATCACTTCCATTTCATCTGAACATGTTTGAAGATCTCCTTATAAGTTATCACTCCAATTCAATAATGAGCATTCCTTCATTAAGAGAAAATTTATGTACAAAGAGCATCAAACTATAACAAGATCTATCTTCAAGCATATTTTCATGATAGATTTTGTTATGATTTATCATGTTATTACATCAACACTTGAAAGATTTATCTTTAAGGCATTGCATCATTATTCCAACGACATACTCATTTCAATTTAGAATTTGCATTCAAGTATTTCACTTTAGATATGGTCTCTACCCTTACAAGGTAAATTCTCTTTTCTAAGCTTTCATTATTGTATCACCATTCTGAAAGTATATTCATATCCAATTTATAATTTCCATTCAAGTACTTCACTTTACATTTAGCCTATACCCTACCAAGGTAAGCTCTCTTTTCTAAGCAATCATTTATGTAGTGGAGATTAACACTTACCTAGGGTTTGCCTTAAGACAAGCCCCTATATAGCGGGACACTTTCCTCTGTTTTATGTGTGTAGATTCTAGAACTCACAAAAAGAGTTATGAATTTGTAGAGAACAAATTAAGATACACAATGAAATATATTTTGAACAAACAAAAAATATTGGCCATTTTCAATTTTCTTTATTTATCGATATTTTTTTCACTAGAATTTTAAGAGGACAATTTGTATAAAACATCTTGATTTGGAAGCCACTCACTAAATTTGACTTGGACATCTTTATCTCAATAGAATCTATTGAAATAGACTGACACTTTCAAGCCCAAATTGAAGGTGTAGGTTTCTTTCTATCTCTCATTTTGGATCCAAATCAACTTGATAATAAAATATTTATAATATAATACCATTGCTCCACAAAATTAAATCATATTAAAATCCAACAATTCCAACTTTTCTAAAATGCCCAATTAGCATAAAAACCAAACATGGAGGTCACCCACCATTGACAGGCATCCAAAAGCTTAACTTTTCAAACTTAACAAGTTAAAAAAAATGAGAAAACCCATTGGTCTAAAACTAACCAACACTCCAAACAATCACATTTAAAATTTGGGCTACATTTTCCAATTTCTATCTTTGTTAGGAGATATAATCCAAATAACAATAACCATTGCATAGGATCTCTATCTAAATGTTGTCTTCAATAAATCTCAAATAATTTTCCATTGTCTTCATATTCTCACATGCACTCTTAATTGTGACATAAATATATTCTATAGAACATAATCCCAAGTTTGCATAATCTTAACTTCATTCCTCAGTCCTGATGAAGCCAATCTTTGTCTGTCGCTCTACTAGTTTTCATAGAATAACCAATATGTTGACATAAATGATAAACACATTCATGAATGCAACACACAATCAGTGTATCATCTCTCTAGAAATGTTAGGATACTCCCCCATAGGAATATCATCAGCATGCATGATAACAATCTCCCCCTTTGGCATTGATGGCAACAGATGAAAAACAAATTACTATCTTTAGTACCTTTAACAAATCCCAATTTTACCAAATACTTATCCAATCTTGCATACCATGATATTGTTACTTGTTTCAATTCATACAATGCCTCCTTCAACTTACAAACCACATCTCCTTCCTCAGTCAAATAAAAACCATCAAGCTACTTAATATAAACTTCTTCTTCTAGTTCACCATTCAAAAATGTTGATTTGACATCCAACTGATATACTTTGAATTTCTTGTTAGTTGCATATGCCAAAAACATTCTAATTGCTTCTATTCTATCAACATGTGCAAATCTTTCCTCATAATCAATACCTTCTTGTTGTGAATAACCTTTACATACCAGTCTTCTTGATGTGAATAACCTTTGCATACTAGTCTTTCTTTGTTTCTCACAACCTTGCCTTGTTTATTCATCTTATTTCTGAAAACTCACGTAGTTTCAATAATGTTCTTATCCTCAACTCTAGGAACTGTTGTCACCTAAATTTGCACCCTATCGAATTTCAAGAAAAACTTGAAAATCTAGGCCAACATTGGAACAACCAAAGGCTGTGGGTAACCTATCAATGGCTGAACCTCCGGATTCTAGGCTGGCTCCTCTATGGAAAATCACCTAATTAATTCTCCTAACACTACTTTCTTGTTGAGAAAAGGGTTAAGGAAGATTGCAAACAGAAAATTAAAACTACTTTCTAAAAGGTGATGCACCAAAGATGTTTAAAGAAAGATTTCAACAAATAATAGCCTTTTACCACCAATATATCAGAAAACACTAGTAAGCACTCAAACTTTATATTGGCCTGCAACAATGTTTCACATTAAGGTCTTGATTTTCACTCATTAAGGAAATAGAAATTTTCACTTAATAAGATAAAAATGAAAAAAACACAAAAGGTGACTTGCAGACAAAATACACTTTAGTGATAGAGTAGAGCTGAGACAGATTAATAAGGAACCCTTGAATTCACAGATTAAACTATCGAATCAGAACATTACACAACACCACAAAAAAAAATTAAGGCTTGAAAATCTTCCCACAATGAACCTGTAAAAGCTTATCATATATTCAACTATTCTCCAAAATAGTTACAGAAAAATGCATAACAATACTCAAGATAAAAAATATCACTCAATATTGTTTTTTTTTTTTTTTTTAACTCTCAGAACTCTCTCTCCCAAAAAATGCCCAAAAAAGAAACTAAGTACAAAGATCCTCCCCACTCCTTGGGTCAGATGCACAATCATAGCCCTAAAAATAGCACCTCCACTCCTCCAACAAGCATCAACTGACTGAAAAAGTCAAGCTAAGGTATCAACCACCCATGTGACTCATCAAAACTGTCCTCAAAAAGCTCAAACTGTCAATAAATAACCCTAAACAACCCCTTGGAATGCTCAATCCGATCCCTAAATATGCTCAAGTAGGTCCTATATTCCCTCCATTTGTTCCCCAATTGATTTTGCATGCCTCACAAGTAATTAATTGATCATAAAAAATCAATTTAATTAATGCCTATGCACATACAAAATAAAAATAAAGCTCATAAGAAATCTAATAACATATTAATATATCTTTTACAAGATAATATAACACATTATTAACATATTTAAACATTGAGCTTTATTAAACTAAACTAAGGGAAATAAAATTAAGAAAAATGTCGATAGGCATAAGGGCTTGGACTTGAAAGGATATTAAAATATAGAAAGGGGTCTTTTAACATTTGAACCCTAGCATCATTAAGCACATTTCACTTTTCCATTTTGCTTGTTGTTTGCGATGATGAAGGGTTTTGAAACCCTTGCCGCCATGAGAGCCTAAAAAAAAACTTCTCTACTACTTACCGCGCCATGAAAACTTGAAATATAGTTTGTGTGTTGATTAAAGGCATTGCTCCATTTTCCTTTTCCCCTTTTCACAGTTTTTCAGGTAAAAAATGGTGTCCATTCATTTAGCTTGAGCCACCATGAACAATAACAGGTAAGCATGTATAAATTTGCTTTGTTTCATTTTTGGGTCTTTGAAAACGGTTAGAAGGGTTTCACAAATATAAGAAATCTATGTTTTCTCTGTGTATTTCTGCTCCTTGCACAAGCTCTTATGGTTAGCCGCAATTTCCTTTTGATGGGTATTATAAAAAATGTTGCAAACTTGCATTTCTGCGAAACCATTTTGCTACTTGTACTTTTTTCTTTTTTTCATGATGTGACAACTGATCATTGAACTTGGACTATGATGATTTGATATTCAAATAACCATAAGGTTTCAAACTTTAAAGTTTGTCCCTTAAATGATCATTCCCAATTTCTCTGTTTTAGCTACAACATAAGGTTTCATATTCGGTTAACATGTCCCTTAAATATTGTTTGCTGCTTGTTTCCTTTCTCTACATCTAGATAAAAATTGTTGATTGAGTTGACATACAGGGTTCGAGCACAGGCTCGTGACACCTATAAACAAATTCATCAACAATTTAGCTTGTCACCTAAATATCAATGTCCCTGCCTTCTGCACATGACACAAACATGTTAGCAATAAAATCGCTTGTATACATGGTTTTGATTTTCAGACTCTAATATTACTACTCCATGATTGATTGAGTTCACTATTCTTGTTCAAATTAGGATCATGGGTAAATAGTACAAGTGTATATGTATATTTTTGCAGAACCAAACATTGCTTAGATCCATATGGATCTAACCTGTACCTTCCTTTCACTTTTTGCAGGAGTTGGATGCTTGGGGAATAAGGAAGAACTCAATTTCAGCAAGGCAACCTCGAGAGTGTGGACTTAGACCAGCCATATACCCCAGGGCAATGGCTGGTTCCCTTTCTCATACTCTTGCATATTCATTTGTATCATTTATTCTTTCTTTCTTTTTACATGTTCCTTATTTGCACAAGAATAATGAATACTAGGTTACTCTCACGGCCTTGTGTGAGAGATTTTGATCATTTTTCCATTCAGTACATGTTCTTTAATTCTTTAATGTATAAACTCCAAATTGAAATTTGTCATTGTTTAATACAAATAAATAATTTTCTCATTTTATCAATGCAATGTACTTTTTCTCGTTTCTGTGAACATTAACAAATGAATGCAATTGATAAATAGTAATGAATGTTAAAGCAAAATTTCATAGGTAATGAAATTTTGATAACATTTTTGGTGACTTCCATTGGATGTATGCCTGTTATACACGAGACCAGTTGTCTTACAAGTCCATTGGGCTATGGAATCTGATAATGCATTCCTAGCACCTAAACCTGACACAAGGCAACTTCTAAAGTTGCTAGTTCAATTTTGAGTGTATGCTCGTGAATTTAATAAGACTGAAAATTCTTATTAAATTGACAGGTATGCAAGATCAAAACTCAAGTATCAACTTTAGGAGTTCAACTGTCATAATCGACCATTTGGTTGTGTGGATGTATGGACTTATGTGAATGTATGTATGCAACGTATGCATGGGTATGCAGATATGTATGACTGACAACCAGACATATATTATAGTATGTGATATGTATGTGTGTATGTGTGCGTATGTTGAATATGTGCATGCATAGGCACACATAACTATGCATGCGTGAATAAAATGGCGGATATGACTAAAGAACAATGTAAACCAGCAACTTGACTAAACTAAACTACAAAACAAAACAGGACAGAAAACAAAACAAAACTAAATGGAGATGCATTTATTGAAAACAAGGGAAACTAACCTAGTATGTACAAAGTAGGACTGAAACTCATACCTCAAAACATGGTTTGAGGTGGATCCCGTTGACAGGAATATGCAGTTCCTCTCCATTCATCTTTGATAACTAAAAAGCATTATGCTCCTTGCACTCTGTAATGATGAAGGGACCACTCCACATTTTGTCAAACTTAGTATGCTGCCCCGGTCTACTTTTCAGAACATCCCACCTCAAGACAACATCACCTTCTTTGAACACTTTGACAGTTGACTTCTTATCAAAACTTCTTTTTATTTGGAGTTGGTGGTACTCCATATCCTTCATTGCTTTGTCCTACATCTCTTCTAACTCCATAAGCTCAGCATATTTGACTGTCATTGGGTCTTGAGCCTTTAAAATTTCCAACTGACGCACAATCTCCAAAGCTAAAATCTCTATAGATAAGGGTAATCTGGCTTCCTTCCCATAAACCAGCATAAAAGGGGAATTTCCAATTGATCTCTTTGGTGTTATACGATCTGCCCACAATGCAGATTTTAGCTTGGTATGCCAACTCTGTTGGTTATCTTCCAATGTTCTCTTAATAACCCTTATCAGATTCTTATTTGTGGATTAAGCTAAACCATTACCTTGAGGGTAATAGTTTGAGGATGTATTCAAATGAATACCATGCCTGACAGCCCAATCAGTGACTTTTAATCCCAAGAATGCCAATGCATTATCAGATATAATTGATTCTGGGACTCCAAACCTGGCTACCAAATCCTCATAAAAATTTAGAACTAATGTTTCATTAGCCTCCTTTAATGTCACTGCCTCTGTCCACCTTGTAAAATAACTAGTAGCAATAAGGATTCATTTATGTCCTGAACTAGATGAAGGACTAATAGGTCCTATAAAATCCAACCCCCACCTGACGAAGGGCTGATCCACTTGAATTGGCTAAAGGGGTAAAGTTGGCAGCTTGTTTTTCCTAGTAAAAAGAACACACTTGGTACATTTTCTGACCCAAGCATGGGCATCCTTAAACAAACCTGGCCAATAATAGCCAGCCCTTAGGATTTTCCAAGCTATAGTCCTAGGTGCAAAATGCCCTCCTGTTGTTCCATCATGGAACTCATGCAAAATCTTCTCAACCTAATGAGAAACTACACACCATAGCAACACACCACTATGATCCTTTCTGAATAGTACACCTCCAAGCAACACAAATGGAATTGACTGCAACCTGAAGTACCTTCTTTTAGCTTTATTCATATCAGCTGGATATGTGCCATGCTGCAAAAAAACTTGTCATTTCAACCATCCAATCACCTTCTTTGACTTCAGCCTCCTGCTATTGTCCAGTTTGCAACATTAAAACATTGTCTATCTCAGTTAAAACAAGGCCTTTAGCTAGTTGTTCACATAAACCTTTACCTCTGACCAATTTGGTAATCTTGATATGCACATCATATTCCATGACTTTGGTGATCCATCCTGCCCTCTTTTCATTTAAATCCTTGTTTAAGAGGAAATCCTTCACACTAGGATGAGAAACCATAAGATTAATCTTGTTGTTAGACACTAGAGGTTTAATTTTTTTTAAACTTCTGATAAAATCCAGCACATGCTTCTCCACAAAGGAATAATGCTGCTCATAATCATGAAGCCCTTGACTGAAAAAGGCTATTGGCTGCTCAAAGTCATCTTCATTTTCTTGTACCAAAACTGCAGAAATACAATCATAGCTCCCATAAGCATAGAGGATAAAATCCTTATCAAAATTTGGATTTGCTAAAGTTGGAGCTTCACTTAGAGCTTTCTTGATCTCCTCAAAAATTTGCTTTACCTCTTTTGTCCAATTGAAAACTGCATGTTTCTTGAGCATGGTTGTTAATGGTTTGAGCAAATCTGTAATGTTATGAATGAACCTTCGAAAAAAATTGATCCTTCCTAAGAAACTTTGTAGTCCCTTTTTATGATGAGGCAAAGGCAGCTCCAAAATAGCAGAGACCCTCTCAGGATCAATGGTGGTTCCTTCTTTTGACACAATATAACCCAGCAATTTGCCTTGGTGAATAGCAAACACACTTTTTTTAGGATTCAAGGATATCCCAAATTCTTTGTAGCGTTCAAAATCTGCTTCAAATGGCCAAGATGATCCTTTGCTTCTTTTGAAAATACCATTATATCATTAAGATATACTAGCACTATTTTGTACATTAGTTTTTCGAAAGCCATATCCATAGCTTTCTCGAATGTTGCCCCAGCATTAGACAACCCAAAAGGCATATTTTTATAGGCCATAGTCCCCCACTTAGTTGTAAACGTTGTTTTATACTGATCCTCATCTTTAACCAAAATTTGATTGTATCCACTATAAACATCTAGCAATGAAAAGCGTTTAGCTCTTGAAACAAATTGTAGAATTTGTTCCATTGAGGGAAGAGGGTGGTGATCCTTCAATGAGGACCTATTAAGGTCTCTAAAATCTACACAAAGCCTAAGCTCGCCATTCTTTTTTCTCACTGGGACTAAATTTGAAACCCAGGAAGTGTGTTTAATTGGAAAAATTATGTTGCTCTCAATCAGTTTGTTAAGTTCTTTTTGCATTAAACGCTCCACTTTGGGATTCACAGGCCTCTATTTCTGCCTGATAGGTTTGGCACTAGCTTCCAATTCGATGGTATGTTGTGCTAATTTCGGATCAAAGCCTTTCAAGTCTCCATACTCCTAGGCAAAAACATCACTAAACTCTTTGAAAAGCTACACAAAAGACACTTTCTCCTTCGTTGTACACACTTTTCCCAGCTTAAGCTTCTTCCCAGCTGAAACCTCCACCTCTTCATAATGATCCTACTATACTTGAATGTTGGATTTTGGCTTTTTAGCTTCATCATCAGTATTAAATACTGATTCAAGGGTAACCAATCCCTTTGGGAATTTGTTGTTTTTCAGCTAGATAATCTGATCATCAAAGAGATGCTGAATTTTATCTTCATTCATCAGGGAGAATTCTACCTCTTTTCTGATAAAATTTATAATTTGTTGGTCACTGTCAAAAACCTACCAATGTACACTATTATCAGGTACAGCCGGTCTGACAACCACCTTAATCTGTTTGTTCCAGTCCTTGCCACTGACTTCCTTGGGAATATCAAACTTTGCCCCTATGGCAGCCAACCTGTCAGCATGTTTGTTCTGATTTCTTGGAATTGAAATCAAATTTATGGCATTGAAATCCTCTAACAAGTCCCATACTCTATTTTTGTAAGATTTCAACAGATTGTTTTTGGCTGTGTTCAAACTCCTCACTTGATTAACCACTAACTCATTATCTCCATAGATCCTTAAACAACAAATACCCATCCTTCTAGCCCATTCTAGTCCATGTATCAATGCTTCGTACTCAGCTGTGTTATTGGAACAACTAAAACAAAAATAACAAGAAGAATAATACCTCTTTCCACTAGGAGATATCAGCATACAACCACCACTAGCCCCAACTTTGCTTCTAACACCATCAAAATACATGTCCCAGACTTGCCCAACTAACTCCTCATCCTGTTGGTTAGCCTCTTTGACAAGATTTGGAATCACGACATTTGGTTCCATCATCATGTAAACTCCAAGGTCTGACTGTTCAACAAGAGCTGAAGTACCTTGTATTTGGTCCTGAATAGCTCATTCATCAAGAAGTATATCTGGAATATCTTCAATCAGAGTTTGACCTTCTACCCCATTATCCTCTAATTCATTTATCATCAAGTTGGCATTGATAGGGCTAGGATTATAGGGCTCAATGTGGTCTTTTGCAATAGGCTCAGATTGGATAGATACTATGGTGCCATACCTGGTCCTAAACAACATATGTGACCAATCTGAAGATAAATAACCTCCTATTTTAGTAGTGAAATCATGTGAAAGACACAAGGAAAAACAAGGCAGTAGCTCAATGATGTAGATATATTGAGGAATGGAAAAGTTTGGATAGGCATGTAGAGTCAAACCCAAACCCTTAATAACACCAACTGTGCTTACAGATGTTCCATCTAGCTGAACAACTCCCTTTTCTAGAGGCTCATACTCAATTCCTAGCTTGTCCACAATTTGTTTAGGCATAACAGAGTTGCTAGCTCCTAAATCAATCATATAGTTATGGACTAGGCTATTTCCAATGATTAAGGACACGTAAAAAGGAGGTGGTTTAGGCTGTACCAAAGTTTGAACTACTAGACTTTCTTCAGCATTAGTCAATATGACTTTAGCACTATCAGAATTAGGCTCACTAGATAAAGTCAAATCATGTAGAGCTGATTGCAACAAATCCTTTTGCCCCGAAATACTTAAAGAATCCCATAATGACATGGAAATATTAACCTTCTTCATTGAATCTAAAATATTGAAGGTAGGGACACTTACTTTGGCACCTTTAGAAGGAATCGTTGGATTATCAGTTGCTGGAACAGTAGGTGACACACTTGGTTTGGGTACACTTGCTAATTGGTTAGCAGTTGGTAAAGGTTGACCCCTTGGTGAAATCCTTTGGTTAGAAGGAATTTGCTGGGCCTGATTTGTAACTGCGGCCACTATTGGTTTATCTAGTATCGCAACTACTTTTTTTGGTATTTTGGCATCTAAAGCTCTCTTTTTGCTTCTCATGTTATCTGCTATTGCTGAGTCATCTTGGTTAACTCCACAAAAATCTTCTTTCTGCTAGTTTAACAATGTTGTTTCAGGTTGTGGCTCTACTTGATTGGATGTTGAAACTTCATTGACTATAGCTTGTTGGTTGCCTAGCATACTTTGTATCATCAGTGCTTGATTGATCATTCCATTCACACAAGTATTCTGATTGTGTGCTTGGTTACAAGGATAGCACCATTCAAAATCTTGTACCAGGTTATTCTGGACAAGAACTATTTCCTTTGAATTACTGGCATAATTTGGGTTATAAGGCTGAAAAGGTCTATTATTGTATGCTCTTTGACCCTGATTTTGCTGGAACATGGGCCTATTCCCTTGGTTTTGCTGAAATCCAGGTTGTATAGGCTGCTAATAAGGCCTATCATTCTAACTTTGCTGCTTTTTAATATTAACTATCTCATTACCAAAGTTTTGCAGCAAGCCTTTGATTTCTTGAAATTCATTTGACTAAGCTGAAACATCTCTTTGTAATGCATTCTGGGATGTTCTTTGTGTTGGCAGTGCTGGTGCAGCTGGAATAACCACTAAAGGAGCCACTTGCAATGACATTGCAGGAGGTATCCTTGGTGCAATTGGAAAAATAGGCATTGCAAGCCTTTGAGCTATTTGACCAGCTTGTATCAAGTTATTTTATGCTCTTATAGCTATTTGATATGCATTTGGGAGAGTATCTCCTCCTAATGATTGAATCATTACAACAATGTTGTTGTTAAATGCCCTTAAGAAGTATAAGAATGCATGCTCAATAGATGGCCTTACTGTTGCAGGAATTCTTTCCCAAGTTTTTTGGAATCTGAAGTTGAAATCAGATACCTGCTCATGAGGAGCCCGCTTGATAGTTGACAACTGCTCCATCAGAGACAAATGATCTAAGGTGTCCTTGAAAAAATCACACAAGGCTATTCCCAGCTGGTCCCAAGTTGTAATGGATGTTGCAGCTAACCTTCTATACCACTCTAAAGCTTTTCCTTTAAATGAGGCTGTTAAGAGCCTAATTGCAATATTGTCTTCAGTCACATGATGTAATGCACATAAATTAGCTACATCTTGAATATGCTATGTAGGAGTGGTTTGTTCTTCTCCTAAAAAGTATGGTAAAATTTTCAAGGTAGCCACTGGTATGGGTCATGCTGTGCTAAATTTAAAGGAATCCCTTGGTCAAATGTAGCAAAAGCTCTTGCCATTTTTGCTCTCTTAGTCCTTCTTCTTCTAACAAACACTAATGGAAATGGATGTACTAATACTGGACTTGTAGGAGGAGGAATAGATTTTTCTCTTCTTGTCTTGATTAAGCTTTCTTGCACTCTGTCAGCTATTCTCCTACCTCTCCTAGGTGGTGACAGCTCATTGTATTGAAGAGGTGCAACACTACTTGTTTGAACTTTACTCATAAATTGTTGCACTGAAAATGCTCATACCAAAGTAATAGAGTCGTTAAGTGTGCCTATTTTTTTCCTTCTGTAGAAAAATATATTATTGAACACACCAACAATAATATCAAAAAAACACAAAAAGAAGTACAAAACTCCTTTTAGTTCCACCGGGTGTGCCAAAAACTGTTGTCACCTAAATTTGCACCCTATCAAATTTCAAGAAAAACTTGAAAATCTAGGCCAACATTGGAACAACCAAAGGCTGTGGGTAACCTATCAATGGCTGAACCTTCGGATTCTAGGCTGGCTCCTCTATGGAAAATCACCTAATTAATTCTCCTTACACTACTTTCTTGCTGAGAAAAGGGTTAAGGAAGATTGCAAATAGAAAATTAAAACTACTTTCTAAAAGGTGATGCACCAAAGATGTTTAAAGAAAGATTTCAACAAATAATAGCCTTTTACCACCAATATATCAGAAAACACTAGTAAGCACTCAAACTTTATATTGGCCTACAACAGTGTTTCACATTAAGGTCTTGATTTTCACTCATTAAGGAAATAGAAATTTTCACTTAATAAGATGAAAATGAAACAAATACAAAAGGTGACCTGCAGACAAAATACACTTCAGTGATAGGGTAGAGCTGAGATAGATTAATAAGGAACCCTTGAATTCACAGATTAAACTATCCAATTAGAACATTACACAACACCACATAAAAAGATTAAGGCTTGAAAATCTTTCCACAATGAACTTATAAAAGCTTATCATATATTCAACTATTCTCCAAAATAGTTACAAAAAAATGCATAACAATACTCAGGATAAAAAATATCACTCAATACTATTTTTTAATTTATTTTTTAACTCAGAACTCTCTCTCCCAAAAAATGCCCAAAAAAGAAACTAAGTATAAAGATCCTCCCCACTCCTTGGGTCAGATGCACAATCATAGCCCTGGAAATAGCACCTCCACTCCTCCAACAAGCATTAATTGACTGAAAAAGTCAAGCTAAGGTATCAACCACCCATGTGACTCATCAAAACTGTCCTTAAAAAGCTCAAACTATCAATAAATAACCCTAAACAACCCCTTGGAATGCTCAGTCTGATCCCTAAATATGCTCAAGCAGGTCCTATATTCCCTCCATTTGTTCCCCAACTGATTATGCATGCCTCACAAGTAATTAATTGATCATAAAAAATTAATTTATTTAATGCCTATGCACATACAAAATAAAAATAATGCTCATAAGAAATCTAATAACATATTAATATATGTTTTACAAGATAATATTAACACATTATTAACATATTTAAACATTGAGCTTTATTAAACAAAACTAAGGGAAATAAAATTAAGAAAAATGCCGATAGGCATAAGGGCTAAGACTTCAAAGGATATTAAAATAGAGAAAGGGGTCTTTTAACATTCGAACCCTAGCATCATTAAGCACATTTCACTTTTCCATTTTGCTTGTTGTCTGCAATGATGACAGGTTTTGAAACCCTTTCTGCCATGAGAGCCTAAAAAAAAAACTTCTCTACTACTTACCGTACCATGAAAACTTGAAATGTAGTTTGTGTGTTGATTAAAGGCATCGCTCCATTTTCCTTTTCCCCTTTTCACAGTTTTTCAGGTAAAAAATTGTGTCCATTCATTCAGCTCAAGCCACCATGAACAATAACAGGTAAGCATGTATGAATTTGCTTTGTTTCATTTCTAGGTCTTTGAAAACAGTTAGAAGGGTTTCACAAACATAAAGAATCTATGTTTTCTCAGTGTATTTATACTCCTTGCACAAGCTCTTTTGGTTAGCTGCAATTTCCTTTTGATGGGTATTATAAAAACTGTTGCAGACTTGCATTTTTGCGAAACCATTTTGTTGCTTGTACTTCTTTTTTTTTGTGATGTGACAGCTGATCATTGAACTTGGACTATGATGATTTGATATTTAAATAACCATAAGGTTTCAAACTTTAAAGTTTGTCCCTTAAATGATTATTCCCAATTTCTCTGTTTTAGCTATAGCATAAGGTTTCATATTCGGTTAACATGTTCCTTAAATACTTTTTATTGCTTGTTTCCTTTCTCTGCATCTGGATAAAAATTGTTGATTGAGTTGACTTACAGGGTTCGAGCACGGGCTCGTGACACCTATAAACAACTTCATCAACAATTTAGCTTGTCACCTAAATATCAATGTCCCTGCCTTTTGCACATAACACAAACATGTTAGCAATAAAATCACTTGTATACATGGTTTTGATTTTCAGACTCTAATATTTCTACTCCATGATTGATTGAGTTCATTGTTCTTGTTCAAATTAGGATAATGGGTAAATGGTACAAGTGTATATGTATATTTTTGCAAAACCAGACATTGCTTAGATCCATATGGATCTAACCTGTACCTTCCTTTCACTTTTTGCAGGAGTTGGATGCTTGTGGAATTAGGAAGAACTCAATTTCAGCAAGGCAACCTTGGGAATGCGGACTCAGACCCACCATATACCCCCAGGCAATGGTTGGTTCCCTTTCTCATACTCTTGCATATTCATTTGTATCATTTATTCTTTTTTTTTTTTTACATGTTCCTTATTTGCACATGAATAATGAATACTAGGTTACTCTCATGGCCCTGTGTGAGAGATTTTGATCATTTTTTCATTCAGTACATGTTCTTTAATTCTTCAATGTATAAACTCCAAATTGAAATTTGTCATTGTTTAATACAAATAAAGAATTTTCTCATTTTATCAATGCAATGTACTTTTTTCCGTTTCTGTGAACATTGGCAAATGAATGCAATTGATAAATAGTAATGAATGTTAAAGAAAAATTTCATAGGTAATTAAATTTTGATAATAGGAACCAATTCCCAAGTGCTATTCTTTTCAATCTAATCTAGTTCTTCTCTCATAGCTTTAATTGAAATGTCATATTTACCAGCTTCATCAACACTTGTAGGTTCAACTTGAGAAATCAAACATAATTCTTCACGTACCTTCTTCCTTCTCATAACTCCTTTTTCTTTTCTTCCAATAATCAGTGGGATGATTCTTTGTCAAATTCCTATTAGGTGTTATTGGTTCAACTTAGATTTTTGCTCTAGGTTTAGTCCTAGGTTCCTATCTCTATTCCACTATATGCACTTCATTTTGCAAGTTAGTATCAATCTCATAAAACACTTTGACATTTTCTTTGTTAATCCTTGTATTAGCTTCTTTGTCAATTTTGTAATGAAGTATTATTTCATGAATTCTAAACTTTGCATTCATTCTAACATTTACGCTCTCAACAATAGTTTTAGTTCTGTAATTAAAACATCTATAAGCCTTTCTCTTCAAAGATTTATAAAGAAACATACCTTCATCACTCCTTGAGTCAAACTTTCCAATGTCATCATCCCTTTTAATGTAAC
Source organism: Cupressus sempervirens (assembly GCA_028749045.1). Taxonomy (NCBI): domain Eukaryota; kingdom Viridiplantae; phylum Streptophyta; class Pinopsida; order Cupressales; family Cupressaceae; genus Cupressus; species Cupressus sempervirens. The sequence continues at coordinate 661,967,361 of CM053791.1, forward strand.
ACTAACATCCAAATATTCTGAAATACTTAACTAATGGTGCATGTCCAAACCAAAGTTCATAGGGTGTCTTACTAGTACTTGTTAGAGTAATAAAGTATTTTCTTATTAATTAGATCATATTGATTTAATTATTAAGTCACTTATTATCTCTAAATTACTTAAGCTAAACTTTTGGCATATAATAATTAATTATTATCATGTAACCTAAGTCAGTTACTTATTAGGGTTTTGATCTCCTTTATAAGGATGATCTCTCTTTGTAATATTAATTCACTTTTGATAATAACAATTTGTCTTTTTGCTAATCAAGAATGTCTCATCTATGGATCTAGGATCTCTAGCCTCCATAGCTTTTGCTTCTCTCTTTCTATGACAATTATTTGCATGCAGGTGATTCTTAGGAGTTGGGGGGTTGATCTTTCATCAACTTCAACATGGTATTAGAGCTCCAGATCTTCATGCCCATGTTTTATTTATGAGACGTTTGGCTTGGCTTTCATATCTATGATTTTTCTTTCAGAGGATTTCATTTTTAGAAGATTTTTGTATTGGATCTAGGGGGAGGGGGGGTCACTAATTTTTGGTGCACTTTGTGCCCAAGTAGACTAATGACATGAAGAAACAGATGTCTTTTTGACCCTTTTTGTGAGCATTTGTTTATAACATACTGAATTTTGTCATCCTTTAAGTATAGTATTTTGTACTTTTTGATGTATAAGATATGAACACATGGCATAGAAATGATAATCGGAATTATGTCTAAAAAGGGTTCACTTTGTTGATAAAAATCTTCCTTCATGAATGTTTAGCATGGGTAGATCTTCCTGTAGCTGAAGAGATTGCAAAGATTGTTAATTGAATATTAATGCTTTTTCTTTATAAATAAATAAATATAAATAAATGCTTGTAGGAATTCTTGTGTGCATTGAATGATGATCTCAGATATCCAAGAGAATTCAAAATAAGTCAAAATAGCTCAAGCGAAGGTCTAGCGCTGTGGAATCGCAAGTATTAAAGGAGTAGTGTCATGGCACCATTGCAACCAGAAACTTAGCAACAAAACTAGAAGGGACTTGTTTAATGAAATAATAAGGGACCTGTTTAGTGGCACAGAAAGGTGACTTGTTCCAATAGAATAAGAGGGACTTGATGAAGCAACTGAGCAGGAAAGCAAGCATCTAGGTGATCAGTTAAACATGCAAGGATAGCAGATTCCTAGATTCCTAGAAGTTACTAAAGTCAGATAGCAGAGCAGATCTAGCATCTGCTATGCACTGTATTTATGGGAATTTAAAAAGATAATTGATGTTTTTATGCCATGAATCTTGAGCTATAACAAACTATCCTTTATGAGGAAGTTGCGATTGTAGGAATATATTAGTCCCTTTTTTTTAAAATAAGACCTTGTCTATATCTATAAGGTCAAGTAGTAAGTAGATTGATAGAATTATTAGACATCCTATTTTCCAAGCAAGTGTAACATTGCCTATTGAATGAATACATGAGTTTACTAAGTTTCTACACTTTCATTTTAGTTAATCTTTTCTTCATTCTTTTGTGGGGGCCCACGTGGAAGGTGGAGTTTACTTTAGCAGTTAGGAGTTAGACTCAGTTTTCTAAGTTAAGTTTAGAACTATTGTTCCTGCAACCACTAGAAATAGAGCCAGTCACTGTTCTTGCAGCAGTAGGTGCATAGATGTATGGTTAAGTAATTAGAGTTTCCTTCCAAGCATTTGATAGTTGTCTTTCCTTTTGATAAACTAGATTTCCTTAATGGTTATTTTATTTAAGGTAGTAGTGACTTTTAGTAGAGACTAGAGCATATACTTTGCAGACATCATCTCAAGTTCACGCTCCCGAATTGATATTTAATGAAGATCAACATAGTACTTTGGTAGTAAAGGATGTCCAATCCTTCAACTAAAAAGGTGTTATATTGGTTAGACACAAACCTCACTATTGAGCTCAGAGTACCCAAAAACCCCTACTTTCATATAAAATTTGTCCAATTTGGACACAGTTAGAATCTAAGGCCAAAAAATATTGCTCCCAAATTAGGCATGTTTCCTGAGGCAACAATATTGAATTTTTTTCCATGAAAATCAAGATTTTTGGGATGGAATTGGGATATTTTGCACGAAAAATTGAGGTTTTTGGAAGACACATTGAGATTTTTTGCATAAAAATTAAAAATCTGGTGCAAAAATCCATAATATTTGGCACACAAATCAAAAATTTTGGGTGAACAAATCAAGGTGTTTTATATGTAAATCAGTATTTTTGGCACGTAAATTGAGAATTTGGGCACATAAATCAAAGTAATTTTGATGCAAACTTGACACACTTCTCAAGGTAATTTTGTGCTAGTGGACACGTTTATCAAGTCATTTGGCATAGATCTCGAGGTGGTAAATTTTTTTTATTTTTCTTGTAACTTGCTCAACTAGACTTTGATTTTCACAAACGAGATATTGCTGGAAAGTTGGTTCTGAGCCTGTCGCAATGGTGTAGATTATTTAGAATTTTGATGTTATTTGGTTACTAGTTTATGTATTCAAAGTCACATATTCTATTTTGCACTCTAGGGGACATATCTTGAGACATTCTATTATCTAGATTCTCCTCCAGGAATATCCCATTCATCTTTTTGATTTTTTGCCTTCTAGTGGATATCTTGATCGTTTCAGGTCTAGTGATCAATTTCGTTGCTTCAAATGATTTTTCATGGGTTGTACTCTCTCCCAGACTATCCTTACATCTCTTTTGATATCTGTTGACATCCTTTTGTAGTATTTTTGCAAATGCACTAAGATAAAGTGTCACATTATTGCATTTTGGGATCTTGCACATCTTTGTGTTTTGTTGTACTCACACTATATTATAAAGTGCCTTGGGGGGTTTCATGTTGGTCATATTCACCATCTTCTTTTGTCAAGTGAGTGTTCCTTCCATGACATTAGCCTCATGATGTGTCAATGACACTTGCCATTATAGGTGTTTGTATGCCTTTTTCACTCTCAATGTTCTTGGCTCTTCTTTCTATAGGAGATATTGCATTTTGTTTTAGTGTTCATGTCTTACCTCTCAGCATTATAGGGGGGTTATGTTGGTTCTATTGCTTGGTTTGATGGAGTGAGCTATGTATTTAGTATTTGATCCTATGTACTAGGCGATTGTAGTGTCTAGATACCTATGCATTTTGGTGAGATGGATCATTTACCATGTAGACATTCTTTCATTCCTATTTTTGGAGGCCATGAAGATACCTTCTATCTTTTATCGATCATCTCTTCAAACTTAGTCTTCTCTACCTGGTCATGTTCTATATAGTAGAGGTTCTTTAGATTGACAATTTGACAATGCTTGCAGGTTCATGCTTCAGTGGTGTTCTTCATTATCATCCTTTGTTCCTATCTTTTGGGACATTCCCTAGTTTGGAGGCTTCTTTAGTCCTTCACTAGTTCTTTTTAGCATTATTTCCATCTCTTTTTGGAGTAGAGTTTTTCCCACATGCTTTTTTCTATTTCTTCTCTTTATAGAGATTTGGTTGTGCTTGGGTACCTCATCAAACCTCATTGTTGTGACCCAAATTTATTTTCACTAGTAGTTTCTAGGTTTTTAGCTACTCCCTAAGTTTATCTTAAGGGGAGGTCTTAGAGTAATAAAGTATTTTCTTATTAATTGAATCATATTGATTTAATTATTAAGTTAATTATTATCTCTAGTTTACTTAAGCTAAACTTTGGGCATATAATAATTAATTCTTTTATTAATTTTTATCATGTAACCTAGGTTAGTTACCTATTATGGTTTTGATCTCTTTTATAAGGATGATATCTCTTTGTAATATTAATTCACTTTTGATAATAACAATCTTTCTTTTTTATCATCAAGAATGTCTTATCTATGGATCTGGGATTTCTAGCCTCCATAGCTTTTGCTTCTCTCTTTCTTTGACAATTGTTTGCATGTAGGAAATTCTTGGAAGCTGTGGGGTTGATCATTCATCAACTACAATAGTACATTGTTTGATTTGTACTCTATTCATAGTGTATACTATTGTATTTATTACTTCTCTCCATAATATCTTTGCTACATTATTCTCAAACATCATAACTCTCGATGTCTCTGTTATAGATATGTTTCTCCTTTCTACTATACCATTTTGTTTAGGTTTCTTAGGGGCTTAAAGTTGTCTTTTAATTCCATTTAATTTACAAAAACTATTCAAATCATTTAAAATAAACTATCCTCCTCTATTGAATCTCAAACACTTAATCTTTAATCCTGATTCATTTTCAACTCTATGCTTGAATATCTTGAACTTCTCAAATGCTTCATTTTTTTCTCTTAGAAATGCTACCCCTGTCATTCTAGTGAAATCATCAACAAGAATTATGAAATACCTTTCACTATAGAAAGCTCTTGTTTTTGTAGCACCACTTAAATTTGTGTGTACAATATCTAACTTTGTAGATGTAGCAAACTTCTTGATTGTAAATTAAGTTTTCTTCTACTCTATCATAACACATTCTTTAAATACCATGTTAGTAGGCTTCACAATCTTAGGCAAATCTCTAACAAAAATGTAGTACTGATCTTCACAATGTATCAAAGTTTATATGACAAAACCTTTAATGTCACAACCAACTATCATCCACCTTAGCAACTAAGAATGTCATCTTAGTAGGATTCAATTGGAAAATATTTCCTCTTGTCCTTGTATTAATACTACTAAGCTTACCATATTTGCCTTTGATAATGCATATATTTTCCAGTGAATTTTAATTGATATCCTTTCTTCGCTAGTTGTCCAACACTCAAAAGATATGTTTCAAACTATCAAAAAAATAAATATCATGAGTCTTAGTCTTTCCAACAAGTGTAATAGTTCCTTTTCCCTTGATATGACAAGCTGCATTATTTCTAACTCTAATGATTCCACCATCATAACTATTGAATTCAATGAATTTGTTCATATCTCTAGTCATATGATGAGAACAACCACTCTCAATAATCCAATCAGATATATTCTTTTCAACTTGTGATACTAATGCTCTTTCTTCTTTAACTTCTTTTTTAGGACTTTCTTCCTTAATAGCAACAAATCCTATTTCATCACTTTCAATCAAAAATCTTTCCACACAAGCATCTAATTCCTCATCATCAGCGAATAGACATTTCCTTGGATAAAAATAATTCTTCTTATACTTTCTTTCTCTTGTAGGTAACTTAGAAGAATAATGAATATACTCATTACATGTCCAATATTTAAATATTATTTTGTACCTTTAGGTTCTATTTGGATAAGTAGGGCAAGACCTTCCCCAGTCTTCTTGTCTTCTTTTCTTTTTAATCAAAAATTGCTATCATAATCTCCACTTGTACTAGCACTTCTTGTTATATATAGTCCAATCACTTAATACATTGAAAGTAGTCTTAATTCTAGGCAATTCTCCACTTTTTCTTATCCACATCTTAGTTGATTCCAATCTCCCATGAAGAATCTCTCTTGTGAAATTAGGTGTGTAGGGAATAATCTTCTCAATCATCTGTGTTGTTTTCTTGTATGAAAGTGTTGAATTCTTCAATATTTTCCTTATGACATCATCTTCATCCTTTGTTCCATAACAAGCCACAATTCTCGCAACAATCTCTGATATTCCTCCAAAATAATTTCTTACATATTCATCTTCCATCATCTTAGCATCTCAAAATAAACATATTCAATTTAGTAGTCTAGACTTTCTAGCATGCTTATCACCTTAAAATGTAGATTCCAAATATTTCCAAACTTCATGAGCTAATTTTAAAGATTTTACCTGACTATACTCATTTTCTGGAAGAGTTGTGAAGAGTGCTTCTCTAGCAAGCATATTGCACATAAACAGGTCTCTCCAATGTCCTGTACAATTCTCAAGCTTATCTTCATCAACCACATCCTTCTTGTTCTTAGTGATCAACCAATATTCTAAAATCGTACGTAGAAAATGTCTCTTCATTTTCTCCTTCCAACTGTCATAGTTAACTCCATCAAACTTCAAACTTTTTTTTCTAAAATGATTCACTATAGATCTCCTTAAGTTGTTAAGATTTTCCTTCAAAGAAATGATGCTCTGATACCATTGTTAGAAAGTAAAGTCTGCTAAGATAATTGAGAGAGGGGGGAAAGGGGGGTTGATCTAGTTGTACAATTAAAACAACTCTCAATATCCTTATTTATTCCAAAACATGTAAACAATAGATGCAACAACCATAGAAAGATCACCATACACAATAACACCATATTTGTTAACTAGGGAAACCCTTGATCAAAGGGAAAACCCTAATGGGGATGGTACCCACAAAATGATGTACTGATATATAAGTTCCTTGTAAGAGGATGGACCCTATTAGGAGTCAATGAAATACATTTAGTATATATCAGTCCCGTTAGGAGACTTTAAATCTATGTCAAGAGATTCCAACCATGTTAGGAGTTGTGCCAACCCTGTTAGGAGTTGATGGAAAGATAGAAGGATCCACTTCCAAATAGTCTTTTTACTATCCTCACTAAATAATACATATATACCTCAATAATGTCCAACAACAACTTCTTTGCCAAAGATTGTACTTTGTTTTCTCATTATGCCTCAACTGCACCAAACACTTCTTTGATCAAAAGATTTTCAATATTAGGTTTATTGGATCTCACATACAAGTTCATAAATCTTCACTCAATGCTCATTTGAATGTGCACATTTGACCGAGCATCTTCAATATATCTTCTACCTTTGTCCAAGTTTGCATGACTTGATTCTATCTCTATTAGGAGATATAATCCAAACAACAGTAACCATTGCACAGGAACTCTGTCTAAACGTTGTCTTCAATAAATCTAGAATAATTGTCAATTTTCTTCATATTTTTGTGTGCACTCTTAATTTTAACATCAATACATTTTGTAGAATATTATCCCAAGTCTGCATAAGCTCAACTTTATTCCTCAATCCTTGTGAAGCCAATCTCTATCTACTACTTTGTCAGTCTTCACAGAATAACCAATGCGTTAACATTAGTGATAAACACAGTCATGAATATAACACACAATCATTGTATCATCTCTCCAACAATGCTAGGATACTCCATAGAAATATCATCAGCATTCATGCTAACATGTACATATCAGTTTGACCACTACATACGCTATAGAACAAGCTCAAATTTGACTATTACACATGTTTCAATCTCAAGAACTTAAAAAAATGATTATAGTTATCTTTGACATTTTTTTGGTATGTTCTTCAAATCTAAACTAACATATTTCCTATTTTATTTTTGGATGCAAATGAATCTTCTCTAATCTATATTTATTATTCCATTATCATTTCTTATTTGAAAATTACATATTTACTAAAGGATAATTGCCCCATTTAGCTAACATGTCACCACTTGAGTTAGAAATTGCTTGAGAAATGAAAGCTAAAAATTAGACAAAAATCCTCCATAAATACATTAAAACAACCTCAAAGGGGTGACTAGTAACCTCCAATATATGTCTAAAAATGCCAAAATTAGGTTGGAAAAAAATTCAAAGGCAGGTGTTGGCATCAACGGGGCCCATGTAATAGCAGATGGTACATTCCTGTAGGAAAAAGTGTGTTCCAAGGAAGGGGTAGGTGGTGTGTTTTCCAAAGGAGAAGTGTGTGGGATTTTACTACTAAGATCCTCCTGATAGTGGTGTGTAGATAAAAGGGGCCGCTCTCCAAGCATTTAAAAGTGCCCAATGCTTGGAAGAACAACGTGTGCAAGGTTGGCAAATGACCCACTAGGTACAATAAGTACCTGTGGGACCCACACAAAAAATTGCTCCTCTTTTTTGATGTGTGCACTTTAAAGCAATGCACTTTTTCAATAACAAAACATCATGCCAAAAAAATGCACATAGAAAAGTGTTCTGAAAATTAAATTTTAATTTATTTTTTAAATAAAAAATTTGGCATCTCAAAAATCATGCCCAGGTCATACAGCTTGGGCCAAAATTTGTTTGCCTCAAGATTTCAACTATGTCCAAATTGGACATCTTTTATATGAAAATTGAGGTTTTCAAGCACTACAAATCCAACTGTGAGGTTTTTTTTGGCCCAAACTACTCCAAAAAATGGATCACCTTCAATTCCAAATAAGAAACCTCTAAAACTATCAAACCCTTGAAACTCCAAATATTCTTCAAAACAAGAAAAGACAACAGTAGGTCAAAGCTTTGATACCATGTATAAGTTGAGAAATACAACTTTAGAGAACCTGAAGAACACCTACATGAAAAATAACCTATCATAAGGAAGAATTGAGCAAAAGGCAAGAAGGTGACTTTGAAAATAGGAAAGATCCATTTCACAAATAATGGAATTGAATTATAGAATACAAAGGATCAATCCTTATAAAAGGAGATCAAGACCTAAAAGGGAAACCCTAAAAGGTAAATATTTAATAATTAATATAATTATTGAATATAAACAATGCATAAAGTGAAATCTCAAGAAGGCATAAAAGGTAACTTAATAGAACATGTTAAGTAAAACCTTTTGCTCTAACATAAAAATTGTTGCCCTATACTAGGAACTACTTGGGTCAAGAAATGCAATTGGCCACATCAATATCTCTAATTTACAAATTATGAAGGATAATGATGGACTCAGACCTACAACTTAGGATAAATGATGTCTAGTACATATCCACATTAGTATAATGGTTTAAATGTGTGTGTGTGTGTGTGTGTGTGTGTGTGTGTGTGTGTGTGTGTGTGTGTTTCTATGTGTGTATGTGTATGATAAGCAATAATAGGCAATGAATATGAAACAAGACATCATATAGATATTGCAAGTGACTGACTATGACTTTGTTCCTCCTCATACAAGCACATCATGGATTCATCACCATGAGCATGTCACATAAATTTTTTCCATGATTCCAAAGTATCCTCAATAACATCAAGTAATCATTTATTAACAATAATAATCAACCACATTATTTAATAACATGAGATATCACGAGAGATCATCAATTTACATTTCTTTCCATTTGACTCTGGTGGTAGTAACAACCCGTTAGAATGATTAGAATAAATGAGAGGAGGAGAGGGGGTGAATCAGTTTGCCTTAGGTCCAGATGTACCAATTCAAATTTTAGCAACTTCAAATAACTTAATCAAACTCATACATCCACTCAATCAATATACCCAATTATATGCTATCCAATTTATTCATATCATCACCCATCTCTTTGTTTTAGTGTTAGTTGAATAACATAAACATATAATGGTAAATAACATAACACATGAAAACAACATTCACACAAGTATGACAGCAAAATTTAATGTGGAAACCCACTTTGGGAAAACCCACCAAGTAATATGCTACCACTTTTTCACTCTTTTAAAGTGAGCTTGATTAATATCCAACCCCGTTAAAGGTTACAAAACATACTATTAGGTGTGACCTTGTTAAAAGATTTAATCACCTTGTTAAGAGTGGTCTTATTAGAGGTCATCAAAACATCCCATTAGAATGTCACCTTGATTAAAGGGTTTACAATATGTCTATTAGGTCAACCTTGATTAAAGAATTTTACTGTCACAATGGTTAGAAAGTAACAACTAGGTTGATTTGATAAAATACAACTCATCTTGTTTGTTCAGATCTCCATTCATCTCATTCTTATTTTATTGACTAGTCTTCATCATATTCTCCATCTCTGATCTTCTTGGCAACACTTCGAGCAATTACTCTTTCAGCAACTCCTCACTTTTCCTCTACACTTTTGTGTAACATTTTCTACAACTATAGATATATCTAGGAATAAAAAACAAACATGCATAGAAAAAATATTGAAGAAATACAAAGCTTCGAAGATTTTTTTTTAAATTGATTACATTGTGCTCTCCATCATTTTATTACAATATTGCATGATTTATATAGCAAATCAATGCATGAATCTATAATTTTGAAACTAGCATTGAATTGTTTGAAGGAACAATTATGATAAAATTAACCAAGTTGTCTTTGAGTTTAAAAATGCAAAGAAGATTGGAGATTGCGGTATCACTGTTCAAACTGGAGCACACTGCTTAAAATGTTGAGTTAGAATTAATAACATCAACAAACCCCCTTAATTCTAACTAAGGAAAATAGAAGAAAATGAATGAAAGGAGATAAGAGGGAAAGTTTACAAATCCCCCTTTAAAAACTACAGAGAGAAATTCTTCCATGACATGAAAAATATTGTGGATATCTATAAAATCATAACCACCATAGTGTTCAATGAAGAACCTCCTTTGAAAACCAAAATGAAGATCATGATCAATCTGCATGAGTGCCCCTAACAACACTACTCAAACAATGAACATATGACAAACAAAGGCAAAACATTTTCCAATCAAATCGAAGATATACTAGATAATAATTTGCATAGCTCCCTCAAACAAAAAATAGATGGCAAATAGAGGAAAAACATCTACCATTCAAGGATACAACTAACACATGAGTATGTATGAGTGACCCTAATGATAGTACTCAATCATGCATAAATAAATTCTGATTGAAAAATATAGGTGTCAGTTTTTTATAAATCTAATCATGTATGGAAGCAAAGGAATAATTCACACCAAGAGGCATGACAAATCCACAAATTGAAGTGTGTTACTAGAGAGAAAAGAAAGGCAAGATCCATGCAAAGAGAGCATGATCTTGACCTATCTTTGAATCAAGTTCAACATTAGATGTCATGACATTTTGATGCAAGCCTCTGCTTGTGGGCCTAAAATAGAATTGGTGGCTTCTATTTGAAATAATTGAATGGCATGAGAAAGACAAACATTGAAAATTCCATCTTGGAAAACTCAATCTTCAATACCTGGAAACAAACAAATGCATTTCTTTTCCTAGCAACCTTAGCTTTGATACCATGTAAAATTTTCTATAGCTATAGATCTGGCTAAGAATTAAAAATAAACATGTAGAGAAAAAATATTGAAGGAATCCAGAGCTTTGAAGATTAAAAAAATAAAATTGATTACATTGTGCTCTCCATCATTTTATTACAATATTGCATGATTGATATAGCCAATCAATGCATGAATCTAGAAATTTGAAACTGGCACTCAACTATTTGAAGGAGTAATTATGATAAAATTAATCAAGTTGTCTTTGAGTTTAAACATGCAAAGAAGACTGAAGACCATGGTATCACTGTTCAAACTGGAGCTCACTACTTAAAATGTTGAGTTAGAATTAATAACATCAACATTTTGTTCTTCCACTTATCCTTCACAAATTTGACAGTCCAACCTTCACCTTATCTCTTAGCCTCCTTAAATAGATAGGTTTAATCTTTTTCCACTTAAACATAACCTTAGATCTTAGGGTTTGATCAGATTCATTGAATCTATCCATAATTTTGTCCTTCTTCTTCTTTCCTTGAAACTTCTAGAAACTTCTCATTGAATCCATGTCTTAGATCACTTAACAAATTCTATTCATACATTAAATATGCCAACTCATCAATGCTTATCTTTTATGCATTTTATTTATTTTGTAAATTCAACTGTGTCAGCCTCAAATCTTAATTGTTTCTAAAACTGTTAATTTGTTGACATAGGTCATCACTATGTTCTTCAGCATAGTCATCACTAGGTAGCTTAGTCTCTAGTATTATGTCTCACTTGACTTACATTAGCTCACTTGACCATCACTGTTCTAGGTCATTACTTTATTTTTCCTTTCATCCTACTCAATCGATACTGTCACTCATCTAATACTATTTTTCTTAGCTTATACTTTAATTCCTTAATCTTCTACTTTAACTTCTTCATTGACCTACTAACCTATTGCTCGGTCAATCTTAGCTTCTTATTGTCTTGTATCAATAATCTTTTCTACACTTCAATTCATCTTTCTTCTTCACTCTATACAATGATCAAACAACACATTATCTTGTCAAATACCAACTGATAAAGTGCCCTTTATAGTTCCATCATACTTACTCCTCTTTACTCAACCACTTCACTAGATCATCTAGTTATCTCTCTTTTCAAATCCTCTTCATGAGTCAAATTGATATAGAACTCTACACTATTAGCAAATGTCTTAATAGTAAGGTTTGACATCAATGACAACATAATAATTGTTCCAATTGTAGTTTCCAACAATCTCCCTCTTTGGCATTGATGGAAGCATCATTAGTTACCATGCAATGAAAAAAGTGTTCTCGATCTGTATTAAATCTTCAATAAGTTCATTTTGATTCTCATATTTAATTTCATTTTGATTCTTGTCCATGCAATCTCTGATATGTTCCCTGTTTGCTTCTTTACTCTTCTCCCTCTGTGATACCAATTGAGATTCTTCATTTTGACACCAATTGTAATAGCAAGTGTATTGGTTCCCTTTTTGATATATATTTCATAGATTGAATAGTAACTTGACATGAATCTCCCTCTACTTGTAATTGGTATTGGATGTTAACTTAGCACAACATCATCACACAACATCATCTCCCTCTTTGACAATAATGCTAAAGACATTAGAAATTCATCATGTAGTCATCTCCTTCTTTGGTATCTGTACAAATTGGTCTTTGAATTATCTCTCCCTCTGTAATCTTTTTCCATGACTGTATTGCCATGTGCCAACTTTCAACTTTACCAACTCACATTTTTATTCTTCTTTTCACATCTTTAGGCAACTCCTAAAGTGTGATCTCCTCTACCAATCTATAAGATATTCTAATCATAACAATTGATTCAATGTTGCATCCCTTCTTAATTTTCTTTAGATAGAGGAATGAACCCTAGCTTACCTATTAGATACACATATGAATCCTTAGGTAGTGCCTTAGTGAATATATCAACCATCTATTCCTTGGTATCACATATTCCAGTCTTACTTCTTTGTTTTGTACTAACTTAAGTAATGATACTTGATTGCACTGTGTTTTATCTTTGTGTGCATCACAAGATTCTTGGATATGTTTATAGTAGTTGTGTTATTACAATATATCACCACATGTTTAGTAATCTCTTCCTTCATACCTTTCAACAATTGCTTGATCCACACTATGTTTGAATAATTAGTTTTTGTTGCAACATATTCAGCTTCTACTGTGGATTGAGAAATATAATTTTTCTTCCTAAATGTCCATGAACTCAATATCCTACCTAGAAAGAAAGTGCCCCCACTTGTACTCTTTCTATCATCAATGTTTTCAGCCCCATCAACACTTGTATAAACTTGTTATTCTTCTTATACCATAAGCCATAGACTTACATTCCCTTTAGACATCTCAATATTCTTTTCATGTCCATCATTTGGTTCTCCTTAGGATTACAAAAATATTGCAACAATTCCAACAACTAATGCAATGTTAGGTTTGCTATGAATGACATCTTTTAATTTGCCAATCATTGGTCTATATATTGTCTGATTTACTTTAGTAGAATCATCATTCTTTGAAATTTTATGTCTAGTAGTCATAGGTGTTCCAACTAGTCTCGAATCTTCCATTCCAAAGGTCTTCAATATCTCCTAATATACTTTGATTGTATAATGTATAGACCTCTCTTTATTTGATAGACTTGCAAACCAAAAAATAATTTTCTCTAAACATTAACATCTCAAATTCCTTTCTTCTTCTCATTAGTGAATGATTTCCACATGAAATATTGTCCTCCAAATATGATATCATCAACAAACATTTTAACCACCAATATCATATCCTCATATTCACTTTTCAAATAGAGATTTCTATTATCGTTAATTCTTGCAAAACTAATTATCACCAAATATGCATGTAATCTTTCATACCATTCCCCAAGAGCTTGTTTCAAACCATAAAATGGTTTGTGTGATTTAAATACCATGTTCTTCTTGTTAGGCTCAATAAATCCTTTGAGTTGTTCAATGTAGAGTTCTTCTTCCAAGATTCCATTCAAGAATGTATATTTGACATACATTTGATATACCTTGAATCCTTTGTAAGTAGCATATGCAAGTAATTTTCTTACTCCTTCCAACCTTGCAATTGGAGAAAATCTCTCTCCACAGTCAATTCCTTCCTCTTGTACATGTCCCTTGCAAACCAATCCTACTTTGTTCCTTGTGACTTCAACTCTCATATTCAACTTTTTTTTGAATAACCAATTGGTTCCAATTGCATTCTTATCCTTGGCCTTGGTACTAATGTCCATTTTTTTAATTCTCTATTTAATCAATCTCCTGATTCATTTCTTTAATCCAATCTTCATTCTCTAATGCTTCTTTAATTTTTTTTTCTCAAACTCACATAGTATACATGTATGCTTCTTCAATTTGCTTCTTCTCACAACTCTTGAATATTTATATCCAATGATCTAATTAGGTGTGTGGTTTCTTCTCACATATTTTTCTAAAATAGGTTTAGATCTTGTTTCTTCTTGTTGTAACTCACTTGTTCCATCTTGCACATATCCTCCAGGTATGTATTGTTGTAACTCAACTTCCTCTTTCGTATGGTCATTCTAGTTTGTCTATGACTCAAACTCTATAGCCTGATGTTTGGTAGCTTGTTTATGCTTAGAAGAGCTTCTATGTTGTGACTCAACAATGTGTACTTGTTGATGCTTGAAAGTCTCTTTCTCTTGTTCAGGTAAACTACTTGGTTATCCTTCATAGATGTATTCAAAGTTTCTGTAATCTTTAAGTTCCTTTTTGTATTCTTCTTCATTATTTTCTACAAAATTTATCAACTCTAACATTTGCACTTTCCACAATTTTGTTAGTGTTAGAATTCAAACACTTGTATGCCTTGCTTTTAGTGGAATATCATAGGAATATACCTTCACCACTCTTTGCATCAAGTTTTCCTTTCCTTGAATCTTTCAATATGTAACAATTGCTTCCAAATACTTTGAAATAATTGATATTAGGTGCATAGTCATACCACAATTCAAAAGGGGGTTTGTTTGTACCTTTCTTGACTTGAACTCAGTTCAATGTATAAACAACAATAAGTAGAACTTCTCTCCAATATTTTGGTGAAACATTCTTTTCCATCATCAATGTTCTTGCACAGTCATGATTTATCTATTTCTTCTTTTAGCTATCCCATTTTGTGGTGGAGTCCTTAGTGCAAACATTTATCTTTTGATTTTTTTGACATTGCTTAATGTATTGAAATCCTCTGATATGAATTCACCTCCTTTATCTGATCTCAAGCATTTCAAACTTTTACCTATTTCCTTTTCAACTCTATATAAATACCACTTAAACATTTGAAAAGCATTAGATTTTCTTTGAGAAACATCATAACCATGATTCTAGATAAATCATCAAGAAATTGGATAAATTACTTGTCACCATAATAAATTTACACTCCAATAGGTCTTTCTCTTGAAATTAGACTCTGCCATTTTTCTGATTTGACATTGGTTGCACATCACTTTATCAGGTTTTCTCAATTGTGGTAATCCTCTTACTCTTTTCATCTTACTAATGTTTACCAAATTAGCAAAGTTCACATGAAACAACCTCTTATGCCATAACCAAACATCTTCAAATTGTGAAAATAAACATGTGTTTTTATATAGGTCTAGATAAAATAAGTTACCTCTTGTTTTCTCTCCACTTCCAATTAGTTCACTAGTAGCATCATAGATCTTTGCCTTATTATTTTGAAATTCAACTCGATAGCCTGAATTGTTTAGCTATGCCACACTCAACATATTATATTTCAGTCCATCAACCCAATACGCATTTTCACATATGATCTTGTCATTCCATATAATTGATCCTTTACCTTTCACATAACATGGTGCATCATTTCCAAACATAACACAACTTCCATTATAGTGTTCTAGCTTTTCAAACTTACTTGTATCACTAGTCATATGATGTGAGAAACCATTATCAATTATCCATAAAATTTATCATTCTTACTCACATGTGAAATAGGAGTCATTTCCTCATACTTTCCATCTTCATCAAATTCATCTTTCATTGAAACATAAATAACTTCTTCATTATGTTCATTAGAATCACTTTTAGAACCATCATCTTCAGCAATGTAACAAGATTTCTTACCTTTTCCTTTGTAGTCTTTGTTACCTTGGTTGTCTCTATTGTCTCTCCTTCCTTAGTATTTTTTTTCTTTCCTTTCTTCCTTTTCATCTCTATCAGGACACCTTGCAACAATATGACCAACTTTTTTACATGTAAAATATATTATAGGAATTTTACCTTTGTATTTTCCCTTTACTCTTGGTAGCCTTCTTGCTATTAATGCTTCTAGATCCTCAAGATCATTATCTGATCAATTATCACTATTCACAAGCTTACTCTTTGAAAATTTTCTCCTTTTAGATCCATTAAGGGTTAATTGAGACTTGAAAGCACATTCAACACTAGAAGACATATAGTTATCAAAATTTGACAATTCAAATGTAGTGAGTCTACCAACCAGACTATCTAAGGTTAGATCATTACCAGGTTTACATCTTAGTTCTTATATCGTAGACACTCTAATAGAATTAATAAGAAGTAAAGTTCTTGATACCTCATTGATCACAATCTCTTCAATTATGTCTCCTCCAACACCTCTAATTGCATTCACCACTTCTTTGATTTGACTATAATATTGAGCAATATTTTCTCCTTCTTTCATTCTTATGTCATATAACTTGCCTCTCAAACTTTTAGCTTTAGCCCTTAACACATTTATAACACATTTATGTCTCCTCCATGAATTTGTTCCAACTTATCCCACATCTGCTTTGTAGTAGTGCAGTTCTAAACATCATCAAACTCAACATAACTTAGGGAAGATGCCAGATCTATCATCATTTGATTATGCTCTTGCTTCTCTCTTTTTTTTCCTCAACTATCATGGGTCTAGGTAAGTTTCAATGTATTCATTATCCAAGTAGTATAGTACAAAATCTCCAACTCTAGATAGATACAATCTCATCAATTGTTGGTATATTGGAAAGTTCTCCTTGTTCAACTTGGGTACCTCTCTCTTGTACATCTTGATCTTTTTCTTGAGTCCCTTCAAACTTTCCTTACAAGCACCAAAGATCTGATACCAATTGTTAGAATGATTAGAATAACTAAGTGGATGGGGGTGAATCCATTATCCTTTGGTCTAGATGTACCAATTTAGCTTTTAACAACTTCAAACAACTCAATCAAACTCATACATCCACTTGGTCAATATACCAAAATATCAACAATCCAACTTATTCATATCATCACCTAACTCTTTGTTTTAGTGTTATCCAAATAAAAAAAGCATATAATAGTAAATAGCATAACACATGAAAACAACATTCACACAAGTATGACACCAGGATTTAACATGGAAACCCAATTTGGGAAAACCCACCAAGTAACATGCTACCACTTTTTCACTCTTATGAAGTGAGCTTGGTTAAGAGCCAACCTTGTTAGAGGTTACAAAACACACTATTATGTGTCACCCTATTAAAGGATTTAATCACCTTGTTAGGAGTGGCCTTGTTAGAGGTTTACAAAAAATCCCATCAAAATGTCACCTTGATTTAATGGTTTAGAATATGTCTATTAGGTCAACCTTGATTAAAGTATTTTACTACCACAATGGTTAAAAAGTAATAACTACATTGATTTGATAAAATACAACTCACTTTTCTTGTTTAGATCTCCATTTATCTCATTCTTGGTTCATTGACTAATCTTTATCACATTCTCCATCTTTGATCTTCTTGGCAACACTTCAAGAAATCACTCTTTTATCTTCTTGCTTTTCCTGTTCAACTCTATTCTTCCAATTATCCTTCGCAAGTATTCCAGTCCAACCTTCACCTTATCTCTTAGCCTCCTTAAATATATAGGTTTAATATTTTTTTTGCTTAAACATAGTCGTAGATCTTAGGGCTTGATTAGACTCATTGAATCTATCCATCACTTTGTCATTCTTCTTCTTTCCTTGAAACTTATAGAAACTTCTCATTAAATCCTCACCTTAGATTGCTTAACAAACTCAATTCATACACTAAATATGTTAGCTCATCAATCCTTATCTTTTACGTGTTTTGACTATTCCATAATTCAATTGTGCCAACCTCAAATCTTGATTCTTTCTAAAATTGTTAATTTGTTGACACTCGATCATTACTATGTCTTCAACTAGGTCACCATTAGGTAGCTTAGTATCTACTATTCCTTCTTGCTCGACTTACACTAGCTCACTCAACCTTCACTATGCTTGTTCATTACTTTTGTTTTCCTTTTAGCTCACTTGATCGATACTATCACTCAACTGATACTTTTTTTCTCGGCTTATACTTAAGTTCCTTAATCTTCTTCTTCAAATTCTTCATTGACCTAGTAACCTATTGCTCAATCAAGCTTAACTTCTTGAATTGTATCAATCATCTCTTCTACACTTCAACTCATCTTTACTCTTCAATCTATACAATAAACAACACATTATCTTGTTAAATACCAACTAATCAAGTGCCCTTTGTAGTTCCATCATAATTACTCATCTTTACTCAACCACTTCACTAGATCATCTAGTTATATCTCTTTTAAAATCCTCTTCATCAATCAAATTGATATGTCACTCTATACTATTAGAAAATGTCCTCCAATAAGGTTTGACATCAATGACAACATAACAATTACTCCAATTGTAGTTTCCAACACAACCATATCCTTAGTAAGGACAACATGTTGAGCATCTATAGTTGTCATCTATAACACAAAATATCATCAAGAATCATTGGTTAGGATTAATATCATTAACCATCAAATGATGCTGTAGATGCTTAAAATTGTCCCTAAAGACTATATTAATTTATTAATATTGCTCGTGACATTGTAATTAATTATTAATTAGTTAATTATATTGCTCACATTCTTCTGCTTATTTAATTAAATTATTTTAATTAAATGAGTTCATTCTCCTAAGTATTTAAATTTAATTTAAATACTCCTAGCCTTAATGTGTTAAATTAATTTAACACATGATCCTCCATCATCCCCTTTTTTAAATAAATTTTGTTTATTTAATCCTCACATCCCATTAATTCTTCTAAACCTATGATTAAATTAAATCCTATTTAATTTAATCCTAAACCTAGCCTAAAGCCTAGCCTACACCCATCATTTTCATCCTCTTAAGCCTACTTCTTCTTTAATCCCACTTAATCATCCTAATCTCCTTCTTAATCCCCCTCATTAGCCTAAGAGTGTGCTCACACATGTGTGAGATGGCATGCCTACACACTCCCCTTTGAACTCTTGTCTCCCACTCTTCTTCTCAAGTTTGCTCACACATGTGTGAGCAAACTTTGAATTTTTGACCACTTGCATGGCTTGCATGTCACCTTATGTGGCACCTACATGGATGCCACCTCACCAAGCCCTTCCTCAAGCCTATAAATAAAGGCCTTGTCTCAAGCATTTGCATCTCTCATTATTGCATTGTTATCATGTTGGTTTGAGATTTGAGCTTTCATTGTAGTTGAGTTTGCATATTAGTTTGAGCTTTCATAGTAGTTTTCATGGTGATTTTTAGGTAAATACTAACCATTTGGTAGCTGCTTTAGCTTCTCATTTGCATTATTAGTCTAGTTTTCTTGCATTTTCTCATCTCCATTTCATTTGCATCTTAGTTTAACTTGCATATTAGTGTAGTTTCTCTTTATTGCATTTCATATCATCATCATTGAATGCCTTCAAGTATGGCTTTCTCCATAGCCATTACTTGAGGTGTTCTTCATTTCATTGCAGCTTAGGTTCATATTTCATCATTACTCACATTTGCACATCCACTCAAGAGATTCAATACTTTGTTGTGTTTGAGACAACACACCAAACATACCCCCCATCCTAACACACCAACAAGGCCTCTCATGGGTGCCTTTGTTGAGCTATAGAGGTGGTTGGAGGATTTGGTTTTTTGGGTGCTTAGATTTGCAAAAATCAAGTAAGCATTAGTTAGTTAATATTCTTTCATTTTGATGAGTATTTGATCCATATTTTGGATTTTTAACTTATGTTTCTTTGTTGATTCATGCTCCCAACAAGTCACATTTTCTAGCACATAGATACCATAAGTAATTACATTCATTAAGTAATGTCAACTTCATCATGAAATCAATTAGCAATCACATAACACCTATGCTTAAGAACATAATTTGGAAACACTATAGAACAATTTAACATATAGTATCGATAATGAAACAACAAGTATGATTTTATACCAACATCAATTTAAACATTCAAAGAATAGAAAGGATGCATCAATTGATAGATGTGTAAATATCATACTAATATCAAGAGAAAGATAACCAAATACTCATATAGAGACCAACCAAAAAGTATGTCTCATATCATAATCAACAACATGCAATTTGAATTATCAATTAGGTACCATCTTAGCAAGGTCCAACATGACCAATCACCACTTATTCATTTGAGCCACAATACATAAAGCAAATAGGAGATTTACTACATGCATCCTTTAAAGTTTCATATAGAAACCCATGGTATAGTTATACTTTGACATTCTTTACTTGGGTACATATTTTTGGTGTAAATAAGTATTTACTTATTACACTTACTTAAGGTTACTTAGGTTAATGCATTATTTAATTATTTTGCATTATTTTATTATTATTTTAGGTGAGACACTTAGGAGTTTGTGTACTCTCATTGAGTTATGCAACTCTAATTATGCACATGGTGTCTACAACACAGGAGTATGCATCATTCATTGAGTTGTCATGTTGACAACACAGTTATCTGCACTCCTCATTTAGCACATGTTGTCTACACCACTAATTTGTGTGTTAAACCATTGTAGGCTTATCTTCACATCATCACACTTAATCCTATGCTTAATGGAGAATAATCCATATCTGGTGGACATGTGCCTGGTTGTATGACTTATCATGTTGTTGACTTCTATGCATTCTGGAAGCTCTCTTGAGGCCTTTATATACAGGCACTCCTAGTGTACTCTCAAGTTGGCTAAGCTGGTGTATTGAATGAATATCATCATTTTGATCATACTCTGTTTATTTTGGTCTACTATGTGCTTGTGTTGAGTTCTTTAGTTCTTGGGTGATTTATGGCCTAAGCCAAAATCTTACATGGTATCAGAGCTGAGGGAGATTCTGTACACATAGCCATTCGAGACCGTTCATGCTTCAGCACCTCGACACGAATTTGGAGGATCCACAAAAATTGGGAGCATTTAGAGCTAGATCTGACCTCACCGTTGCGTCCAAAGTGTCGATTCGGTGAAGATCGACTATAAATTTGCCTATATTGGGTGAAATTTGATCGTGAGGCAGTTTTTTTTTGCAAATCAAAACCTAGAGGCCCTGATTCGCAATTCAGGTATGATTGTTTTATTGATCTGATTATTAATTTTTGGATCTATTATTTCTCTATAATTTTTAGATTTATTTTTCGAAATTAGTATCAGGTAGAGAAATTTATTTATTTTTTGCTGAACCGGGCAGTGACACCCTAGCTCGACTCTCTATTTTTGGGTTACAATAGTTGAGAAAGTGTGGTTTTGTCTACCTTTCTCTCTGAATTTTTATAAGGTATAGCTCCCTTGTTGGTTTTACAATGAATTCAATATTACTTTTACACTTTTTCCTGAAAGTGCCTAAGGATCTCTCAGTTGCTCTTTGGCAATGAGGTAAGAAACAATACAAACTTTCGAAATAAATGGTCAAAAATAAACTTATCACACATACGAAATCCACTTCAAAGAATGAATCTTCATCACAAAATGCAACATGAATTAAAAAACTAAACTAAATTAACTTACAAGAGAACAGTGACCAAGATTTCCGAATTGCCAAACCACATTCACAAAGTAATGATAATTCGATGCTTTGAACACCAAGTTTCAAAGTTCAAACCTGAAATTCTTCATATATGTATATAACACTTCCATGCACAAAGTCTTAGAAAGAAAAACCTCCATATACTATCTCAGATCACTATTTTTCAAATTATCAAAGTCTATAACATCTACTCTTATCTATCTATCTACTTCCTATTACTTGCTTAAAAAAAAGAACAGTCAAATGCCCCAACATTTATAGTTTTTCAAACTCGAAAGAGCCTCCATCAAAGCCCAGCTCTTTCGGTTACAAGAAGAAACTGTTATAAAATGAAAGAGCAGTTAAAAAAAAAAAAAAAAAAAGAAACACTGGAAGGTGAACCGTTCAGTTTCCAGCATCTTCGTTGGTTTTGTCTTCCTCTGCTACAGTCTAACGCACGAGCTTCCAACTCCGAAATGTGGCCATGAATTCTTGTGTTGCATGCGAATGGGGATTTTTCAAGCTCATCAATCGGGCCTTGCACACATCTTTTTGCCACCTGTATTCTTTCATTTTGAGGCTTTGACATGACATCAAATTTTTGTTCAGGTGTAGCATGGACTCAATACTTGCTAATGCGGAGAAGTCTTCAACCTTAGGCAACTCACTATCTCTAATTTGTTCAATTGCTTCATTGAAGTTCTTCATTAACACATCAACATCCATATTCCCTTCATCAAATTGCAAGACACCTGTTGGATTCACAATCTTCATATATTTTATGAGTTCTTCATGCATTTTTGTGATCCAATTTTCAATGCCTTGTATTTCTTTGATTGTTTCTCTGTAGATAGCCTCTTTCTAGTGCATATTGTTCTTTAGGACAAATAGCATGCAAGGGTCTACATTTCTTCATAGGATTTTCATTTAGGAATTTGGGAACTCCAAAACATTCTACTTTTGTTATTTGGAAAACCACTGCTTGGCAGCGCACTAGCTTTGTCTCCCATCCTGGGACCAAGGTTTGAATTTCACCTAGTAGCATTTCACCCTCTGTGTAGACACTAGTAAATTCAGAGATAAATTTATTACCTTCTTTAATTATACTATTTTCCCAGCTTCCCATGGCATTAGTTAGCAACTTTCCTTTCTGCACTTACCTCATTAATTGTTGACTCTCAACCGAACTGGGATCAAATGATTGTGAAACTGGTACAACTGTGAAGCTCCAAGATTGATCATAGAGTCAATGTATGAAGCCATGGTTGCTATCATCCCCTTCAATTCTTTCTTTTCCTTACTATCCTTTTCTGACTACGTGAGCATGTGGTCAGCGAAAAACTTAAAGAAATTATTACCAGTGCTCCTGTTGATGGTACCCAATTCGACTTAAGTGACCTTGAATCCTTCTTCGTCGACATCTCCAGATTCTTTCTTTTGCTTATAGGTGGCCACTTCCACGGTAATTTTCTCTGTTACTAGATCCTTGGTTAGATAAGCATCTTTCTTCATTTTCTTTGCCTTTGAGCCTCTGGCTGCATATTTGGTGACTATATCCTTCACTGGCATAGACACCAATTGCAGACTCCTTTTCTTACTGATCAAACTTGACAGCCATGAAGGAACGGTAGGACTTAGGTATCATCTGAGTATCTCTGATTGGAGTCAAAAATTTAGGTTGGTCTGTCTTAGGAGCTTCGATAAACTGAACATCACCATCTCGTCCATTAGATGAATGCAACCCATCACTCGAATCTTGTCCTTGGGATGCCATCTCTTACTTTTGGGCTTTGAGTCGTTTCAAGGTTTCTGACTTGGATTGAGACCTTGTCCTAGGAGCTGTAGTTTGTAAATGGGGAGGAGACTTCTCCTTTGTATGTAGAACAGATGCGCTACCTGCAATAGGAGAAAATGAAATCTCAGAATGAAGTGGTTCAAGGGAAGAAGTCACCTCAGTAGGAGGTTCATTAATGATTCTTTGAGCCCTTTTTTGTAGCCAATCATATGTGTAGGTAAGTATGAACCTAGCCCTTCGATTAATTTCATCTTCTTCATCCTTGTGCCAATCAACTGCTAAGGACTTTGTTTCATTTGATTCTTTCCAACCAGGTTCAACCATGTTTGAACCATCATCATCTATTCCTCCTATATTGAATTTCAACTTGAAAGAATTAATTTGCTGTAAGGTCAGCCTTGAATGATCCCCTTTTAGAACTTCTTCCTCATTCTTGCAGTCTCTCCAAAGATCTTCTAAATGTGGCATGGATGGAGGATGAACTTCAAGGCCGAGAATTTGGGCTACATACCCTTTACTATCAAAATTTCTCCTGCTGTGATAGAAACCAAGGTTGAACCCGAGTAGATTGCTTCCAATGATGGAAGCATTGTCCATACTACTACAAATGAATGAACCCAATTTGATAAGGAAGGCCATTTCCCAATTCTTCTGTGGTAGGTTATCTTTGATAACATGAAAGAGCTGTTTGCATAACTCAGCTAACACAAAGCAATCTAGGGCATACTGGGGTAACTTCACAGGTTCATCATCGAATCCATTGACCCTCAAATATGTGAATGTGAGGAATTGGATAAAGAATTTCCCATGTTGTTGAACCAAATTTTGTGCCTCAGGAGAGAGCCTCGACATCTTTGCCCTTTCCAAAGATAAGCAAACATTGTCCAAGAGTACATCATGCACTTTGTGAAAATCCTTTAAAACCTTGTCCTTTTGCAAAAGAGGACAATATTGAAAAATAATCATCTCTTCATTCCATATCTCATGAGGCAGGGAAGTGAGATCACATGTACAGGCAATGCAATAGGTTAGATACGAGGCATGTGGAAATCCTCGCGGGACTCTTTAGTGTGCTTAAGTTGGGATCTCAAAGAAGTCGCAATAATATCTGCCCAATCCATCCATTGATCACCTTTTAAAATGATCTAAATGTATCTAAACATCCATTCCTCAAATAAGAACACATTTGCTGAACCTTTCACACGGTGTAATAATACAACTAGATCATATATGTGGGGTTTCATGTGATCTTTGGTAATGACCTTTGGGAGTCTAGACTTGCCCCCATAATTAATCTCAGTCCATTTTCTAGCCATGGTATTTTGGAACTTACTAGGGTTTGCCTTGTATTCAGCTAAGCTTGAGTGGATGAGAATGAGGCAAAGGTATTTGCTGTTAATCACAAAATAGAGGAAATGGTTTCTCTTGAAATGGAAAGGATAGTTGTGCTATCTTTGCTCACAATACTCTTACTTTTGATGTCATAGTGATCTATACATAGTTGCAAGAGCTTGGGACTTACAAAGGCAGGAGGAAATGCAATAGCTTCTATCAATCCACTAGTTAACACCTCCATGCATCCATTAGTCTCATTGGTATGTTCTAGGAATATGGCTTGTAAATTTTCTACTTTTACCCCTTGCAAATTTGTATCACAGATA
Organism: Cupressus sempervirens; assembly: GCA_028749045.1. Classification (NCBI taxonomy): domain Eukaryota; kingdom Viridiplantae; phylum Streptophyta; class Pinopsida; order Cupressales; family Cupressaceae; genus Cupressus; species Cupressus sempervirens. The sequence goes on from CM053791.1 coordinate 661,992,655, forward strand.
ATTGGTCTTTCACATTCAAAACTTGAGACATTACCAAGGAAGTGTAAAACTGACCTCATTGTTAATCAAACATGCAAAGCCTTGAGCAGATAAACTCTTGACAACAATACAGATTGCAGAACAAAACAAAGATTGTTAAGTTCTCACCTATTTTTCGCTGAAAATCCAATAATTTTCCCTATTCTCCTTAACAAATCCTTCTTTCCTAATCCAGTTCTTTGCATGATGATTTAAAAAGGGATCTAACTGGCTTTTTATAAAAAGGAAGCATTTGTGTGTGAAAGTACAAGATAATAATTAGGCCTTAACGACATACCACTTTGATCACCTTCGCACTTTCGAAAGCCATGTTGCACTAGCTTTTCATTTAATGATTTCCCTTTTGGCGGCCGCTTTGTTTATAATTTTCCCAATCATTTTCTCAAACTGAAGATTTACCCCACTTGCAGTAATGATGATTTTCACTCCTCGAAAAAAGAAATGGCCTTCAAATCATGATTTTCTAACAATATCATAAATAGATGATGATACGCCATACTTCCAGGCTGGAAACGCCAATTATATTTGCCTTGAACTACTTTGAACTACTTCAAACTAAGGTTTGAAGTGGTTTGAAGTACTTTGAAAGAAAGCACTGCTGCATGAGAAACATTACGAGGTTCGAAGTGGTTCGAAGTACTTCGAAAGAAAGCACTGTTGCATGAGAAACATTACCTGCCAAAGAAAACTATTAGAGCAAAACCTTATGTTGAACTACTTTGAACTACTTTGAACCAAGGTTCAAAGTGGTTCAAATGAAGGAAAGGATGACTGCAGATGTTCAAGACTTCGACTGATCACTTTTGTGGGACCACAAATTCTTGGACAACAAGGTAAAATACTTTAATCGACGATAGGTAGAAGAGAAAGGGAAGCTTTTAAAATAATTGTGACTTTATCTATGACTAACAATTTCATTCCAAGAAAATTACAATTGATGTGATGGCCATATAACCATCAAATTTAACCCCTTCATTCACTAATGCAACTGCTCTCCAGATTCATTTTGGTTTTTGCAGTCCAACTTCGGGAGGCCATAACTTGGACATCCAAACTCCAATTCAGGTGCAATTTTTTTTGAAATTAGGTACAATTTTCTAAATTTTTTAGTGGTGTAGCTACTTTCTGGTTTTGGTGTAAGGATTTTCCAAAAATTGCATTTTTTGGTGACTGTACCTGCATAATCTTGCATTTTGCAACTTCAAACGCTCCGTACAGGCACATCTAGAGTAAAAAATAGGTTCTATTTTTTTTGAAAGTGCGTATTTTTTCATCTACTTTCTAGATATACTATTATATTATAGGGTTGTGTGGAAAAAAGTGTCACTTTCAACAATAGGGTCTTTCTTTACTTTGTAATGCTTCAGAATTGTAGCACATTGTAAAGTTTCAGATTTGTAATCCATTAAGAGTTTGCAACAAGAAAAATCAGAAGTTCACAAAGGCAAAAATTGGCAAGTGGCCCATTGTAATCACACTACTGATAAAGTGCCCAAAGCATTTATTTTGGGGGGGTTTCTTGATTTAGTGAAAAGGGGGGGTGTTCTTGGTGTTGTGTTCTCTCTTTTCTGCATTTTTCTTTCATTTTTTGCATTGTGGGCAACTTTAAGTTTCCTAAATTAACTCCTCATAACTATGCTACGTGGTCAATCAAAATGTGGTATCACTTAATGCATAATGGAGTTTCACAATATATAGATGGTACTCTTCCTAAACTAGTAGGTGATAAGGCATTAGAAAGTGATATTTCAGCTTGGGTAGCAATGGATAGGAAAGCCCTAGGTGATATATGTCTGGGGGTAGATGATAAGATCATGTATCAAATCAAGAAATGTACTACATCCAAGGAAGCTTGGGATACCCTTGAAAGCCTTTATGGTAAAGTGCCTGAAGAGGATGTGTTCAAAATTGAAGATGAGCTTGTATCCTTAGATCCTAAGTCATATGACTCAATACAAGATTTCATCATCAAAGTGAATGAACTAAGGATGAAGCTTACTGATTGTGAGAGTTCTATCAAAGATGACAGATTGATCTATCTCATACATAATAAGCTACCATCGAAGTATTCCACATTTGTGTCTTCTTTTAACACCTCAAAGACTACCTTAGGGTCTGCTTACAAGAAAGTCACTTTTGATGAATATGCTAAACTATTGGATGATGAAGAAAAGAAGTTGAAATCAATGGGGATTCTCAAATCACCTTAGTCTAAAGCATTGGTGGCCAACAATGAGCGTTCTCAACATTCAGCTGGACAATCTTCAAATAAAGGAAAGGGTAAGAAGAAATGGAAGAGAAAACTTGAGTATGCAGAAAAGACAACACCACAATCCAATCAATAAGGCAAGTCCTCAAATTCCAACAAGAAGGGGGACAACAATAAGGAGAAGAAGAAGTGTTCTTATTGCAAGAAAACGGGTCATGAAGAGCATGAGTGTTATCTTAAGAATATTGATGAGTTGACCAACATCATGAAGAAACATAATGTTCCATTGCCTCATGCTTATAAGGATAAAGGATTGTATTCAAATTCTAAGGGCAAAGGGCAAGCACTCATGGAAAATTTAAACTCTTCAAAGGAATAGATATTTGACTCAAGTGCCTCTTATCACATGGATTCTTCAAAGGAGGATTTTTCATTAATGAAGTAGTCCAAGGTACCACACATCTTCATGGGGAATGATAACAAAATGGAAGTTGAAGGGAAAGAAAACATGGAGATGGAAAATGGAGAGTTTCAAGAGGTTCTCTATGTTCCAAACCTAAGTTCAAATCTCCTTTCAATCTACCAAATCACTCACCTCAGAGATGGACATAGAGTTGAGTTCCTTCCAAACTTAGAAAAAGTGCACAGTCATAAAGATGATTCCTTGGTTGTAGTGGGGAAAGTGAATCACAACAAAAGGTTGTACTCTTTCTCTCATTTTGTGCCCAAGTCTCCTTCAAAGGCCTTGTTATAAAAATCAAATTCCAACATGCAATTATGGCATGAGTGGTATGGTCATCTTGATTACCACTATCTTCAACAACTTTGCACATACCACATGGTGAAAGGTCTACCTCAAATCAACTTTTCTAAGGGTGAATGTTCAATAGATTTAGTGGATATGCATCCAGAGGGGTAGTTACAGAGAGGGAAGTATTCAAGAGCACCTGGTGTTCTACATATGGTTCACATGGTATTAGTAGGTTCTTTTGCATTCAACTAGGGTCGCTACATACTCACTTTTTTTGATGACTTTTCAAGGTTCACTTGGGTCTACTTTCTGCATAACAAGAATTAAGTGTTGGAAAAGTTTCTAGACTTCAAGGCTCATGTAGAACAAAAATCCAGAAAGGCCATCAAAGTACTCTGAATGAACAATGGAAGCATGTATGTGAACATAAGACTTATGGAGTTTTGCAGACATGAGGGCATTGATCTTTAGACTCCAACACCATTCAATCCACATAAGACAGATGTTGCAACTTTGAGGATTCAAACTCTTAAGTCTATAGCAAGTTTCATGATTCATGCCAAGTCTCTCGATCCATCATTAGAAGTCAAAGCAATCTCTAGTGCCACTCACATTCTTAATTGTTCTCCTCATCCAGCCTTAGATGGAAAAACTTCTTTTGAGGCATGGTGCGGCAGAAAACCTATTGTGACACACTTCAAAGTCTTCGATTGTCCTACATGGGAAAAAAGATCTTCCAAGGGATGCAAGACACATTCACCTTAGCCTTGTACTTTCATTGGTTATGCAGACAGTGTAAAGGCATATAGACTTCTGGATCCTAAGACACATCAAATATTTGTGGAGAAGGATGTACATTTTGAGGAAAGTTCTCCCAACTTGTCCTCTACTCCTCTCTACACATCATACATTGTGGAAACTAATAGTGACACCAGTGATAGTGCTTCAATAGATTTAGACACGTGGGGTTCTATGGACAGTTGTAGTGAGGGGTCACTTCATCAGTTCAGTCTACATGCATACATCACCACAATGATAGGTCCATAACAACAAGGTACATCTAGTCTTCTAGATATAGGTTTAGTGATAGATTTGGGGGATAGTATTGATGATCTGTCTCTTCTTCTTGATGTAGAATTACCTTCTTCAGTTGTCATGAGGGTTCCATCCAACTCTCTTGTTCATTCTCTACATGATAAATCCTCACAAGTTGAAGTGATTGTGGATACTTATGATCAGCAGTTGTAGCAAGGTTCTTCATCAGTTGCAGAGACATATAGTTCTTTGGGATAGGTTCTTTAGCCAGTTGAGCAGGTTTCAGAGACATCACTTATCCATGTGATTCTTTCCACACACATTGGAAGTGTCTCATTTGTACCTTTGGCATTATTTCTTCCTAAGGGGAGGAACACCATTCTACAATCTTGGATTAGCTTCTTCATCAGAGTAGTTATTGTTTGACATTCTTCTTTGGGGGGGGGAGCCTATCCTATCTCTCTTCCTCTTCTCTCATTCTCTTATGTATATATTGGATGTATCTCGTAATGGGGGGGTCTTGATTATTCCATCCATCCATGCATCCCTATTTATTTCTCTTTTTGGGGGAGGGTTTTTCCCATGAGGTTTTCCCTCTTCCCCCACTTTATGAGAGATTTGCATATCATTATGTACATAGGTACCTAACATGGCCTAGTAGCCAAGACCCATATTGCATTGCATCCTAGATTTCATAAGCTTAAGGGCATTCCCCTAAGTTGCAATTAAGGGGGGGTGTTGGTGTAAATAAGTATTTACTTATTACACTTACTTAAGTTTACTTAGGTTAATGCATTATTTAATTATTTTGCATTATTTAATTATTATTTTAGGTGAGACACTTAGGAGTTTGTGTACTCTCATTGAGTTACACAACTCTAATTATGCACATGGTGTCTATGTACTCTCATTGAGTTACACAACTCTAATTATGCACATGGTGTCTACAACATAGGAGTATGCATCATTCATTGAGTTGTCATGTTGACAACATAGTTATTCGCACTCCTCATTCAACACATGTTGTATACACCACTGATTTGCGTACTACACCATTGTAGGCTTATCCTCACATCATCACATTTAATCCCATACTTAATGGAGGATAATTCATATTTGGTGGACATGTGCCTGGTTGTATAACTTATCATGTTGCTGACTTCTATGCATTCTAGAAGCTCTCTTGAGGCCTTTGTATCTAGGCACTCCTAGTGTACTCTCAAGTTGGCTAAGCTAGTATATTGAATGAATATCATCATTCTAATCATACTCTGTCTATTTTGGTCGATTGTGTGCTTGTGTTGAGTTCTTTGCACTTGCATTTTAAGACCTTTTAGCACCCTTTTCCATAATTCCTCTCTCGAACCATGGATGAACCTATGCTCAATGTCTCTTTTTATCCTCTACTCTTCCATTTCACTCTTATTTGTTATCTCTCTCCTTCTGACATGGTCTTTTAGGTGTTATGTTTCTACCCTTTTGACCATATTATTTTGTTATCTTCCTACCCTCTCCTAGCACTTTTTGTGGCCTATCTGACATATCCTCTAGGACCCAATCAACTTGGTCTGGACTAGGTCAACCCAGGCTAAATAAGTCCTTCCCAAGTCAACCTAGTCTAGGATGAAGTCAACCCAATTTGACCTAGTCCCCAATGATTATAGGGTTTGGGGCTCGAAAGTCTTGAAGTTTGCCAATCATTTAATTCTACTCCCTTGTTAGCCTGAGTTGTTTCTCTCCCTAAAAACTAGTATAAAAAGAAGCTTGGTTCTTCATTTTCATATCTCATCTCAATCATTTCTCAAGTAATTCAATATTTTTCTCTCTAGTGAATTTTTTTCCCTTTTTCATTCAAGGAGTTCAAGCATTCAAGCAAGGAGATTTCTATCAAGCATTGAAGAATCCTTTGTAAGAATTCCATCTTCAAGATCTAGAATATTATTGGTCATCAAGGGAGGAGATCTACATTAAAGCATTAATCTTCTTCTCCCTTGAGTCATATTCATACCCATGACACCATGATGGAATGATGATAGATCTATTACAAAGTGTGGAGTACCCTACATTCCTAATTCAAGATCTACAATACATTACATACACATGGTCAAGGTGAATCCTAATATTTATCTTGTTCTTTATTGTCATTTACATTTACATTTCTCATTTACGGTTAGTTCCTTAACCTAGGGCTTGACCAAGGCATGCCCTCCCCCCAAAAAACCCCCCAAACCTTTCTTTTATGTGTTGATTTGAAAGTTAGGAGTGAAAATGATTACAAATCTAGAACCTACAGTTCACAAGATTTATAGAGTCCTTAGTTTTAGAGTCACAGACTACATCAACCTTGTGGAAGGACATCTTCCCAAGTTTACCTAGTCCTTTATTTTTGGGAGATTTTTTGGGTTTCATTCCTTTCGTCATTTTATTCTGAGATATGTGATTAGAAGTTCAGAAAAGATTAAGATCTGAGAGTTTTGGAGCCTAAATATATCTTCCTCTATGAATTTCAAGGTGAGTCTTTCATATTTTATTTCCTTTCATGTATTTCCCCTATATAGATATCTTAATAGGGAAAATTACATTTGCTTAACATCTAGATTTACAATTCCTAAGCAATTAGTTCAATTTCTCATTCACATTATCCTATTCAAGGGCCAAAGAGTATGTTTCCTTGTATTGTATTCTTCCTATAATCCAAATTTAGTATTATCTCCCTCCTCTTTTGGGTCCTAGCTAATCTAATTTAGGTTAGAAGTGGAATCATACTTTGTAATTCTCCTTTTTCTCTTTCACATGCATATTTGAATGGATCATTGCCCTATAAAGTGGAAGTCTATAGCCCATTCAAGTGCTTCCATTTTACCACTAAACATTTTGGTGAACCCGACTACTTACCCTCTTTTATTTTTAGAATTAAATTGCTTTATCTCTTCTTTTTCATTTGCATTAAATGTTTAGATCTAACTTTTATACATTTCACTCATGTTCCAAAAGCAACTTAAAGCATTTTTCAATTGTTTCTCTATCTTTTTTTTTCCTCCATAAAACTACATCCTCCTTTAAGATATGTCCCCCCTAGAAGGAATCAATCTAGGGTACATGATATTTCCTTTTCCTCTATTACATCAACTTATAATGAGCCATTAGAACCATATTATTATTTTAACCTGTCTTTTAATGCTCTTTCTCTTTATGAGGGATAGTTAGAGATTGATATTAAATTTTCTCCTAATATAGACCTTATGTATGAGGACACCTTTTGTAGGAAATATATTCTAACTTATTCCTTGCCTTTTTCTTCCATAGTATGCTATCTTGATACAGATATTATGACCCATGATTATTCTTCTATTTGGGATGAACCATTGGATGATGATATTGACTACTCCCTTCCTCATGAAACAAATTTACTTACAAACAATGATATCATAGATGACACCTCTTCTATCTCATTTCCACATGACATAGTTGATATTTCTCTTTGTCCTAAAACACACCTTCCTTTTAGGGACATTTTAGCAAAGAGGAGAATATTATAAATACTTTCATCAATGTGGTCTTGCCTTCATTCAATGATCCTAGTAGACATGAATCAGTAATGGACATCTGTAATCCCTATTCTATAGATTCCTTAGAAAAAAAGGATAATGATAATCTCTATAATGCTCTATCTTCTAGTGATGAGCCTGTGGAGAAGAAAGTTCTTAATCAATTTAATGTTGTTTAACCTATTCTCACTCTCAAGTGTTACCCTTGATCAAATAAACCTCTCATCACCCTAAAGGGTTGTCATCCCATAACTAATAATGGGGAGCCTAACAATTCTAAGGATTATCATGTCTAGTGTCTCACACATATCATACAAGAAATACTCCTCAACCTACTACTTATCTTCTACCTTCTCAACTTGTTCTTCCCTCTCCACCCCATCTTTCTCAAAAACTTGGGTTGGATTATGATTTGGTATAGTAGTTACATAATACCCCTGCCAGGATTTCTCTTTGGGAACTTCTTCAAACATCTTTGACATACCATGAAACCTTGAAAAAATATTTATCTATTTTTCCTAGTCCATCTTCTAATCAAGATAACATCAATGTCTTTTTACAATGCATGAATACTACATTGGTCCCACCTCAAATTATGTTTACTCATCATGGTTGACCTCCTAAAGAGATTCAAGATTGCTATGATGCCCTTATGGTAGTTGTCATAGTCAATGGTAATCTTAGTTGTTGAACTCTAGTTGATCATGGATATGGGCTTAATATTTGTAGTGTAGGTATGCTCAAACAAATTAATATTGATCCTTTGCATATCACCTCTAACATTAATACTATTCATGGCTTTGATAATGTTTCTAAGAAAACTTTAAGCACAATCACTTTACCTATCAAAGTAGGTCAAGATGTTCTAAATACTCAAATTCCTATTATGCATGGACCTCTCAATTACAATCTTCTTATGGGTAGACTTTGGTTACATGCTATGCATGTAGTTCCTCCAACTCTTCATCAAAAAGTCAATTTTATCTATAATAATATGATGTACACTCTTCACTCAGGCACTAAGCTAATTATTTGTCTAAATTTTGAGGAGCAAAAAAAACAAGAATCTAATCATGATCCTCCTTCTACAAGTACATTTCTAGGTGATGATTGGGATCCTTAGATTTCACACCAACCTATATTGAAGAATATAGAGTTAAGGATTTGTAATTTGTGAGATATCACACAACTCCTTTCTTTACCAACTTTTTTTCTACTTCTACTCATGATGAATTTATTAAATCTAGTTATAAAAATCGTATGCCCTTAGGTAATGGGTGGCATAGGCACCCTTTAAATATCATTGTCAATCATAATTTAGGATGTATGTAACAAGGTGTTGAATCTCATTCTTTTTCCATGTCCTCACATATAATCTCCTACTCATTGTTAGTGTAAATAATTATTATTTACACTTTACTTAAGTTTACTTAGGATAAATGCATTATTTTATTATTTATTAGGTTAGACACCTAGGAGTTTGCGTACTCATATGAGTTATCTTGTCGACAACATAGGAGTAAGCAACTCTAATTTAGCACATGGTGTCTACATCACTGGAGTTTGCATAATCAATTGAGTTTTCATGTTGACAACATAGTTTTTCACACTCTCAATTAAGCATATGGTGTCTACAACATAATTTTACATGACACACCTTTGTAGGCTTATCCTCTCATCATCGCACTAACTCTTGTGCTTAATGGAGGATAACCCATTCCTAGTGGACATGTGCTTAGTTGTGAGGCTTATCATATTGCTAACTCCTAGACATTGTAGATGCATCTTAGAGGCTTTTATATACAAGCATCTCTTGTGTACACAACAATCAATACATCAATTGAATATCATATTGTTATTCTAATCATACTCTGTTGGTCTATTTTGTGCTAGTTATTGTGCTTCTTGGTCTTGGGTGAATTTTGTCCTAAGAAAAATTCTTACATGATATCAGAGCTATACCAAAGTCTTACATGTTATTAGAGACATAGAGTCATCATTTCATAGCCATTGGAGACTGATCTTGCTTCACCTCTTTGAGGAGGCCTTGACTCAAATCTAGAGTATCTGCAAATATTGGGAGTGTTTAGAGCCAAAGCGAACCTCACCATTGCATCTAGAGCATCTATTTGGTGAAAATTAACTATAAATTTTCCTATATTGGGCAATAGTCAAATTTGAGGCAAATGTTTTTTGCAAACTGGCACCCAAAATCCTGATTTGCAAGTATGGTATGATCATCTCAGATCTTTGAATTTAAATTTCAGATCTGTATATTTTATTACTTCAGTCTTTGCAATTTCTCTGCATTATTTTCTAGATCTGCATATTTTGTTCAAATTTTTTTTGGCCATCAGGCCTATAGAGGAGAGATTTTTTGCAGGGCAAGATTGGAGCTTGTTGGTGCTAATTAGATATTGGCATCATATTCAGAAGGTTAGAGCACCCCCAAGTTGACTTTTGTTTCATCAAAATTGAACATCTGAGGTGAAATTTAGAGTCAATTGATTTTTGGAGGTGTGGCGATGGCGAATTAGGAAAAATAATTATAGAGGTGATTTTGAAACAATGATATCTCCCTCATACGGACTCCTTTTTCCAAGAAATTTTTTTTGTTTTGTTTTGGGGTAGAATTTCATGATCTACACATTGGTGTAGGATGTTTGAGCTCTCTATTTCTAATTTTTTCTTCAAGTTGCAGATCCCATTTTTTGCAACCTCAAATGCTTAGTACGGGCTCATCTAGACACATAAACAGGTTCTATTTTTTTGAAAGTACATTTTTTTAATCTACTTTCTAGATTTGCAATTAGATTATAGATTTGTGTGGATAGAAATACCACTTTTAGAAATAAGTCCTTTGTTTTCATTGTACTACTTCATATTTTTTGTATTTCTAAGCTACATTGTAAAGTTCCAAATTTGAACTATAAAAAGAGGTTGTAAACTAAAAATTAGAAGACCACTAAGGTCAAAATTGACAAAGTGGTCCATTTTAATCACACTACATATAAAGTGTCAAATCATGCATTAAGGGCGGGGGGGGGGGGGGGGGTTGATTTATTATTTTTGCATTTCGGAGGGTTCATTGATTGATCTCATAGAGTCTTGTCACATATGTCAGTCTGGTTTACGACCAAAGTTGACAATAAGGAACTATCAAAAATGGAGTGCTTTGATGCTTAATCATCTAAGAGAGCATTAGGAAGAGTTTCCTTATCTCTCTTCAAAGATATTTCCACCTAATCCTACTTGGAGACATCCATCTACACTTCTTCACTTTCTATATTAGAGTATGAGTGAGGAAACTTTTGCTCCTCTTAGTATGGCAAGTTTTTCTCATGACATTTTGATGGCTCTTTGGGAAGCATATGGAGATCCTTGAGTCCCTCCATTTCTAGAGGACATTCTATCCTTAGTCACTCCAGTTATGGTACCTCCAATTCCAGATGAGATTACACAGATACTCCCATTGATTCTACTGATCTAGTTCTAGCCACATATGCTCATGATTTAGTGTAGCAGGTATTACCATGTCTTCCTACTTTAGCTTCATAGGATGACTTCATTCCAAACATTGTAGGGTTGTTTATGGAGTCTCACATTGAAGATGTGGGAGAGATTATTGATGACATCAATATTCTCTTTATTGAGGAGACTTCTTCACTCGTTGCGAGGGCACACTTTGACCCTCAACCACTTGATTGTTCTAACATGATCGTGGCTTCTCTACAGCAGTTGAAGGAGGGATCTTTCACTTATGAGAAGACATATCAGTCTGTGGAGATTGTATTCTAGTTTCCTTAGACATCCTATTTTCTAAGGATTCTTCCTACCAGTTGGGGATCATTCTCTACCACACCTATGGCACCATTTCTTCCTACAAGGAGGATCATCATTCAAATTTTATGGTGCATCTTCTTCAATCATCAAGGAGCTTCTTTCACAGGTGTGACTACATTATTGAAGGGAGTCAACATTGCTTCTCTTCCTACATCTTCCTATAAGGATGCTTCATCATCTTTGGAGTTTGATTTAGCTTCATACATGGATATGCTTCCTTGTTTGCCACCTTCTTGTGGGCATTCACCAGATTGGTTCATGCCCTCTACATTCATCAAGGACTTGTCGACATATGTGCAGACTTAAGAGATAGCATCCACACCATACTACATTTGGATCCCTCTTCCATCTTCCTATCCATAGTGGGAAGCACATTTGCACCTATACTTGGTGTATCTTCTTCATAAAGGGAGAAATGTTGTTTGTCAGTATTGGATTTTCTTTTGTCTTCAAGCACTTATCATCAGGAGATCCTTCACTAAGGAGGGGATTTCATGGAGGGATTCTCTATTGTATATGCATGATGCATGTCCTAATATGGGGGTCTTGATTACTCCATCCATACATGCATCTTTCTTTATTGTACTTATCTCTCTTTTTGGGGGAGGGTTTTTCCTGAGGTTTTCCCTCTTTCCCCATTTGTAGAGAGATTGCATTGCATTTCATTGTATTTTACATGGGTACCTAACATGGCCTAGTAGCTGGGACCCATTATGCATTTCATCATAGCTTTTGTGAGCTTAATTGCATTCCCCTAAGTTGCACTTAAGGGGAGGTGTTAGTGTAAATAGTTATTATTTACACTTTACTTAAGTTTACTTAGGATAAATGCATTATTTTATTATTTTACTAGTCTATTTTGTGCTAGTTATTGTGCTTCTTGGTCTTGGGTGAATTTTTCCCTAAGGAAAATTCTTACACTAATCAAGAGCTTATTGTACCTAAACTTCTTCATGCTAAGGTGAATTCTGGGCCTAAACATAGAAAAAACATGGTAAAGAAACTCATGAATCTTCCATTTTGCATGTATCATCATTATCATGATCACTCTACTAATTATTGTTAAGCTTTACATTACAAGATCTAACAACTCATTAATAATGAGGTTATTCACACATCTCCTCATAATGAGCTCTATTTTACTTCTAATTTATTTAAATAATATTTAGGTCCCTAGTATGTTTCTCCATGCCATGTAACATTGTTGGCCTTCTTTCTAGGGGCTCATTTTCATACATTGTTTGCTTTGTGAGTAGAATAATAAGTTGCTTTTATCTTATCTTGTTCCTACACTTGGGGGGCAAGGGAATCATTTTCATCCTTTTCACTTTCTCATGGATCCACTATTTCCTTTGGTTGAGTGTTATTTTTTTATCATGCAAAGTTCAATATTACATCATTTGCAATTGAATTTCCATGGTAGATAAATCAATTACCTTGGAGTCTCATAATCATGTATTCTCCTTTTCAAGGATTTCCTTTTTTAAAATTCTTGCAAGGTGTCTCTACATTCTATCCTTCCATGACCTCATAGTAGTTGTGATCTCTTTGGTTTGGACTGGGTGTTGCTTGTGGATACTATCTTGATGTTGCAATTTCTCTATCTTCCTTTATCACTTCTTTAAGATGTTAAAATAAACAATTATTTTAACATGGTCATAGTATATTTTTCATATGTTATTATTTTATAAACACACCATATATAGTACACAAGCATGACACAAATTGCTAGGGTCAGCTACTCTCTCCTTTTATGTGTCTTGGATTGGTTGACTAGCATCTTAGCACATGCATAAACCATTCTCATAATATAGGAGCACTATATTATGAGAGTGTAAAGTCCACCATAAGGTGAAAATTTGTGGGATTGACTATTGGGCACACAAAAACCACTAGACCATTCAATCCTCCCCTTTAATTTTCTTTGTGGGATTGAATATTGGGCACACAAACCTGCTAGACTATTCAATCATATCCCCTTTCATGTGATTCACAATAATAAACATAAACCTTATAGGACAAGTTGATCACACCCCCTATCTAATTTTCTTTCATTTTAGTGACATCTCTCTTATTGTGACTTTTGGATTTGATGAAGACTCAATTTTCCTAAGGGAAAATATGGATTTTGAGTATAGCTTAAAGTACTTTAACCTTTTTGGCTTAGTATGATTTTTGGGTTATCTTAAAATCTATGCATTGTTCCTAGCTTGATGATTTCTTTGTCTCCTAAGTTGTGATAAGACCATCTTTTGATTTTGTTCTACTTTACCATGAGTTTGATGCAACTCATACCCCACTAAAGTAGGGGCTAAATGTATCATCTTAAAATGGATGTACTTGCATTTTAAGACCTTTTAGCACCCTTTTCTATAATTCCTCTCTCGGACCATGGATCAACCTGTGCTCAATTTTTATATTTCTCTTATCCTCTTCCATTTCACTCTTCTTTGTCATCTCTCTCCTTACAACATGGTCTTTTAGGTGTTATTTTGCTACCCTTTTGACTGTATTAGTCTGTTATCTTCCTACCTTCTCCAAGCACTTTCTATAGCCTATCCAACCTATCCTCTAGGACCAGGTCAACCCAAGTTCACTTGGTCTAGACTAGGGTTGACCAAGGTCAGCATTGTCCTCCTAAGGTTGACCTAATTCAAGACTAGGTCAACCTAGATTGCCTAGTCCTTGGTGATTGGGGGTACAGGGCCTGAAAGTCCTTGAGTTTGCCAATTATTTAATTCTACTCCCCCTTTGACTTTAGTTGTTTTCCTACCTAAAAAATAGTATAAAAGGATGCTTGGGAGATTCATTTTCATATCTCATCTCAACCATTTCTTCAGTAATTCAAGATCTTTTCTCTAGTGAAGATTTTTTCCCTTTTGTATTCAAGGAGTTCAAGCATTCAAGCAAGGATATTTCTATCAAGCATTGACAAATCCTTTGTGAGAATTTCCTCTTCAAGATCTAGCATATTTATGGTCATCAAGGGAGGATATCTACATTGTTCAACATTCATCTTCTTCTCCATTGATGCATATTCATATCCATAGCACCATGATAGAATTATTGTAGACATGTTGCAAAGTGTGGAGATGCCCTACATTCATGTTTCAAGATCTAAAATACATACATACACACAAGAAAGGTGAATGCTAACATTTATCTTGTTCTTTATGGTCATTGCTATTTATATTTCTTATTTATAATTAATTCCTTAAACTAGGGGTTGACAGAGGCAAGCCCTCCCCCGACAAAACCCCCCAAACCTTTCTTTTTTGTGTTGCTTTATAGGTTGGGAGCAAAAAGGATTATAGATTTGGAACCTACAACTTACAAGATTTATGGTGTCATCAATTTTTAAAGTCAAACTATGTCAATTGTGTGGAAGGACATCTTCCCAAGTTGACCTAGTCCTTTAGTCTTGGATTTTGGGAAGATTTTTGGGTTTTCTTCCTTTTGCCATTTTATTCTAAGATGTGCAATTAGAAGTTTAGAAAAGATTTAGATCCAAGAGTTTTGGAGCCTAAATATATCTTCCTATATGCATTTCAAGGTGAGTCTTTCATATTTTATTTCCTTTCATATCTTTACTCTAGATCTATATCTTAATTGGGTAGATTATATTTATATAACATCTAGATTTATAATTCCTAAGCTATTAGTTCAATTTTACATTCACATTATCCTATTCAAGGGAAAGATTACATTTATTTGTATTGTATTCTTCCTATAATCTAGGTTTAGTATTAGCTCCCTTCATCTTTTGGGTCCTAGCTAATCTAATTTGGGTTAGATTGGAATTAGATTTGTAAATTCTCCCTTTTCCCTTTCACATGCATATTTGAATGGATCAATGCCTTGTAAAGTGGAAGTCTACATCCTATTTAAGTACTTCCTTTTTACCACTTAACATGATCAATACCCCATTTAGCATACATGCCACTACTTGAGTCTATTGGTACATCTTCCTTCCTAATGTGCAATCCTATAAAGGTGGAGAGATACACCCCTTTGCATTGCTTCCATTTTCATATTGTATGTCTTTGTGAACCTAACTTATAACATCTCCTCTTTTGATTTTGATACTTTTATTGAATTTACTCTATTGCATGGACGAAGTCTTCATATTTGATTTGATGGTTAGATATTCTTTTCATTAATATATTATTGTGCTTATTTATGATGTTTGCATGCATATTTAAAATTTCTATTTGCATTATATCCCTCTCTTTTTCATATTTTAGTGCATGGTAGTTATTACATTGAGTCCTACTTATAACATTCTAGTTAAGAGAGGTCATAGATTCATGGGTTCCTTTGATCTCGATTTGTCTTTGTTTTCTAGGAATCTTGATGATACCAACATCCCTACTAATGTTATTCCTTTTATTGAGAACAAATCTTCCCACTCTTCTCATGGTGAATATGAGACCTTAAGAGTTCCTCCAATGTAAGTTTGAAAGTTTTCCCATGACTTTCAATTTTTTTAGAAATGGTCAGGTCAAAAATCCAATTTTGAGGTAAGAACTATAGTAGAGGGTTTAAGGAAGATATTTCATAAAATGAACATGGTCTTAACATCCTTGCATAATATACCTCATCTCATCGATAAAAATATAAATAATAATAGAGATGGTGTCCAAGAATTAGGTTTCATTCTTCTTGTTACTAGTGTTGAGACATCCTTTCATATTCCTACCTCAAACCTAGTATGTCTACTTAGCTTCACCTATCATAAACACTTCCATTAAAAACACTACTACACATATTATCATTATTAATCCTATTGTTCCTCCTTCAAATGTTCAACATGTGCCCTTACCTTAATCCATTCCCACTTACAATAGCATTCCTTTTGTATTATATCATTACTTCAATTTCCCATTATGGCCTACAGTTTTCACATGTATCTCCTACCACTCTTACTACTTAATCTACTATTAATAGCTTGGATTTAACCATTTCATCTTTATAGAAATAAATTGCATCTATGGCTTAATCCAAGTTTAAGATTCCTACTTGTGATATTTCTACTCCTTTGTTCATAGACACCATGTATCTCATCATTCCTAGACTAGAAAATTAAAACAATAAGGGTGATCATTTGATTCATGTCAAAATCATTCAGAAATTATGTAGTGATTTCTCTAATGATAATACCTTTCATGGCTAAATTTTTACTATAACCTTTTGAGATAAATCCTTGCAATGGTAATATTATTTTCCTCCTTATTCCATTCACTCCTTTCAAAAAAATTCTAATGCCTTGGTCCATCAATTTCAAAATAATATTGATCCTAAGATTTCTTTGACTACTCTAATGCATTGTGAACAAGGTGTTAAAGAAAAAGTGGTCAATCTCATTGCTAGATTTATGAATTTTCTTGCTTAATTTTCTTATCCTATAAGTAATATTAATATTTAACATATTTCCATTTCTAATTTGTAAAAATACATTAGGATAAGATATTATTGTCTAAATTCTCCTCTTTTACTCAATTATGTAGAATACTTCATAGTTATCAATTTCAAGTGAGTTTGTTTGAGATCACTCCTCAACTGGCCTTGATAGATAAAAATTATGTCACTTTTCATCAAAAAAATTAGAAACCTAAGAGCTTCATTAAAATTAATAATTTATCAAACCATGTTGATGAGAAAGTAACAACAACATCCAAAGGTGTGCCTCCTTCGTCATCTATTTTCAGATATTCTTATAATTTTACATTTTTTTGAGTCTTTTCATAATGTAATCATGTTGAAGTTTATTAATGCTAATGTAGTACAATTTATTTCCATTAAACCAATCAAGACATCCAAAAAATTTCCTAAATCCTTTGATCACAAAGTTATCTTGGAAATGCCATTTTCAACTTGACCATGATATATAAAAGTGTTTCCAATTGAAATCTATTGTTGAAGACCTCATTGATTCCAATGTTACATCTATTAAGGGTTCCAATGATCAAGGAAACAAATTTGTAGTGCCTCCCAACCAAAAATTTCCAACCTATACCAATCCTTTACCTTCTCGTTTGACCAATACCACTGAGTCTATTCAATCTTTACCTTCTTCTTCCACCCATGTGTTTACAATGGCATTGAATTTATTGAATGCTATTATATCATCAACCTTATTGATTAATCAAAACCTAAAACTGAACCTTAACTTGATCTTTGCATTAGATTTGATCATAAAGAGATTATTAAAGCACTTGATGGACCTCTTTATATCATAGAAAGGGTTAATGGTCTTCTTTCTTGTGGCGTTCCTATAGATCCTACTTGCATGATAAATTTTAAAAACATCTTTACACTAGACTATTATAGAGATATTTCTATTATAAATCAGATGTGTTGATTCAACCATGCAATGGTTTTTCTTATCCTACCCATAATCCTAGTAATTTTACCATATAATTTGTTGTTAAAACTCTAGATATCACCCTTTTTTTATCCCAACTTCAAATAGTTTCAAGTTAGACTTGGTCTTCCTTAGCTCAGCTCCATGAAAGTCATGGTCTCTCTTATTCACAAGTGTTTGAAATTTCCCCATTAGGGATAAATAATCATGATTAATCATAGTCTCTGAATGCTTTAGTACCTTGAGGGAAACTTTAATTTGACTTATTTTAGCCTTTCATGGATCAAATAATTCAACTTGATGAAGATAATATTTTTCTATCTTATAAAAAATACAAAATCCAAAAGAACTTCTACACCTCTTTTATATGTTTTTATTCTACCTCATATATCCTATAAATATTTTGTTGATGTTATCTTTCAAACTCATGAGGTGTGTTCTCTTATTCCCATACCCCAAAGAAGAAAATGACCAAATGTTGGTTAATCTTAAATGAAACCAAGCCATAAGAAAAATCAAGTATAATTATTGTGCTCATAATCACCATTATGAACATCATGCTAGAGAATATGAGCATGCTTCCCAAGATATTTCCTCCCCTTGGACACATATCAATGCATTGATTCCCCT
Organism: Cupressus sempervirens; assembly: GCA_028749045.1. Lineage (NCBI taxonomy): Eukaryota > Viridiplantae > Streptophyta > Pinopsida > Cupressales > Cupressaceae > Cupressus > Cupressus sempervirens. The sequence continues at coordinate 662,011,074 of CM053791.1, forward strand.
TGACCAACCTATGCATATACCAAGGTAGAAAGTTCATTTGAAAAATATGAAATTACACAAACATGATAATTTTATTCATATATTAGATCCTATTCCAATTAATTTTTATGAAGAAGATACTCTTGATGATGGTGATGATTTCAATATTTGTAAAATAGTTTTCTTAGTCCTAGCGATGAACAAAATGATCCATCTTTACAAATTTACCTTGTTTGGAACTAGATATTGTTCCATCTATTATTCTTGATGTTTCTCCTCTTGTGTGTTGTCCATCTTCTCTAAACACTACAGTTTGAGATGGGGAGGCAATCAATATGTTTGACTAGGTCCTCTTATATAGTGGTATATTTATGTTTTCTTGTTGTCATGTGCTTTCCCAATGATGTGCTTCTTGTTATATCTTTTTATATGTATTTCTTTAGAAGACACTTTGTTGCTTCATTGACAAAAGGTGATGAAGCAACTGACCTATTATGCAATTCCTCTCTTTGTATCTCATTTCTTCTATATGTTATTACATGTTATATCATTCATGCGTCACTATTCATAAATGCTCTTTTGTGTTATCTAATTAGGGATGATGAAAAATAATAGCTATTTATTCTTTTATTCTTTGTGATGTTGGCCCAAAATGACTCTTCTTTGTAACTCTTATGTCTTATTCTTCCATTGTTCTTGTAATTCTACTACCTTTGGAGAATGCCAACAATTTATTTGATATAATTATGATATACATAAGATATCATATGATCATACTAACCCTTGAGTTAGTAGATCCCTTTCACACTCTCTTTTACCATGTGCTCATTTCCCTTGGTTTTTCCTTTCTTGGGGGCATCTAATATTGGAAATATTTTGTGTGGGTGCATGTATGATTCATTTGAGATATTTCTCCTAGTAAGAATTTACAATTTCTTTTAACATGGTGACATATACTCCAATCCTTGTTTCACATTTTGTACATACACACACAATGACTCAATTATGTAAATGGATGAAGTGATTTAGTTTTCTTTGTGTTCATATTTTTAATATCACAATCTTATGTGTTATGTAGTGGACCCCTTAATGGAGACAATGTTTTCCTTAAGGATTGATCCCATTATTTTTAGTGGATTGATTAGCATAACACAACTTTTTAGAATATCAATGTCACCTTTTGTAGCAAAAATTTCCCTTTACATGACCCATAATAAGGCAATGCTTGAATAGGCTAGTGGTCACACCTCTTTCTCTCTCTTCTCTTTCAAGTGATGCCTCTTTTCTCTTAGTTTTAGATTTGATGAGGAGTTAAGTCTTAGGGGATTAATGCTTCTTTATCTCCTTGTCTTTGATTAGATCATTCCCATGCATTGAGATATTTTACCATGGGTATGGTTTTGTCTTACACTCCCACTAAAATGATGGCTAAATGTATTAAAAAGTTGGAACCCATAATTGGATTCTCTATTAGGCTCTAGTTTAGTGATTTTGGGATCTCATATCTATTGTGATCGATACTAGAACTTGATTCTCATTTTTTATTTTATTTTCCACCATCCTAACATCTAGTTCAAATCTAGGATAAAATTCCTAATTAAAGTACAACTCAACCATTCTGTACCTGAGGTTTTGGTCCAAATTTGGCTTGAATCCCCATATTATATTGTTAATGGGAAAATAGATCTTATGATCAACTTGGATTATTTTTAAATTCTAAAATGCTATAAAAGCTATATAAAAATCCTATCTCTCCTCATTTTGATATAAATTACTATAATTAATAATTCATAATCAAGTTTTTACTATCAATCAAGCAATCAAGAGCAATTAGACTCAATATTTGAAGGAAAACAACCAATATTTAGTTTCACGAGTCCATCTAGGTTAATTCCAAGACAATATTCTCCATTGAAGAAAGTTTTTTTTCCCATGATGAACAAGTAGAGAAATTATCAAACAAAAAAGAAGATACTTCCTTCCATCTACATTTCTTCTCTCTTTAATTGTAAGTAATTATCAAACATTTCTACATTAAAGATCTAGGAGTGACATTCATAAAACTATGCAATTATGATAGAATCCTTGATTCCTATTCTAAATTTCAAGTTCAAATCCTTGATTCCAAGAATATTATAGCATATTTATGGGTATTATTGATTACAACATCCTTCTACAAGGTTTTAAGCAAGGCAAATCAAACATTTACCTTTCTACATACTTTTGTTTATGAAATTTCTTTCGTTTTCAAGGTTGATTCCTAAATGAGGGTTTTACTAAGGGAAAAATATTTTCCTAACCTTTTCCCCCATTTTTTAGTGTGAAAAAATAAGCTACAAAGTTGTAGGAAATTTTCTAAAAATATTAGAAATAATTAAAGCATCACTGAAAGTCTTAGGCAAAACTGCAGCTTACAAAATGTCTAAATTGTTTAATACCTAGGTATAGATCAACTCATCCATTATATACCCTCTTGAACATGCTTATAGTTTGATTAGAAGATGATGTAGGAGAATCTACTGGTGCAAGGGCAATCTTGTATCACCCAAAAATATACTTAGTGTTAGTTTATGTTTAATGTCTTTGTATTTCTAGATACCCATTTGGGCCAAATAGAGATTTCAACTCTCATAACTCCATTATTACTTCTCTAGGTTAGAATTTTAGTGCACCTCATGATATGTGCACATGCATAAATTGGGTTATTTTTCTAAAGAGACAAAATTATGAAGAGTCAAAGAGTGTAATTTGGAGGGAAGGTTGTAATTGTAATTTCAAACACATAAAAAGAATTAGGTCAAAAGGTTTCATAGTTTCAAATTTATCACAGTTTTAAGTTAATTAGAGACCTCCTAAGAATGCTTCATAGCCCAATTTGAGGAAATACATTACCTCAAAGAACTTTCTATAAATGTAAATGGTTTTTCAATTAGCGTCTCAGATCAAAATTTATGCCTCCTCGAAGTTGGACTATCACTTCTAGAACATGCTAATTTTGCACTAACTTCTAATGTGACTTCTAGAACCTTCAATTTTGCAATGCCCACTAAATGACACAATGTAAAATGTTTTCCTAACCTTAAACCTAATTTGGCTTACTTAAGGTCAATTCTAGGAGAAGTTATTGTGAGAAGGGTTTTTCTGTAGGAACTGATAATGTTATAAGTCCATAGGACATGTAGTTGAGTCTATTTTTGTTGCAATGAATACAAAAACATATTATTTCTGATAATAAAAGTTTCATTTCCTATTGTGTTCAATTTTTTCTTGAGTTTTTTAGTGGTGGATTTTAAATGTCAAAATGTAAAATGTTTTCCTAACGCTAAACCCGATTTAGGTTACTTAAGGTCAATTCTTGTGATGTAAAGGAAATTTTTTTGGAGTTTGGGAGAAGGTACTATCAAAAGGGTTTTTCTCTAGGAATTTGATAATATTATAAAACCATAGGGCATGTAGTTGAGTCTATTATTGTTGTAATGAATATAATATCATATCATTTATGATCATAAAAGTCCCATTTCCTATTGTGTTCAATTTGTTCTTTGGTTGTGCCCTCATCAAGTGGTGTCAAAGCAGGAGTTCCAAAGTCTATAGATAGATCACCAACTATGAAGTAGTTTGTGTATGCGTGAATATGTGGCCTCTGCTAACACACACACACACTTCAACATGGTCTTTGTAGGCAGATTCATCCTGGAATGAACATGAGATTGTTCATCCAAGATTTACCCTGCAAAGCGACCTGTTGCCCTCTATCTAAAGGGATTTTGCCTGTTAATATCCTCAGAATCAAGGTGTAGGCAACCAGACCCTCTAAGAATGAAGGATTTAAGAAATAAAATTAATCTATATGATTATGCAGATTAATCTAGAATGGAGTATGCATTTAATCTAAGAACAAGTAAAATAAATTATACTAAATGTATGCATATTAAATCTATATGAGAATTAAACTAACAATGAAAATCTTATGAAAATAAGGAGCTCAAATGAATGCACAATCCAGCAGCAATTCAATGCAAATTTTCATTCAACCTTTCTTCAAAATGAAGAGATGAGGGTCTCTTAAATAGATTTTCCTGGAATCCATCAATGGTTGAGATCGATTTCAATCAACGGTTAGGATTAAAGGTGAAGTTCAGTCATAAAGGAAGATTCTCAAATTAAAGGGAGTTAATAGATTTAATTTGAGTAAAATAAGGAATTAACTGATTCAATTTGAGTAGAATAAGGAGTTAACTAATTTAACTTATTTTTGATCAATAGTGAACTGGAAATTTCCTTTTTTGAACTGAAGAGAGATTTTGGTGAGATATTTAATTTAATAAAATGAGATATGCTCTCATAATTACCTTTTCTATTTAATTAAATAATATTTTAATTAATTAGAGACACTTTTCTTATTTAATTAAATAACTTCATTTAATTAATTAGGAATGGCTTCCCATTTAATTAAATAACTTTGTTTAATTAATTAGAAGTAAGTTCTCCATTTAATTAAATAATTTTGTTTAATTAATTAAAATAGGCACATTTATTAAATTAAATAAATTTAATTCCATAGTACATTAGCCCTAAGATATAATTTAATTTAATTAAATTATAAATACTTAGTAATTAAATTAAATATTAATTAATAGGTTTAATGTGACTAATATGAGTAAATACTATAGGAATTAAATAATAAGCATGATGAATGGAGATTAGGGTTTTCTACATCTGATAATTAAGTCAAGTAGCAAATAGCTTAATAAGAATTTTCCTAATGGAATAAGACTTTAGGATTGATCAGAAATAGACCAGAATTGGTTGAGATGGCAATGAGCCAATTTTGGGGTATTACATTTTGCCCCTCTTTGAATAAATGTGCGAGCAACACGTTCAATTCAAAGATAATCAGAAAGCATGATGCAAACATGAGATTGGTTCCAAAGTTGATTACACGAAGACCAATTGATAAGCTTTTAAGGACTATCTCTAGAATAGAGCTTAATCCCAAGGAATCCAAGTAGAGCACTTAGATACCTAAGTTGAAATAGATAAGCTTTTAAGGATCATCTCCAGCACAAAGCTTAATCCTAAGGGATCCAAGTAGAACACCTAGATACCTAAGTTGATAAGATCTAATTATGAGTCATAAAATCATCCCCAGAATGAGGCTTGATCCTTAGGAGTCAGGGTTTAGACTGTCCCGATACCTGTCCATCAGACTCAGATAAAAAATGTTATAAGATGTGATCAAATGATGAAAAGATGAAGTAGATGACAAGGATTCCAGAAAGAGGAGGACAAGATGCCCTGAGTAATGAGATGCCCCAAGTGAGAAGGACATAAAATGGGAACCAGATGCCCCAAGCAATGAGACTCAAAATGAGTTGAAATTTAGTTCAATGATGTAATCATCCTGCCCCCTCGGGAGCAAAATCGAAAGATGACACACCAGAAGTATGATGTAAGGAGAGTGATGAAAGATACAAAAGAAATCCAAGGTTTAGTAGAATATAGAAGAGATTAGAATGATCAGAAGAAATATAAAGAGATTAGAACGATCTGAAGAAATATAAAGAGATCAGAACGATCTTGAAGAAATATGAAGAGATCAAAATGATCTGAAGAAATTTGGAGAGATCAGAATGATCTGAAGAAATATAAAGAGATCCGAACGATCTGAAGAAATATAAAGAGATCTGAATGATTTGAAGAAATATAAAGAGATTAGAATGATTTGAAGAAATATGAAGAGATCAAAATGATCAAAAGAAATTTGGAGGTTGATCCGAAGTGATTTCGAGATCCAAAAGACCAAGTTTGAGTTGAAAAGTGTAATATCCTCCCCTGATTTGAACTTTGACTTGCAGAAATTTAACTTAAGGAATATTGTCAAACACTTTGTATGCAAACTCATAAAGCTGATTTCCTCAATAAATTGCTTTCCAATGAGTAGATTTATGAACAACTATGAAGTGACATTAAAATGCATAATACACATCATAACATTTTCACAAACACTTGGCACACATTCAATAGTATATGAAAAATCTAGAAACTCTTTCAATCTACTAATAAAGGGTGATTTTAAAATGTAGATGTGCACTTACAGCTGCCTTAAAGGCTGCAACAACTATTCAGACTTGTATTCAACAATTATTATGCAAAATATCAAAATTTGACAAAAGAAACCTGGAATTAGTTGCCGTAGTATTTTGCAGATGTAGTCAGCCAGCCCTCCAAACTTCTAATCAGTCGGAAAAACAAGTAAACTTGATACCAACACTATTCACGCCGTACTGTAGCAAAATACTGTTCATGCGGCACTATAGCAATAACTAACTTCAGATTTGCACCTCAAACCCTTGTAAATTTCTTTATGCAAATGCCCCAAATGAAACCCAGTGTGTTTCCTGAAGTGAAAACACCCTTGATCCTCCTGACTGTGTCTTCCAACAGCGAAGAGAATGCTGGCAAAGAGGGATTCTGTCCTCCAAGCCCGATAATCAGATATCCAACAACATAACATTAAATTTTCATCCAAGCATACAAAAAAAAAGCTCTTCCATTTCTTTTATAGTGTTCTCACAAGAGCTCAATCCTTCGTTTTCTCAATGTGGGATAAAACATAACTCCCTTTATGTACCTTATGTCTCCAATGTGTTATAAAAATAAAGGGAACTCTTTGAATTTAAATATTTCCCACAAACTATAGTCTATGCATTAATAAAGTTAAATATTTAAATTTAACTTTATAAAATGGCTTTATCAATGCATAACAAATCTTATCAATGATAAATAAGTCTTCCTGTCGATTTTAAAAAATTACCATCGACATACCACTGTGACTGAATGTCCGGCCATGTCCAAGATGACTTACTATAAATAGTAAGTATGCCCAAAGTTGCCTCAGAACCCCTCAGAAAGACCTGCAACTGAAACTGTCTAGGCCAAATGGCCTCTAAGCCCCTTTAATGTCCTAGTTAGCCTATGAGACTATGGGGAAATAGGCTAACAACAACATCATGCTATGAATGCTGGAAAGGGGACATTACAAAAATATTCCAAGAATTGCAAAGTATTAGAAAGATTTGGATTGCACAAAAAAATTTAAAATGCATTTTGAGCCACTTAAGTGTGTCAGATTTTGAATTCGATCTCGAAAAATGGGTTCAGAGCAACCAAAGTAGCCAAGAGGGTGATTAATCAATCATTTTGTAGTTTGTGGAAGAACATGATACTTTGAAGAGATCAACAATCACTTATCAGAGAAGGTGAAAGTAGATTTGCAATTGAATCGTATGCTTATGGAAGTGAAGTATGCAATATAAGACTATGTTAAATGCAACCCTAGGTTTGGTTATCGAGCCTCAATATTTAATCATCATCGGATATAAAATAAAGCTCGTATGTTATAAAATTCCCACTGATATTGCAATCATGAAAATATGAATATAACATACGTTATTGGTTTGTCGGGATTAAATGTAAGCATTCAAGGCATAAGAAGCTAGAATGACCAGAACATTTGTCCCTTTTAATGTAGCAAGTTAACATAAGCATCAGAGCATAAACGCTAGGATGACCTGAATGTTGCTTGCATAACAGGCACACCAAACACACGGGAGATCCCTCTTACGCTAAGTACTCAATACTCATTCTGTCCACAATGACCCTCGCATTCGTAACCTGAGACAAAAGTGTGCTAGATATACTCGCAGTGACCTGTACGCTCACTTAATAGGGTGAGTATCAATATATACTATAGCATGAATAGTTCACTCCAACAAACAAGGAGAAGAACCAATGTCATTGACGTATCTGTATAAAAGGAGTCGAGGTACACACGGCCATCCAATATGAGATGGAGGTTCTTATAGTGGACACCCCTCTTATAGGAATAGATCAACTTATTATAACTAAACCGCAAACAGAAAGTAAAGAAAAGATCATGCCCCTAGTCATGACTTCTCTAGTCAAAGATGACATCATCGAGTTGCTCGAAGGGATATGATAAAGTAAAACAAGTAAAACAAAGAAAATGCTCAACATATCCAAACAAGTATATCATTTTTGAGTTCAATTTTTTGGGATTGATGTCAAGTGTCAATCTCCAGAATACATTTGAAAGAAATCTCTTTAGTAGGGTGACAACAGTAGGCAGACGCAGTCAGAACAACTGGTGACTGAGGTCAAAGAGGAATCTTCACGATGAAGAACCTAAGAAGGATTGAGCGATAGTAGGCAGACACAGCCAAGATGACTGGTGACTGACGCAAGAGAGATCTGCCATAAAGGAATCTAGAGACATAACCCAAGCAACGGTAGGCAGACATAGCTGAAACAACTAGTGACCATTGCGAAAGAGATTCTATGAGGAGAATCTCAAAAAAGTGACACTTGCGATAGTAGGAAGATGCAGTGAGGACCACTGGTGACTGTCGCGAGGGAGACTGTATGAGGAGAATCTCGAAAAGAGAGTGACACTGGTGACAATAGGTAGATACAGTGAGGACCACTAGTGACTGTTGCGAAGGAGATTCTATGAGGAGAATCTCAAAAAGAGTGACACTAGCGATAGTAGGTAGACGTAGTGAGAACCACTAATGACTATTGCAAAGGAGATTCTATGAGGAGAATCTCAAAAATAGTGACACTAAGGGGGAATACCCGTGAGCTGTGACAAGACTCAATCCTTGGATACATGAGCAGGAAAAGCAGGAAAGCAAAAGCATGAAAGCGATTGTACATAATAGCCAGAAGATGCACTACAAGATGAAGCATTGGGAACAAGAGGCACCTGTTTACCAGGTTTTCACCTTCTTGGTAGGATTCTCCTTTTTTGCTACCATGATGCCTGTTTTCAGGTTTTCATCAATGACACTATTTCTTATTTTTCAATTTTTTTGTATTTTTCTCTTTTTTGAATTTTTTTTGTATTTTTGAGATTTTATATGATTTTTAGATTTTTTCCAAGACATTTAGATATGTACAGAGAGCTTGCTGAGATTAAATCAACTATAAAACCACTTCAGGTGGAGAGTGTTGATGGGCTCTTTAAGCACTTCTCCTTTGGTTGTGGAAAGCTAATAGGTGCCAGATCCATATACTGTAGTAATGATGTACGAACCTAGCCAGTTTGGTTCAAACTTTCCCTTTTGCATTTGTTGTTGTTGATTCTTAGGGTTCTCTCTTAGAACGAGGTCACTCTGCTGGAAGTCACGTGGCCTGATTCTTCGATTGTAGCTTTGTGCCATTCTTTGTTGATATGCTCGTAAATGATCACATGCCACTTGTTGTTTCTCATCTAGTAACACAAGCTCTTGAAGCCGAGCTATCCGGTAGTCATCATCAGTGATAAGGCCTTTCATAGAGATTCTCAAGGTAGGAATCTCAACCTCTATTGGAAGCACAGCATCTGCCCCCTACACTAACGCAAAAGGAGTTGTGCCCGTCAGAGTTCTAATGCTTGTCCTATATGCCCACAGGGCTGGGTTAATCTGGAGATGCCAGTCTCTCCTTGACTTACTGACTGTGCGATGAAGAATTTTGAGGATCGCCTTATTGGATTCCTCAGCTTGGCCATTACCTTGAGGGTAATAAATGGAAGACCAATGTTGTGTGATCTTGAGTTTCTTGCACAGTTCCTTGAGGTCTTTATTCTTGAACTGTCCTCCATTGTCGGTAATGATTGAGGACGGTACACAATATCTACAGATAATGTAGTTTGTGATGAAAAGCACTACAATTTTGCCATCAGCAACTGTGAGAGGGACTACCTCTACCCATTTCCTGAAATAATCTGTAGCCATGATAATGAACTTATGTCCATTGAAAGAGGTTGGGAGAATCTGCCCCACCAAGTCAAAGGCCCATTGTTGAAATGGCCATGTTGTAGTAGATGGAATCAACTCTCTAGCTGGAGCGTGAATGAGATTCCTATGTAGTTGACACTACTTGCAGGACCTAGCATACTTAACAGCTTCTTGCTCCATTTTGGGCTAGTAGTAAACAGCATGAAGGAGTTTGCAAGCTAGTGTCAGGCCATTGGAATGAGATCTGCAAATGCCTTCATGAACGTCAATTAGTACGCATTTGAACTCGTCAAGTTCTAAACACCTAAGGAGTGTTCCATCGAGACCTCTCCTATACAGATCGTTAGCAATAATGACATAATGTGAAGCGTTACAGATTAGGTAATGTTTCTCATTCTGGGTCAAACCTTTTGGAATGGTTTGATTATGAAGGTAGGAATAGATGTGATGGTAGCAAGATGATTCTTGTCCTATAATAGAATAGATCATCTTGGAATCAGGTGTGTCATAAGCTGGGTAGTGTAACGCTTCCACCAAGAACTCATGTCGGAGATCATTTTCTGGCATTTGTAGTAGGGAGGCCATAGTGACCATGGCATCAGCCGCTTTATTATCTGCATGTGGAACTTGTTGGAAGGTGATGTGTGCAAAATACTTCATCAAGTCATCAACCATGCATTTGTAAGGAATTAGTTTCTCATCCTTTGTTTGATACACATCATTTACTTGGTTGATAATGAGCTGAGAGTCATCGAAGATGTCCAACTGATCTACTCTCCATTTAGCTGCAATTTTCATACCATTAATCAAAGCTTCATATTCAGCAATGTTATTTGTACAAGGAAATAGAATCTTGTATGCTTTGGGCAATGAGTATCTCTGTGGTGTAATGAAGAGTAATCCAGCACCCGATCCTTGTTGTGTGAAGGACCCATCGAAGAACATAACCCATGTATGGTGAGTGAGTGTTAGAATTGACTCATCTTGGAAATCAATGTTTATTGGTAAAAGACTCTGTATAGGTGCCTCGGCCAGCTGGTCTGCAATTGCCTACCCCTTTATAGCTTTGTGTTCAACATATTGGATGTCAAACTCACTTAGTATCATGACCCATTTAGCCAATCTTCCTGTGAGAGTTGCCTTATTGAGCAAGTACTTTAATGGATCTATTTTAGCCACAAGCCATGTAGTGTGGGCACACATGTAGTGTCTCAACTTTTGGGAAGCAAAGATAACTGCCAAGCAAGCTTTCTCAATAATGCTGTAGTTTTTCTCATAAGAGACTAATGTTCGGCTCAAGTAATAAATAGCTCTTTCTTTTTTGTCATTATCTTCCTAAGCCAACAGGATTCCCAAGGATGTTTCAGTGGCTAAAATGTATAAAAGCAAAGGCTTCCCATGCATAGGAGGCATCAGGATTGGTGGATTGACAAGATATTGTTTGATCTATGTTAAGCTTTGCTCACAATCCTCGCTCCAATTGAATTTCACACCCTTATGTAAGTTCTTTGTGAAGGGTTGTGATCTATCCCCCAATTGTGAAATAAACCTGCAAATAGATTGAAGCCTTCCCTATAGTCCTCTCATTTGACTGATGTTTCGAGGTGGTGGCATGTCCTTTATTGCTTGTACTTTCTCTAGATCTACTTCAATTCCTTTTGCAAAAAAAATATATCCTAACAATTTCCCTGATGTGACACCAAATGCGCATTTCTTAGGATTGAGCCGAAGACTAAATTTTTTCATACGATCTTGGATGGGACCCAAATCTTACAAATGAGAATTGCATTTAGCGCTTTTGACCAAGGTATCATCAACATAGTCCTCCATGGTTCTATGCATCATGTCATGGAAAATTGTAGTAATAGCCCGCTGATATGTAGCTCTAGCATTCTTTAAACCAAATGGCATCAGATTCCAACAAAAGGTTCCCCATGCACATGTGAAAGCCATTTTCTCTTGATCTTCTAGCGCAATTTTTATCTGATTGTATCCAGAAATACCATCCATAAGTAAGTACATCTCATAGCCAGCCATCATGTCCACGATCATATCAATATTAGGTAGCGAAAAGTCATCTTTAGGACATGCCAAGTTAAGATCACAGAAGTTTGTACAAACTTTGATAGATTTATCGTGCTTGGAAATAGGAACAATATTGGATATCCATTCAGCATAATCAATTGTACGGATGTAACCAGCCTTTAGAAGTTTCTCCAATTCTGTTCTGATGAGCAATGCAACATGAGGATGCATTTTCTGAAGCTTCTGTTCAACTGGTTTGATGCTTGGTGCTATGAACAAGTGATGCATGATAAGATTAGGATCCAATCCTGGCATGTCAGAATATGTCAAGGAAAAATTTATTTTCTTTTCCTTGAAAAAGGAAATGAATTGTTCCTTCTCTTCAAGTGACAGTGACTGCGCCAGATGTATCACATGAGGATGTTCTTCTGTGCCCAAGTTAATTGGCTGCGTCGGCTCTATTAACATTGATGATCTCTCCTGAAAGTGACTAGGAAGGACATCAAATATCTCATCCGTGGGCACCTCAAAGAGGTTTTCACCCTTGGATACATCTTTTATTTTTACTTTTTTGGGATCCGACACTGCCACAATGTGGTTTTCACCATCGAACCTCTTGCCTTTTTTCTTTTTAATTATGTGATTGAGATATTTGATGTCAGCCTTAGTTATCTTGATACTCTACTCATTGGTGGAAGATGTTATAGGTTCGATAGCATTTAGGTAATAGGCGAGAGCATAGTCATTCTAGAATGTGGGGACTTTGTTAGATGCATTGGGGTTCCAATCTATAAGCTCAGGATGTGCGAGTGAGAGAGTAGTGGCTGGTTCAATTGCGTTCACAGTATGGTCATTAAATGCATGGACTAACAATTTGAGACCTACGGCGACCTCATCCACAGGTGTATTCAAATGCCTCAAAATACTAATGTCAGGAATTGATGACTCTAGGACATTAGTTGGATTAGACCCCAGTGACCTAACCCTAGACGTTTCACCCACTTCGATTCAATTTTTATAGACATGCACTTGGTCAATGTCTTTATTAGTAGTCACTTCTGAAAGATTGTCAAACTCATATTCATAAGAATTGGTGCTACATGGTGAGAGACTATAGAACTCCCCAATAGTGATAGGGACATATTCTCCTTCAGCCTTTGGATTCTTACACAAATACTCAATACGGCATGACTGACTAGATTCTCCCTTTTCGAAATGATATTTGAGTTGCTCAGTGTTGTCCTTAGAAGAATCACTAGTATCATCCACAATGCTAACACATGGCACAAAGTCATCTAGCTTAGCAAAGAATTTAGTGAGATCATAAGGAATAGGATGAGGGTAGGAATCCTCATCATCAGATTCTTCTTCGCGAGTACCTGACTCAAATTGTAACTCATTTTCAGATGAACTCTCAGGTATGGGTATGAATTTATTGGATCCCAAATGGAAAGGGACCTTCTTAAACCCTAGGCCAGTTGTGTCATTGTTGCTTTGAGCTGTTGCTTTGATAGGATCTATTAGACCATTGTTATTGCACCCAATAGGGCCGGTTCCCTTGTAACCAAAATGCTTCATAAGCTTAAGACCAGGTCCATATTTCTTAAGATTGATTTCTTGAGCTTTTTCTGTTAGGTCCACTGGAGCTTCTTCTTTGTAAAGCCATGCAACAATGGCTCTGTTTTCACTTTCATCTTCTAAGGGAACTATAGCCTTGACAAAACAGCCATTAAACTTGGTCTGAGGTGTTAGCACGAATGGCTTCTTTGCTTCTGAGGGTCTCCCATAATGTCAAGGGGACTCTGGAAGAGATGTTAATGATAGCAGTGGTTCCATGTGGTACTCTCCCATACCAGTTTCTTTCAGTTTAAATGACTACTCAATTTGTTTCAGCTTATTGTCGTGACAATTAGTAGACTCACGGTTAGTAGGGTTGAAAGAATTAACAGCTTTGAGCATAATGCAGGTTTAGCTAGTAGTCGCAGGAATAGTAACTTCAAAACCATGAAATGGGAATTTAATGCATTGGTGGTATGTGGATGGCACAACGTGCATCTCATGTATCCATGGCCGTCCCAAAAAAATGTTGTAGGCTAAGGGAATGTCAAGCACCTAACAGGTGACATCCCTTTCGACAGGACCGACGCGAATTGGTAAAATCACAAGACCTAGTGACTTTCGTTCCACTTCATCATATGCTTTAATAGTGATCTTTCGTCGAGGATCAACATAGTCCTCAGAATAATCTAATTGTCTAAGGAAAGTAGCAGAGACAATATTTAGGCCAGTGCCATTGTCAATGAGTACTTGATGAACACGTGTCTGGTGGATCATAACCTCAATGTGTAGAGGCTGATTATGTGGGTGATTCAACGAGTTGTCATCCTCCTCGGAGAAGGTCATAAGATGAGGTGAGGTCAGGTGACCTACCATGGATTGAAATTGCTCAAGATCAAGATCTTGAGGAACATTTGCCTTAGTGAAGGCTTTGTCCAAAATTTTCCTATGAGCAGATGAGATTTTAAGCAGCTCAAATATGGAAATGTGAGCATTAGTTCATTTCAACAGATCGAGAACACTATAACTAGTTGCAGTTGAGTTCGTTATGTGTTTTTCACCTTTACTGGATGGACCAGCAAGGGCTTTGTCTTTGTGTTGTTCAAGATTTGAAGTAGAAGGTGCAGGGCCTTTGAGGACCAACTTCGCATGAGAGCGAGTAACAATTTTAGCACAGTGTTGCGAAGACGCATTATCCATCTTATTGGAAGTAGGGCCTCTCAAGACAAATGGTGTCTTGGGTTTGTCGTTATCTTGCTTGCCCTTTATGGTAATAATGTCACAGTATTCAGAATCTACAGGTTCAACCATGTGAATGACATTGTCATCATTGGAATATGTATAGTTGACCTTATTGTAGGGTTCTAGTTTTGAAGTCTCTCCTTTTTCATAAGTTGGGAAAGGCTCTTTGGACGCCTTGTGGTCCAAGTTTTTGTTATGTCCATCTACCACAAGATCACTAGCATCAATCATGTCCTGGACTTTATGACTCAAGTTTATACAGTTGCTGGTTTTGTGTCCCTTGTTTTGGTGATACTCACAAAATGAGGTCTCATTCCACCATGGTGGACGTGGTTGTGGATCATAGGGATGAGAATTATCCATTGGTGAGATAAGTTTGTTTTGTAGCAATGTTTTGTAAACTACATCCAAAGGTTCTCCCAAAGGCGTATACTCTCGCTTGGGTCATGTCGTCCACGAGTTTCTCGATTTGTTCCCAGATGTCTTATTGTCAGGGGGAGGCTTCTCAACATTTTTGGCTGCTTTGAGGCAGTTTGTGAGATTAAATGCCATTTTAACAGGTTTGGGTGTGACATTGTCAACAACCCCATCATGTAAAATTTCTCGGTTCTTGTTGACATGTTTGGTTTTATCCCTGTTGGAAGTGGAACCTTGTTTTGTGTCTCTCTAAAGAGTGAGCTCACCTTTCTTGACCATAAATTCTTCAATACAGATAGCCTATGTAATCATGTCTTCAAAGGGACATGGACCTTGTAGTTGGACTCTATACCCGAAATCAGGTAAGAGGTTATTAGTGAAAATGTCGAGCTTCTCCATTTCTGGGATTTTATGGGAATACTTAGTGTATAGTTGTCTCCACCATTGGAGGAAAGTGAGAAAAGGTTCACCAACCTTCTATTTAAGGTTGCATAGATCTCGAATATTGATAGGGTATTGAATGTTATGAGACTATGTCTGAACAAATGAATTGGAAATTTTGTCAAACATCTTGATGCCAGGAGGTAAATGTGAGAACCACTCTAAAGCCTAACCACCTAGGCTTCTAGGGAATAAATGCATGAGGTACGCTTGATTGTGTATAAACTCCATAGACAAAGCACCAAATTCTTGCAAGTGATCTTGGGGATCAGTAGTACCAAAGTACTTGTCATATCTAGGTAGTTCTACGCCTCATGGGAAAGGCGACATGTTTATACTTTTGTCAAATGGAAATGAACAAAGAGGGTCCAATATGTATGTCTTTTTGGGTTTCTCTTTCTCATGCATCATCTGAGCCAATTGGTCTTGCATAATTTTCAATTGTTTTTGGAGTTTGGAGGTCTCAGTTTCTTCTTCAGTTTTGACAATAGTTTCTACATTGAAATGAGAAGGTAACTTTGCTCCCTCTTGGGCAAGTTTGAGAAAGTATTTTTCTTTCTCTTCGTTGATTAGGATTCCCATGACCTTCTGAAAGTTTTTGTCTCTTTGACATTTTGCTATGTGTTTAGGGAGGATTTCCACCTCTTCCTGTTCCTCATCAGTGTCATATTCTTTCTCTTTCTCTTTGTCATCCCTAGGTGGTTCTTGATATCGACTATGACTACTATGTTCAGGTTTACGATTAGTCATTATAGGAATGTGCTTAGTTTCTGTGTTTTGTGTTTCAAAAGGGTCTCTGGAGAAAGGATCATACATCATGTTTGGGAATGCAGAACCTCTACCTGTCTCAGTATCCTCTTGGTAAAAAGGATTCCTAATTTGTTGCAAATTGGAAAATGTTTGTTGAACTCGAGATGACCTGGCAGGTGAGGAAGATCGTGAAGATGCCTCACTAGCCAAATTAGATATAGATTGCGTAACGAAAGGAAAGTGACCTCTGCTGCAATTACGACCCCTAGCACGACCATGTCTAAGGTTATCAGGATAAAACACGTTGCCGCTTCTGGTTGGGACAGTCATAGACAAGGACAAGAAGCTAGAACTTGGACAATGACTACACTAAGACTGAGTCTCAAAAGGACAAGATAATAGTAAGAATGTTGTTCACTAAGGCACAAATGGTTTGATTTAAAGGCTAGAACAGCCAGAGATTATGACCACTGCGACACAAAGTATGACAAGCATTAAGACAAAGACCAAAAAAATTACTTATGAGATGAGACTAGTCAAGGTATAAGACACAAGTCTTCAGCTAAGGAAAGTGTCGCTGTTTCAAGACTATTTGCAAATAGAGAGCGATAAAAAAATGCAAAAAGGATAGCGTGCAGGTCGCAGATAGTTAAAACAGACCCAAATTGGTAATGTTGATACAAAGTCTCGAGAAAAAAACCTTTATGGGTTGTGCGAATAATTTTTACAGGCGGCACAAAGAAGTTTCTGTCTCACGCGAAGGTCAATGATAGTAGTTTAATTTTATGTAAATAATTTCACAGGGCCACATGAAGACTCATAACAACAATTTAATTTTGCACGAGAAGAAAATGATTTTGCGTGAGGAACATGTGATTTGATGTGAGACCAAAATGATTTCGTGCAAGAAGGCAGACCAGTTTTTCAACAGCAACTAATTTTGACAAATTTTAATCGTTCCAATAACCAGGCAAATAAATAGGCACGTAGAATAGCAAGCAAGTGATTTCAAGCACATCTGAAAACAATGAGCAAGGGCAAAAGCAACCTTGCGCATGAACAATCAAGTGACTTAGTTTGTGCTAATCCCTAGGAGAGCTATTTGTGTATGTTTTCAAAGGTTTTGCAATCATGCATACATCCCTAGAAAATAAAAGTTGGCCTCTCTAAAGTTTTTAGTAATGGTTTGACTCTGCAACTTTTATGACTCACAGGGGTGACCTCCAATCCCAGCACATCGAGGTTTTGACACAGTCTGAGAACTTAATCTTCAAGAGCTGCTAGGGAGATCTGACAACCCACAATCAACCACACCCATGGAGATTTCTTCCATAAGGATATTTATATAGCGGTTGTCACTACCACGTCAAAAATGACTATTACCGCTTGAGGTTCCATCAACACAGTTTTCCTTGTGGAGGGATTGTCTGCTACGATTAACCCTCTCTAAAGGTGACCGACTCACAATAGTGTACCACAAGGGGACTTAGCTTCTAGTTTCAAGGTTTTGACACTTGTTCACTTTTAGCCCAATCAATGAAGACAGATTAATCTGACACGCTAAACTAAGAGTATCTCGTAAAGATCTATGATATCAACTCCTAGTGATCTATCAACCTTTCTAGAGAAAGGATGCCTCAATCAACAAGTTGAAGACTCATTTATCTACGAGATGCTCAAATTATCCTCCCCACCTACAAGGAATCCATCATAGAGAGGAGTTTCACTAGGAACCCACTCTCTCAAGATCTACGAATAGTGTTCATGGGGCCTAATTACTATGTGTGTATGTTAATTCCTGAAAGCAAATCTATCCAAAAGTAGTCAAAGAGCACAAGGTGGTACACTTAATGTTTTAACTAATGTGAGGTGAGTCCAAAGATGTGGAACATTTAACCCCTCACACAAGCCAAAATGAGTCCACAACTCAAAAACTAGTGAGTTCTAGAAAGCACAAAACGGTTGCCTTGTGGAGCCTTTAACGCTTCTGTCCTGTAGACCCCTCCCCTTTAACGTGGTGCTGATCTTGCAACCATAGGGTGGAACGCGAGGCCGACTAATTAGCAAGTCCAATAACCCAAGATAGCTAATTAGATCTATCACTAATAACTAAGCCTGCTAGATGAAACTAATAAAGATCACAACCTAGTATCAAATTATGCATGTGTTGTAAAATGAGAACATGGAAGGAAATACACACAAGATTGACACAAGAGGTGTTCGTTTTAGCTCCAAATGAAGGGTTATCAATCAAAGAGAATTACCTGGTAATCCTTGCAACGCGCTCAGTAGATGTTTTACCTATTTTTAGCAACTTTATCATGCTTTTCCAATTGTCCTGCAAACTGCTGTTATGCTGTTCCAAAAAAATAGAAAACACAAAAAAACTAGAAATTGTGAGTAGTTAGCAGAAACACCAGAAAACACAAAAATCAATGCAAAAATAGCCTTTGTCAGCAGAGTCTCGCGCAAAATTCCTGACAGTTTGTGCGAAGAAGTTTTACGACCTGCGCGAAGAAACAGGTTCCACGCGAAGTTTCGCATGCCCAAGAACTTTCTCGCACGATGCAGAAAGAATCTTCGCGTGAAGATTCTAGATCCTCGCACGAAAATGAATAGTCTCGCGCGAAGATTCTTGAATCTGTATGGAACAATATGGAAAAAGAACAAAAAAAGATTAAAAAAATATAGAAAGAGGCCAAAAAAATTGATTTTCGTGCCCCACGGTGGGTGCCAGAAATGTATGCGTGAATATGCGGCCTTTGCTAACACACACACTTCAACACAGTCTTTGTATGTGGATTCATCCTGGAATGAACATGAGATTGTTCATCCAAGATTTGCCCTGCAAAGTGACCTGTTGCCTTCTATCTAAAGGGATTTTTCCTGTTAATATCCTCAGAATCAAGGTGCAGGCAACTTGACCCTCTAAGAACAAAGGATTTAAGAAATGAAATTAATCTATATGATTATGCAGATTAATCTAGAATGGAGTATGCATTTAATCTAAGAACAAGTAAAAGAAATTATACTAAATGTATGCATATTAAATCTATATGAGAATTAAACTAAAAATGAAAATCTTATGAAAATAAGGAGCTCAAATGAATGCACAATCCAACAAAAATTCAATGCAAATTCTCATTCAACCTTTCTTCAAAATGAAGACATCAGGGTCTCTTAAATAGACTTTCCTGGAATCCATCAACGGTTGAGATCGATTTCAATCAACGATCAGGATTAAACGTGAAGTTCAGTCATAAAGGAAGATTCTCAAATTAAAGGGAGTTAACTGATTTAATTTGAGTAAAATAAGGAGTTAACTATTCAATTTGAGTAGAATAAGGAGTTAATTGATTTAACTTATTTTTGATCAATAGTGAACTGGAAATTTCCTTTTTTGAACTGAAGAGAGATTTTGGTGAGATATTTAATTTAATAAAATGAGATATGCTTTCATAATTACCTTTTATATTTAATTAAATAAATTTTTAATTAATTAGAGACACTTTTCTTATTTAATTAAATAACTTCATTTAATTAATTAGGAATGGCTTCCCATTTAATTAAATAATTTTGTTTAATTAATTAGAAGTAAGTTCTCCATTTAATTAAATAATTTTGTTTAATTAATTAAAATAGGCACATTTATTAAATTAAATAAATTTAATTCCATAGTACATTAGCCTTAAGATATAATTTAATTTAATTAAAGTGTAAATACTTAGTAATTAAATTAAATATTCATTAATAGGTTTAATGTGACTAATATGAGTAAATACTATAGGAATTAAATAATAAGCATGATGAATGCAAATTAGGGTTTTCTACATCTGACAATTAAGTCAAGTAGCAAATAGCCAAATAAGAATTTTCCTAATGGAATAGGACTTTAGGATTGATCAGAAATAGACCAAAATTGGTTGAGATGGCAATGAGCCAATTTTGGGGTATTACATTTTGCCCCTCTTTGAATGAATGTGCAAGCATCACATTTAATTCAAAGATAATTAGAAAGTATGATGCGAACATGAGATTGGTTCCAAAGTTGATTAGACGGAGACCAATTGATAAGCTTTTAAGGACTATCTCTAGAACAGAGCTTAATCCCAAGGAATCCAAGTAGAGCACTTAGATACCTAAGATCGATAGCATTTAAAATACTACCTTCAGAACGAAGCGTAATCTTTAAAGATCTAGACAGAATGTCTAGATACCTAAAATTGATAAGCATTTAGAAGACTATCTCCAGAATGGAGCTTAATCTTCAAGGATCTAAATAGAACACCTAGATACCTAAGATTGAAAGCATTTAGAAGACCATCTCCAAAATGAAGCTTAACCTTCAAGGATCTAGATAGAACACCTAGATACCTAAGATTGAAAGCATTTAGAAGACTATCTCCAAAATGGAGCTTAACCTTCAAGGATCCAGATAGAACACCTAGATACCTAAGATTGATAAAAGATAACAAGGTCCAATCATGAGTCATAGAATCATCCCTAGAACGAGGCTTGATCCTCAGGATTTGGGGTTTAGACTATCCCAATACCTGTCCATCGAACTCTGAGAAGAGTTGTTATAAGGTTGATCAATTGATAAAAAGATAAGATAGATGGCAAAGATGCCAGATAGAAGGGAACAAGATGCCTCGAGTAATGAGATGCCCCAAGTGATGAGGACATGAGATGGGAACGAGATGCCCCAAGTGATGAGGACATGAGATGGGAACGAGATGCCCCAAGCATTAAGTATTCAATGATGTAATAATCCTGCCCCTTCGGGAGCAAAATTGAAAGATGACACACTAGAAATATGATGTAAAGCAGTAGAAGAAATTTGAGATTCAACAGAATCTAGAAGAGATCAGAACGATCGAAAGAAGATTCAGGGTTGATTTGAAATGATTGCGAAGTCGCAAAGACCAAGTTTGACCAAAATTTGATCAGATGTAGACACAGCTGATGGAGTTGACTATTTTCAAAATGAATTTTGAAAATTTGGAGAATGTAAAGTTGAAAGGATTCCAAGAATCACAAAGTATCAGAAAGATTTGGGCTGCACAAGCGTTCAATTGCGTCGGTCCCCAAAATTTTAAAATGTATTTTTGAGGCTCTTAAGTGTGTCAAATTTTGAATTTGATCCCAAAAATGGATCCATAACGGTCCAATTAGCCAGGGCTGTGATTTTTGCACAAATTCGAGCACTTTGAAAAATTTGGGTCAACAGCTATATAAGGGCTCGAGGGGTCATTTTCAATTCATTTGTGCATTTGTCTTCTATTGATTTGAGCTCTGAGAGAGACATGGCAGTCAGCATGAGACATCATCAATTCAAGCGCTCTAGACGTCACAGCTGCCCAACAAACTACGGATCACCAGTGAGTCATCGAGTACCTTCCTTTGTACTTTTGTTTTCATGCATTTTGAGGTCATTTATTGCACATTTTTAGCATATTTTAGGATTGTCAATTTGGTCTTCGTGCGAGACCAATCTCTTCTTGTGCGAAGATCTTCTTTCTTTGTGCGAAGAAATAGGGTGCGCTATTTCTTTGCACGTGGTCGGAGCATCTTCGCGCGGGTTGCATTAGGTTTCGCACGAAGATTTAGATTCTTTGTGCGAGGCAATTCATTTCTTGCGCAAGAATCTCTTTTCTCAAGCGAACATATCTTTTTTCATGCGAGTAGCTCTTTTCGTGTGATGGAAAGATTCTTCACGCGAAGAAATAATGATTTCACGTGAAACTGAAGATCTTCATGCGAGATTTCACAAATCTCGCGCGAAATTCCATGACAATTTAAAAAAAAAATTGATTTTCATACTCAAAAATTGCTTTTTAATTGGTTTTGGTGCATCATTTTGACTTGATACTGATCATTTCGTTTGTGTGTGTGCAGGAGGTCTTTGGTGATGTTTCATTTAGATCACACTATCTGCCATATGGAGAGCTATTGCGGAGTCTTGATGATGCAGATCGGGCACACATTGCCCGATTGGGTTTGTCCTCTCTATGCCAGATTCTAGCCGTGATGGTAAATCATGGCTTACTCATAGCTTTGGTGGAGCATTTCCATTCGAAGACGAACACCTTCCACTTGCTGATGGGTGAGATGACCATCACTCCGTAGGACATCTGGAGGATTCTGAGGATTCCTTTTCACGGTGCCCGGGTCATTTATAATACAGTACCCCGACTAGGGATAGAGTCATTATCTATTGTGTTCGAGAGAGAGTTACTGAGGGGTAGAGCCATCAACTGGGATGAGCTGATGCATACCTATGGACCCACACATAGGCTGGCATCTGTGCTGGGTATATTTCTGAGCTACTTCTTATGTCCTGACAGAGGACAGCATGGGTTGGAGTGCGGTTGGGGTGCCATGCTTCGCAGGATGCTGGAGGCACCAGAGATCTTTGGGTGGGGTCAGTGCATGTTGGGCCACCTTTTCCATAAGATGCACAAGGTCATCTTCCATGAGAAGAAGACCATGGCAGCGGGGGTATATGTATTGCAGATTTGAGTCTGGGAGCATCTTCCCGTATGTCGGCCTATTTTTGAGGATGCCAGAGAGAGGAGGACAAGATGCCCTGAGTAATGAGATGCCCCAAGTGAGAAGGACATAAAATGGGAACCAAATGCCTCAAGCAATGAGACTCAAAATGAGTTGAAATTTTGTGCCCCACAATGGGCGCTAGAAATGTATGCATGAATATGTAGCCTCTGCTAACACACACACTTCAACACGATCCTTATTTGCGGATTCATTCTGGAATGAACATTAGATTATTCATCCGAAAATCAGCCAGCAAGGTGACCTATTGCCTTCTATCTAAAGGTATTTTGCTTGTTAGATATCCTCAGATTTGAGGTGTTAAGCAACTAGACCCTCTAAGAATGAAGGATTTAAGAAATGAAATTAATCTATATGATTATGCAGATTAATCTAGAATAAGAAATGCATTCTAATCTAAGAACAAGTAAAGGAAACTAGATTAATCATATGAATATTAAGCTAAATGAATTTAAACTAAGAATGCAAGATGTTTGTAAAATATGAGAAAATGTGAGCAAATGTGAGTAAGAATTCCAACAGCAATTTGATGCAAATTCCAAATTCATCCTCCCTTTAAAATGAAGAGATGAGGGTCTCTTAAATAGACTTTCCTGGAATCCATCAACGATTGAGATTGATTTCAATCAGTGGTCAAGATTAAAGGTGAAGTTCAGTCATAAAGGAAGATTCCCAAATTAAAGGGAGTTAACTAATTTAATTTGAGTAGAAAAAGGAGTTAACTGATTTAATTTGAGTAGAAAAAGGAGTTAACTGATTTAATTCCTTTTTGATCAATAGTGAACTGAAAATTTCCCTTTTTGAACTGAAGAGAGATTTTGGTAAGATATTTAATTTAATAAAATGAGATATGCTCTCATAATTACCTTTTCTATTTAATTAAATAATCTTTTAATTAATTAGAGACACTTTTCTTATTTAATTAAATAACTTCATTTAATTAATTAGGAATGTCTTCCCATTTAATTAAATAACTTTGTTTAATTAATTAGAAGTAAGTACTCCATTTAATTAAATAATTTTGTTTAATTAATTAAAATAGGCACATTTATTAAATTAAATAAATTTAATTGTATAGTACATTAGCCTTAGGATATAATTTAATTTAATTAAAGTATAAATACTTAGTAATTAAATTAAATATTAATCAATAGGTTTAATGTGACTAATATGAGTAAATACTATAGGAATTAAATAATAAGCATGATGAATGCAGATTAGAGTTTTCTGCATCTGACAATTAAGTCAAGTAGCAAGTAGCAAAATGAGAATTGCCTATTAGAATAGGACTTAGAATAGATCAGAAATAGACCAGAATTTGTATCATGGCAATGAGCCAATTTTGGGGTATTACAATTTGCACTAGGACTATCTGGTTGTGGGTTCTGAGAGATTTTCCTCTATAAAGAAAATGTGGTGGAAGGGCTAACGGTGTTCCCCTCAAGGTTCAAGCCCTCTAGAGACAAGTTCAAGCATTGCAAGAGGATATGCCCAGAGGGATGAATTTTTTCATAAGGGATGAAGAGAAAAATTAAGAAGGAAATTTTTTATAAGAAGGAGAAGAAGGAGGTGAAGTCCTCAATTGAAAAGAGAAAATTCTTTGTAGGTCCATTCTCAAGATGGAAAAAGCCCTAATTTGAGGTTTCCATATTTTTGAGAAATCTAAACCCATATGAGTTGATCAATTGGATCAATGAGATGGAGGAATATTTTGAGTATTAGGATATTGAGGACCTTGATAGGGTTAATTTTGTGAGGGCCAAACTAAAGGGCCATGCAAAAATCTACTGTCAAGAGATAAAGTTAGAGAGGAATAAAAGAGGGAAGGAGAAAATCACAAGTTGGGATCACTAGGTAGACAAACTAAAGAAGTAGTTCATTAGTATTGACTATGAGCATGATTTTTTCAAGAAGATGCAAGGATTAAAGCAAGAAGGTAAATCTAGCCAGAATTATAGAGAGAATTTTTACCAATTCCTTATTAGGATGGGGCATGTAGAAGCTAACAAGGAGGTCACTTGTTATCTTAATGGGCCAATACCTTGCATTTAGGAGGAGCTAAGTCTGGTCACAATGATAAAAATTAAATAGGCACATCATTTTTTCATGTGAGTTGACAAGAAGATTAAAAAAAAATTGACGAAAAGAAAAGAGGGTGAGGTCAAGGAGGAAGGGGTGGTGGTAGGTCTTTTGGAGGCCAAAATGATGACAAGAATAAAAATGAATATGTGGGTACTAGTTGAAAGCAAAGGAACAAGAGTTTCAACTACTCCCATGATAAAAAAAATTAGATACCAAAGAGGAAGAGATAGAGGAAGAGGATGCTTTCATGGTACATGTTCTTACTATGATAAAGAAGGACATCAAGTCTATGAGTGCCCTCAATGCCAAGGAAGGGTAGATAGGAGAGCTAAATGTCTAGCAAGGGTTGATCATGTGGATGATGATGCCAAGTCATCACATTAAGAGGATGCAAAAAGAGGAGAGGTCTTGATTAACAAAAGTGTCATACTAGATGGTGAGAGTGGACCTAGACAAAAGGAGTCTATTTTGTACTAGGTACAAATGTGAGGGAAAACGTTATGATGTGATCATTGATGGTTATAGTACTGATAACTTGGTGTCAAAGGATATGTTCACAAAGTTAAAACTCAAGAATCCACACCCTTATTAGATTGCCTAGGTGCAATATGACCATAAAATCCTGGCTAGTGAATAGTGTTTGGTGAAGTTCAAGATTGCAAGTTACCAAGATGAGGGTACCATGTGATATCATACCAATGGATGTATATCATTTGTTACTGGGAAGGTCATGATAATTGTTGGAAATGCAATGAGTAACTGAGAGGGAATGGGTGAATTAGTTACGACAAAAATATTTCCAAGTTGCTTGGATGTCAATAAAAACTTTCCACTTAGTAAACCAAATCATTGCTTTGCTCAGTTAGAACTAGATATTCATTGTAACTCGGTTAACAAAGCATTCTTAAGATATTAATGTGTATAAACCTTTATTAACTTAGTTGTAGAAACATAAAGCATTAATCAAATAACACGAACACATAAGACACCAAGATTTAATGTGGAAACCCAATTTGAGAAAACCATCGATGCAACTAGTTACAACTATTTACTCTTATGAAGTGAGCCGTATTAGGAGCCAACCTTGTTAAAGGTTACATAACACATGGTTAATTATGAGCCTGGTAGAGGATTTGAATCACCCTATTAGGAGTGGCCTTGTTAGACATCTTCAAACACTTAAATATAGAAATGTCACCTTGTTAGATAATTTACAAAATAATTTTTGAGTTAACTCTATTAAGAGATTTCTTCACTGCTACAATTGTTAGAGAGTAACAATGATTGACCTAATTATTGAAGCAACTAACTTTTCATATTTAGATCATTATTCTTGTTTATCCTCTTGATCCTTACTGATCAAAATATTCTTTGCATCTCCTTGTATGTTCTATCTTTAATTAGATATCCTTCTTATTTCACATCTGTCTCATTCTTCCAATTGCTTAATTCAATCCACAACATGACCTTTCATATATATGAAACTCAATGTCAAGTCATCTTGAATACCCTTTCACAAAAATATTTAACATCTACAAAACTTTCTATGATAACTGACCAAACTCTATTAATACTAACTCTCTTTATTGACTGACCTAACTCAGTTTACACTAATTTCCCTTGATGAGCAACTAAACTCAGTTCCTACTGAATTTTACTTGGTCAATACTGGAGTCTTCTATAGTGCTCAACTGAGCTTGACTAATACTAATTGTGCTTGGTTAGAGCGTGGCATTTGTGTAACATCAATGAAAATATATAATTGAATACTTGTTTTCAACAATCTCCCTCTTTGGCATTGATGGCAACACAACATGTCATTATGTAAAGAAAACTTAGAGCAACAAAATGATTGTGACATTTGTGTAACATCAATGACAATATATAATTGAATAATTATTTTCAACAATCTCCCTCTTTGGCATTGATGGAAAAAAATGTCATTGTGCAAAGAAAACTTAGGGCAACAAAATGATTTATAAGATTTTATAATATATTTAGTTTCATTTAGATTCTTCATCTATGAGAACTCCCTCTTGAGATTCTCCCTCTATAATCTTATCTTTAGATTCTGTCTTATCAAACTCTCCCTCTTGCTATTATACAAATATCTTCCTCTGATTCTTTGACATGACATCAATCTCTTCCTCTTTGAGATCAAATGCCAAAGACTTTATTCAATGAATTTTCAATTTACCTCATGTATTGATTCATATACAATGTGATCTAAAATTCTTGCATCAACTTGATAGTTTTCTAATGAAGCTTTGTTGATGCATCACTAATCTGTACTCTAGTGAGCATCAAATAGGGGAATGAACCCTAGCTTACCTCTTAGATACAAAAATGTATGCTTAGGTAATGACTTGGTGAATATATCTGCAACTTGCTCCTTGGTGTTCACATATTCCAATTTTACCTCTTTGTCTTGAACTAATTCCCTCAGAGAATGATACTTGATTGCAATATGTTTTGTCTTAGGGTGCATCATTTGGTTCTTGGATATATTGATTGCACTTGTCTTATCACAATAGATAACCACTGGTTCCTTAATTTCTTCCTTCGTTCCTAACAACAATTGCTTGATCCAAATTGTGTTGGAACAATTAACTACTACAACAACATATTTTGCCTTTGCTGTAGATTGAGAGATGCAATTTTGCTTCTTGCTTATCCATGATACTAATCTCTTTCCAAGAAATAATTATCCTCCTCTGGTGCTTTTCCTATGATCAATGCTTCCATCCCAATTTGCATCAACAAAGGATTTCATCTGAAAGTTTCTTCTTTTCTTGTCCCATAGACTTGATGTAGTAAGAATCTAAGGGTACCCCTACTGGAGGTAATCTAGATCCCTAAAAATAACCACATTGCTGAAACACAAAAAAAAAAAGCATGATCTGATACCAAATTATAACACTTTATTCATAAATATAATTGTTTACATGCAATATTCCTGACTGTAAGGCCTTCTAGGTTAGGTCCAAATACAACAACAATTATAAAATAGTTTTGCAAGATCCCACAAGATCCAACTCACAATCTTATCCCATCTAGTCTAGATCCACACTTTGGTAGAAAAACCTCAAGGAAATCTCAACTTGTACTCACAAGCCCACCAAGAAAACTCCTAGTTTACCAAGCCTCAGTTACTAGCCCTTTAAAGTTTTCTCCTATACTTCATCCTCTTCTCCTAGCTAGATGACTCTCTAATCTCATACCTTAAGACTCCAAAAAACCCCTTATTTATACTCAACTAAGCCAAAATTTGGCCTATCCCATTAAAAATTAAAATAAACCCTTACATTAAATATTTGCATAAGCCACAAGTTAGCTACAACACAAATTAAATAATCATACATAAATTAAATACCAAAAGTCAGCTCACTAACAACTCGAGCACCACATGAATCAAGACCAAATTAACTGTTAGAGAAAACCATGTTGAGTGTCAGCATTCCATTAGACATAACTGAGTTTCTTCATTGATTGAGCTACTTGGGAAACACTACTACCGAGCTCCCAGTATCTGTCACGTGTCCTAAGCATCACCGAAAAATCTTCACTACCTGAGTCACTTGATTAACACAACAACCAAACCAACTTAGTATCAACCAAGTCACCCTTCATTCCTTGGCCAAGTCCTCCAACTCGAAGGTCAAACCACATCAACATGTAGGATGGCTAGCCAACTTAGGATGCTCCTGTATCAGGAACCCTAGATTCAAAAAGATGTTCTTAATAGTTGGAAGAACATCTTCTAGGATTCAACACATAAATCCCAAATTAGTTCTTCACATACACATCTTCCAATTCCTCAATTTTTACACTATTTCCCTTGATCTTCTTCTACTTCTTCACATCCATCATTAGTGTGCTATAGGTCTTCTTTCCATGTTGATCTCTAACCCTCTCAGAATCCTTCAACTCAACTTAGCTACCAATACTTAGATTCCTCCTACTGAGCTCTTCATTTTGTAAAGGAATCAAGGAATGCTTCTTGCCATCTTTCACAATTGAAAACACATTCTTGACATAATCTTGCACAACCTTGCAATCATACTACCAAGGTCTACCAAACAACACATGACAACTATTCATGTCCACAAATATCACACAATACTTGATCCTTATATTTCCCAATTTGGAAATCAATAAGACATTTCTCCCTTACGTCCAAAGCATGCTCACCTTGCAACCAACCAATCCTATAAGGATAAGGATGTCTCATTCTCTTCAAACCAAGTTTCTAAACCATCTCCTCAACAACAAGGTTGTTAGTACTATCACCATCCAAAATCACATTGCAAACTTTACTACCTGACTTACAATGAGTCCTAAACAAATTGGTCCTCTAACAAGATTCCATTTTCCTCTAACCAATTAGTACTCACCGAGCTAGTAAACGCACTCGTTACTCAAGTTGACTATTATGATCTTCAACCTCATTCATAACAACAATTCTCCTATCACCAACCTTAGGACGCTCATAAAATCTATGCCCTACTTCTCCACATTTGTAGCAAGTACCCTTAAAATAACCTCTACCTATCCTTCTCTTATGATCAATAGGTTTTGGTTCATCTTCTTCACTTGGTTTAGCTTTCACTGAGCTAATTACCTTGAATTTTCCTCATTAACTTATTTTCTACCTTTAGGGTATATTGATAATAATCCTCAACCAAATCTATCTTCAACATACCAACCTTATCTTGGGTATTAAATCTCAAACCATTAATGTATCGAGCTACCTTCTCCTCTAAAAATTCTTTATGCACAAATCAAATAGTCAACTTGTAGAACTCAGTATAATCTTTCATGGCCATATATTTCTATTTCAAATTCTAAAACCTTATGAACAATTCAAGTTCATAATAAGTAGGAATGAACTTAGCTTTCAACTTAGTTACCATCAACTTCCATCTAGTGATCTTCATTTCACCTTCCTCCTCTCTATCTCTTTGCAATCCTTTCCATCAAAGACAAACATGTCCTTTCAACTTAGTTTGTGCCAACCTTACTTTGAGTAGATCCTCAATATCCTCAAGCTAAAAGTAGTCTTCTAATTTACCAATCCAATCAATCAAGTCTTCAGGATTCAAAGTACTTGAGAAATTAGAAACCTCCATCTTATGCTTCAACTTCAGCTGAGATCTAGGCCTAACAAACTGACCAACCCTAGTTCCAATAGGTCTCTCTACATTATTAGTTATATCCTCACCACTCTATCTAGCAACATAAAATTCTTCAAGAGCTTCCTCATAACCATCTTTAGTACCCTCATGTCAAGGTACACCACCTATAGCACTCACAATCTCAACAATCATGTCACTCTTCATCAATGCTATCTAAGATTTGAATTCTACTTTAATCTTCTCTAAGATCCTTTCTTCTACAACATCACTAAGATCATCAATTACCCTAGGGTCCAATATTCTTGGAGGCATCTTCCAAGATTCTTTGCAAACCCAAAGCAATAAATCTAGGAGACCAATCAACTCCACAAGATCAACCTTCTCTTCTAGCCTTCATCCAAGTCTTGGTGCAAACTACCTTAGGTTCAATGCTTGGCCTATACACTTGGGAACAATTTTGCTTTAATACCACCTAATGCAGTGAGCATATGAGGGTACTATTAAAAGTAATAGTCCACCAAGATAATTGGGGTGGGGGGTGTTGTGGGTGAATTAGTTATCCAATTAAAATGTTTATCAACCTTAATTAATATTAACCATTCAATGAAAGTAAACAAAAACCATAACAAGATGCACATACACAATTACACCAAATTTGTTAACTAGGGAAACCCTTGATCAGAGGGAAAACCCTAGTGGGAATGATTCCCATAAAGATATGCTGATATATATATTCCTTGTTAGAGGATGAACCCTATTAGGAATCTATAAACACATTCAGTACATAATAGTCCCTACTAGGAGACTTTGAATCCTTGTTAGGAGATTCCAACCCTATTAGGAGTTGTGCCAACCCTATTAGGAATTGTAGAAGATTGAAGGATCCACAGTCCAAACAGCTTCTGGGGCAAGACCACTAAACTCACCATCCAACTGATCTCTCAACTATTCCTTGTAGAATAATTGTTTCTATGCTTTAATCTCTTTCCTCTATCTTGTCAACTAGACCAATTATTGTTAGACCTTGTAGACTAGGTAATGAACCTCATATCCAAATATCAAACCTTAGATCTTTGAATAAAACCTTGATAATGAAGTTCTCTCCAACTTTACTCTACTCTACTTATCCTCGCATATCAACTTGTTTCTCTTCTATTATGCTCTTCATTCTTCATGCAATCATTCATACATAACAAAGGAAAATGTCCTTCCTTTATACTGAATCCACAAAACAATTCCCTAAGTTAGCTATTACACCTTCTCAATTAATTATTATAGGACCTCATTAAGAACATGTTACACTTAGTGACAACATTAATTAGTCACCTTGTAACTTGAATAACTTTCCATGCATGTAATATTATCACGAGAGAGATTAGCCATGTCATCATCAACATATCTTCTACATGCCTTTAACCTTGATTCTTAGAATAACAACTCTGCTAAGATATATAACAAGTTTACCAAAACATGCTTTTGTAAACTCTATCTCAAAACAACCTTCACTAAATCTTGCATAAATTCTTCTAGACTTAATGTCTTATGCACTCGAGGTTAGCTACATATACTAGACACTTAGTAGTATCTCCCTTTAACCTTGCTAGTGAAAGTACTGAATGATCTATCTGTACCAACTTGATCTTTACCACTATTCTTTTGTCAGATACCATAGGAAACTGCTATGTTGATATCAATGACAAACATAGTCATGAATATAACATATCATCATGATAATGATCTAATCATGTTTCTACAATACTCCCCTATAGAAGTATCATCAACATTCATGCTTCCAATAGGTACCCCTAATAGAGGTAATCTGGATCCCTATAGATAATCACACAACAAAAACACAATAAAAAAGCAAGATTTGATACCAAATCATAACACTATATTCATAAATATAATTACTTACATGCAATATGCCCAACTGTAAGGCCTTCTGGCTTAGGGCCAAATACAACAACAATTACAAAATAGTTCTACAAGATCCCACAAGGTCCAACTCACAATCCTAATCCTAGCTTGTCCAAATCCACACTCTAGTAAAAAAACCTCAAGGAAATCTCAACTTATGCTCACAAGCCCTTCAAAGTTTTCTCCCATAATTCATCCTCTTCTCCAAGCTGGATGACTCTCTAGTCTCATGCTGTAAGACTCCAAAAAACCCCTTATTATACCCAACTAAGCCAAAAGTTGGCCTAGCCCATTACAAATTAAAATATTATATTGAATATTTGTATAAGCCACAAGTTGACTGCAACACAAATTAAATAACCATACATAAATTAAATGTGAAAGGTTGGCTCACTCACAACTCAGACATGACAAGAACTAAGAGAAACTTGAGTGTTAGAGAAAAAAATGCCAAGTGTTAGCATTCCACTAGACATGACTAAGTTCCTTCACTGATCAAGCTACTCAGGCAACACTACCTCCAAGCTCCCAGTGCAAATTGAGCTCCCAGTATATGCCAAGTACCCTAAGCATCACTAAAATCTTCATTAACCTAGTCACTCAGTTAACACAACAAACAAACCAACTCAGTATCGACCGAGTCACCCTTCATCTTTGACTGAGTCTGCTAATTCCAAGGTCAAACCACACAAACATGCAGAATTGATAGCCAACCAAGGATGCTTCTGCATCAAAACCATAGTCTTTAGTGCATTTTAGATATCTTAGAATTATTTTGATTGCCATCATATGATTTTCTCTAGGATTCATAGAAAACATTGCAACTATACCAATTGCTAATGCAATATCAGGCCTTGTGTGTACCACATACTAAAGTTTCCCAACATGGATCTATAAGTAGTTTGATTTACCTCCTTTGAATCATCATTCTTAGATAGTTTATATCTAGTAGACATAGGTGTTCCAACTGGTTTGGAATCTTCCATTCCAAAGGTCTTCAATATTTCCTTGATGTACTTTGATTGGGTAATGTAAATGCCATCCTTCATTTGATGAACTTGTAAACCAAAAAAGAATTTTATCTCTCCAAAGATTGACATCTCAAATTCTTTCCTCATTTCTTCAGAAAATGATTTACATAAGTCATCATGACCTGTAACTAGAATATCATCCACAAATATTTCTGCCAGTCATATCTTGTTTTGTGGCTCTTCTTTAATATACAGACTACTATTATCATTTGTTCTTTGAAAACTAATCCTTATTAGATATCCATGTAGCCTTTTATACCATGCTCTAGGAGCTTATTTCAGACCATATAAAGCTTTGTGCAGTTTGTAGACCATGTCTCTTTTATTTGGATAAATGAAACCTTCAAGCTGATCAATGCGAACTTCTTTCTCCTTAGTTCCATTCAAGAAAGATGATTTTACATCCATTTGATACACTTTGAATCCTTTTTGTAGCATAAAAAAGATCTATTTTGACTCCTTCAAGTCTTGCAATAGGAGAAAATGTTTCTCCATAGTCAATACCTTCTTCTTGAGCATATCCTTTACACACTAACCTTGCCTTGTTCCTTCACACTTCACCTTTTTCATTCAATTTGTTTCTAAAAACCCATCGTGTACCAATTATATTTTTGTCCTTGGATCTAGAAATAAGAGCCCAGGTATTGTTCCTTTCAATTTACTCAATTTATTCATTCATTGTCTCTATCCAACTTTCATTATTCAAAGCATATTTTATAGTTGTAGGCTCAAATTCCCTAAGAAAACATGTACCTTTTAGATTTTCCTTATCAGTATGCCTCATGTTTGATCTCCAATTATTTTTTTAGGTGCATGATGCCTTCTAACATATTTAGCAAATATAAGTTCCTTCTAGATTATGGACCTATTTCACCATGTTCAATGACTTTGCGAGGTTCCACTGTCTAAGACTTAGTTCCCTCTATTCATGACTTGGTTTCCTCTATCCATGACTTAGTTTGAACTATCTCTAGCTCGAGTTCCACTGACTACAACTCGACTTACATTGTAGACTTGGGTGACTGGGATGGTACAATCTATTGTTGCCTTATCACATTTTCTTGTAACTTAGGTAAAGTTTTAGGCTCATAGTAAACAAAGTTTATGTAGTCCTTAGGTTCCTTGATACTTCATTCTTCACTCATTTATGCAAAATCATAAATTTTTGCATTTACACTTTCTATAGCCTTGTGAGTAGCAAGATTCAAACATTTATATGCTTTGCTCTTGTTGGAGTAGCCTAGGAATATGCCTTCATCACTTCTTGCATCAAAATTTCCCTTCCTTGCCTCTTTCATGATATAACATTTTCTTCCAAATACTTTGAAATAACATACATTGAGTTTATAGCCATACATTAATTCATAAGGTGTTTGATTTGTACCTTTCTTCAGCTAAAATTGGTTTAGGGTATGAACTAATTGCTTCTTTCCAATATTTGGTTGCAACATTTTGCTCTATCATTAGTGTTCTTGCACAATCCATGATGGATCTATTCTTTCTTTCTGCTATGCCATTCTATTGAGGTGTACTGGGTGCATATAATTGCCTTTTGATCCCTCTTTTATTGTAGAACTTATTAAATTCATTATAGATGAATTCACCTCCTCTATCTAATCTCAACCATTTTAGATTCTTCCCTATTTCTTTTTCAACTCTAGCTAGATACTGCTTGAATTTTTGAAAATCTTTAGATTTTTTTGTTAGGAACATCATTGTCATCATCTTAGAATAATAATCAATGAAAAAAATGAAACATTTGTCTCCACTATAGCTCTCTATACCTATTGGTCCACAAAGATTTCTATGAACTAGTTCCAAGACTCCTTATGTATAGTACTTTTTACTTTTGAAACTATTTTCTCCATTTTTCCAATCTAATATTGTTTGCACATGACCATATTAGGTTTCTTTAGATTTGGAATACCTCTTACTCTTTTGTTCTTTCTTATGGTAACCAGGTCATCAAAGTTTACATGCCACATCCTTTTATGCCATAACCAACTTTCCTCTACTTGTGCCAAAAAACATGAACTTTTAGTAAGATCTAGATAGAATAGATTACCTTTAGTCTAATTTCTAGTCCCAACTAGGTTTTCTTTAGATCATGAATCCTACCTTGTATCCAATTTTGTTCAACTATGCTACACTTAGAAGATTGTGCCTTAGTCCTTCAACCCAGTAGGCATTGCCACATTTGATTCCTTCAATTAATGCAATGCATCCTTTTCCTTTCACATAACATGGTTCACTATTCCCAAATCTAACACTTCCACCATCATAGTGCTTCAAGCGTTCAAACTTAGTTTTATCACTAGTCATGTGATGAGAATAACCACTATCTATTATCCATGTGTCATTCTTGCTAACATGAGCAATAAGTACCATCTTTTCATTTTCCTCACCATCTGATTCATCCTTAACAATTTTTTTACCATTTCATCTTCATCATCTTTGTTAGAATCTTTAGCAATGTAACTGTTAGAGCAATTATTTGTTTGCACTTATTAATTAAATCACTTTGATTTAATTAATTAAGTTTCCTATTACTCTATTTTGCTTAAGCTATCTTGTAGGTGCATTATTAATTAATTATTAATTAATAATGTGCAACCTAGCTTTTTAGTTTAGGGTTTCTATCTCACCTTTATAAGGTTGAGACTTGTACTTGTTTCATTATCTCTTATGCATTTTTCATTTGAGAGAAACTTTTCTTCTATCTCCATTTTTTAGCAAACCCTTGCCTCTTCTCATCTTTTTCTTCTGTGACAGGTTTTTGCATGCAGGGATTCAAAGGCTTTGTGGATTTGATTGGCTTATTTGCTCAAATCCTACATGGTATCAGAGCCAGATCTGCTGTAGCTTGTTCAGTGTTTCAAGAAAAAGGGAGAACAAGGGTTTGGCGGATTAGATCTGGTGTTTTTTCGGGCTTTTTCTGAGAAAATAGGAGGGTCACTGATTTTTAGAGCAGTTTGAGGCCAAACAGACCTCATGGATGGATTCAGAAGACGTCAAAACCCCCATTTTGATATAAAATTTGTTCGATTTGAACAACATTGATCTGGGAGGCAAATTTTTTTGCCATACAGGGTCGTACGGCCTTTGCACGCAATCTGAGATGCAAAAAATTGCAAAAAAAATTAAAAAGTGGCACTTTTTTCCGCAGCAGTTAAAAAAAACCGCCTGTGGTCACCGGGACTGCTAGCAGTTAGCGGTAACCGCCTGCGGTAAACCGTCGGCGATCCGCTGACCGCAGCAGCTCCCGGCGACCGCTGCCGCTCTGTAGCCTCCGCCGTCGGTGGCACCGCCCACCCACCACCGTGGCCACCAGTGGCTCCACCGCCTTCCTCAGCTTTGCCTCCACCCAGTGGCAACATTTTTTTTTTAATGAAGTTTTTTTGTTTTTTAATTATTTTTTTATTAAAAAAAAAAATTTTCATGCATTTTCAGAGGCCCTGTTGTTTTTTCTTCGTAACTTGAGCATACGGACGTATTTTTTTAATCCAAAAAATGTGCTGGAAAGCTGGTTCCGAGACGGAGATGTTGGTATAGGTGTTTTTGAGTTTTGATGCAGTTTGGTTGCCTTTTTTGGTAGTCAAAGCTAGATGTTCTGTTTTGCACTTCGGGAGGCGTATCTTGAGCATCCGATCTCCGATTTTGGACTTCTTTATATTGATGGAAAGCTATTTCTATGCTCTTTCCAGTGATGGTAGTTGTTTTTTTATATTTTTTTCTAGGCACATCCTATTTAGTCTTTTGTGTTTTAGCATTCTGGTGGATATCCTGTTTGTTTCAGGTCCGGGGATCGATTTTGTTGCTTCAGTTGCTTCGTTTTGGGCTCTACCTTCTGTTGTTTCAGCCTTATGTCTTTTCTGATCATTGTTGATATTCATTGTAAGCATTTTTATGCAACGCACTGAGATAAAGTGCCACTCTTTCATTTCGGGATCCTTTTCATCATTGTGATTCATTGTACTCGCACTATTTTATAAAGTGCCATGGGGGGGATAGTTTTTTGCCGCTTATAGGCCCTCTCTCTCTTTTGCCTCATGCAGTGTCGATGACACATGCCTTTATTGGTGTCTGTACCTCACTCTCGATGTGTCTGGTTCCTGTGTTGTAGGAGATTTTTTTGGCCCACCTTTTCAGCTTCCTGTCACCTCACCTACCTTAAGGGGAGGTTATATTGTTGTTCTATGCTTCTTTGGTTGATGGTTCGTTGGTGTGACCTATGTATTTAGTACCTGATCCTACATACTAGGCGATTGCAATGGCTGGCTACCTATGCATTTCGGTAAGATGGATTATCTACCATATAGACACACTCAGTTCGTGCCTTCTATTTCCATGGAGGTTCTACAGATCAACATTTTGACAGAGTTTTGCGATTCTTCATGCTTCAGTGATTCTCTTCTGATCTCTTTGTTCCTTCTTCTGGAACATTCTTTGCTATCTCTTTTTGGAGTAGGGTTTTTCCCATGTGGTTTTCTCTATTTCTCCTCTTTATAGAGATTACGTTGTGATTGGGTACCTGATCAGGCCTTGTTGCCGGGACCCAATTTTCCTGCTTTCATAGCTGTGCTAGGTTAGCTTACCTCCTGAGCTTCGCTTAAGGGGGGGTGTTAGAGTAATTATTTGTTTGCACTTATTAATTAAATCACTTTGATTTAATTAATTAAGTTGCCTATTACTCTATTTTGCTTAAGCTATCTTGTAGGTGCATTATTAATTAATTATTAATTAATAATGTGCAACCTAGCTTTTTAGTTTAGGGTTTCTATCTCACCTTTATAAGGTTGAGACTTGTACTTATTTAATTATCTCTTATGCATTTTTCATTTGAGAGCAACTTTTCTTCTATCTCCATTTTTTAGCAAACCCTTGCCTCTTCTCGTCTTTTTCTTCTGTGACAGGTTTTTGCATGCAGGGATTCGAAGGCTTTGTGGATTTGATTGGCTTATTTGCTCAAATCCTACAGTAACAATACTTCTTACCTTTGTCTTTGTAGTTCTTGAAATCTTTCTTGCCTTTGGACTTATTGTACTTTTTGTCATTTTTTTTTCTATTTATTTGGAAAACTTGTAGCAATGTGACCAACCTCTTCACAAGAGAAACAAATCAATGGTATTTTACCTTTATATTCACCTTTGCCTTTTGGTAACCTTCTTGCAAGCAGGACTTCAATAGCTTCAAAGTCATCTTCAAAATCATCATCTCCTTTACTGTCAAGCTATTTTCCTTTTGAGTTTCCTCCCTTTCTACCAAGAGTTAGTTTGACTTTGAATTCATATTCTATATTGTTAGTATTAGGAAGATAGTTATCAAAGTTATCCAACTCAAAAGTAGTCAATCTTCCCACTAGTGCATCCAAAGTTATATCATTTTTAGGTTGACATCTCATCTCTTGAATAATTGAAACTCTAATTGCATATATAGGAAGAAGAGTTCTTAATACCTTTCTAACTATAGTTGTATCATCTATTTTTCCTCTTGCAACTTTGATTGCACTTACATTTTCTTTGATTCTTTCACTGTATTTTGCAATGTTTTCATCTTCTTTTATCTTCATCTAATCAAACTAGTCTCTTAGGATTTCTCCTTTGGCCTTTTTAACATTATCATCTCCTCCATAGATATTTTCTAGTTTGTTCCACATGTCATAGGAAGTAGGGAAATCTTTGACTTTATCAAATTCAGAATAGTTGAGAGGGTAAGCAATATCAATCATCGTTGTATTGTGACTCTTCATGTCCACCATGTGATCTATAGTTAAAGGCTTAGGTGGCACAAAATACTAGTTCAATAAGAAGTGCATACCTATATCTCCAATAGTTCCTAGGTGTAGCTTCATCAATTCCTACCATGCTAAAAAGTTATCTCTGTTAAGCTTAGGGATCTTTCTTTTGTAAGACATCTTGATCTTTAGCTTAGGTCTTTGAAACATTTCCTGCAAGCACTAATAGATCTGATAACAATTGTTGAAAATAAATGAGTAACTAAGAGGGGAGGGGTGAATTAGTTACTACAAAAATAAATCCAAGTCCCTTAGATGTCAATACATACTTTCCACTTAGTAAACCAAATCCTTGCTCTAGTCATTTAGAACTAGATATTCATTGCAACTCAGTTAACAAAGTAGTCTTAAGATATTAATTGTATTAATCTTTAGTAACTTAGTTCTAGAAACATAAAGCATTAAGAAAATAACATGAACAAATTATACACCAAGATTTAACATGGAAACCCAATTTGGGAAAACCACCAATGCACCTAGTTACAACTTTTCACTATTTTGAAGTGAGCCATGTTAGGAGCCAACCCTATTAAAGGTTATAGAACACACGGTTAAGTGTGACCTTATCAGAGGATTTGAATCAACTTGTTAGAAGTGGCCTTGTTAGAGGTCTTTAGACACTTAAATATATAAATTCCATCTTGTTAGAGGATTTACAAAATGACTATTAAGCCAACTCTATTAAGAGATTTTTTCATTGCTATAATTGTTAGAGAGTAACAATGATTGACTTGATTATTGAAGCAACTAATTTTGTAGATTTAGATTTCTGTTCTAGTTTATCCTCTTGATCCTTCATTATCATACTATTCTTTTCATGTCCTTGAATGTTCAATCTTTAATCAGATATCCTTCTTATTTTGCATCTTTCTCATTCTTCCAATTGCTTAATTCAATCCACAACTTCACCTTTCATATATATGCAACTCAATGTCAAGTCATCTTGAATACCCTTCCATACAAAAATTTAACATATACTTGGTTGGCTTGTATTAACCAATTAATAAACAAAAGTAATCTTCTGAGAGTGAGCTAACGGTGGACTAATCACTTAGTTAATACATAACTTTCTTTGATAACTGACCAAACTCAGTTCATACTAACTCTCTTCATTGATTGACCTAACTTGGTTTACACTAACTTCCTTTGATGACCAACTAAACTTGGTTCCTATTGAATTATGCTTAGTTGATATTGGAGTCTTCTATAGCACCTAACTGAGCTTGGATAACACTAGCTGTGCTTGGTTAGAGTATGACATTTGAGTAACATCAATGAAAATATATAATTGAATAATTGTTTTCAACAACAATACAAACAACTTGCAATACATGATGGTTGCACAACCACATATTCTCAAACTAAAGATGGAGTTTATTACAAGCTCAAGCCCTTAATAAAGGAATATGAAAAGTAGTGATGGAAAGGTATGCAATAGTTCTAGGACATGTTTTTTTGATGAAATATTTTTTTGGATGGCATGAAACATCAAAATGTGTGTTCTACTTTAATTCCTAGAGTGGATAAGGAAGGTGTTAGAGAAGTTCTAGTAGTAGTCTCACATCTATTAAGAGAGTATGGGGATATCATATATAATCATGTCCTAGAAGGATTGATGCATTTGGATCCTAGAACACACTTTCCTAACATGGCTACTCATATGATGACTCCTACTAGGACAGAGGAGTTGAATAGAGAAGTTCAAGAGTTGTTGAGAAAAGGTCTGATTTGAGAGAGCCTAAGTCCATGTGTAGTACCTATAGTACTAACACCAAAGAAGGAGGGAGAGTGGAGGATGTGTATAGGCTCTAGGGCTTAAACAAGATAGCTATCAAGTACCAATTTCTCCTGTCAATGATGGATGATCTTACAAAATGCTTGAGGGGACCTTAGTACTTCATAAATATATACCTAAAGATTGGCTATTGTTAGAGTAAAGCGTTAATTTAATTTCATTTAATAAATTACCTTTACTACCTTCTTAAGATTTCTGTTTATGCACTTTTGCATTCACATTTAATAATTAATTAGTAATTATTAAATGGCTTTACCTTTTAGGTTTTGATCTCCTTTTATAAGGATTGATATTTTGTAATTATCTCTATCTTTTTCATTTCTAAAAATACAATTTGCATATTTTTAAAGCAAAACCCTTGCCTCTTCTTGTCTTTTTCTTCTCTATAGTAGGTTATTACATGTAGGTATTCTTTAGGCTTTGTGGATTTGTGATGCAGGAGCATCTTGGTTTGCACTGTTATCTTGCATGTTTTCTCTCTTTCTTAGTTTTAACTGAGGTGCAATGTCTTGCATTTCCAAGTTCACAATTGTTGCTAAGCATGTAGTGGATGCTAAGTTTCTAGGTTGATTCACAATTGTTGCCAAATGTGTAGTGGATGCTGAGCTTATTGGTTGATGTCAAGTTTGTAGTTGCTACCCAATGCATAAAGGTTGTCAAGTTCCTTTGGTTTCCAAGTTTGTGTGGTTGTCAAGTTCATGTGAATGCCAAGTTTGTTTGGATGCCAAGTGCCACTATTGATTTTGGGTCCTTCTTTGAGCAAGTTGTTCATGTCTAGTTCTAGTTTGGCCAACCTTGCTAGTTAATTTGTATTTTGAATCTACTGTGAGTTGACTTGTGGCTTATTCTAGCATTTAATATGATAGTTTATTTAGTTGGTATTTGTAGCAAGTGGACTTGTGACTGCGCATGTGTTTAAGGAGATCTTTTGGTAGAGTCTTGGGGCATCGTTATGGGAAGAAGAAGCATAGCAACAAACTGAGATATAAATTTTGATTATTGTAGTTTGGATCTAATTATATATGGCTATAACCTAGAAGGCCTTATATTTGGGCATGTATTTGATTATTTAATGAATATATGAAAGGCATTCTACTCCTCTATCTCTCAAGTTGTTTGTTTGTATTTGTGTTGTGTTTTGTAGTGCCTGCCCCTAAGTTACATTTCTCCTATCATTGTTGAACTCTTTTAGGCTAGTTTTATGTTTGATGATTAGGACTATTATTTTAGAGATTATCAGATATTGTTATACATTCAGATTATTATATGATGAGATTACTTGGTACTCTATATTTCATGTATGTATGATGATTATTCAGTGTTTTTAGTTATTGAGGATGATTAGTTAGATGGTTTATTATCACATGTGTTTTCTTATGGATACTTACCCCATACTGCATGTGTATGGTGCACGTGTTTGTTTTCTTTATGAATGACATTTCTGATGTGGTTAAGGAAGGGAGTTGTAGTCACCTGCTAGTCGAGATCTACACGATGCACCACTTCCTGCCATTGTCGGTTTAGCTTAGAATATTGTGTTTGTACATGCATGGATTTTATGTAGTTTGTAAGTACTAGGTATTAACTTCCCTGAATTGCCAGGATGAGCGTACCCTATAGCATTATCTCAATGGTAAGAGAGGGGAGATAAATCTTAAGTCCAAATTCTAAACCCTTTAGCCATTTGTCCTAATTGATAATTAGGACAAGTATCTGAGTCTAGTACCCTCTGAATACATTGAATGACATTAATTTGTGATAATAACCCTTCAATTTGATTTTGTATGTGTTTTGCTATGATGGGTTTTCGTATGTTGTCTTTATGAGTCTTTGGTGTATTTTCTATTAATTAATGATTTAATTAAATAAAAAGAATTAAATTTGGAGATAAAAGTTTAAGGATAAATTTAGAATGTGATAATATTTATCTAATTTAATAATAATATATTTAGAGTTCATTTTTAAATAAATGTTAAATAATAATATTATTTAAGTTAACAAATATTTTATCAATTAAGTTACTAAAATAAATTAAAAGTGAAAAAAGATATCAAGTTATTAAAAGATTCTAGATCACATGATCTATGCATGAGTTTAAAATATGGCAAATTAATTAAAAAGATAAAATAAGTGAAAATAATAATGTTATTTTTAATATTAATTAATTAATCAACAATAATTTTTAATTAATAAATTTATTATTAATTATGTAATAAATTAATGTTATTTATTTAAAAATGATTTTTAATTCATAGTTTAAAATATAAATATAATTTTTTTTAATTAATTAAAATTTTAGTGAATATCGTTTATCAAAGAATTTTGTAAATAATTTTTAACTATTAATTAATTTATAATTATTAAATAACTAATAGTTATTAATGTAAATATTTGAATAAGTTTGAATTAATAATAAATATCAATTAATAATGGTTAATTATATTTATTATTTAAAAAAAAAATTCAAATACTAATGGGATTGGGTTTATTTTTATTTAATAATCAATTATTGTTATTATTTTAATAATTTAATAAATGATTATTATTACTTTTAAGTTGTGATGTGATTAATTATAAGAATCGGGTTAATTTGTTGAGGTAAACTATGAAACTTAGTTATTTGAAAACATACATTAAACTGCAAACTGAAACCTCTACTTTTAACTCAATAATATACCTTCAAATCAAACCTACTATGAAACTATGATGTTTTCTATGTACTGGTTGTGTTTGGGGTTTGGGTTGTCCTAGAGTGTTGACCAGTTTAGGATGTTTGCCAAAGGCTTGGGGGTTATGCGATTGTGATATTATGATGATTTGTTCTTGATCTTTCTAAAATCAACCATGGTGATGTATTGATATGCTCTATGATGGATGTATATACTGGTTGTTATTGCTTTCTAGTTTCTTTGTGTGAAGCTGAGGTGTATGTTTATAAGATACCTGACTTGACCATTTTGGAGTCTTCGATCAGTATTGTGATTTATTTTGGGATTTTTTTGGTTTCTCGTTGAGAACTATTGGATATTGCGACTTATCATTGATGCCTTCAGTTGCTGATAGACAATTGTTGTGATCATTATGGTTATGATTTGATGCTTTCTAGTTTCTCGTGGAGAACTAATGTGATTATTGTAGCTTATCTTTTGATGCTTTCCAATTGCTTGTATAGGACTGAGGTGATTTGTGATTTGTGATTTCATGAGCCTAGGGTAGGTTAATTATGTGTAGTGTCGGGAAGTGGCTTGCAATGAGGGATGGGAGGCCCGAAGTGGCTCTGGGGATGACTCCTTGTAAGTTGTTTTTTAATAAGTGATAGCATTACACTAAATACTGACTGAAATGAACCTAATAAGATTAATTGTATGTTCTCACCCATGCCTCAAGTGCTAGTACAGACTAGGATGGGAGTTGAGAGAACGCTTGGTTACGACCTTGCATTCCATAGTATGCCTCGTCAGTACGAGAGGATACTAGTGGCCGCAAGATTACTGGGGACTCGAGATTCCTGAGGGATTGCTTGGGTAACTTCCAACGTGATTCATGCGATGAAACTTTCCTGCTTGCATAATAGGTTTCCTACATGTCTTTGTGTGCCTCTAGGTCTAGATGTCGATCTATGTGTTGGAACCTTTGAGTTAGTATACTTCTAGGAATCCTGGACTTAGAGTGTATCTATGTCATGTGATTTGATACCTTATTTGGGACTTGAGACTATTTCCTTAGCGTGGTGGTAGTGGACCATTTAGGTTCCACAGGGCTGGGTGGTAGTGCTTTTTACTCTTACCATTGAGATTCGTTCATGGTCACCATGGCTGGAGCTTTCTTAGTTGGCATTTACCTCCATTCTATTCATGGATTATTATGATGGATGGTTGTATTTTTATGATGGATGTTATATCTTTTTGATGTATGGATGTATCATGTATGGTGGATGATTTCATTTATTTTACTTTATGTATCATGGATCCAAAGAGGATGATGTATTTCTATCTTTACATATGTATATTGTTTTAAACCTTTCATAACTCGTGACATGTA
Source organism: Cupressus sempervirens (assembly GCA_028749045.1). Classification (NCBI taxonomy): domain Eukaryota; kingdom Viridiplantae; phylum Streptophyta; class Pinopsida; order Cupressales; family Cupressaceae; genus Cupressus; species Cupressus sempervirens. Next base: position 662,055,656 of record CM053791.1, read on the forward strand.
CAATGGATGAATGAACATTCCAAATTAATTTGCCAAGAGGCATTCAGAACAAATGTATATTAAATGGAATTTGGACTTTCTAATTATTCTTTCATGTGGAAATGGTAGTTGATAGATTTAGAATTAATTAAATTTAAATGTGACTCAACGTCTTAGGATCCTTAAGGAATGTAACCTGTTATGTATTTTTGTTGATGATTACATGTTATTGCTTCCACTACTATGTGTTTGATGTGAATGGTTTATCTTCCATGTTTAAAAGAAAAAAAAATGTTTAGCAAACTTGGTAAAACTTTAGGTTAATTATTTTGGATCCCTTGGCGGGGTGTTACATGTTTTCTGCTGTGTTTACTCTACGTAGATAGTTTGAATAGTTGGATGAACCTTTGGTCCTAGTTATTTCATTATCCCTATGTCAGGTGGTATCAAAGATTGAGGTTCATCCTTTTGGAGATTGGGTCATGTAGAACCCTAAGTGAATTTGGTTGTGAGGTAGCAGATCTGTAGCTTTGACCTATAACTTGTAGAGGGTTATGATCTTGAAGGAACTTGATTGTAAATATGGTTCAAGGTAGAGAAAATACTAACAATGTTGTGTTGGATACATTAAGATAGATTATAGCTAGATTAAATGCTATAGAGACAACTTAGAGAAGAGGAGTGCATCTTGATATATGAGTGATGATGAAGCAATATCACCAAACCCTAATCCAAAACCTGAAGAAAATCAAGATGAGGCAAGGTTGCTGAGAGTATTGTCTAGGGCACATTCAAAACTTATTTTTGAAGTTTTCACTTATGATGGAAAATTGGATAACAATACTATGTTGGATTGGATCTTTGAAATGGAAAAGTTATTTGAGTATGAAACCACTCCTAATAATAGGATGGTGAAGATTGTAGTTACAAGGTTGAAAGGAAATGCCTCATTATGGTGGGAGCATTTACAAACTAATAGACAAAGGAGAGGAAAGGAAAAGATTAGAACTTGGGTGAAGATGGTGAACAAGGTAAAGAATAAGTTCCTTCCTACTGATTACCAAGTTAATTTGTTGAGGAAGATGCAAAATTTGAGACAAAGAGACATGACTGTGAAGGAGTATACTGAGGGATTCTATAGATTGGACATCAAATCTAGATATTTGGATGATGATGTTGAGAAAATTGAAAGGTACATAAATGGATTAAGATATAGAATTCAAGATGAGATAAGTTTTGTGAAATTGGAGAGTGTGGAAGAAGCATATCAATATGCCTTGAAAGATGAGGACATATTAACAAAGAAGCATGAACAAAGACAAAGAGGTAGAGGTGGTAGGTTCTAGAGAGACATAGGTAGATCTTATGGAGAAGGTGGTAGATCTGACAATTCTACACAAGATAAGGGAAAATTTGAATAGAGGAATGATGATAAGGGCAAGACCGAGTGGAAAGGTGGTGATTCCTACCGAGGAGGTATTGATTCTTACCAAGGAAGAGGTAATTCTAATTCTAGAGGTGGTTTTCATGGTAATTATTTTAGATGTGGTAAAGAAGGACATAGATCTTTTGAATATAGATCCTTTGAAAGTGGGCAAGGTAACATAAATGCTATAGAACAAGGAGACATCGAAGGTTCACCTAGTGGGCCTTAAGCTAGTGAAAATTTGGTGGTGAGAAGAACCTTATGTAATAAGGGAAATGATGAGGAACTTGTCCTAAGAAGAAGTCTTTTCAAGACCAAATGTAATATGGTTGGAAAATTTTGCAAGGTGATCATTGATAATGGAAGTTCTACAAATTTGGAATTAGAAGAATTGGTTACAAAGTTGTAGTTGCAAAGGTTTGGAACATCCTAAACCTTTTCATGTTTCATGGATCAAGGATGAGCATAAGATATTGGCAAGTGAACAATGTATTGTGAAATTCAATATTGGACATTACTTTGATGAAGTGCTGTGTGATATTATGCCTGTGGATTGTTGTCATATTTTGTTTTGTAGACCTTGGAAATATGATATATATGCTATACATGATGGAAAATTGAATCAATATACTCTTTGGGTCAATGGGAAGAAGCAAATATTGCTACCTTTGATTGAAAGTCCAAATGAGGTTAAGTGTACTACTAAAAGAATTTGCATGGTTAATGGAAAGCAATTTGAAAAGGAAATGAAGAAGAATCAAGTCTATTTTGCTATAATCCCTAGGAGACCAAGTTGTGCTAGTAGCAACTGAGTATCAAAAATAAGTGTTAACTGAGTATTAGTCAGTGGTGATCAAGTGATAATAGAAACTAGTAGTATTGATTGAGTGCCAGTGGAAATTATAGAGTTGCTGAATAAATATAAGGAAACTATTATAGAGGATATACCTAATGGTTTACCACTAGTTAGAAGTATAAGTCATCATATGGATCTGATTCCTGGAGGTAGTTTTCCAAATAAAGCACCATATAGATTAACACTTATTGAAATTGAAGAACTTAATAGACAAGTGCATGAATTGTTGGAGAAAGGTTTAATCAGAAAAATTTTGAGTCCATGTGATTTACCTACCATATTAGCACCTAAGAAGAGTGGAGAATGTATATTGATTCCATAGCTATTAACAATATCATAGTGAAATATAGGTTTCCTATGCTGAGGATGGATGACATAATGGATTATTTGAGTGGAGCAAATTATTTTACCAAGATTGATTTGAAGAGTGGTTATCATTAGATTAAAATTAGACAAGGTTAATAAAGGAAGACTTCTTTTAAGACAAAAGATGGTTTATATGAATGGTTGGTAATGCCTTTTGGTTTGACTATTGCGCCTAGTACTTTCATGAGGTTGATGAATGAAGTTCTGAAGAGATTCTTGGGTACTTTTGTGATTGTTTATTTGGATGATATTCTGATATTTAGTAAGACTGAGGAAGAACATCTTTAGCATGTTAGACAAGTACTGTAGAGATTGAAAGAGGAGAAATTGATGATTAATTTGGAAAAGTGTTATTTTATGCACAAGGAGATTGTTTATTTGGGATTTTTTATTTCAACTGATGAGTTGAAGATGGAACTTGAGAAGGTTAAAGTAATTTTAGAGTAGCCTACACCTGAGAATGTGGGTTAGGTAAGATCATTTCATGGTTTGGCTAGTTTTTATAGGAAGTTTATAAGGAATTTTAATTTTGTTTGTAATGCTATGATTGAGATAATGAGAGGAGACAAAAAGGAATTCAAGTGGACAAATGGAGCTGATAACAATTTTGAGACTTTGAAATAAAATGTTGCTGAATTTTCTATATTAGCTTTGCCTAATTTCAATAAGGTATTTCAAGTTGACTATGATGCAAGTGGTAGTGCAATAGGAGTTGTATTAAGTTAAGAAGATAAACCTATTTTTTTCTTTAGTGAGAAGTTGATTGATGCTAAAAGGAAGTATTCTGTGTATGGTCAAGAGTTTTATGCTATTGTGTAAGCCTTGAAGAAATAAAGACATTATTTGATTCCTAAGGAGTTTGTGTTATATACTGATCATAAAGCTTTAGAGTACTTGGGAAGTCAGCATAAGTTGAATCAAAGGCATATAAAGTGGGTTGAGTATTTGTAGAGTTTTACATTTGTGATTAAGCATAAGAGTGGAGTCACTAACTGAGTTGCTGATGCATTGAGTAGAAGATGTCCTTTGCTGATTAAGATGAAAATTGAAGTTCTTGGGTTTTATGAGATGAAGGAGTTGTATGATACTAATCTTGACTTTTTTGAGACATGGAGAGTGTGTAGAACACCTAGTTTGACAAAACAACCAAGTAAGTTTGATGAATATTTTATTCAAGACGGTATGTTGTTTAAGGGTATTGAACTATGTATTCCTAAGAGTTCTATGAGATTGAATCTAAATAAGGAAAATCATAGTGGTGGATTGGTTGGACATTTTGGAATTGATAAGACATTGAGTTTGTTGAAGGAGAAGTATTATTGGCCCAAGATGTACAAGGATTTTCAGAAGTTTGTAAAGGGTTGTGGAGTTTGTCAAGCTACAAAAGAAGTAAGTCAGAATACTAGTTTTTATACACCTATTACTATTCTTGAGAAGCCTTGGAGTGACATTAGTATGGATTTTGTTCTTGGATTGCCTAAGATAGTGAAGGGGTATGATTCTATATTTGTTGTTCTGGATATATTTTCTAAGATGGATAGTTTTATACCTTGTAAGAAGACATCAGATGCTAAGCATGTTGCTAAGATATTATTTAAGGAGACTATAAGAATGCATAGATTACCAAAGGGTATTATTTCTGACAGAGACACTAAGTTTGTTGGTTATTTTTGAAAGACTTTGTGGAAGAAGATGGGTACTAAGTTGAAGTTTAGTTCTACTTTCCATCCATAGATAGATGGATGGATAGAGATTGTAAATAGAAGCTTGGGTAATTTGTTGAGATGCTTGATTGGGAATTAATCACACAATTGGGAGATAATATTAGCGCAAGTTGAGTTTGCATATAATAATTATGTGAATAGAAGTATAGGGAAGACACCTTTTGAGATTGTTACTAGAATGCAACCTAGAGGAGTATACAATTTAAGGGATATTGCTGGTGAAAAGAAGAGAAGTGAATCGGGAGAAGACTTTGTTAATTTCATGAAATCTTTGCATAAGGAAGTGAAGTTGAAGTTGGAACAAAGTAATTAGAAATACAAGGAGAATGCTGATAAGTCTAGAAGACATCATATTTTTGAAGTTGGTGATGAGGTGATGGTTAATTTGAAGAAATATAGATTTCCTATTGGAACATATAGTAAGCTAAAGATGAAGAAGTTTGGACCTTGTAAGATCTTAAAGAAATTTGACAGTGATAATGTTTATGAAGTTGAGTTACTTGATGACATGGATATATCCCCTATATTCAATTTTTTTGATTTATACAAGTATCATGAGTGAGATGATAAGGTTGTTGTATTAGATGATTATCCTTAGAAGAAGATTGATGAAGTTGAACAAATATTGGGTCAAAGAGTTGGTAAGAGAACAAGAGGAAAATATTACTATGAGTATTTGATAAAGTGGAAGAACAAACCTATGGAAGATGCTACATGGATTTCTAAATTTGAGTTGGATTTAGCTTAGGTTGTGACATCTCAATCATTTATTTCAACCCTAATTATTTGATGTAGGAGCATCCTGGGTTGCACTGTTATCCTACATGTTTTCTCTCTTTCTTAGTTTCTACTGAGTTGCAATGTCATGCATTGCTAAGTTCACAATTATTGCCAAGCATGTAGTAGATGCCAAGTTTCCTGGTTGATTCACAGTTATTACCAAGTGTGTAGTACATGTCAAGCTTCTTGGTTGATGTCGAGTTCATAGTTACTACCGAGTGCACAAAGGTTTCTAAGTTCCTTTGGTTTTGGGTTCTTCATTGACCAAGTTGTTCATGTCTACTTCTAATTTTGGTCAACCTTGCTAGTTAATTTGTATTTTGTATCTACTATGAGCCGACTTGTGGCTTATTCTATCATTTAATATGAGAGTTTATGTAGTTGGTATTTGCAATAGGTTGACTTGTGGTCATGCATGTATTTAAGGAGATCTTTTGGTAGAGTCTTGGGGCATTGTTATGGGAGCATCCAGTAGTATAAGGGAAATCCTATATTACTAAAAAATATGCTTAGTGTTAGTTTCAATTTAGTGTGTTTGTATTTTTGGATACCCATTTGGGCTAGAAAGAGATTCCAACTCTCATAGTTCCACTATTACTTTTTTGGGTTAGCATTTTTGTGCACCTTGAGATATGTGTAAATGTATTAAAATTTATTTGTAGAGATAAAATTATAAAGAGTTAGAGAATGTAAGTTGGAGGAAAGGTTTTAATTGTAATTTCAAGCACCCCAGAAAAAAGAATCAGGTTAAAAGGTTTCACGGTTTAAAAGTTATTGTAGTTTAAAGTTGTTTAGAGACCTCCTAAGAATGCTTTGGAGCTCAGTTTGAGGCACTAAATGGCCTCGTGCAGTCCCCAAAAATGAGGGACATATAAATTCATACCATAGGAATATAGAGAACTTAGAGAGATTTATGGAAATGTAAACGATTTGTCAATTAGAATCCTAAATCAAAAGTTATGCTTCCTAGAAGTTGGACTACCATATATGGAACCTTCTAATTTGCTCCGACTTCTAATGTCACTTCTAGAACCTTCTCTTTTGTAAGTGGCCACAAAATGGAACAATGAATTTTTTTCCCTAACCCTAAACCTAATTTACGTAAGGTCAATTCGTAAAGGCAATTTTTTGGAGTTTGGGAGAAGGCACTGTGAGAAGGGTTTTCCTCCAGGAACTAATAATGTTGTAAGCCCATAGGAACTATAGTTGAGTCAATTTTTGCTGTAATGAATGTAATAGCATATCATTTATGATAATGGAATTATCCTTTCCTATTGTGTTCAATTTTTTCTTGAGTTATGCTCTCATTAGTAGACATGCTTGAATCTTGAGATCTCAGAATAGTGAGTACGAGTAATTTTTAGATTATGTTTGTCTATAATTTAGATATAAAGTAGTATATTTACTATTTTATTTCTAGGTCCATATGAATCTTTTGTAAATTTCATTTCTTATTTAATTATTATTCCCATTTCAAAATTACGCATTTAGCAAAGGATCATTGTCCTATTTGGGGCTTAACTCACCTTTCGAGCCTACTAGGAAATCTTCCTTTTGAATATGCAATCTTGAAAAGGAGAGATGATCTATGCAATTTGTATTGCTTCCTTTTTCATATTGTACAATTAGGGGCATGATTCACCAATTTTTAATCTTGAAAAGAGATATCATTAGAGTGAATATAAAGTAAAATTTTATTAATGGGATAGACAAACATACCAATCTCTTGTATCACAATATCATTTTCTTGGAGCAAGGTACTTTCATATAGAGGCACATTTTGGGAGAAGGATCAACATCATTCCTAAATGCTTCATCCTAAAGAGAGAGATCATTGAGATAATTTTCAAAAACATCTTATTGCACCATATTCTCCTAAGTAGATAAGAATACTTTAGGGGAGGTGTGAGGTGACAAGAGAGACTAAAAGAAGTTTACATGCATCAAATTTATTTATTTTATTACTACTAGGAAGAAAAAATGCAAAGAAAAATGGGCTAAGGGCTCATATTTTATCTTAAAATTGATGATATATGTTCAGCTATCATTGTGCATGATGCTTAATAGTAGGAATTCTTTCAAACTCTTCTCTTGAAAAGTTAATTTGAGAATCAAATCCAAGGTTTTGGGTGATCTTGCAACCTAATAGAATCCACTCAATTGAAGATAAATGTGAATATTCACAAGGAGGCCTTTTCTAGTTCTGATAACTTCAGATAAGATGTGAAATCTATTCACCGCTTCAAAAGAATGAAACACACAAAATGAAACTATGTTTTTTGTATTTTGTATTTTTATAATGGATGCAATCTAACAATGAAACTAATATGAATTCCTAATTTAACAAAGGGGCCAGTAAAGCAAATAACAAAGATAAGGTAACAAGAAGTTTAAGCAAATAACATGGAAATAAAATCCTAAAAAACATAAGCTATAGAAATTAACATGTCTGTGAGTTAAGCCTTTGAAAAAATCAAGGGGTAACCAATGAAAGTAGGAGCAGTGCTTCCTTGATTCCACTGATGCAATCATTGATGGGATTTATTTTAGCAACCATAAGATGTTTCACTTTTCATCAAATCACAAGGACACAAAAATTGCACTCATGTGAGACAAAAAGTTATGTAGGAATAAAATGGGTGATCTCTTCTCAAACTAGATATGTCAGCGAAATTCATAAAACCATAGCAAACACCAGAATTAAAAGATCACACAACTAGAAATAACACAATAAACTTTTAGCTCAATCAAAATTTTATGAATATACATTCACAAAATATAACTCATTTAGGCAAGAATCACTACACTCCAAATGCGAGCACCAAAAACATATATTATTGCAAAATAACGGTGGCCCCGATTACATATTACAATCTTGTATTTATAAGAAATCATCTCCTCAATTTGTGTTGAGAGTGAGAGATATCTTCATGCACTCATATGCTTCTAAATTAATAAAACAAACTAATTATGTACAAATTGACTCTCTAACTAGTGCTTAATAGGAATCCATCCATTTTTATATCATTAATTGGATGCATGAGCCTTTACATTTCATAAAAAAAAAAATTATGAGAGAATAAGAAGAAGAGAGCCATGAGTTGATGTAGAAGTGTCAAAAATAGAAGTTCAACCTTCACTGGGCATCTGCCAAAGTTAAACTGCTATCATAATGCATTTTTGGTGCATGGAAAGCTCTAATTTTGGAACTAGCAGTTAACTGTTGGCACACCTTTCAGAAAAGTGCACCTCGAAAAAAAGACACCTAGCGCACCTATGCACCTTTGACTTCTTGAAAATTCTTCCAACACATTGTTACCAAAAAGTGCACCAGCACACCTGGCATAGTAGTGTACCTGGCACACCAGTGTAGCAGTGCACCTCAAGAGTCCAAAATTGCAAAATTTAGCTGAGTGTCAAAAATGAAATTCTGGTTTCTGGGTTTTTTTCCTTTTCATACCAGAGCTATGTCTGGGTGCTTGCCCTTGAATTTCTCTATTATTTTAGTGACCTTTTCTACATCTAATAAATCTAAGGCATTATATTTATCTTTGACCTTTTGCCTATAATTATCTACCTTTATACAAGTTTCAGCAAAATCCTCGAGTTTAGTATCTAGCTCTAATAAAGCCTCTTCTATCCTAAATGCATGCCAAATATCTTCATCATTAGAAACCTCATTAAAAATCTTCTTAAATATTTGAACTAATATCTCTACAGGTATCAACTTCTCCATGCATCATCTTCAAAAATGTCCAAACATGTATCACTATAATGTTTCTCAACTTCCAAGATTTGCTCACAGGCTTGGTCCTTGAGTCGGTGGATCTCCACATGTAATGATTCCATTACTTTATTGCTATCTGCTGTCTTCTCTATCCAATCATCAATTAAATCTAACTCCTCTATAGTATATACATCCATAAGCATCCGATACCTTTGGCATTTTATCACCTATAATACCTGTAAATCCTTTCCCTAGGTATGTACCTCATCCATAAGACCAAAATCTTGATTCAAAATCACTACCATCTTATCTATATTCCCCTGAATAACATGTAGTAGCTTAAGATTTCCTTGGATGATAAGTACACATTTCTCCTCAAAACTTTCCTTTCAATTGCTACATTTAAAGTATCTTTGGGGTGTTCAAGATCTAAGGGACCAAAAAATTTGGTTAATTATCCCTTCAAGATTTCATTTTTTCTTCAAAGTGTTATCTCCTTCCTATTCTAAAATTTTGAATACTTCCTTCATTCCCATAATGACCATCAGCTTAGCTATGCCCAATGTAGGCTTTCCAAGCATAACTGCTCTTATTTGATAGTCATGTGGAGTCAAATATTCTATTTTTGTATCATGAGGAGGGATAGCCACTTGTGTGAACAAATCTTGGTTTTGGTCATTATTGATAACAGGTAATGCTCTTGCATCCTTTGATGGAGACTCAAGTTTCCTAAGAACCTCAATTAATTCTATCACATCCTGCTCACCTGCATTGAATTGTTGCTTCTTATTTCTTATCATTTATTTCTACAACCATCTCAAGATCTGTTCCACAAAAGTTTTTCCTTTTGAGGATGAAGGAGTTATTTCAGCTATTATCTTTCCTTTATCTCTCCTCTCTGAAGTCTTTTCCTTCTGTGATGGATCTACATTGGGAGCTTCTATATTAGTAGAATCTACAGTCCTCACCTTAGTGTTTTGAGAAGCTTGCTGAGGATATTCAACCATTTTTCGTTGTTCACACACTTCATTAGTTGATACTTGTTGTGGTTCTTCCTCCTATTCTTCTTGAACTTGTTCTTTTTCCATGTTTGGTGGCAGAGGAGTAGCAAAACCTTTATCTATAAAGATCATGACTTGTACTGGGGACAAAGGAGTAATTTCAAGACCTTGTGACTCTGGTGGCATTTGATACCAATCCTCTTGTTGAGGTTAAGGTCTTGTGACTCTGGTGGCATTTGATACCAATCCTCTTGTTGAGGTTAATTAGTTGGGGTACCTCTCATCTTGTCTCCCAAAAATTCAATGCCAACAGGCATGAAATCAAAATCTATCATCTTAAAGACATTAGTCCCTTCAACATCCTATTTGTTAATCCATTGTTGCATTTCATCCTTAGATGTTGTGGATTGAATAACTTGCTCAGAAATGGGTGGTAGCATGATTGTCGATCTTCTTCTTCATTCTTCTTTTATGGCTCTAGCAAGCCAAGTCCTCCTATTCAAAGGTACATTATCCTCATCATCCTCTTCTTCATCTTCTTCAGGAATAGGTTTAGGGATTGATGGGATAGGAACTACTTTCTTGATCACCCTTTTCCTCTTTTCAATTGGAGTCTTGATCTTTCTTCCCTTTTTAGGCACAAAAGGGGATGCTTGTTCTACTTGATGGGAGGGGAGACCTCTTGAATCTGAACCCCTATCTCCATTTAGCTCAGTGTAGATGGTGGCACTTGAGGATCAACTTGGACTTATGAAGTTCTAGTATCTTTTGATCCTTGTACATTTCCTTCACCTTGCTATGGAGGTGCTGGGATTTCACCCTCTTCTAGCTCAACTCTTGGAGAATTTATTTTCCTCTTGCCCCCTCCTCTACCCTTTTGAGCTTGATAGTATCCAACTAGTCTGTCAAGTTGGTGTACTATTTCTAGTCTTATAGGAGACTGAGCTGCAAAGGTAGGAATGGTGACTTTCTTCCCTCTACCTTTGGCTGGGTGGGCTTGTGTGTGAAAGATCACCATTTCAGGAATTAGATCAAGCTTAAATGGTTTCTTAATCCAATCCTATGTCATTTGAATGACATGCCTTTCCCTATGGTTGATATTAGAATTCTCCTCCCTATCAATCTTAACATTCATAATGGGCCTATCGCTAATCTTATCCTTGTTGAACAGAGGATCAAGCAACTCCTTTGAGTCTTGTTGTAATATCTTTAATGAAATCTTTATTTTTAGGGCCTTCTCTACCAAGTACAAAGTCATCCTGCAATAATTCCTTATTTTGATATCATAGTCATTTGTCATGTTCATCCAATGATCCTCAATAGCCTCTTTGTGCTGGAATGTTTTGCCTGCAAAATACTGCACTCTCCTAATGTTATCAAAACATGGCTACAGAGAACTATACTCTTCCAAGGGATACTAATCCCATTCACACTCAAAAGAGGGAATATCTTGCCTCTGATCTACCCAAAAAGGTCCTATAGTCAACGACTAGGTCCAAATTTTTTATGTTGCCTTCTAATTCTATCATAGGTGTTGAGTTGTCATTATGCACGATGCTAAACGACAAGAATTCTTGCAAACTCCTCTCTTGAAAAGCTGATTTTGTGAATAAACTCCAAGGTTCTAGGTTGATCTTTCCACCTACTAGAATCTATTTAGTTGAAGATAAATGTGATTTTTCGCAAGGAGGCCTTTGCTAATTCATTTTAATTTTGGATGAGATGAAGAATCTGCACACTACTTCAAAATAACACACAAAAAAGAACTATGTCTTTGTATTTTTTTATTTTTTTTATGAATGCAATCTAACAATGCAACTAGTATGAATTCCTATTCTAATAGGGGGGTTAGCAAAGAAAATAACAAAACTTTAAAGCAAATAACATGAAATTGAAATCCTAATGGATGTAACCTATAGAAAATGACACATTTGTGAGTTTAGCTTTCAAAGAAATTGGTAGATAACCAATGATAGAAGGAGTAGTGCTTCCTTGATTCCACTAGTGCAATCATCGGTGAGAAACATAGTGATTGTATGATGTTTCACCCTTCATCAAATCATAAGGCCACAAAAAGTGCACTCATGTGAGATGAAAAGTTATGCAAGCACAATTAGATGATTCCTTCTCAAGCTAGTTATGTCAATGAAATTTGTCAAAACCATAACAAACACCAGAACCAATGAATCACACAACCAAAAAAAAAGCAATAAAACTTTGGCTCAATCACAATTCCATGTACGTAAATTCACAAAATATGACACATTCAAGAAAGAATTACTACACTCCAAATGCGAGCACCAAAAGCATGATTTTTTTGCAAAATAATGGTGGCCCCCTTTACATATTACAATGGAGTATTTATAAGAAATCATCTCCTCAATTTGTGTTGAGAGTGAGAGATATCTTCATGCAATAAAATGCTTTTAATTTAATAAAACAAACTAATTATATACAAACTAACAATCTAACTGGTGCTTAGTAGGACTCCATCCATTTTATATTTATTAATTGGATGCATGAGCCTTTGCATGTCAAAAACAAAGAATTTATGAGGGGGAAAGAATAAGAAAGCTTTTAGTCAAAGTGGAAGTGTTTAGAAGTGCCAAAAAAAGAAGCCGATCCTTCACTGGGCATCTGTCAGAGTTAAATTGCCCCTAGAATGTGTTTTTGATGCATGGAAAGCTCTATTTTTGGAACTGGCAGTTAACTATTGGCAGAACTTTTGGAAATGTGCACCTGTGGAGCTGCAGACTTGCACACCTACAAACTTGCGCACCTCAATTACACACCAGCTCAACTATGCACCTGCAGACCTACACACCTCAATTGTACACTTACAAACTAGTGCACCTCAACTACGCACCTGCAGACTTGCACACCTATGCACCTTGATGAAACTTGTGCAAGGTGCTCAAATTGCCAAAAAATCAAAGTTCTTGATTTGGAAAATAGTTTCTCAGTTTTGCTCAAATGCGATTTTAGATCACTTTTGTGTACGTACTTTGATCCTTTTGATGTTTTATACCATCTTTATAGCCAAAAACTTTCATAGACCTAAACTCCTTCTGCTTATAAAATCCCAAGGCACCTGAGCTGAATCTTGTCATTAATGGTTGCATAAGATGAAGAACCTATTCTCATTCATGTATCCAACCTCTGTATCTTTGATCTTTAGTGTTAATTGCTTGATTCTTTCTTTTCTCCAACTACCCGATCCTTCCCAATCAGAGACCAAGTGATCTAGATTATCCAAAATGATCAAATGTTTGAAAACTTTTTCATACTTTTTTACAAGCTTTTCTAGGTCCTTTTAACTGGCTTTTTTAGAGATCTTCTGCTCAAAATATTAGGTTGAAACTTTCATTAGTCCCTAAAACTAGGCATCCAAAGGCTCACTACTTTAGGGACTAAAATTAGATTTTTAATTCTTCTTTCGAATGGTGTAAACGGTTCTAAATTCTGAGCTCTAGGTCAAAAGTTATAACCCCGACAAGTCGAGGATGCCCTTTTATCTACACAAAAATGTAAACATTAATCTAGAGAGTTGAAAATACTTAATTAAGACAAATCCTAATAATGAAAAGAAACAACCCAAAAACCCTAAGTGTTGGGAACATCTTAAAAACCTAATTTTACCCTTGGAATGCAAAAAAGAAAAAGGACGCGCCTTGCACACCTGACAGGTGCACCTTTCATCAAATTTTAACATATGGGTGCTCAACAATGCACCTCATGGGGTGTGTTGATGCACACCCTATGTTGACTTAAGCACCTTTAAACAAAAAGATGAATACTAAAGTGCACAGTAGGTACACCTCATTAGGTGTGCTAGTGCACACTTTAACTCAAAGTTTTAACATTGTTCCATTGCTTGAGTGCAGGTAGGGGAGGTAGTGATGGGGTGGTGCACACCTCTTCTGGTGTGATAATACAACAAGGAGAGCCAGAGGAAGCAAGAATAACAAGTGGAGGAGTGAGGGGGGTGCACAGCTACACTACTTACCTATGATGAGTGCCCTTTTATGTGTTTTGGCTTTGACGATGAAATCTAAACTTTGGGTTTTTTGAACCAAGACCAAGATTTGACCAAAAACACTAGAAAAAGACTCAAACCCTAGACTAGGGATCCAAAAAGCTAAAAAAAAAAGTAGGGGATCCCCGTTTCTAATCGAAATGGCGCATGCATTGTGAAATCACAACAATAGAAAACAAGATTTGTCAAGAAATATCCAAGAGAACAAGTCTATCACAAGGATACCTTGGGAGATTTTTTAGGTTAACGGTGGTACCAACTACCCTCAAATATGTAAAATTTTGGAATTGAATATAGTATGCTCTAAGTACTAATATTTGTGCCATTGCATCATCTGATAATCTCTTCACATAATCCCCTTCTATGAATAAGATTATAGCGAATATGAAGGCATCATTAACATTTCTATATTCTTTGCTCTTCTTTGAGAGCCTCTTCTTCACTAGTTGGAGATAGATGATATATGGCCATGCATTTGGATCCTACATGTTGGCCTTCTTATATAGCCCCAGATAATCTGTTGCTCTTATGGCCAACAAGTATACCAAATATGAAGTCATATAAAACTTCATGTTTCTCTTAGCTACAACCAACTGCTCACATAAATTCTAATTGAGAGTAGAAGCCCAGTCTAATGGCATCTCTACTTTCTTAATTATCTCAATAAAATGTACCAAAAAGATCTTCAGATGCCTAGCTACAGGTAAACCCATGACTCTACTCAAAAGTATGATGGAGTATTTGATGTCTTCTATCATATACCCTCTGGTCATATCAACCTTTCCAATCTTGTTTCCCAAGGGAGTCTTCTCTATGAGGTAGAATGATTGAATGATCTTAGAGGCCTCCTCCATATGTTCCTTATACCACCTTTCTACCTGTTCATAGGTGAGCCTGCTGAATTGATCTGCTCGTGGGAGATGAAATACTTTCTTAATATTCTTTGGTCACATATCAAGAACAATTTCTCCTATGATGCTCTTGACAACCCTCTCCTTAGGGACAAAGTGTTTTGTTAGTGTCATAATGAGCTTTGAATATTGTAATGAGACTAGGTGTGAAGCTACATTGACGAGTCCTGATCTGATGAGTGTAAAAATCCTTTGCGACCTCTCAGTAGGCTTGTTTCATATCTTCAAAAATTCTCCCAAATTAGTGTGTCCCAAATCAGTGTCTCTAATCTATGAGTTGTCATCTTGAAAGTGGGATTTTGTTGGAAAACCCTAGAACTTAAAGACCACAAGCTTTGGTGCCATTTTCTCACCCAAGGAAGATGAAGAGGATGCCATTATATCTGCACAAAAAGACATCCAATAGTTCATAATTGAGGAAAAAATGAATAAATAAAACTCTATAATTGATATGAAAAAACCTAAAACCCTAAAAATTCAAGCTATAAAGAAACACAGAAAACCCTATTACAACCCTAGTTTTGCAAAAAAATGCGTAGTAGGTGCACCCAAGAGGTGCGCTTGGTGCACTGTATTTTATTGCTAAAGCTATTTTATACACAAAATTAGGTGTGCATCAATGCACTTGGTCAGGTGCACTGATGCACACCTAATTTTTAAATGTCTTTGAAGATTTTTTTTTGTTTTTTATTAATGTGTTTTTTTCTTTTTTAAAACCCATATTGGGTGCACAACAACACACCCAGACATGTGCACTAATGCACACCCAATCGGGTTATACATTTTTACATTTTTAAATTTTAGGGTTTTAAAATGCTTAAGAAGTGAAAGAAAGGGTGCACATTAGTGCACCCAGGCAGGTCCACTAATTCACACTCTTGCTTGGGGTTATTAATATTGTTTGTGTTCTTTGTTGTTGTAGGGGTGAAGGGAGATGAAGGCACACCAGGTTTGGTGCAGTGCTGCACTTGGAAGGTGGTGTGGGAGAGGGAGCAGAGTCAACAAAACTCAAAGTTGTGGTCTTTCAAGCTTGGTGGAGGTAATGGAAGCAAATGTAAGAATGAGGGAGGGGGGAAAGGTTTTTATAGCCCCCCACCCTTTGGTCTGATGCAAAGGTTTGCAACTCTGCAATTGTACAGTTGTGGTATTGTAGCTAAAAAAGCTTCCTCGTATATTTTGGCACATCGGTGCACCTATTTAGGTGCACTAGTGCACCTTTTTTCTTTTGAAAAAGGCTTCCGACATTAAATATCTTATCTCTAAACAAATGAGCCCCTTGATCAGGATTCAAATGCCAACTAGGGGACTAAAAGATCTCAAAAAAGAGTCAAACCCTAGACTAGGGCTCTGAAAAGCCAAAAAATAAAGTAGGGGGTTCCCATTTTTGATAGAAAATGGGGCGTGCTTTGTGGAACCACAACAATATAGAATGGAGTTTGGGGTAGAAACCCAATTTGTTTTAATGTAGTGTGAAAATATTTTAAAACATCCCCTTTTCCTTCCCTTTTTCTATCTATGATATCTCTAATACAATGAAATAAACTTTTTTCTCTAAGCCATAACATATGTGGTTGATGAATTAATGATGTGATTATATCATATTTAAATAGATACACTTATTTTGATACCTTTTAGTTCTCCTTGGTGTGGTTTTCATCCCTTTCTCTTCTTCCAATCTTGCTCAAATCTCTAAGTCATCACTGATTTCTATGCATGGCACTTATAAGTTCTATTTCACTGCCCTTTTCGCCACATATTTTGGCAATGTTAATTATTTTTAAATTCTTTTTGCAGAACCCTCAAGATCTGAAATTTATGGACTCTAGAATACCCTCAAGTATAGGATGACTGTAGTTGACATATACATCAACCTATATCTAGGACAATTTAATTTTGGATCCTATGTCCTCTTGATTTCTTAAATTATTTTCTCCAATGCTTTAGTTGACTCTATTTTGTTATCCAAAAAACTAGCTTTTAAAGGAGCTCGAGCATTTAATTTTTATATCATAACTATTATAAGGTGTTCACAATAGGAGATCATACATGCACATACCATATAAATCTGCAAAAGTATAATATCAAGCACATTTAAGATCAAAATCATTCATCAACTTAAAGTTTTTTTGTAATAAGCATATTTTTTTAGGGTGGTAGTGAAGTTTTACTTTCAAGGAGAAGATCTTCTATCCTTCCATCTAAGTTCTTCAATTCTTCATCAAGGAAAATTTCAAACCATTCACATTCATGAGATTTTGACTTATATAGTTTCCTTTTGGTTTTTGTTGTTGAGTCTAGGTTATTATATTGCATGTTTGATTACATACTTGTACAATTACATCTACATTGGTAATTATACTCTCTATTGTTAAATTCATTTCTACTACGTGTTAGCATTTCTTTTATTATTTACATTTCAATTTCAAGGTTAATCCCTCAATTCTAGGGCTTGACCAAGACAATACCTCCCCCAACATATTTCCCATTTTTCTTGTGTGCAAATTTGAGGATTGGAGTTTTGGATGTGGATATAAATACCCTTTTCATAGAACTTTCAAGATCCACACAAGTTTTACGATGTGGTATATGTCAAACTAGGTAAACCTATACCTCCAAGTTGACTTATACTTGCCAAGTCGATGTATATGTTATGACATTTCAACCTATACTTGGACAAATTACTTTCTAGGTTTTATTTTTGTTGGCTTCCTAATTCTAGATTTGGTCTCTATTCTATTCCTATGGTTCCCAATTCACTATTTTTAGGCCTTTAAAGTGTCTCCTTCATGTTCTCAAGGTGATTTTTATCTTATTTTTCCATCTATATTCTAGATCTAAATTCTTTCACATTTAGAGTTGTACTTTTATTTATTATAATCAAAATAAATTAAGTCTAAGCATATTACACAACCTAATATTTAATCACTTTGATCAATCTAATTAGTTCAACTTAAAAATATTACCTTCACATAACAAATCTATGGTGAATTAAAATTATATATAAGAGACCTGCTTATATACTTCCTTATTATAATTTGAATATTTCATTAGCATCCCTTCATCTTACTTGGGTCATGCTAATCTAACTTGAGTCATATTGAGAGTTATGCCTAGAAGCCCCTCTTTCTCTTATATTGAGTGTTAGGGTGAAGATCTTGCTTAATTAACACATCTTATTGAGTGCTTCCATTTCCCCCCTAAATAATGATTAACTAAATAGTGCAAGTACACATTGAATGAATTTAATGAATACATCCAAATATAAAAATTCCATGGAAGAATTAGATCCAAACTAGAAAAATGATATGTAAATGTAAGACATGTTAGGCTTTCTAAAATGAAATAGTGGGAAAATGGGAGTCTTATCTTAGATATAAACTAATCAAATTGAGGTAAAAAATATTCCAAAATGACTAATTATTGCCTTTTGAATGCTGATTGATTTGATAAAGATAATAAATAATGTATGGGTAGAACGCTAGGAAATTCATTGAAATCAACATAAATAGAAAGAATAAGAATAATAATGTAATTTATGAGATCAAATATGGTTATATGTGATTTTAGTAATGGATATATGGATTGCCTTGTTTATTTTGAGTGGAAGTTATTTATGCCTTGATAAATATAGAATGTTTATGGGATCTAGCATTGGATATCTAGTAAGGTGATTGTATGACTCATGATATTAACACATGTTTCTTTTAGATGGATTTTAGATGAAAGTGTTATTTGTGTTTTATTGAATTATCATGGTGCCCTTGTATTGAGTGGTCTTCCAATTGTGATGTATGATTACCTTGCATGAAGTCCTTGGTGCTATTGTATTACTTGTTGGATGCTTAGTGTACCTATTTTTGATGTATCATCATGCTCCCTAGATGCCCAAATTCAAAGTGGACTTATTGATGAGAAGAGCCTTGCATTGTCTTGAGTAGATATATGTTATTGCATTTGTATGTTTGCGATGTGATCTTGCTTCCCTTGAGACGTGTTCACGGTGTATTGAGTGCACTAGTATCTTGGTTGTGTTGTAATCCCTACCACATGCTTAGTGTGTGTGCTTGGGTCATATGATTATCTTTGTGAGCATGATGGGAAGGGCCTGAGGGTTCTCATGGTTGGGTGGTGTGACCATTCACTAGTGGGGATTGGTGTACAAGTATTTGAGTGGTCCAAGATATAGTATTGTTAATCTCAGATTGGTTTTGACATACAAGTGATAATACACTTAAGTCATTTTCTTAGTTCATGTTGAATGAGTAGTGTATTCTAAGCATAAGATGTCATATAGTATATGTCGAGAAAGATATATATAGTAAATGCCAAGTAACTAGTAATTGCTAAGTCATTCAAGTGCCAAGCAGATAGTAGGTGCTGAATCATTCAAATGTCGAGTGATCAATGGATGCCAAGTCATTTAGAGGCCAAGTTACAACATTAAAGAGATACTGGATGCCAAGCATCAGACACTTCAAGTGCTGAGTAAATAGTTTTGGACATAATTGTTTGTAATGGCACAAACTTTTATATAAACTATTTTTGAGCTAACTCAAGAATTATTTTGTGATTCTAGATGATAAGGATGAATCTATATTGAGGATCGCTATGCAATACATGCAAACAATCAATTGAATGGATGTTTCAAGTAGAAAAATGGGAGAATCACAATCCTTGATTCATACCTAACCCTAAGTCACCTAGGTCTTCATAAGGAGGACAAACCATGAAAGATAAAAGATAAGAAGGAATGAAAAGAGAGAAGTTTGCATGCGCAAATAGAGTACTCATGGTAGCTAAGCACATGTAAATTGAGATACCTTGTAGAATTATTTAGAGGAGAACAAAGGAAAGGAGTTAGAGGACAAAGTTAATACATCTAATTAGAGAGGATCAACTAAACATTAGGAAAGAGGTGATTTGTTATCTAGAAGCATAGTGCTAACCAAAGGATCATTGCTGATACATTCTAGTAGGTGAATTAGTTAAATCTCTTAACATAGTAGTCCTAACTAGCTATTGTAAATCCTTTAATAGGTTGCTTACTTCATTGTAAGGTAAAGTCCTTTAATTAGACACACTTCTAACAAGGTGTTGAAATCCTTTAACAAGGTAAGATCTAACAATCTTGTAAGCCTTTAATAGGGTAGACCTTTCACAAGGTAGATCATAGTTTATGATCAAACATTGTCGCTTTCATTATATAAAATTTATTACTATCATAGTGAAGATTTGTGGGTGTCATCCCCACCCCAATTTTACCTTCTCATTGGAGGGTTTCTTGGTAACCAAATATCTTGTGTCATACATGTGTTGAATGTTATTTTCTTCCATACTATGGATGAATATGTTTAGTTAGCTATTTGAATTTACATGCAAATTGTGAGATGGATGTGTAGTAAAATTTTGAAGGATTGATTCACCCCCCCCTCTCAGAGTTTACTTTCCCTATTGTATTTCCAAGAATTGGTATCAGAGCATTGGTTCTTTGGAATGGAAAGTTTTACATCTTTGTGGAAAGATTTTGAAGATGGAAGTCTACAATTTGGGAAATACTATTGAAAATTAGAAGATTGAAATCCAGCTTGCCCTAAATCAGCTAAATAAAGCAAGAGATGAGTTGAAGTGCTCATTAAAGAGAAGGAAAGAGATAGCTATTGAAGAGAATGACACACAATACCAAGATATTGGCACTAATGAATTGTTTGTAGATGGAAATATAAGTTAATTTGATGTAGTAGTTGTAGATCTGATGGAAAAGAATGGTGCCCTAACTAAAGAGGTTAGAAATCTTAAGATAGAACAAGAAGTCCAATCAATATTTCTCTATGAGGTGACCAAGTAGAAATATAAAGTTGAAGAAGACAAAGTCATGATAGAAGATGACAAAAGGAAATGACCAATAGACAAGAAGAAAATACATCAGAGGTGAATATGATTTTTCACATGCAATTGGAAACATTGAATCAAATGATGATTTCCAATCATGAATTGAATGGAAAAGATATTGAAATCATAACACTGAAGTTGCAGAATATACATATGAAAAATGATCTGAAAAGAGAAAAAGAATTTGCTAAAAGTTTCAATAGACCTAGTGAAGCCATCAAATATTTTGAGCAATTGATGAGATCTCCTAGATCTAACATTGATACTACTAGATTGGGTTACACCAGTACTAAAGAAGGAGAATCATCCAAAAATGGTGAACAAAGGAACAACAAAGGTAAGAACTACAAACTTACTTGTCATAATTGTGGTAAGATAGGTCATACAATAAATGTTTGTAGGAGCAAAAATGCAAATCAAAACCCTAAGAAGAAATTCATGTTTGATTGACACAAGTGAAACAAACAAGAACATCAGACACATGAATGTAAGAGCAAGACATCAAGCACACAAAGATTTGAAAGATACTATTACAACTGTAAGAAGTATGGACATATAACATATGAGTGTAAATCAAAGCCTAATTGGTCATCAAACAAGCAAGCCAAGGTAAACCATATTGGCAGATCCTACAATTGGGATTAAAATACAAGGTATAGTTGTCACTATTGTCAACAATATGGACATGTTGCTAAAAATTGCATTAGAACACATTTTAGAACTGACTACAAAAGATGGTTGAGTCAAACTACATGTTTTAGCTGTTTGAAAACTAGTCACATAAGAAGAAATTGTTGAACAAGGTCAAAAGTGTTAGAATCATTTAGAATAACTAAGGGGGTGGGGGGTGAATTAGTTATCCAAGGTCTAAATTCCCTAATAATACTTTTTCTCAAGTTATAGTGAATCCATAAACTTTTCACCCATCCAAGCTTAAATCAATCATCCTAGAAAATTACAATAAATCAATATGCAGGGATAGAACATGCAAGATCAACACATGACACAATGATTTATGTTGAAACCCAATTTGGAAAAAACCACCAGTAACATGCTATTTGATTTTCACTCTTCTAAAGTGATGCCCTGTTAAAAGCCTACCCTGTTAAAGGATTGCAACACACTGTTAAATGTGACCTTGTTAGAGGATTTCACCATACTGGTAGGAATGGGCCTGATCAAAAGACTTTAGAACATTCACTTGGAATGTCACCCTGTTATAGGATTTACAACATGGCTATTAAACCAACCTAAGTCCATAGGATTTAAACTATCTGTTACAATTGCTAGAAAGTAACAATAATGGCTTGTTGATCTGATACAACTTACAACATATTTTGTAGATTTCAAATCACACTTCAGTTCAGTCCTTTTGCTTGGCTTTGATCACTTCAGCTCTGATAGCTTGTCATCTCAAGATTCACCTCCTTGAGTCTTCTTACTCATTATACCAATGCAACCATATCTATGGTCATCTATTGAAGCAGAGTAACTATGCTTTCTTACTCCTTAGCACCTCCTTCAGCACTTTATGCTTTCATGCTTGACCTCCTCTTTTTTGCTTTGTAACCTTATGACTCCTTAAATAGAAATCTGGATTGCCTTTTCCGCTCAATTCTCCCTCTCTAACTTTAGGGTATCAAATGGATTAGGTAAGATACAATGTATCTACCCCATATCTTGCTCTTATATAGAAACTCCATCTAGAGTCCAGTTGTATTCTCCAAAAATGTTCTACATGGTGTTTTGTGCCACTAGCTCATCACTCTTATCTTCTATTTAATTCATAGAATTCTAGATAACAACCTTGTTGGCTTAGATCTGACGAACCTTCAATTTTTGAAATAATGTAGCAACTCAGCACTATTGGTTTACTGATGCTCGGTAACTCTGTGTTACTTGACACTTGTATTTGCTTGGCACTTGTATTTTCTCAGCACCTGAATCTGCTCGGCACCTGTTTCTTGACTCGGCACTTATATCTGCTCGACACTTGTTTCTTGACTCGGAACTTGTATTTGCTTGACACTTATTTCTTGACTTGACACTTGAAGATCACTCGACATCTGAAGTTCACTTGGCACTTACTGAAGTTGGACTTGCTCGGCTTCAACTAGAAATCTGTTCGGCACTTACTAGCTTGCTCGACTCTCTCTCTAATGAACTTAGTTAGACTTTACAAATGACTTAGCTAAAACCTCACATCTTTGATATGTTTTAGTGTGCCCATTCTCTGTGTCTTATAGTATGCTATCAATACACTTTTTCATCAATGGCTTAACTGATCTTTGTACTTTATTACAACATCATAACTTCAACCTTTCTCTAGGTGTTCTAGTTACATCTTATTGATTGCCTCCTCCTTGTCAATCAACCAATTGATAGTACTTGGATCACTAAAGAAATTATCATTCCTGCAAGTAGCAAGTTTGACATCAATGACAAAAAAATGATTGAGAACATTCACACAGTTCTATTACTTTTTATATATGATCTCTTCAGTCATTTCCAACAATCTCCATCATGATATTTTCAATCATTTCAAACAAAAAGAACCTAACAATGAATTCAACAAAGGAAAAGGAAAGGTTGATGTTGAAGATGTTAGAGTGAAGATGGATAAGACACGGATGAAGAAGGAAGATTGTAGCACATCAAGTTTAGATGGAGTCACTTCATCCAATGGATTATGTGATCACACCACCCCCAACTAGGAAATTAAGAGGCATGTGTGGGATTGATATTTAAAAGTTCAATTATACATCAGTTCCAAGGATTTAGCTTTGAAAAGATCATATATGCATGAAGTAAGATACAAAGTATTGGTTAGAATTTAGAAGAAATCTATAAGCTTTCATGTTGTTACTGAGCATGAAAAGTTTCACTATGGTTGCCGAGTGAAACTTAGTTGTTGCCAAGCTATCAAAGGTGATAGTGTTGGCCGAGCTCGCTATTGTTGTTGAGCATAGCAGGAATTACATGGAAGTTGAGTGAGTCAAAATTGCTATTGGAGCCAAGCTTACAACTGTGTAAGCACTAGACATTAATTGAGAATTTTTCATGGCTATATGGTTAATTTTTGACTCATTTGCAATTATTCAAGATTGAAGAGAACAAAAAGATCTTAAGACAAATTTGAGAAATCAATTCAAGTGTTTGTAACTAAATTTAGCTACTACTCGATACCACTCATCAAATTTTTCAAGGTATTTATTGTGTGCTAAGGTACACTATTTGAATTTATGAAAACCCTAGTTAGTTGTTATGGTTGTCTACCTAAAATTTGAGCATACTTCTATGAGTCATTATATCCAAGATTGCTCAAGAATGAGGTCTCAAATGATAGCTCATAACTCTCTATTCATGGAGTGCAAGGGTTTGTAATGGAGCCCTTAGTTTGACCTAGTTTGTGCCCATGCAAGTACCCCATAAAATGAGAGATTAAAACATCAAAATATGAATGCAAATGAAGATGTAAGCTAATCTAAATGATAAAAATGCAAAGAAATGCAAGAAAGAAAATCTAATCTATGAAAGGAAATAACAATGCAATATTAATCTATGAAAACAAATATGACTGTAAAATAATATCAAAATGAAAGGATGAAACCTCATGATGGAAGCCATGGATGAAAAAGAGAGAATAAGACAAGAAGAGAAAAGTTTTAATGAATCTCCAATGTCCAAACCCTAAGGCTCAAACTCTTTCTCCAAAATCAATCTCTAAACTTGTAGCATAACAATACTATAGCAATGAACTATTTTCTCTATATCTCCCTTTGTATATCCTATATGAAAATGAGAAGGAGAGGGCTCCTTATAAAGGAAAATGTGGAGGTGGGAGGCTTCTCACAATCAATATGGGATAATAGAGTTTGATCCACGTGAGACAAAATTCCACCAATGGGAAAAGAGGAGTGTTTGAGAAGAAAGTGGAAAGAGGAGAAAGATGAATCCCACTTAGAGATATGTGCACTTAAGTGTAGAGGAAAAAAGAAGGATTTATTTATTTTTATTTAATTTATTTCCCTTTTTCAAGTAGAATTTTATTTAATTAAAAAGGAGAACATTCTTTTACTTAAATAGGAAATATTTAATTAAATTAAAAGAGGGGTTTTTCTCTTAATTAATTAAATGTGGATTAATTATTTAATTAAAAGAGAGGTTTTCTTTTAATTAAATAAGACTTAGGATAAAATGATCAAACCTTTAGGAAATATTGAAATAATTAAATTAGTTACAATTTGATCAAAGGCATTGATTTGAATTGATTTAATAATATATTTCAAATCATTGATTTAAGAATTTGATAAATTGAATAATGGGGGCCCATAGTCTAGGCAACCATTTTAGGGTGCATACATTTGCCCCTCTTTGAATAATGTGTGATCGATTTGGGAACACATGTAGTTAAAGAAAGAAATTGAAGTGTGAGATCGATTTGGAATCACAAAACAACCCAGATGTGTGGTCGATTCAGGAACGCATCAGGACAAAGAATACAAATAAATTTTGACTTAAAAAAGTTGAGGATAAAATTGATAAAACTAAATCAAGGATTGAAGTTGATAGGTACTGCCCCCTCATGATCGAAATCAAAATGAGATAGAGGAGAAACAACAAATTGATAAATTTGATGAAATCAAATAAAATATAAAGTTCTTGATGTAAGATGAAAGATATAAGAATATTAGAACCAAGGTAGATCATCAAGCATGAAATATCATGCCCCAAAGGTGAATTAAAAGAAAAGAAGTGGGGTGGAAGCAAATGGAGGTATAAATTTGGAAGATATGTAAGAAATAGAATGACCTAAAATCAATCAACTATTTAAGATATAAATTTTGATTAAGATCATGAAAGAAGATAAGGAGATGAAGATCAAAACATGACCACAATTGAATAAAAGTCCACAAGAAAGATGAAGGGAAAACCCTCTCAAACTCATAATGCAGCCTAAAAATGCAAACTAACATGAAGTTTAATAATGCAAGCTACATGAAAATGCAAAGGTGTACTTGCAAAAGAGCAAGTGTAACATAGGATTTTGTGTTCATCATTCATTAGAGAATGTTAAAGAACTTATTTTCATCATTGGGCCATTATTAACAGACATCAGAAAATCACACAAGCATCACGAGTCACAAGTGCAACTATGAAGATATGAATGCCATTTATATCAGATTGGAATGTGAAAAGATTCTAACATAAGCATCAAAGACATAAAGGTCAAGATGACCTTGATGTTAGCTTACCTCATTTAATGGAGCAAAACCATGCGCACATAAAGGCATAGATGTCAGGATGACCATAAGAATGGTTGTACAAAAGAAGTCAAGGATGATGCCTCAAATATTCTAAGTGTTTTGAGGGGACAACAAAAGAAACTCTAGAGTTTCAAGACCACATCCAAAAGCATAAAATAAATAAAAAGATGCCCCATTCCCCAAGTCCTCTAGCTATGCATCCCAAAAAGACTTATCAGACAAGGACACTCAACAAAAATCAATAACAATTAACACACAGAGAAAAGATCATGACATAGGTCAAGCATTAAGTTTTTGTGTTTAAAAATTTAAGTGTGTTAACTGATAATGAGTTTCAAGGATAAGGATTGAATGCTTGCAAGTAGGTAAGATCACACCACGAAACTTGGTAAGACCAAACTGATAAGTGTTAAAAAGCACTCGATGTCAGGGGTTGTATTGAAAAATACAGTTGGGGTGGTGTTGAAAAACACCATTTGCAAAGTGTCCTAAAGACTAACATAGCCAAGAGACCAAAGATAACATAGTTATGCCCCCTAGACAAAGACCAATTCCAAACCAAGGCAACAAGGACAAGGCATGATGGAGAAAGGCCAAGTGTTGAGGACACGTGGTAAGAAATAGAGATGCAAAGGCCTCAAGTAGAGGAATCCCACTTAGAGATATGTGCATTTAAGTGTAGAGGAAAAAAAAAAAGATTTATTTATTTCTCTTTTTCAAGTGGAATTTTATTTAATTAAAAGGGAGAAAGTTCTTCTAATTAAATAGGAAATATTTAATTAAATTAAAAGAGGGTTTTTTTCTCTTAATTAACTAGATGTGGAATAATTATTTAATTAAAAGATAGGTTTTATTTTAATTAAAATAAGACTTAGGATAAAATGATCAAACCTTTAGGAAATACTGAAATAATTAAATTAATTACGATTTGATCAAAGAAATTGATTTGAATTGATTTAATAAAATATTGCAAACCATTGATAAGTAAGGAAGGAAAGGGAGTTTTGAATGTTCAATTGATAAGTAATGAAATCAAACAACCACATTTCTGGGAAATTTCTCACATTACATATAAAGGAGACCCATCTAGTGTCTATGATACCACCACAAGTTTTGATGATACAAAATGTAAGGTGTTGCTACACTTGTAAGGTTGGAAGCATTAGAAACATAAAAATATGAGACTTATATGGAAAATTGTGTGAAAATAGAGTATTGAAAGATGAATACAATGTTGTAGTGAGAAAGGGTTAACCCATGCCCTAGATTTTCCAAATGTATTCAAGACATAATGGATTAAGATTGTTCTATTAGAATTCATGACAATTCTGTATGGTTGGAGGATAACCCTATCAAAATCAAAAAGAGGATTTTTCACAGAGTGAAAGGGTATCTGACCCTAGATAGACCTAAGACTATAAGAAGTGATGCAAAAGAGGTAATTGAGAAGAATACAGGGGCAGTATGGAACAAGAGAGGGATGACCATAAACACAATTATTGATCCCCTTATTGTATTTGCAGTAAGAAATATTGCACACAAGTTCTTTCAATTCAATAGGTTAAACATTATACCATGTATGGCTATGGATTCATGTTACAAGATAGTGAAGAAAGACCATTCTTATGACCTTGTTGAGTTACAACTTGAGTAGTTATCTAAAAACTTGGGAGCCATAAGGAAAACAAAAAGTGCACAATGAAAATTTGGTTCAATACTTGTTTGTATATTTTTCTATGTGAAGAAAATTTTTCCCTTATTTGGGAAGGTAGCTTGGAATAGGAATAGGTTAGTTGTAGTGAAAATTGGTGAATTTATAGAGCAACTGGGAGATAATTTTGAGACTGTAATGACTAGCTACTTTGAAGACTTTAAGAAGTCAAAGAAACAAAGACTTAGGATTTTAGTATCACTAGTAGAGGAGCATTTCAATGACATGTGTTTCCTAGTTGATGTTGATTTCCCTTATGTTCAAAATGATGTTTGAGCGGTGAGATGGCTTAGGCCATTGCCTTATGAAATTAATGTTGATGAGGCATCTACAACCATAATTGTTCTATTGGTAGAAGAAGTAGATAAGAGTGCTACTACTTTTGGAAATTATGATGTAGCAAAGTCAAAGATCACAATGGACTTAAAGATAAATTCTATGGTGAGGAATAAGAATAACCTTGTGAAGAAGCTTAAGGAACAATTTGGTGAAGGGGAAGAAGGAGATGAAGAGGAAGAAGATAATGAAGATGATGAAGATGCATCTATCCAAGCACCACTTGCTCTCACATAGGGTCAAGGTGATGATCAAGGAGAAGGAGAAGCAAAAATTGATGAAGGCACTAAGGGAGAAGCCAATGAAGCACCTATTTCCATAGAATAAAATAATAGAAAAGCAAAGAGAAACAAAAATAAAACCTAGAAAGGTTGTGAAACCTTCACAACAAAAGCCTACAGTTCCTATTACTAGGGATAGCACAAGATCTACTGCCAAGAAAACTCAAGAAGTTTAGAAGCCTAAAGGCAAGAGAGCTAGCACAACTACAAAAGAAGATTAACCCGAGCAGAAGAAAAGAAGGAAATACATTCCCCAACTAAATCAAATGAGGAAAGGACCGAGTCAGATGAGAACAACTAATTCAAAGTGGTAATTCATAGTCCCTCTTCTGATTTGGATAACTTGTGTGAAAATATCAAGAATAATGCTGATTTAAGTGGATTTACACATGTTGAGTTTGATAAACTTGGGAATTTAGATATGGATAAAGTAGAAGAGTCAATATATGCCATGATGGCAACTTTCAAGAAGACTACAATTGAGATTGCCAACTCTTTACCCAAGAGCCTATATGATAGAGTTGAGAAAAGGTGGAAATATAGTCTCATAACATAGAGAAATATTAGAGAGACTACACTTGCAAGAGTGATGCTAGAATTGGACAAATCTTAGATAAAAAAAGCTATTAACAAGTATAAGGGAAGATTTGATCCAAAGTATCGAGCTTTTAATATTTTACAAAACAAAATTGAAGTTGTTGTTCAACATAGCACATAAATATGGAAGGTGATCTATGGGCTGACAACACAAAAGGCTATTGAGCAAGCACCTAAAAGTAGGTGAAGAAAAAGAAGAAGAAGAGGTAGTTGAAGTAACAAATAAAGAATCTATAATGGAAGTACATGGGAAAGGCACTATAGAGGTAACAACTGAGGAAGAGTAACAATAAGACCAAAGTGCACTAGAAGTACACATGCCAAGTGCCAGTCCACAAGTAGATATAGTAAAGGTTAAGGATGTGTCTTACACCACCATTTAGAACATCAATCCCCTGATAGAGGGGGATATGTAGAAGATACTTACTCATTCCACCGCCAAGGCACAACTATGTAGTCATCTTGTATTTGTGAGTGTGGGTGATATTAAGAAGGCAAAACTGGCATCAACAGGGGAGAAAACACAAGAATTATCCATTGCCCCCTCTCAATATAAAAAAGTGCAACCTACAATGTCTATTGTAGTATATCAAAGGAAGGTCACAATGTCCTCACATATCAGCACCAAGGTACAAAAGGTTTTACTAGCTACAATTAAAATAATTGACAAAGAAAGGACACTAGTCCAAACATGTTAGGAAGCCAGTCCTGCACCTACACCATAAACACAAGGTGGAGCATAAATCAAATAAAAGGAGAAGGATAGGACTGAAGATTCAGTCTTGGCTACACAGCTAGAGGAAGTGATAGCAATACAAACAATGGTTATCTTACCAAACACTACTACTTCTACTCCTATTCAAGCACTTCATAGGCCGAGTGTAGAAGCTATCCCATTACAAGCATCAAGGCCAAGTCCTAGCAAATCTAAGGTTGATGAGATGATATCCTATGGTAACATCAACTTAGATGAAGTGATTGAGTTTCCAAAGTATGATCTTACAACAATCACAATAGAACAAATGAGCATATTGTAGGATGCTCTAGCAGGGAAGAAACACCAAGAACTACTCAGAAGGGAGCATAGGTAGAAACAAGCACTTCATGACATCAAGGTCATATTTCCTGATGCATTCAACCTACCTACACCTAATGCAGCCAAGCCAATCATTGAGCAGTTGGAACTTGGAAAATATTGTGGAAAAGATAAATGATGAAGACCTTAGATTCTAATGTCAAATTACTAGAATGGTCTGAGAAAAAATTCTAAACAAAGGTGGATGAACAAATATTTAGTGTTATTGCACTATACCAAGTTGAGTTAGCAAACTAGATTGAGGGTGTGAAGAAGGTGTTGGAGAAAATTTTCTCTCTTTACACCAAGCTATGTGATGTTCCCCTACTCACACAAGAAGTGTAGAGACATATTGACTATCTGGAGGGAGATTTGAAGAAAATTGTTAACATTCTACAAAAATCTTTTGGTCAAAGTTAGTCTCATTTTAGGAATTTATTATTAGCACAAGGTCAGTTAGAAAATTTACATGCTCAAGATACAAATATAAGGGCTACACTAATAAGCATCTAGTCCATGTTAACCCCTCACATGGAGGTGTTACACAAGGAACTAGCCTATGTAGAGACATTATTGAAGAAAGACCCCCATCTTTCTACACGTGAAGGCTTAGTCAACCTTGTTGCTGAGTTAGACATATAGATAAAATCTCAAGAGGTAGCATGTGAGAAATGGGATGCATCATTGAAGATAATGATAGAGGTCCATAAATCTTTCTTAGACAAATGCACAATTTGTGTGCAACCCTTGACATAAGTGTCAAAAGGGGGAGAATGAATGAAGAGGGAGAGAATGCAAATAGAAATAGAGTCTACAGAAATAGAGCCAACACAATAGATCTACTTAGCAGGAGTATTCAGTCTCAATTTTAGAGTGGAAGATTCAGTATGGAACAATCAACTTAGGGGGTGTTATAGAATTTTGAGGTATGACTGACAAGTCATAAGTTTTGCAAAATTTTGAAGTTTTGAAATTTTGTATAGAGATTATCTGAGTTATGCTCAAGAGATAAGGATATTCATGCATGACCAAGTGTTTTTTCCACTCATGTCAAAGGGGGAGATTGTTAATCTCAGATTGGTTTTGACATATAAGTAACAATACACTTAAGTTATTTTCTTAGTTCATGCTGAACAAGTAGTTTATGTTGAGCATAAGATGTCATATAGTATATGCCGAGTGAGATATATAGTATATGCTGAGTAACTAGTAAGTGTTGAGTCACTCAAGTGTCAAGCAGATAGTACATGCCAAATCATTTAGATTCCATGTGATCGATGGATGTCGAGTCATTTAGAGGTCAAGTTACAACATTGAAGAGACAGTAGATGCCAAGCATCAGACACTTCAAGTGTCGAGTAAACAAATTTGGACATAATTATTTGTAATGGCACAAACTTCTATGTAAACCATTTTAAAGCTGACTTAAGGATTTTTTTGTGATTTTAGATAATAAGGACATATCTATAATGAGGATCCCTATGCAATACATGCAACCAATTAGTTGGAGGGATATTTTAAGTGGTAAAATGGGTGAATCACAATCATTGATTCATACCTAACCCTAAGTCACCTGAGTCTTTATAAGAAGGAAAAACCCTAAAAGATAAAAGATAAGAAGGAATGAAAAGAGAGAAGTTTGCATGCACAAACAAAGTATTCATGGTGGCTAAGGACTTGTGAATTGAGGTATATTGTAGAATCAATTAGAGGAGAATAGAGGAATGGAGTTAGAGGACAGAAGTGATACATCTAATTAGAGAGGATCAAGTACACATCAAGAAAGAGGTGATCTATTATCTAGCAGAAGAGTGCTAATCAAAGGATCATTGTTGATACATTCTAGTAGGTGAATTAGTTAAACCTCTTAACATAGTAGTCCTAATAGGCTATTGTAAATCCTTTAACAAGGTTAGTTAAAGTTCTTTAATCAGGCACACTTCTAACAGGGTGTTGAAATCCTTTAACGAGGTAAGATCTAACAATCTTGTAAGCCTTTAACAGGGTAGATCATAGTTTACGATCAAACATTGTAGCCTTCATTATTTACACTTTATTGCTGCAATAGTAAATATTTGTGGTTGTCATCCCCACCCTAGTTTTACCTTCTCATTGGAGGGTTTCTAGGTAACCAAATATCTTGTGTCATACATGTGTTGAATGTATTTTCTTTCATACTATGGATGAATATGGTTAGCTAGCTATTTCAGTTTACATATGAATTGTGAGATGGATGCATGATGAATGAATTTATGGTTAAAGTTTTGAAGGACTGATTCACCCCCCCTACTTTCAGAGTTTACTTTCCCTATTTTATTTCCAACAACTATCATAACCTTCATGATAATAAGATGCAATGCGGATGTACTCTTCCTCTCATGTGCTCTTTCTTGTATCTTTCACTATGTAAATGTTTATATAATGTAGCTCATGTATTCAAGTGAACATGTCCTTGATTTATATGATGACTTATAGGTTAGATTATGTTATTAGTATCATTTTTATCATATGTGTATGTTGATGTATTATGATGTTATTTGGTGTACTCTACATTTGAGATTATGGATGTAGATTATTTATGTTGGGGGTATCTATATTTTCTTTTAGTGGATATATGCTCAAATGACTATAAATAATTATTTAAATGTTTTAATTTAAAATTCAATATCATTTGATTATGTGTTATATTGTGCTACACCACTTCTGTGTGTTGTTTCCCATTTGTGCTAGTATAAAGTGGGAACAAAGCCATAGTAACTTGTTCCCTAGATCTACATAGTGCCTAGTTCTCCTTCAATGCATCTATGTGTTTGCATGTTCATTGACTATTTATATATTGAACTTATGCACTTGATGTATTATTTTTAAATTAATAAATAGGTACTAGGTACATTCATCTTGAATTGGATAAATTGAGTGTATCCTTATATCCCCAATAGTGGGCACTGGGATAGAGTGATTTTAACCTTTCATGTTGAGCCAATGTTATCCTTGTATTAGTGATATATTTGTATTATTGTGTTGTCATTATCCCCCTAATAAATGTTGATAAATCTTGACTCATAATGCATTATGTGATTAGACTAGTGAGCATGTCTATGCATTTAGGGTTTCATAGTTATCGCAAAAGTTATTAAATTAAAATGCCAATTTAATTATATGTAGGGAATTTTAATGATTTAATTTAATTACCAACTAATTTGTCATAGTATGATTCCATATGCCTAGAATCAATTTAATTAATTGAAAAAGAAGCCAATAGTATATTAAGTGGTTTAATAGTCTATTTTATAAGTCACTATTATAAAAGTGCTTATAATAGGCAAAAAGTGAGTTATAACACTCACTTCTTATTTTTGGTTTTGGAAGATTTGAGGTTTTCTTTCCAAAACCTCTTGGAGAAATTTAAGTTTTTTCTTATTGGGTGAGATTGGCTCACTAGATTTTGGTGAAGAGAGGCTCCTTGGATTCAAGATGAGATTCCTCACCTTTGTCATAATTTTCATCTCATTCAATGCTCTCTTTTATTTCTTCTTTTCTTTGATGTTTTTGGAGCTTTTCTCTTGAGGTAGGGCTCTTATGATTTAATTAAACATTTCATTATTTTAATTTCTTGCACTTGTCTTAGTATTGTGGGTTGAGAACTAGTATTCCCCCATAATTGCATGTATTTATATCACTCGATTGGATGTGAATAAGTTTTGTTCATTTAATGATTTTGAGGAATGAAGTTTTCCTCTTGTTATGTTGTTGGATTTTGTGTGTGTCAAGAACTTAAAATTTTATTTGGTGTGTGAGAGTTTAGGAATGTTTTGGAAATAATTTTTTTAATTTCATCAAATTTTGTGATTGACTTTTTGGTGTTTTTGGGTTTTCCTCATTTTGCATGTTACCCAGGATTTGTTTGTCAACTTGTTAGATTGATTTGAATAATGTTATTAGCAGCCTCTACTAAAAAGAGTAAGATCATGTAGTTAGAATGGTTAGAGGAGATTTTAAATATTTCTACATAATGATTCGAAGGTACTTTCTTGAGTTTAAAATGTGATTTTTGTTATTTGCTAGATTTCTACTAGAATTTGAGTAATTGGTGACTTTTGAGCATTTTGTGTCATCCTTATATGGTAGTGAGATGAATTATGGATTTCATGGGAATCCATATTATTGGAAAAGTGGTCGATTAAGCTATTTGTTACTGTACCTCCTTTTGGTTTCCACTGAGTTATTTTTCTAAAGTGTGTTTAAGCTTATATTATCTTCCTTTTTATTTTATTGATTTATATAGAGCTAGTTGTGCTCACCTATAGGCATGTGAGTGTACTTATGGAAGGATCTTGTTAGACCTAAAACCCCTAGATACAATCAACTTGAGCATTTGATCATTTAGGGGTTGGGTTAGGAATTTGCATTCCCTTGTTGCACTTTTCATATGGTGAGAAGGGTATGTAGGGTAGAGGAGTAGAGTGACCTCTTACATGTATTTTAGCCATGAAGTGGCCAAACTTATGGAGGTTCTAATAAGTGATAACCAAATTAAAATGCATGGGCTAATATAACTTAATGAAAGATAAGTGATTGAACCACTTGGACTGTAGTTGTACCTCCTAAGGGAACCATTATGAGGGTGTTGTTTTAGTCAATAGTCAAATTTTTGTAAAATTTGGTGTGAGGGCATGGTATGACTCCCCCTAAGGGAGTTGAGTTACCAAACACATACATAACTTGGACAATATGAGTCAAGTGCTTACACTCCACTAGAGTCCCTACACTATTATCCTATAGAGTGTTCTAACTAGTGACCTAAAGTAATACATTACATTTTTATCATATGTGTTCTTGTGCCTTGCATTGTTTGGCATGTGTGTAATACATTTGGTTATTTATGCCTTTTGTGAGTATATTTAGGTCATTATCTCCATGAACATGATAGGGTGGTCCAACATTTTTCATTTCATTGGGAGGCATTATTACCTATACCATTGCTAGGAACCATAGAATAGGAACAATCTTCTTCTACTTGTAGGACCATGCCTTGAACCTATATCTTTGCTTATCCTATTGATGATTGTACTTGATGTTGTTATCTCATTGTGATAAATTAGATTAATAGATTTACATTATGATGGTTGAGATTGTATATGTATTATTTTAGATGATATGGATTATTTTGTGTATGTTATTTTTATGTTTTTGATTTAATCGAGTATCTACCTTCTTTATATGCATATTTTTGGTACTCCCTTGTGTGGATTTAGATTCAAGGTCTAGGTTTTTAAATTTTCTTATTTATGGCCATCCAATACATTATCTTACAACAAAATCATTCCATTGTACAACAGAGTGTTTTATTATTGGAGAGGAAGTTTTTCATACGAGTAAGTGCTTACTCGTATAAATTTGAAAATATTATCATTTGGGACTCTTGAATATGGTTGTACGAGAGCCAATCCTAGATTGTACAAGCACCTATCCTAAAATGTCATATCCAAAACAGTTGGCACTTCTCCCCTTGATCAGATAGTTTGAATTGGATTTTTGGATACCTTTAAGGAGATACGTCTTCCCAATTCAAAAATAGACCGGTTATTGATCACCTTGGTAGTGATTAATGTGAATATATGTTTTCCCAAGTGACTAAATTGGTAAAGTAACTTGTATGATCAATGATGATAAAAATTATATTTTGGGCTTAAAATAAATCTCATTATGGAAATGCATAACATAGTAAACTTTGGTGAATCTCTTGCATGTTAATCACTTTATCATAGCGAACTAGTGTACATTTGCAACCTTCCCATGGAATTAGTATATTCTTGGGAATATTTGGAGATGTTTTAAGACTTCCACTTGAATTATGCAATGTATGTAATTGCATATAGTTTCATTCTTATGTTCTTTCTTTAAAATAAATGTTAGTATTTATTTGATCCTTATGTCTAAGGATTCTCGAGTGAGCTATTAAAAATGGTATCAAAGCATATATATTAAAACATTGGGATATTTGTGTATATTTTTCCTACATGATAGATAATGTGGATTTGTGAGAATGTGTGTTTAGTATTTTGGAGTTGCAGTGCCTTGTTTCTTGGGTGCATAGGTATGGTATTTTGAGTATTCTAGGGGAACTAATACAAGTGACATATAGAGAAAGATGTAAAACTCATAAATAGTTGTGCACCTCTTAGGAATGGATGAAAGCCCTTTATGAGAACCTTAGAGAGTTTTAGACCATATGGATAGTGTGTTTCTCTTTGATTTTGAGTGTTTGGGTGACCCGTTCATGGTATGTGTATGTGGATGCCTTGGGAATGGTGTTCATGTTGCCTTTTGATAAAATAAGATGTTTGATGTGTATATGTTGACCCTGGATAGCTATAGGGATCAATATGCCTTGGAATATCTTGATTGTTTGAGTGACTACTTAGTTGGAGTCATTGATTGGTGTCTGTGTTTGGCCACGAGTGCATACTATTTTTCTCCTTGTGTAGTGTGGTGCATTTTATTCTTCTACTCATTGCCTAACTAAAAGTAAAAGAAATAGATCATGTTTGGTATATAATTTTAGTATTAAAACATTTCATTTTTTAGAGTAATGTGTAAATAATTAAGTATCTTTTAGAAAGAGCTAGTAAATTTGGATAATGAGGAACGAAATGAAAATTTTCAATAGATTATTTGGGTTAGTGAATTATGTCCCAAAATTTCTTGGTTCTTAATTTTTTTTGGAAAAACTATGTGGTTGCGATGCATTTGTATAACTGTATGTTCAATAGTATCAAGAGAAGCTAAAAATTTGTACCATGAGATCCTGTATGATATAAATTATTGCATTGCATGAAAAGGAATAAATAAATTTGTAAGTAACAATATTGTTGCATTTATAAAAGTAATAAATTTATGCTTATGGTTGAGATCATTATTTGATGTGTGTGTACATGTTCTCTACCATTATTGGAATGATAAATTCCTTAGTACTATTTGGTAATTACCCCCTCTTGTATTACTACTTTCAATCACCATGTTTTGTGATCATAAATCTTAATTGGTACTTTATCTTATTATCTTGGTGAATCTTTCCACATATTGTGTGGGTCAATATCATTTTGGTATTTTCCTTGCTTGGACTAGTCATCGTAACTTCTTTGTCTGTCTCTTTGTGATAGTTGTTATGTTTGACTTACTGATGAAGTGTGCACATTTTTGGTAATTATTACACTATTCCAAATATTTTTAGTGCTGCCCATTTTTGTACTGTGACTCTATTATTTTCAACTCAAACCTATGATAGTATTTACAATTGAGAACATCAAAGAGAACACATTATAGTACATTGTTAGTAGATTTGAAGGTTTTAATGAGA
Organism: Cupressus sempervirens; assembly: GCA_028749045.1. Taxonomy (NCBI): domain Eukaryota; kingdom Viridiplantae; phylum Streptophyta; class Pinopsida; order Cupressales; family Cupressaceae; genus Cupressus; species Cupressus sempervirens. The sequence goes on from CM053791.1 coordinate 662,092,978, forward strand.
ATACATTTTATTTTATTTATGAAAAAATTATTTTTTATTCTTGGAAGGAAAAGAAATTTGACGATAATATATGTGCCTATTAAGGCTTAATCGATTGGAATGCAAATCTATATGTTTAAGTGTTCATAATTGCGTATTCTATGGATGATTAAATATAAATCATGTTATTCATATTATATATTTTATGTAGGTATAATTAGACTTCATTTTACGTCTTACATTGGTATTGACATGCATTCTTGTTGGTTGTTTAGAATGTCTTACTTGTTGCATATTTTAGGAACCATGACTATTTTTTAAGGCTATGCTTGATTATTTTGTATGGTGTCATAGGATGGTTTTAACTCCATCATATCATAGAGCTCATCAAGATCTTTCCATTTCATTTTGAACATAGTCAATCAGAGTTTGAATGTGAATGTTTTTGCTTCTAAAGTGAAGGCCATTTTATTTTTGCTATGTGTAATGCCATACAACAAAGCATTTTTTTGTACAACCAAATGCCTTTGGATGCATATTGTTACACGGGAATCACTAAATTATCAAAAGTAAAACTTTTTTTTTGTCATTTCAAGGACAAAGATGATTTTTGACTATTTTCAAAGGAATTTAATGATTGTTCTAAACACCCTTTATCAAGTAGAGGCCAACTCAATCATCACTTATTGGATTTTTATTTGTTGGAGAAGTTTATATTATATATGTAGAAGGTTAAAGAATGAATCATCATTTCTCCATAAACCTATTTTGTTCTTTATTTGATTCTTTACATGTATTTTCATTGTCATAATTGTATACTTCTGTAATATGATTTCCAGTCTGTGAGTATTTTATTTCTTGGTATAAATGTCATCTTTGTAAAATGGGGTGTGACTTAGTCCAACTATGAGTGTCAATCCATATTATGGGTCTTGATGGCCGTCATACATTTCTCTAAGTACTTTCTCCTTTTAGAGTGGGCATGTTGGTGTAGATGCACTACTAGTCGTAGTTAGTTGGAGATGAGTGTTTAAATGATTGGTTGTATTATTAGGTTCCCTAACTCTACTTGGAAAGATATAGCATGGAGGTAAAGAACTCCATTACCAATATTGACACTTTATAGCTACATATTCTTATTTTTATATATATGATATTACATTGGTTGAGTTTTTGCATGATATAAAGATACCATGTTGGATATCTAGCATCAAAGGGTAATTTAAGAGTGGTATTTACAGCATTGGATAGAAGGGCATGGTGTTGTTAGGCATATCTTACCATTGTGTGATTTGGTATAAAGTTAAGAATATAATTACATCCCCTATTAGGATTTATTCCCACAATATTGAAGGTGAGATCATATCTATTCAAGTTAAGTGACCATTTTTTGAGCTATAGTTGAGCTCTTAGTATCATAGAGACTATGTCCCTCCTATTCTTGGTGATAAGTAGTTTTGTAAGTATCCCTTTGTTAGGAAGGGGTGCAATATTGAGCTTTGTTGATGAGAATACTCATTGTTTTGATTATACATCCTTGTATGCTTGTACCTCCTTATACCCTGAGTTGGATGTAGCATTCGTAAGAAGAGTAAAATTTGAGCATAGAATCTTTATCCTTTAAGAAATATGGGTGAGTTAGTGAGATTTTGATTTTCTTTAAGAATTCTCCACATGGGCATGGTAGTGTTCTTTAGTATTTTAAGATGATTCTTCCCCATGTTCCCAAGATTTTCTTGGAATTAATGGTGTTTTGACCTTGGAGAGTGATCATAGGCTAGTTAGTCACCTCATGACAAGGTAGAGTGACTTGTTTTATGCCTCCTAGTATAAAGACTATGGATAGATGTATTTTCCTAGCACATATTAAGTTTCTTGTTGAAGGAATTTGTGATAGTTATTCCTTTATGTGTGATTATCCATTTTAGTGGTTTCTAAGATCGTTAGTGAGAAATGGAGTGATTTGGATTGACTTGTGTAGAAGTCAATTGACTATTATTGTATTTAATCAACCTTGATCTCATACTTAGTGGTTGACTTGCGAGCTTCCAAGAGTAAGCCTAGTCTTTGGGAGGGATGACGTAGTGCCTCTTGTCTTTTCATTTTGTATTCCATCCTAATGGATGTGACCTTGATGTTCTTACTAATTGAGTGATGATGTTAGGACCTACAAGTAGTGTACACCCTTGGGGCGATTTGACTTATGTTGTTTCTTTAGTAGAATAGTTGTGCTTTATATTTGACTTATGAGGCTTATGATGTATTTGACGGTTTCATAGAGGTATGTGCTAGTGGTTACCTATATTTTTATGGTATCATGATATTATTTCATGAATACCCTTGAGATAAAAATTAATAGTTTCATTGTGATGCTTTTGATCACTAACCCTAGTTCTAGTTCATTCAATAGTGTTGATTTATATGTTAGATTATGTCGTTAGTATTATTTTTATCATATATGTATTATGATGCCTTACAATGTTATGTTATGTACTTTGAATTTTAGATTATGGATGTGGAATCAAGATAATTTTATGAGTGTTTATGATACATAGCTCCACATATATTGTTGAGTAATTTAGTTATTTACTTCCACTATTATATGCTTAGCATAAATGGGAAATGGTTTATTTATATTCAAGTTTGGATTATGGGTCATATATATCTAGAGGATGCTCATTTGGACTCATGATTTTTGTACTTTTATTTCATAGGTATCTATCTTTTACTTCTAGTGGATATATGCTCAAATGTTTATTTAAATGTTTTAATTTAAAATGCAATATCATGTGATTATATGTGTTATACCATTATACACTACTATTATGCATTGTTTCCCGTTGATGCTAGTACAAAGTGGGAACAAAGATGTAGTAACTTGATTGCAAGATTTATATAGTGTCTCATTCTCCTTGAACATGAATAAGTGTTTGTATGTGTTTCAACTATATATGTTGAGCATCTACATTTGATGTTTGATTGTTTACTAAACATGTACCAGGTACATTCATCCCACATTTCCATAATTGAGTGTGTACCTATATCCTTGACAATGAGCACTAGGAGATAATAAATTTGACCTTTCATGTTGAGCCAATGTCATCCCTATGTGAGTGATGCAACTGTATTATTGTGTTATTATTATCCCTTTGATAAATGTTGGTAAAGCTAGATCCATGATTTATTATGTAATTAGACTAGTGAGTGTGTATATGCATTTAGGGTTTCATAGTTGTCATGAAAGATATTAAATTAAAATGCTGATTTAATTATATTTGGAAAATTTTAACGATTTAGTTTAATTACCAATAAATTTGTCGTAGTTGGATTCCATATGTTTGGAATCAATTTAATTAATTAGAAAAAGAGGCTAGTAGTCTATTAAATAGGTTAATAGCCTATTTTTTAAGTCACTTTAATAAAAGTGTTTATAATAGGTAAAAAGTGAGTTTTATCACTCACTTCTTATTTTTGGTTTTGGAAGATTTGAGTTTTTCTTGCTAAACCCACTTAGAGAAATTCAAATTTTTGCTTCTTGGGTGAGATTAGTTGATCAAATTTTGGTGAGGAGTGGCTCATTGGATTTGTGGCAAGAGTCCTCACCTTTGCCACGATTTTCATCCCATTTGGTGCTATCTTTTATTTCTCCTTCTCTTTTCAATTTTTGGAGCTTTTGGCTTGAGGTAGGTGATGCAGGAGCATCCAGAGGTATAAGGGCAATCCTGTGTCACCCAAAAAAATGTACTTAGACTTAGTTTCTGTTTCATGTGTTTTCATTTTTGGATACCCATTTAGGTCAAATAAAGGTTCCAACTCTCATAGTTCCACTATCAGTGTTCTACGTTAGAGTATTTGAACACCTTAGGATACGTGTAAATGCCAAAAAAATAGGAGTATGTAATTGAGCCATAATTTTGGTAAATTAGAGGGTGGAAATTGGCCATATGAATTTAATTGTAATTTAGAGCATTCCAGAAAAAAGAATCAGGTCAAAAGGCCCCACGGTTTGAAAGTTATCACAGTTTTTCAGTTTTTGGAGACCTCCTAAGAATGCTTCAAAGTCAGGTTAGGGGCATTAAATGACATCAAATAGGGCCAAAATATGGGGGAAAAGAAAAGCTGGTCCATAAGGCTATAGAGTGCTTCAAGAGCTTTCCAAAAATATAAACGGTTCATCAATCGGAGCTACGGTTCAAAAGTTATGCCTCCCGAAAGTTCGGTTACCGTTTCTAGATTCTACTAATTTTGTGCCGACTTCTAATGCGACTTCTAGAGCCTTCTATTTGGTCGGTGGATACCAACTAGCACTTTCTAGAATGTATTCCTAATCCTTAACCCTCTGGGGTCTATTTAAAGAACATTTATAGCATTGTAAAAGGCAGTTTGGAGCGGAGTTTGAGAGAAGGTATTGGGAGACAAATTTATCTCTAGATTTATGCTATTGCAAGCCCATAGGGCATGTTTTGGAGTCTATTTATCTACACTAAGTGTACTAGCATATTTGCATAGTTAATAAAACTTTTCCTTTCCTATTGTGTCCATTCTGTGCTTGGGTTGTGTCCCCATCAAGTGGTATCAGAGCTGGTTTTCCTAAGTGTGTAGACAGAGTGCCGACTGTGAGGCAGTTTGCACCAGGACTGTATGGTTGTGGGTTTGAATTAAGAAGATGCCTCCATGAAGAGAGCATGGTGGAAGGGCCATAGCTATTAATCCTAAGGAGGTTAGAGCCCTCCAAAGGCAGGTTCAAGCGTTGCAAGAGGAGCTCCGTAGAGGAACAAATGTTGCCGCAGGTGAAAAAAGTGAGGATGACAATGAAGAAGAAGAAATTGGACTAGAAGGGGAAGTTAATAGGGAAGTTTTAAATTAGGTAGAGGAAAGGCTTTTTAGGGCCATTGCTAAGTTTGGGAAAAGACCTACAATTAATGTGGGTGTATTTTCAGGAAATCTGAAACTAGATGAGTTGATCGATTGGATTAATGAACTGGAAGAGTACTTTGAGTATGAGGATATCAGAGATCTAGATAGGGTTAAGTTTGCAAAAGCCAAACTGAAAGGACATGCCAAAATCTGGTGGCAAGAGGTTCAATTGGAAAGAAATAGAAGAGGAAACGATAAGATCACAAGGTGGGATCACATGGTGGACAAACTAAAGAAGCACTTCATTCCTGTTGACTACGAGTTTGATTTGTTTAAGAAGATGCATGGGTTAAAGCAAGCAAGACAATCAGTCTAGGAATATACAAAGGAGTTTTATCAACTTCTAATTAGAGTGGGGCATGTAGAAGCAAATAAGGATAAGGTTGCTCATTATATCAGTGGGTTGCGACCTAGCATCCATGAGGAATTAAGTCTGGTAAGAATGACCAGTCTTGAAGAGGCATACTAGTTTTCCCTATGAGTTGAAGAAAAGCTAAATAAAAGGTTTGAAGGGAGACAAAGAGGGAATGGTCAAGGAGGAAGGGGAAGTGGTAGGTTATCTAGAGGCCAAAATGAAACCCAAAAGAAAAATGAAGATGTGGGTACTAGTAGGAACTAGAGGAATGAGGGTTTCAATCGCTCTCATGATCAAGACTTTGGAAATTAGAGAGGAAAAGGTAGAAGATGTGGACAAAGAAGAGGAGGCTTTTGTGGTACCTATTTCCATTGCAATGAAGAAGGTCATCGTGCCTTTGAATGCCCTCAACGAAAAAGAAGGATAGATAGGAGAGCTGAGGATCAAGCTAGGGTTGCTAATGTGGATGAGGATACACAATCATCACATTTAGAGGATGCAGAAAGAGGAGAGACTTTAGTAAAGTAAAGGGTCCTACTAAGTGGTGAGATTGAACCAAGACAAAGGAGGAGTTTATTTAGTACTAGGTGCAAGTGTGAGGATAAATGTTGTGATGTGATCATTGATGGTGGTAGCATTGATAACTTGGTATCAGAGGAGAAGGTCTCTAAGTTGAAGCTCAAGATGGAGAAACACCCCCAACCCTATTGGATCGCTTGGGTGAAGGATGATCATAAAGTCTTGGTAAGTGAACAATGTTTAGTGAAGTTCAAAATTGGGAGTTACCATGATGAAGTTCTCTGTGATGTTATTCCAATGGATGTTTGCCATCTATTTTTGGGTAGACCATGGTAGTTTAATAGGCATGCAGTACATGATGGTCATGCAAACACATACTCTCTAACAAAGGATGGAGTTTTCCACAAACTGAAGCCCATGAAAAAGGAAGGCGAAAAGGTATGTAGCAGTGCTAGAATTTGTCTTGTTGATGGAAGGAAGTTTTTAAATGGCATGAAACATCAACGTATGTGCTATGCTTTGATTCCTAGGAATTAAAGATAAAGAAGGTAGTAGTGAAATACCACTTGAAGTTTCAGATTTACTAGGTGAGTTTGGAGATATCATCTCTGATAATGTTCGAGAAGGATTGCCACCAATAAGGAAAATTAGTCATCAGATAGATTTAATCCCAGGAGCTAGTTTTCCTAACAAGGCTGCTCACAGGATGACTCCTACTGAAAATGAGGAGCTAAACAGATAGGTTCAGGAGCTATTGAGGAAGGGTTTAATTTGGGAGAGCTTGAGTCCATGTGCAATACCTACAGTACTAGCACCAAAGAAGGATGGAGAGTGGAGGATGTGTATAGACTCTCAAGCTATAAATAGGATAACCATCAAGTGTCAGTTTCCTTTGCCAAGAATGGATGATCTTATGGACTACTTGAGTGGAGCTCAGTACTTCACAAAGATAGATCTCAAGAGTGGCTATCATCAGATATGGATACGAGAAGGAGATGAGTGGAAAACAACTTTCAAGACCAAAGATGGTCTTTATGAGTGGTTAGTCATGCCCTTTGGATTGATGAACGCCCCAAGCACCTTCATTCAGCTTATGAATGAGGTACTTAAGAAGTTCTTGGGAAAGTTTGTTATTGTTTATTTGGATGATATTTAATTTTCAGCAAGACTTTGGAAGAACATTTATTGCATATTTGTAGTGTTCTTGAGAGGTTGAGGGAAGAGAAACTATTAATTAATCTGAAGAAGCGTATCTTTGCTAAAAAGGAATTAGTCTACTTGGGGTTTGTTATGTCACTTGAAGGTCTCAAAATGGATCCAAAGAAGGTAAAAGCCATCTTGGAATGGCCTATCCAAGGTCTACTACTGAGGTAAGATCATTTCATGGTCTGGTTAGTTTTTATAGGAAGTTCATTAAGAATTTCAATGGCATATGTGCACCCCTAACTGACACAATAAGAGGGGATAGAAAAGAGTTCAAATGGACTATGGCAACTGTGAGAAGTTTTAAAATACTGAAGAAGAAGGTGAGATAACAACCTGTGTTGGCACTTCCAGATTTTAGAAAAGTGTTCTAGGTGGATTGTGATGCTAGTGGTAGTGCTATTGGAGCTGTATTAAGCCAAGAAGGTAAGCCTATTGCATCTTTTAGTGAAAAATTGAATGATGCAAAAAAGAAGTGTTCTGTTTATGATCAAGAGTTCTATGCAATAGTTCAGGCCTTAAAGAAATGGAGCCATTATTTATTGCCAAAGGAATTTTTTTTGTATATTGATCATTAGGCATTACAATACCTAAATAGCCAAGGTAAATTGAATTAGAAGCATATGAAGTGGGTAGAGTTCTTGTAGAGCTATACATTTGTGTTGAAACATAGAAGTGGAAAATCTAATAGGGTTGCAGATGCATTAAGCATGATGAAGGAGCATCTTGCATGGAAAAATTATTGAAAAAAAAAAAATTAGAAAAAAAAAAAATCTGGAGGAGAGAGAAAGTGGAAAAAATTAGAGGAGAAATAATAAATAAATAAAAAGGGAAAAAGGAGAAAAATAAAAAAAGGAAGAATTTCTATTTTCGAGGTGCATAGGTGGCATAAAATAAAAAAATGAGAAATTAGTTGTCATTCCATTAATCAAGGTGTGTAGGTGGCATCTTAGAAGCTTGTGGAAAGTTTCTTAAATCTTGCATTTAATATTTGTTGTGATCCATAAAGGAAATGTAATTTTCTAATTGGGCCACATGGTGGTGCTTAGTTGTAATTCTAGAAGGTTGTGGAGGAATTCTAGAAGCTTGTGGATAAGTCATGCATGGGGTGGTAAGTGCCTATTTTAGCAAGGCATATGAGCATTTCTAATCAAGCTCAAGGAGTAGCTTGAGAAGTGGAAGCTCAAGGAGAAGCTTGAGAAGGAGAAGCTCGAGGAGTAGAAGCTTGGAAAGGTGAAAGCTTTGGAAGAAAAATTTGGAAAGGTGAAAGTTGTGGAAGGTGAAATTTGGAAAGCTTGAAAGTTGTGAGAGAGAAGGAGGAAGTGAAGAGTGAGTTTTCTTGAGTCTATGGATAGAGCACCGAATGTGAGGCAGTTTACAACAGGATTGTGATGGAGCTGTGAGTGTGTAGACAGAGTGCCAAATGTGAGGCAGTTTACACTTGGATCTTGGATAAAGTTGAAGAAGAGATAGTGGTATTTTTGGTTATAAGTTGGTAGGGTGGTGTGGCCCTTCGTAAGTGGTATTAGAGCATACCTTCATCAAAGCAGGAGGCAGTTGTTGCTAATAGTAATGCAGGTGGAAGTAGTTGGGTTTGATGAACTCAAGAATTTGTACCCTAAGGATCCTAATTTTGCTGAAGTGTGGAAAGCTTGTAAAGAGCTTGTTGCTGTAGATAGAACCAAGTGGCTAGACTATTTGATTCAGGATGGTATGTTTTTCAAGGGCAGTCAATTGTGCATTCCAAGGAGTTCCATGACAGAAAAACTAATTAAGGAGAAACACAATGGAGGGATGGCAGGACATTTTGGTTGAGATAAGACCATTTCCATTCTCAAAGAACATTATTTTTGGCCTCAGATGTCATAGGATGTGGAGAAGTTTGTATAGAATTGCCAGGTTTGTCAAGTGGCCAAGGGATTTAGTCACAATACTAGACTTTATCAACCATTGCCTATTCCATCAAAGCCATGGGAGGACATAAGTATGGATTTTGTTCTTGGATTGCCGAGGACACAAAGAGACTTGTTTTTTAGAGAGGTGGTAAGACTACATGGTCTCCCAAGGAGTATAGTTTCTGATAGAGATAATAAATTTGTGGGGTATTTCTGGAGAACATTGTGGAAGAAGTTGAGAATAGACTTGAAGTTCAGTTCTACACATCACCCATAGACTGATGGATAGAATAAAGTGGTAAATAGAAGTCTGGGTAATTTACTAAGATGTTTAGTTGCGGATAAGCCCAAGGGGTGGGACTTGATTCTACCACAAGTAGAGTTTGCTTACAATAACTCTATAAATAGGAGTACTAGTAGATCACCATTCCAAATTGTATATGGAAGTAGCCCAAGGATTGCACCAGAATTGAGGAAGATAGAGCAAGGGGAGAGGACAAGTGCTGAAGATGAAGAATTTGCTAAACATATCAAGCGTCTACATGAGGAGGTCCAAGCACACATTACCAAGATGAACCAACAGTATAAAGCTAGGGCTAATCAAAGGAGAAGACATAAGGAGTTCCAAGTAGGGGATCTAGTCATGGTACACTTAAGAAAAGAAAGATTTCCAGCCGGTACTTACAACAAGCTGAAGATGAAGAAATTTGGCCCCTGCAAAATTTTGAAGAAACATGACTTATAAAATGCATATGAAGTAGAGTTTCCAGATGGAATTCACATTTCTACTATTTTCAACATTGTAAACTTGATAGAGTATCATGATGATGGTGCAGATAAGGAGCTGATGTTAGAGCCATGTCCAATTCCTACTTCTAAGGAGGAGATAGAGGAGATTCTAGATAGTTGTGTGGGTAGGAGTACTAGAAATAGGCAGTATGAAGAGTATCTGGTCAAGTGGAAAGGACTACTGATAGAGGACTCATTGGATATCAATAGCTGAGGTTTCCCATTTGGGATTTCCTCTACCATTCATAAAGTGTCAGGGTCACTTTTCAATCTACCCTGGGTGTCTGATGTAGGAGCATCCAAAGGTATAAGGGCAATTGTGTGTCACCCAAAAAAATGTACTTAGACCTAGTTTCTATTTCATGTGTTTTCATTTTTGGATACCCATTTGGGTCAAATAAAGGTTCCAACTCTCACAGTTCCACTATTAGTGTTCTAGGTTAGAGTATTTGTACACCTTGGGATACGTGTAAATGCCAAAAAAATAGGAGTATGTAATTGAGCCATAATTTTGGTAAATTACAGGGTGGAAATTGGCCAGATGAATGTAATTGTAATTTAGAGCATTCCAGAAAAATAATTAGGTCAAAAGGCCCCACAGTTTGAAAGTTATCGTAGTTTTTTGATTTTTGGAGAAATCCTAAGAATGCTTCAAAGTTAGGTCAGGGGAATTAAATGACCTTGAATAGGGCCAAAAAATGGGGGATGAGAAAAGCTGGTCCATAGGGCTATAGAGCAGTTCAAGAGCTTTTCAAAAATGTAAACGGTTCGTCAATCGGAGCTACAGTTCAAAAGTTATGCCTCCTAGAAGTTTGGTTATCGTTTCTGGATTCTTCTAATTTTGTGCCAACTTCTAATGCAACTTCTAGAGCCTTCTCTTTGGTCAATGGATGCCAACTAGCACTTTCTAAAATGTATTCCTAATCCTTAACCCTCTAGGGTCTATTTAAGAACATTTCTGGCATTGTAAAAGGCAGTTTGGAGTGGAGTTTGAGCGAAGGTACTGGGAGATGAATTTATCTCTAGATTTATGCTATCGTAAGCCCATAGGGCATGTTTTGGAGTCTGTTTCTCTGCACTAAGTGTACTAGCATATTTGCATAGTTAATAAAATTTTCCCTTTCCTGTTGTGTCCATTCTGTGCTGGGTTGTGTCACCATTAGTAGGGCTCTTGTGATTTAATTAGATACTTTATTATCTCAATTTCTTTCACTTGTTTAATATGATAACTAGTGTTCTCCCACAATTTCATGCATTTATATCACTTGACTGAATGGGGCTAGGTTTTCATTCATTTCATGGTTTTGAGGAAGGAAGTTTTCCTCTTGTTAGGCTGTCAAGTTTTTAATGTGTGCCTGAATCTTGAAATTATTTCATTTTTGGGAGTTTGGGCATGTTTTAGAAATGGGTTTTTTATTTTATCAAAATTTTAGAAGGTTAAATTTTAGGTTTTTTGGGTGTTGCCTCTGAAAGTGCTTTAATAAGTTTAAAATGTAATTTTTTGTTCCTTGCTGAATTTCACTAGAATTTGAGTAATTCGTGACATTTTTGGCATCTTGTGTTATCCTCATGCATTAGTAATATGAATTGTGGATTCCATAATAATCCACACTCTTAGCAAAGTGGTTGATTGAGATATGTAATATTGTACTTCCTTTTGGTTTCCACTTAGTTGTTTTCCCTGCATGTGTTTACACTTATATATTCTTTTTGCATTTCCCAAATCCAACCCTTGTATATTATTGTTTCATTGATTTACATGGAGTTGGTTGTGTCCACCCATTAGTAGGAGAGTGTATATATGGTGGTATCTTACATCATCTGAAACTCCTAGAAAAAGGTTAAGTATTTGCTCATTTTGGGGTTGGCTTGGGGATTTACATTTCCTTATAGCACTCATTTTAGGTGAGAAGGGTATGTAGGGTAGAGGGGTGGAGTGGCCTCTCACATGCATCACAACCTGAAAGTGGCTAACAATGTAACTTTTGCATGTTCTAAAAATTGATAACCAAATTAAAATACATGGGCTATTAAAACTACTTGAAAGATAAGTTATCTAACCACTTGGATGATAGTCACACATCCTAAGGAAGCTGGTGCAAGGGTGGTGTGTCTAATAGTAGCCAATCTTCTATGGAAGTTTGTGTGAGAATACACTATGATGCCTTACAAAGGAGTTGAGATACCATACCCATATACAACTTAGAATAATATGAGCCAAGCCATTATAGTCCACCAAAGCCCCTACATAGTTATCCTATCAAGTGTTTTGAATAGTGATCTAATGTACTGCATCATATTCATGATGATATATATTCTTGTGCCTTGAACTATTTGACATGTGTATGCACCTTTTGGTTTTTTATGTATTTTGTGGTTGTGGTCAAGACATTATCTCTATAAGCATGATGGGGTTGGCCGATAGGTTCCACATGGTTGGGAGGCGTTGCTACCTATTTTTGCTACCTATTGTTGGAATTCATTAGAATAACTAAGAGTGGGGGGTGAATTAGTTATTAAAGGTCTAGATGTACAAATAAAACTTTTCAATGCTTAGTAGACCCATATCCATAAAACTTTAACGTGCATGCATCCATTATATCATACAACACTTAAACTTAGTAGGTTGCTATCCTAGGTAAAAATAACTTTGCAAAAATGTAAACATGAAATACCATTAGCACATTCGCACAATTTGACACAAGAATTTTATGTGGAAACTCAATTTGGAAAAAACCATAAGTAACATGCTACTAATTCTCACTCTTTTGAAGTGATGCCCCATGAAAGGCCAACCTTGTTCAAGGTTACAATACAAACTGTTAAATGTGATATAGTTAAAGGATTTCAATCACCTCATTAGGAGTGAGCCTTGTTAGAGGACTTTAGACCATTCCATTATAATGTCACCCAATAAAAGGATTTACAAATGACTGTTAGGTCAACCTTAATCCAAAGGATTTATCCAAACTAGTATAGTTGCTAGAAAGTAATAATAAGACTTGACGTGATAAAAACTTACAACTCACTTGTAGATTACAGATCTCTATTTCAATCCTCCATTCTACTTAGCATTCATACTCTTCAACTTTGATAGCTTGGTCACCCTTCAAGAATTCATCCTCTTAAGCCTTCTTACTCTCTATGCCAACTACAGTCTCCTTTGTTCGGCCACTACATGAAGAAATACTCTAGATTCCTTATCTTTCTTAGGTTTTTGTACATAAAAACTATTGCTTCTAGCCTTGCATCCTCTTATAAAGATAAATTAGATTCTTTTCTGCTCAATTAGAATCATCCATTTTAGGGTTAAGTAGGATTCAATGAATCTACCCATTTTTACATTTGAGTCCCTTCTAGAAACTTCCTCTAGAATCCTCTTTGAATGTATGTCAAAATAGTTTACCTTGAATTCTGTGCCACCAGCTCATCATAGTTATCTTCCACGTGCTTCACATAATTCAAGAAATCAAAATAGTTTGCCTAGATTTGTCAAATCTTTGATTTAACACTTTTACTATCACTCATCATCAACATGTTATCACTCGACATCTATAATACTCTATCACTCAGCCAATACTACTTCACTCAAAAAAAACTAAAGTTTCTAGATGCTCGGCATCAACTAAAATTTACTTAGCATATACTAACATTCACTTGACTTGCACTATTTTTCTTCTTTGCTTGGCTCCTATTGATTTTCACTCAACTTCTACTGACTTCTTCTCGACTTGCACTAACTACTCAATAAGGCTTGGCAGACACTTTTCATACTTGGTCTTCTTTCAGTCTTAACTTGAGTATTCTTCCATTCAAGACTTTAAGTAGATAAACAATACACTATAGTATCAATGTCTTACTTGGTCTTAGTGCTCCTTTTATACACCAAATAACTCAACCTCTCTCTAGGTTATCTTGTTATCTCCTCTTTCCAAATCCTCTTCATCAATCAACTAAATGATAGCTTTTAGACCAAAAAGCAATTGTCTCACTAGTAGGTAGCAGGTTTGACTTCATTGAAAAAATAATGATTGTTCCATTACAAATTCTTCACTTCAAAACAATCTGTTTTTAACAATCTCCCTCTTTGGCAGTGATGGCAAACCAATACCAAAAATAATACCAAAAAGAAAATAATATCTTTGAAATGTCTTCCTTTATCAGTATACATCCTTCCTTTGTATAGGGTAATGTGACTTCTATCAATCTCCTTCAATGTATCTTCTCCCTCTGACTTGTATCTCTCTTTGTAGGTTACTTTCTCCTCTTTCTTTTAGATTACTTCTCCCTTTTTCTTTTTCTATTTACTTCTCCATCTTTGACAACAATGCCAAAGACTTGTCATATTTTTATGTAGATATCATCAATTTAGTTTCTTCCTCTACCACCTTACATGTAACTATAATTATTCTAATTTAGCTCCTTCATTACTTTAGGCAGCTCCTAAAGTAAGATCCATTGCATCAAGTTGTAAGCTACAATATTTAACTCAGTTAATGCAAGACACTACTCATGCCTTTTAAGTAGATTTAGATAGGGGTATCAACCCTAGTTTTCCTCTAAGATATTCATGTGCATCCTTAGGTAAAGCTTTTGTGAATATATCACTTATCTAATTCTTTTGTATTCACATATTCCATCCTCACTTCTTTGTCTTGAACCAATTTTCTCAAGTAATGATACTTGATTGCAATGTTCTTTGTCTATGTGTGCATTATAGGGTTCTTTGATATGTTTATAACACTTGTATTATCACAATAAAGTACCACAAGTTCAATTATTTCCTCCTTCATACCTTTAAGTAGCTGTTTGATCCATATCACATTTGTACAATTTACTGCAACAACCACATATTTAGCTTCAATAGTAGATCGAGATATACAATTTTGTTTCTTATTGGTCCAGGTGACCAATCTCTTTCTTAATAAAAATGCTCCACCACTTGTACTCTTTCTGTCATCTATGTTTCCAGCCCAATCAACATTTGTATAGTCTCTTAACTCAAATTTATCATTTTCTTGTAGTATAGACCATAATCTTATGTTCCTTTCAGATATCTCATAATTTTCTTCACATCCATCAAATGATTCTCCTTAGGATTCGTAGAAAATATTGCAATTATCCCAATAACAAAAGCAATGTTAGGTCTTCTATGTACTAAATATTATAGCTTACCAATCATAGACCTATACAATGTTTGATTCACTTTAGGAGATTAATCATTCTTTGAAAGTTTGTCCTATCACCATAGGTGTCCTAACTAGTTTAGAATCCTCTAAACCAAAAGTTTTCAATATTTATTTCACATACTTAGATTGAGTGATTTATATACCATATTTCATCTAATATACTTGCAAACAAATAAAGAATTGATCTCTCCAAGCACAAATATCTCAAATTCTTTCTTCATTTCATTAGCAAATTACTTACATAATGCATCTTGACCTCCAAATATGATATCATCAAAAAAAATTTCAGCTAGTAAAATACATTTACCTCTTTCTATCTTCAAGTACATATTATTTTTATCATTAGTCCTCTCAAAATGAATCTTCACAAGATAATTGTGAAGCCTTTCATACCATGCTCTTGGGGCTTTCTTTAAACCATGTAAATCTTTGTGTAGTCTACATACCATGTTCTTGTTGTTTTTATCAACAAATCCTTTAGGCTATTCTATATAAACCTCTTCCTCTAATATACCATTCAAAAATGCTGACTTCACACCCATTTGATCAACTTTGAAACCTTTGTATGCAAAGTAAGAAAAAAGAGTTCTTACTCCTTCCAATCTTGCAATAGGGGCAAATATTTCTCCATAGTCAATTCCTTCTTCTTGTGCATACCCCTTGCAAACTAATCTTTCCTTATCCCTTGTGACTTCACCATTCTCATCTAACTTGTTTCTATATATCCACTTGGTTCCACTCACATTCTTGTTCTCTAGTTTGGGTACTAGAGTCCATATTTTGTTCTTCTCAGTCTAATCAATCCCTTCTTTCATGGCTTTACTCTAGTCATCATTCTCTAATGCATCTATTACTGATTTAGGCTCATGCATACTAACAAAACATGTATCACTTCTCAATTTTCTTCTTTTCATTGGTCTGGCTTCTTTGTCTCCAATGATTTGTTCATCAAGGTGATGTCTTTTGATATACTTTGATAATCTTGGTTCTGCTCTACTTTCTCCATTTGGTCTTTCAACTTCAGATTCATTGTGTGCTTCTCTATTAGGTAATTCAACATCTCCTTCATGTACACTTATTTAAGAATTAGCATGTACCTCATCTTCTGTCTACAACTTGGCTCCTGACTGTAACTTAGTTCCTGATTGTAACTTAGTTCCTAAATGCAACTTGACATTCATTGTATGTGACTCAATTGTCACTAATACTTGCTGTTGATTTACAACTTGGTTTTCAACAACTTCATCAGCATTCATACCTTTAAAAAAGTATACAAAAGACTTGTATTCTTAAGGTTCCTTCATAGTTTTTGCTTTATGTACCTCTGCATATTCATCAAACGTCACCTTTGTACTTTCAACAACTTTTATTATTATTAGTATTTAAACACTTATAAACTTTAACTCTTTTGGAATAGCCAAGGAATATACCTTCTTCACTTTTAGCATCAAATTTACCACTCCTATTATCTTTAAAAATATAGCACTTGCTTTCAAATACCTTAAAATATTTTATACTGGGTGAGTATCCATACCATAGTTCAAAAGGTGTTGAATGAGTAACTTTATTGACTTGTACTTAGTTTAGAGTATAGATATATTTACTTACAACTTCTTTCTAGTATTTCAAAGAAACATTCTTATACATCATAGTGTTTCAGTAGAGTCCATTACAAATCTATTCATCCTTTCAACAATTCCATTTTGTGGAGGGGTCCTAGGTGCAGAAGTCTATCTCTTGATTCCTCTATCATTACATAATATCTCAAAGTCATTTGATTTAAGCTCTCCACCTCTATCAAATCTTAGACATTTCAAGCTTTTTTCAATCTCCTTTTCGACTCTACCTAAGTACAACTTAAACATTTGGAAAGTATCATATTTTTGTTTCAAAAACATAAATGTCATCATTCTAGAATAATCATCAATAAATAGGATAATGTACTTGTCACCTTTGTAGCTTTTCACATCAATTGGTCCACATAAATTAGTATAAACTAATTCCAAAATTTCTTTAGAGGTGAGTGTCTTACTTTTAAAACTAGATTTTATCATCTTGCCTAACTGACATTGTTTGCAAATCATATTGTCAGGTTTCTTCAGTTTAGGCAAACCTTTGACTCTTTTCATGTTACTAAAATTGAATAAGTTATCAAAGTTAACATAACATGAACTCTTGTGCCATAGCCACACATCATCAAATTCTAAGCAAGACAAGTAACATCATTCATATCAAGATAAAATAGATTACCTATAGTTTGATCACCTTTACCAATCAGTTTCCCATCAATGTCATATATCTTTTCTTTCATTCTCTCAAACTCAACTTTGCAACTTGAACTATTTAGTCATGACACACTCAACAAGTTATAATTAAGTCCTACACAATAAGCATTGTCACACATGATCTTCTCTATTAGTTTGATTGATCCTTTACCTTTTATCAGATAGGGTGCATCATTACCAAATCTTACATTGTTTCTTTTATTAAAATTAAGGTTAATGAACTTACTTTTATCTCTAGTCATGTGATGTGAGCATCTACTATCAATGATCCATCTGTCACTCTTGTTCACATAAGATTCTACTGTAGTTGCCTCATCCTCATCAGAATCATCCTTCATTGCAACATACACCACTTCATCATCATGATCATTAGAACCATCTTTTTTTTCCTCCTTAGCAATGTAGCAAGATTGCTTTCCTTTATCTTTAAAATCTTTGTTGTCCTCATCTCTTTTACCTTTGAGCTTGTCTCTACTTCTATTGTTCTTCTTTGGACATCTAGTAGTAATATGACCAACCCCATTATAATTAAAACACATGATAGGTAGTTTACCTTTGTATTTCCCTTGCCAATAATGCTTCAAGCTATTCTACATCCTCCTCATCTACATCACTGTCACTAGAAACATATTTGGCCTTTTTCTTCTTCTCTTTAGGTTCCCTTAATGATGATTTAGCTTTGAAAGTAGATTTAACATTTTTAGTTTTGAAATTATCAAAATTAGAGAGTTCAAAAGCAACAAGTCTACCCATCAATCCTTCAAGGGTTAGATTACTACTAGGTATACACCTTAGTTCTTGTATAGTAGAAACTGTAATAGCATAGATAGGCAATAGTGTTCTTAGTATTTTTCTAGTTACAATATCATCATCAATGATACCATTAGATCCTCTAATAGCATTCACAACATCTTTTACTCTACTGCAATATTGAACAATGTTCTCACCTTCTTGCATTCTCATGTCATCGAACTTACCTTTGAGACTTTCAAATTTGGATCTCAAAACATTTGTATCTCTTTCATAAATTATTTGTATAACATCCCACATCTTCTTTGTAGTATCAAATCCTTTTATGTCATCAAACTTTTAGTAGCTTAGGGAAGAGACAATCTCCAACATTGCTTGGTTATGTTTTTTTTTAAATTTTAAAATCATTAGTAGTAGGGGCTTCGACAGTGTCAACATGCTCAATAGAAATGGTAGATTGTGCATAGTATCCAAGACCTTCTAGATGTAGCTTTATTAGAATTTTCCATGAATGAAATTTCTCCTTGTTAAGCTTGGGTACCTCTCTTTTAGACATCTTGATCTTTTTCTCTTAGTACCTTCACACTAATCCTCACAAGAACTAGTGCTTTGATACCAATTTTTGGAATTCTTTAGAATAACTAAGAGAGAGGGGGGGGGGAGTGGGGCGGTAGAGGGTAGGTGAATTAGTTATCCAATGTCCAGATGCATAAATAAAACTTTTCAATTCTTAGTAGACCCATATCCATAAAACTTTAACATGCATGCATCCATTTAGATCATATAATACATAAAATTAGTAGGTTGTTGTCCTAGGTCAAAATAAATTTGAAAAAAATTAAACATGAAATTCCATAAGCACATTCGCACAATTTGAACAAGGATTTTATGTGGAAATCCAATTTGGGAAAAACCACCAGTAACATGCTACTAATTTTCACTCTTCTAAAGCGATGTCCCTTGAAAGGCTAACTCTGTTAAAGGTTACAATACACACTATTAAATGTGACGTAGTTAAAGGATTTCAATCACCTTGTTAGGAGTGAGCCTTATGAGATAAATTTAGACTATTCTATTAGAATGTCACCTAGTTAAAGGATTTACAAATGATTGTTAGGTCAACCTTAATCCAAAGGATTTATCCAAACTAGTATAGTTGCTAGAAAGTATCAATAGGACTTGATCAGATAAAAACTTAAAACTCACTTGCAAATTGCAAATCTCTATTTTAGTCCTCCATTCTACTTGGCATTCATACTCTTCAGTTTTGATAGCTTGTTTACCTTTCAACCATTCATCCTCTTAAGCATTCTTGCTCTGTATTCCAACTATAGTCTCCTCTTTTTGGCCACTACAGGAAGTAATACTCTAAACTCCTCGTCTTCCTTAGGTTCTCGCATATAACAACTATTGCTTTGGCCTTGTATCCCCTTATAAAGAAAACTAGGTCTTTTTTTGCTCAATTAATATAACCAATTAGGATTAACCTCAAACAAAAATAACAGTTACATGTAAATATAACCAATATTAGAAAATAATAGATCACACATAAGAGAACAAAAGATACCAAGATTTAACATGGCTCACCCAATCCTTGGGCTATGTCCATCAAGAACAACTCCAATATTATTATTATCCAGTGATTACAACCTAATTACAATATGTAATCCCTTACAACTCAATACCACCATAAGAACCAAATTTTGCATCACATAGTATGAAAATCCCTAACCCTAAGCCTTTTTATATGAGCTTTTTACCACTTAGAAAATTAGGGCTAGAATAATTGAAAAATAGTAGCCGACACCTTTTATAATATAATGTCATTTTTGGTTTTGGGGGCACTACCTCTAAAAACCCCTATGAGGGCATTACCCATCAACCCCACCTTGTACTACGATAGGGAGCACACTTGGGGTGCTACCCCTTGACCTCGTCTTGGGGGTGCTACACTATAGTATCAATGTCTTACTTGGTCTTAGTGCTCCTTTTATACACCAAGTAACTCAACCTCTCTCTCTAGGTTCTCTTGTTATCTCCCCTTTGTTTATCCTCTTCATCAATCAACTTAATGATAGCTTTCAGACCAAAAAGAAATGATCTCACCAATAAGTAGTAGGTTTGATATCATTGACAAAACAATGATGTTCCATTATAGGTTCTTCACATCAAAACAATCTCTTTTCAACATCTATACCACTATTATGTTAGGATAAAACCATGGACATAAATAAAAATTGCATGCAAATATAACCAATAATAGAAAATAATAGATTGCATAGAACCCAATCCTTGGGCTATGTCCACCAAACAACAAATCCAATATTATTACAATATAGTGATTACAACCTAATTATAATCCGTAATCCCTTACAACTCAATACCATCGCAAGAAGCAATTTTTGCATCACACCTTATAAAAAACCCCTAACCTTAAGCTCATCTATATAAGTATTTTTACCACATTAGGGTTATAATTAATAATTACATGTTAGCCTACAATCTTGATAAAATAGGACCCAATTTTTTTTTCTAGGTGATGCCCTGAACCCCAAAGAATTATGAAGTATGTACAGTACTTTCCTGATCAGTCACCACAAATTAACAATCTCCCATCTGGGGACTGATCAGACTCCACACTAGACAATAATCTCCCACTTGGAGACTGATCCTATAGCAATACCACTACCACATGGGGCTCTCACTGGATCAAACCATCCTAGACTCTGTTGTTCTTTTATTCTTGTTAAGTGTAGAAGACCAACTAAAGTTGAAGAGGAATTTAGCTTCTCACTTGTCACTACCTTTGTAAATATATCTGATGGATTTTAATCTATATGTATCTTGTCCAGATTTAATTGCCCATTATCCAAAATTGACCGAATGAAATGGTACCACAACTATATGTGTTTTGTCTTTGAATGTAGAGCTAAATTCTTTGCAAGATGAATGACACTCTTACTATCTATAAAAAAGTAATCATTTTCTTCCAAGAAGAACTAAATCCATATCATCTCCTTGGTTGCCTCTATAGTAGCAACATACTTTGCCTTTGTAGTGGATAAAGCATTAACCTTCTGCAAATGAGAAACCCAATTCACTGCTACCCCACCAGTAATAAATACATAACCTATAGCACTCTACCTAGTATCAATATCCCCTACCAAATCTAAGTTAAAATATCCCTATAAATTAGTAGTAGAGCCCCCAAAGTGTAAAAACTTATTGGATGTTCCTCTCAAATATCTGAGAATCCATTTAATTGCATTCCAATGCTCAATTCTTGGATGACTCATATACCTACTAATAACTCCCACTGCATGTGCAATATCTGGCCTTGTACATACCATAACATACATCAAGCTTCCTAAAAATTAAGCATAAGGTAACTTGGACATCTTTTCCTCCTCTTCTTATGTCTTAGGACACATCTCCTTAGTCAACTTCAAGTGACCAGGTAAAGGTGTGCTAATAGCTTTAGCATTCTCCATAGAGAAATGTTGCAACACCTTCTCAATATAATCAACCTAAGATAACGTCGATTTCCTATTCTTCCTATCTCTACAAATCTTCATACCAAGGATTTGTTTTGTTACCCCCAAATGCCTCATAGAAAATGCACGTGTTAACTTTCATTTTAGCCACTTAGTGTGATCCATGTTAGACCCAACTACAAGCATATCATCAACATATAAACACAAAATAATGTAGCTGTCATCATCCAACCTCTTAAAGTAAACACAATGATCTAAATGAAAACAACTATATACATGCTCATGCATAAAACTGTCAAATTTTAGATACAATTGCTGAGGTACTTGCTTCAAGCCATATAAAATTTTCTTCAATCTGCACACTAAGTTCTCCTTACCATTGACCCCAAATCCCTATGGCTGAGCCATATATCTCTTCATCCAAATTTCCATGAAGGAAGGCTATTTTAACATCAAGCTACTCCAAATACAAATATTTAGTAGCCATAATACTTTAAATAGTGTGAATAGAAGTCATTTTAACAATAGGAGAGAATATCTCATCAAAATTAATGACTTTTTTTTGTGAAAATCCTTTTACAATGAACCTAGCTTTAAATATTTTCCTACCTCCTTCCTCTTCTTTCAACGTGTAAACCAACTTATTCTATAAAGCCCCTTTACCTACATGCAACTTGCATAAATCCCATGTCTTATTTTTTAGTAAAGAGTCCATTTTGTCTTTCATTGCAGACTTCCATTGAATCTTAGTATCCACATGCATGACTTCATCAGAACATTTAGGTTCACCAACATCAGTTAGTAAAATAGAATACAAAGAGGGAGGAAATCTTTTTGGAGGTCTATTTAGCCTTTTTGACCTTTTAACATTCATTGATGTGTGTGGAATTTTTTGTTGCGATTGTTGCACATCATGAGGAATTGCTAGAACATCATCTTTTGGATTATCATCTAACACTACATAATAATCTTCTTTCTTCTCATGTTGCTACAATAGATCTTTGTACAACACATTCTCATTGAATATGACATCCCTACTTCTTACAATTTTACAATTTTTAGAATCCCAAAGATTATAACCAAATTCATCAATGCCATATCCAAAAAATACACAATTCTTTGACTTAGCTTCCAACTTGGTTCTATTTTCAGAATCTATATGAGCAAATGCTTCACAACCAAAAGTTCTAAGAAAAGAATAACTTACCTTCTTACCAATCTATGATTCCTTTGGAATACCACACCCAAAAGGAGTAGAGGGACCTGTATTAATCAAATATATAACATTATTGATGACCTCCACTCACATTTTTAGGGGCAACCCAACATGCAACCTCATGCTCCTTGCACACTCTATTATAGTCCTATTCATGCATTTAGCCACTCCATTTTCTTGTGGAGTCCTTGGAACAATTTTCTATCAATGAATACCATTAGTGGTGCAATAATCTTCAAATTCATGACTGCAATACTCACCACCATTATCAGATTTGAGACATTTTAATTTCTTACCAGTCTCATTTTCAATCAAGCATTTCCATTTCTTAAAAGTTTCAAATACATCAAATTTTTTTCTAAGGAAATAAATCCATACTTTTCTAGTTGCACCATCAATAAATGTATCATAATAATTTGAGCCACCAAGTGATGATACTTGAGCTGGTTCCCCATACATTTGTATGCACAAGCTCTAATCTCTCACTTTGATTTTCCTTCCAAGTCTTCACAAAACTCACTCTCTTTTATTTTGCATACACGACTTTTTTAGAAATCCATATTAACACATTTCAGACCCAGTAAAACTTGCTTTTAATGAAGTACTTTCATAACTTTCTCACTCACGTGCCCAAGTCTATTGTGCCATAATGCTATATCAGAACATACAACAACTATTTGTTCTCCCTACTCAACTACAACAACTGTTCCTAAACATTAATTTTTCTTTGAAACAATCAAAGTAGAAGGAACAATATGATCCGTACAAAGATATAAGGTGCCTACTTTCACACATTTTACTACTACAAAGGAACCTTTTGAAACCTTCCAATTTTTATCATTAAAAGTAACTACACAAACCTCATCATTGAGTTGCCCTACTTAAATTAAATTACTACTCAATCTTAATACATGTCTTACCTCATGTACTAGTCAATGATTCCCATTTTACAACTTAATCTTAACTTTTTCCTTTCCAACAATCTGATAGGGTTCGTTATCCCCCAAGTAAACAAGCTTCCCAAATCCCCTTGGACATAATCAATGAAATAACCTCTATGAGGTGTAGCATGAAATAAAGCACCAGAAACTAAAATGAATGAATCATCAATACTTTTTAAAGACAGAAGCAAATCATCCTCTTCAGATTTTTTACTTACCACATTTGCCTCCTTGTTCCCTGTTAGTATATCTCCTTCATTTTTATTTCAATTCCAAAAATCTTTCTTCTTATGCAGTGGTTCTCCACAGTACCAAAAATCTCTCGATCCTCTGGATTGAGACCTCTTCCCCTTTGACTTTCCTCTTGATTTCTCACAATTTCTAGAATTACTTTGTCTATTACTCATTCTGCCTCTTCTTTGTGCATTCAAAGAACTTCTTGATGTAGATTCACTTGAGGTTTTCCTATGAGTTTCCTCACTCAAAATAACACTGATCACATCATCATAGTTTAGGGTATTAGATCCAGAAATATAATTACTCACAACCATTACCAAACCATTCAAACTTTCTGGCAAAGAACACAAAAGCAAGAGAGCCCTAATTTCTTCATTAAAATTAATACCCATAGAAGATAACTGAAGAGTAACATTATTAAACTCATTTAAATGATCTACAATAGATCCACCTTTTGCCATCTTCATATTAAATAAATGCTTCATGAGAAATACCTTGTTTGAAGCGAAGGGCTTTTCATACAATTTTGCTAGGGTTTCCATCAACTCTTTTATCATCTTTGCTTTTGTAATATTAAATGCCACTAATTGTGCCAGGCATAATCAAATACTTCCAAGTGCCTTTTTGTCTAAAAGATCCCAGTCATCATTTGTCATAGATCCTTGATTCTTGATTTTTCCTTCCAATGACTTCCATAGATCCTTCTAATAAAGATAGTCTTCCATTTTCATCTTACATAACTAAAAGATCTACCCATTAAACTTGTCAACCCTTAGCTTACCCTCATTTTCTATCGCTCCCACTCAATTGTGAGACTCCCACTCAATTGTGTGACTTTCTAATAGAGGATAACTGAAAAAAAATAACCTTGCTCTGATACCACTTGTTAGGATAAAACCATGGACAAAAACAAAAATTACATGAAAATATAACCAATAACAGAAAATAATAGATCACACAGAAGAGAACACAAGACACCAAGATTTAATGTGGTTCACTTGATCCCTAGGCTATATCTACCAAATAGCAAGTCCAATATTATTATGATTCAGTGATTACAACCTGATTACAATCTGTAATCCCTTACAACTCAATACCACCACAAGAAGCAATTTTTGCATCACACCTTATAAAAAACCCCTAACCTTAAGCTCATTTATACTTAGTATGAAGTATGTATAGTACTTCCTTGATCGGTCACCACAAACTAACATATTAGTGGCTAGAGAATAGGGATGGTCTTCTTCTAGTTGTAGGACCATGCCTTGAACTTATATCTTCTCCTATCCTCTTCATTATTTTACTTGATATTGTAATCTCATGGTGATGGATTAGTAGATGTATAATATTAGATGATCTAGATTCTTTTATGTATGTTATATTTATGCTTTTGATGCAATGAAGTTCTATGTCCTTGATATTAATGTTTCTAATATTCCTTAGTGAGGAGTTAAACTCATGCTTTAGACCTTTACTTTTCTTGTTTATGGTCATCTGAAATATTATATTATTATTCTATCATATGAGCATACTTTTTATTGTACAAAAAGGAAGGTTTTCAAAATAGTAAGTTCTCACTCATACAAATTTGGAAACATTTCCATTTTGGACTCTTATAAATATTATTATACAAAAGCCAGTCTTGGTTGGTATGATCATTTGTCCTAAAATGTGATATCTAAAAAGGGGTTACTTATGCCCTTTATTGAATAGTTTGAATTGGATTGATGAAAACCCTTTTAGGAGACATATCTTCCCACTTCAAAATAAATTGATTACTAATCACCCTAGTAGTTATTAATGTGAATCCATATTCTCCTATGTGATTAAATTGGTAAAGGAACTTGTATTATTAACCATGGTAGGAATGGTATTTTGGGCTTAAAATTAATATTGTTATGGAAATGTATAGCATAGAAAACTTGGGTGAATCTCATTCATGTTAGTTATTTTCTCATAGCGAACTATCAGACATGTGTAATCATCCCATGGACTTAGTAGATTCTTGAGAATCTTTGCAAGTGTTATAAGACTTTCACTTGCATTGCACACTATATGTAATTCCATATGGTTTCATTGTTATGATCTTTCTTTAAAAATATACTAGTACTCTTTTGATCTTTACGTCCAAGTATTCTCAAGCAAGGAATTAAAATATTTGTAAACTTTTGACTAAGGTTTGAGAGATATGTATTGATATTGCATCTCCTACATCAACTAGTATTTCTAAGAATTATAGTAATATTATGGATCCTATTGATTTAGTACAATAGGACATTTTATTGTAGACATAGGCTCTATTGGATGAGTACTTGAGAGATATTGATAGCTTATTTTTCAAGTCCTATCTTGTCAATATGGAGGATACTACTGATGAAATTCATCTTCTCTATAATGAGAATGATCCTTCTAAATTTTTTGTGAGGGAACATGATAACCCCCATCTTAATTCTCTACTTGATAATTCTTTTAATGTTGACATGATAGTGGATACCTTGATATAGAATTTGGAGGTCACTTTATCTTCAAAGGAGACACTTGTTAGTGTACTAATTATAAATGCATCCTTAGTTGATCCAAACTTTTCATTTTTAGCAAAGTGACATAGTACACATGATTTGGAGGAAGCACCTTTCAACATTGATATGGACACATTTTAGTGGATTTGAGAGATTACATTCATTTTGAGGTTTTTTCCTATTAGGATTAACCTCAAACAAAAATAATAGTTACATGCAAATATAACCAATATTAGAAAATAATAGATCACACATAAGAGAACACAAGATACCAAGATTTAACATGGCTCACCCAATCCTTGAGCTATGTCCATCAAGAAAAAGTCCAATATTATTATTATCTAGTGATTACAACCTAATTACAATATATAATCCCTTACAACTCAATACCACCACAAGAACCAAATTTTGTATCACATAGTATGAAAATCCCTAACCCTAAGCCTTTTTATATGAGCTTTTTACCACTTACAAAATTAGGGCTAGAATAATAGAAAAATAGTAGCCAACATCTTTTATAATATAAGGTCATTTTTGGCTTTGGGGGCACTACCTCTGAAAACCCCTGTGAGGGCATTACCCCTCAACCCCACCTTGTACTGCGATAGGGAGCACACTTGGGGTGCTACCCCTTGACCTCATCTTGGGGGTGTTTTCCCCAAAAACCCATAGAAATAATATGGGGAGAAAAAATTACATTGAATAAACCTTCAAGTCTAATTAGGCTCCACAACACAACACTTCCTATAGACTAGGGAGGCTTCATTAAGGCTCCTTTGATTTATTTTTTCCTAAGGGGAGGATTGTTGTTCTACACCCATGGACCAATTTTTACATCAAGTCTAGACCATCTACCACATATCTATAATCTACATTAAGGGTTGCTACTTGGCCTCTCTTCATCTTCTTCTTTGCTATATGGTGCTTCTTTATTGTATATGTCATAATGGTTGGTCTTGATACTCCATCCATCCATGCATCTTGATTTATTTTTTGTAAGTTGCACTTATGGGGGTGTTAAAGTAAATGGTTCTTTTCCATTTTACTCTTGACTTAAGTTTACTTAGGTGAACTTATTTATTAGAAGGATATTATTTATTTAGATATTATTTTAGAAGGATATTGTAGAGTCATACTTTGACTCCAACTCCTCCTTTGATATAGTTGAGTCCTACTTGAAGTCTAACTCCTCCTAAGATATGATTGAGTCCAAATTTGACTCTACTCTTCTAAGGGATGTTGTTGAGTTTCATCAAGACTCTACTTCCTTTAGGTTGAGACACTTGTCTCAACCTTGTCCATGCTTCCTATCACCTCTTTCCTATATAGATAGGATAACTTGCATGTATTTTGTATATTGGGACATTATATATTGTATTCTCTATATTGGAGATGTGTTAGATATATTGGAATACATAGATATTTTAGAATAGGGTTTTCTCTTTATGTTGATCATTCACATCATGCTTCTCTAAGAAATGGTGTTATGTTTATTTATTTACAAGGGTGATCCAACTCTTTCAATTTGATTATGGTTTTATATTTGTTTTAATAATTCTAATAGTGCCCTTTATTAATGAGTATGAGGCTTATTTGGATTCAGACCTTAAGGAGGAATTTTATGAAATCCCCTTTAAATACATAAATCATAGTCTCATTGATACTAACCATGCCATTGCCATCACAAAAGTTGACCTTACATCCCCTATTCTCTTACTCAAACACCCTAAACTTATTGATAAGGACCAACATCACTCCCCTCTAGCTTTAGACATAGGTGATTTAGATAATTTAGTGTCGTCTCTCTTTAGTCTAAGAGATATTCATTACTATGAAATCATTTATAGAGATACTTCCTATTGACCCTACAAGTCTTAATGAATTAATGATTGTATCACTATTTCCTCACTGATTGGAAAGTGGTCAAGGGAAGGATATGTTACATCATAAAATTGTTACTAGTAGAAGAGCAATTGATATGTATACATATGATAATCCTCTACTAACAAATAAGTGTAAAGGATACACAACCATTGATAAATTGAGAGGAGATTCACTATAGCCATAATAAGACAATAGATTAGTTAGAACATGTGTGGCAAAAGAAAAGTGATGCAAACAAGTAAGGATAGGGCTACACATAGGATCACAAAAGGATTGATAGGGCTACCAATCTAGACCCTACGAGTAGTAGTCATAGGTTTTTTTATGAATGAGTTAGACATGGAATTTAAAATTGAGTGGAATTATTGTCATGGGTAATCATGCCTTAACACTACAAAGTGCATAAAGGAACTCAAATTTAATTTTAAAATAAGAGGGAGAATGAAGAAAGACTATTTCTAACATAGTTTTTAAGAGGAGAAATTACCAAAAGAGTGAGAGTAGAGAGTTGTTCAAAGTGAAAGCTAGTAAGGAAAGAAGTTGCAGAGAGGAGAGATGCAACAACATGCTATTCTACACAAAAAATAATAGAGGTGAGGCTAAAGTGCTCATAAAGTAAACATGGAGATCTTAGCATCTTCAAGGATATGTAACAAAGATATGTGAGGCAAGATAGTACTATCTTTAGATTATACATTATATTGTTTTCTTACCATTGCATCTGTTTCTGGCACTTGACATAGAAATCTTCATTTGTAAACTTTTGTAAATCCTCTAACAAGGTACCTCTCATAAGGAGATTTGTAAATCCTGTAACAAGGTATCTCTCAAAAAGAGATTTGTAAATCCTCTAACTAGGTAAGATTTCATAGGCTTGTGTAATCCTAATAGGTTATATACATTCTTAACAAAATGTGTTTCTAGGATAAACTATTGTAGCTCTTGACCGAGTAACCTTTTACATGCATTATAAGGGCTACTAGGTATATTTCTCCCACTATGATTTTCATCCTCTCATTGAGGGTTTCCACATATAAATTTGTATGTTACTTTATGAAAACTTTTGTGTGGGAGTTTATATGATTTTATTTTACTGCATTTATTATTTCTTCAATTGTTAAGTGGTTATTTCATAGTCTTGTTAGAATGACACATCAAAAAATGGGTTGAATGTACTGAGTCACCCCCCTCTCAATACCACTTGGGACCAATAATTGGTATCAAAGAATACAAATTTGTAGCAATGATCTTAACAACTTAAGGGTATATCCAATGGCAGCTCACAATTTGCAAAAGTAGGTCGATGAAGCACTTAACACCATTGAATATTTGAAGGACAAACTAAGGAAGTTTCTAACTAAGAGGAAGAAATTGATGAAAAGCCCAAGTGAAAGCCAAGTGGTAATAGAATATATGGAAGATCATAATGGAACTAAAGAATTTTAATTAGGGGATGCAAAGAGATCTAAGTGGAATAAACTCAACTTAAACCTACTAACACCCTTCTTCGAGTAAACATAGAAGCCAAACATAGAACTGCAACAAAGAGACAATTGGACTTAAATATTAACTGATTAATTTGATAAGATAAAAAAAACCAAATGTTTGGTTGCAGGACTTTTAGGTTGTGGCCTTATATAGATAAAAAACAACATGAAACTCAAAATGCACAGTCTTCATCTAATTCTATTAATCATGGTACTATTCTATCTCCTCTTGCCTCTCTATTTTCCTACATCCAATCCCAATTCTTATATAAACAACTAAGCCAAAAGTTGGCTAGTTAGGCATTTAATTACAATATAGGTCTAGTCTAGGAGATGTAAACCATAACTCATTGTAAGAATTTGGTATAGCTCTAATACCATGTAAGAATTTTTCTTAGGAAAGAATGAAATGCCAAGATCTAGAAGCTCAAGAGATAGCACAAGAGAGACAAATAATGATCAAATGATTGGATATCAAATAATTGGATGAATATATTATAGAAGTGCCTTATATATAAAGGCAACTAATATGACTAGGAGTCAACAAAGAGATAAGCATAAAAATTAAGTACATGTCCACCAAGAGTGGATTATCCTCCATTGTGCATAAATTTATAAGAAACAATGAGAGGATAAGAATGCAAAGGTGTATCTCATAAAGAGATGTAGTAGAAAAAATGTGCTCAATTGGAGTGCAAACTACTATGTTTTCTACATGACAACTCATATGAAAATGCATTATCCTATGTAAAATTAAGCGAAGTGTAAATAGTAAATACTTATTTATACCAACTCTCATGCAATGGGCATCAATTTACCATGCACTCTTCAAAATAGGTCCAAACACATGTTAGGAGTTTGCTCCCAACTTGAAAGATGCCACATTATCATAGGAGATCATGTAAATGGAAACAACATGCCTCACATGATGAAAACAACATGAAACATAGACTAGAAATAATGACACAAAACTTGAGAAATATGACACATCAACATTTGTGCTTTTACGGAAAGGACTATAAAGAGGTCCTCAACAACATGCCAAGTGTGCATGACACAAAGCTCAAGGTAGCAATTGTGAGTGTGAAATTTGGGTCTCAGATTCTCACAAACACTTCAAAATGGTCATTACTTGTGAGATAATCCTAGAATAAACATTGGATTATTTATCTAAAAATTCTAATAGAGTGACCTATTGCCTTCTAACTAGAAGGATTATGCATTTTCTCTTAGAATGAGAAGCGGGCAACTAGACCTCTAGAACGAAAGATTTATGTAGCTAAATGAAAGTGCAATTAATCTAGATGAGAGATCCAATTGTTAATCTAAGAAATGACGAAGCATAGTATGCTAAATGGATGCATATTTAAAATCTAAATGATATTACAATGAAAGAAATAAAGCTATGCAAATGTGAGCAAAGTGAGTAAGAATTTTAGCATAAGTTTGATGCAAATTCCAAAATTCATCCTTTATAATAAGGAATGGAGAGCTTCTTTTATAGAATCCAAGAGGTGATCGACAATCAAGATTAATCAGAATGGACGATCAAGATTGAAGAGGAGAGCCAGTCATTAAAGAAACTTTCTCATGAAAAGGAATTTAACTGGTTGCCTTTGAGTGATAAAAGGAGTTAACTAGTTCCTTTTTGAGTGATAAAGGAGTTAACTGGTTCCTTTTTGAGTGATAAAAGGAGTTAAATAATTCCTTTTTGAGTGATAAAAGGAGCTAACTAATTCCTTTTTGATGATAAAAGGGGCTAATTGATCCCTTTTCGAGTGATAAAAGGAGTTAACCGATCACCTTTTTGAGAATATTTAATTTAATAAAATAAAATATGACCTCATAAATGGATAATTTTAACTAATTGAATAATTAAATTTAATAATTAAAAAGAGGAGATATCTTATTAAATTAAATGTATTTAATTCCTTTTTATATTAGCTAAAGAGGTAATTTTAATTTAATTAAAGTAGAATACTTATAATTAAATTAAATTAAATCAATAGGTTTATGTTGCTAATTTGAGTCGATATTTAGGAATTAAATAAATAATATGATTAATGCAGATTAGGATTTTCTGCATTTGACACCTAGGTCAAGGAGTGATTATCAGAATTAGAATTGCCTAGTAAAATAGGACTTAGGAATAATTGAATAAATAAAAGTTGGTTAATATGGCAATGTACCAATTTTGGGGTATTACATTTGCCCCTCTTTGAATGAATGTATGAGCAACATGTTTGATTCAAAGAAATTAGAAGTATAGATCAAGGAATGAGATTGGTTCTGAAATTGATGATATGAAGACCAACTGATTAGCTTTTAAAGGTTATCTCCAGAATGAAACTTAACCTTAAGGGATCCAGATAGAACACCTAGATACTAAGATTGATAATATAAAGATTATCAAATTTTATAGAATTGTTCCTAGAACAAGATTCAACTCTTAGGTATCGAGGTTTAGATTGTCCCTATACCTATCCATTAAAAGATTACAAGATTAAAGATGATTCATAGAATTATCCCTAAAATGAGGCTTAATCCTTAGAAAAATTTAGGATTATCTCCAGATTGAAGCTTAATCCTTAGCAAGAATTTGGAATTTTCTCTAGAATAGAGCTTAATCACTGAGCGTCCAGATAGAATACTTGAATACTGGTCAATAAAAGATAGTAAGATCCAATCATGAGTCATAGAATCATCTTCAGAATGAGGCTTGATCCTCAAGAGTTGGGGTTTAGACTGTCTCGATACCTGTCTATTGAACTCTGACTAGAAATGTTATAAGATGTGGCCAGCTCATCAAAAGATGAGATAGATAACATAGATGTTAGATAGAAGGGAGAAAGATGTCCTGAGTGATGAGGAAAAAGATTTAGATTGAGTTGAAATTTAGATTCAATGATGTAATCATCTTGCCCCCTTGGGAGTAAAATCAAAAGATGACACACTAGAAATGTGATGTAGCGCAGTATGTTAAAAGATATTGAAGAAATTTGAGGTTCAAAAGAACATAAAAGAGATCAAAATGATCAGAAGAATTATAGAAGAGATCAAATTGATCTGAAGAAATATAGAAGAGATCATAATGATCAAAAGAATATAAAAGAGATCAAAATGATCTAAAGACAAATAGAGGAGATTAGAATGATTAGAAGAATTTAGAAGAGATTAAAATGATCTGAAGAAATATAGAAGAGATCAAAATGATTAGAAGAATTTGGAAGAGATTAGAATGATTCAAATAAATATAGAAGAGATCAGAACAAGAAGAAGAAATATAGAAGCCAATTTGAAGTGATTTTGAGGTCTAAAAGACCAATTTTGACTAGATTTCACCAGATTTGACTTTTTCTAGAAAATTTGGAAAATTTGAAGAAAGTGTGATTTGAAAATATTTCAAGATTCACAAAGTATCAGAAAAAATGGATTGCACAAGCATTTGATTGTATTGGTCCCAAAATTTTAAAATATGATTTTGAGCTATTTAAGTGTGTCGGATTTTGAATTCAATCCTAAAAATGGATTCAGAGTAGTGAAAGTAGCTATGGGGGTGATTAATCAATCATTTGTATAGTCATGAAGAAACATGATACTTTGAAGAAGCCAACAATCCCGCATCATAAAGGATGCAAGTAAATCAATGATCAAACTTATGCAAGCAGATTATGCAATGCAACCCTATGCTAGATGTAACCTTAAACTAGATGCAACCCTAGGTCTGATTGCCAAGCTTCAAAAATTTTCATCATTGAGCATATAGTGAAAAACTATACATCATACAATTCCCACTAATATTGTAATCATGGAAATATAAAAAGGACATATGTTCTAGTTTTGTTGGGATTAAATGTAAGCATTCAAGGCACAAGAAGCTAGAATGACCAGAACATTTTTCCTTTTTAATATAACAAGTGAACATAAGCATCAGAGCATAAACACTAGGATGACCAAAATGTTTCTTACATCTAGACACACCAAACACACAAAATATCCCTCTTATGCTAAGTAATTAGTAAGTATTCTATTTGCAACAACCCTTGTGTCTGTAACTTGAGACAAAAGTTTCCATACATACTCATAGTGACCCATAGGTTCACTTAGCAAGATGAGTATCAATATTTACTCTAGCATAAAGACTTCACTCCAAAAAGCAAGGAGAAGAATCAACCTCATTGATTTATCTATATAAAAGAAGTCAAGGTACACATTGCCATCCAATACAAGATGGAGGCTATTATAGTGGACACCCCATTTATATGTATGCCTCAGATCATTGGAACTGAACCACAAACAAAAACCAAAGAAAAGATCATGCCCCTAGTCCTTGCTTCTCTAGTCAAAAATGACATCATCAAGTTGCTCAAGGAGACATGATAAAGAAAAATCAAAGCAAACAAAGAAAAGCTCAATACATCAAAAAAAAATTCATCTTTTCTAGTTCAATTTTCATGTTATAGGATTGATGTCAAGTGTCAATGTTTACAACATATATGAAAGAAATCTCTTTAGTAGGAGGATGATAGTAGACATACATAGTTAGAACAACTGGTGACTAAAGTCAAAGAGGATTCTTCAATAAGAAGAACCTTGATAGTAAATTGAGTGACAATAGACAAACACAATTAGGACAATTTGTGACTGACACGAGAGAGATCCCATAAGAGGAATCTCTAAGTGACCCTAGCAATAGTAGACATGCACAGTTAGAACAACTAGTGACTGATGTTAGAGATGTTCCATGAGAGGAACCTCTAAGTGACACTTGCAATAGTAGATAGACATAGAACAATTGGTGACTGGCATGAGAGATATATTCCATGAGGGGAATCTCTAAGCGACACTAGTGACAATAGATAGATGTAGTTAGAACAACTGGTGATTGACATGAAAAATGTTCCATGAGAGGAATCTCTAAGTGACACTTGTGACAATAGACAGACATAGTTAGAACAATTGGTGACTGACATAAGAGATATCTTCCATGAGAGGAATCTCTAAGTGACACTAACAACAATAGATAGATGTAGTTAGCAAAATTGGTGACTGAAATGAGAGATGTTCCATGAGAGGAATCTCTAAGTGACACTTGCGATAGTAGACAGACATAGAACAATTGGTGACTAATGTGAGAGATATCATCCATGAGAGGAATCTCTAAGTGATACTAACAATAATAGACAGATGTAGTTAGAACAACTGGTGAATGACATGAGAGATGTTTCGTGAGATGAATCTCTAAGTGACACTTGCGATAGTAGACAGACACAATTTGAACAACTAGTGACTGACGCAAGAGATCGCTCATTAACCCAAGATGCTCCTGCATTAGACACCTAAGATAAGTAAAGAATTGATGCCCACACAAGGCATCACTGATACTCTAACTTGAATCATAAAGATCCAACTCAACTTTTTCTATCCACGAACTCTCTTCATCTAGTTTATCTTTCCACCAAACAAGGTATTCCATGTATTTTTTTCTCTACTTTTCTTAATTATTCTACTATCCATAACCTTCTTAATGATGTCATCCTTCTTCTTAGGATAATCTAGGTTATCTTTTAATTCCTCATTTTCTTCAAATTACTAAAAGATGTATGTAATGTTGAATATGGGTGGAATATCCATATCTCTAGGTAATTTAACTTCAAAAGAATTTTCACTATCAAACTTTCTCAAAATTTTGCAAGGATCATATTTATTTCTCTTTAGCTCAATGTAAGTTCCAACTAGAAATATGTTCATCTTCAAACATACCATCACTTTATCTCTAACCTCAAAAGATTTATGTCTTCTTCCTTTATGTGGTGTTTGTTTATATCTAAGGTTACTATTCTTCATATTATTCTTCACTTCACCATACAAAGTCTTCTTGAAATCTACAAATTCTTTAGCTTCAACACTTTTCTTTTTCTTAGTAGTGAAATCCCTTAGTTAAATAGTCCCTTTAGGATTCAATCCATTAACAATTTAAAAAAATGTCTTCTTTGTGCTCCCATTCACATAATCTCTTGTGCTAGAATTAAATCCCAATTACCAAGTTTATTCCCAACCAAACATCTCAATAAGTTACTTAAACTTAGATATTCACAACTTCAATTTTTCTCGTGGATGAAATGCATAACTAAAATTCAACTTTGTAACTAATTTCCTTGAAAGTGTCCTTTAGAAATGACCAATAAACTTAGTATCTTTGTCTGAAATAATAGTCTTAGGAAAACCATGCAATCTCACCATTTCTTTGAAAAATAGTTCAACCACATGTACTACATTAGATGTATTCATACAAGATATAAAATGAGTCATTTTTGAAAATATATTAACTACTATGAGAATAGAATCATTACCTCTCTAAGTTCTAGGATAGTCACATGTACTACATCAGATGTCTTCTTACTATTGACATTCCAGTCATGTTTGTTATTAATGACACACACTTATTCAAATTGTACAACTTATACCAAGCATATTGTATAGTTAATAGTGCTAACCAAGCATTTTAGTTGTTACTAAGTTCTACTATTGCTACTGAGTCTTATAGATAGATTTCAATTTTCACCAAGTAGTTACTATAGAGTTAATGATAAACATTTTAAACCAAGCATCTCAGTGT
Source organism: Cupressus sempervirens (assembly GCA_028749045.1). NCBI lineage: Eukaryota > Viridiplantae > Streptophyta > Pinopsida > Cupressales > Cupressaceae > Cupressus > Cupressus sempervirens. The sequence continues at coordinate 662,129,256 of CM053791.1, forward strand.
ATGTTGAGTTAACTAGTGCAAACCAAGTTGGGCAATGCTTACCAAGTTTGTAGTTGATGTGATGTGAGTCTAGTGTTAACTGAGCTACTTAGTGTTAACCAAGAGACTCAGTTTATATTGAGTTTGAAGTAATAGCATTAACTGTGCTATATAGTGTGAATCAAGTGATTTAGTTTATATGTCGAGTTTCATAGTATTCGTGGAGTCACTAGTGCAAATCAAGTTCAAGACTACTTGGAAGTGATTAGTATGAACCAAGCTTCTATGTCTACCAAGTGCATGATGATTCTAAGAATTGATAGTGGATGCCAAGTATAAAAACCTCATAGAGTTAGTCTTCAGAGCCCAAGTTTCTATACTTTGGCCAACTTTGTAATACTTGTGTAAACTTGTATTGTGGTCGACTTTGAAATTATGTAATTGGATTGATATATGTAATGTATTGTATCACATCCAAATGAATAAGAAATGGAGAAGTAATGTAATCATTAGAGAAGAGTAGAAGAGAAAATTACAAAGGCTACAATAGTATAAGGACCAACAAAGATTCATCTATCACAAAAGGTGATTTGTACACTCAGAGGAATCTCATTTAGTAAACCAAGTTGCAAATCATAGATCAGCTACTATTTTATCCTAACAGGTGGATCAGTCAAATCCTTTAATAAGGTAGACCTAAAAATCTTATGTAAATCTCTTTACTGAGTGTGTACTTCATTGTATGTTTGTAAATCCTTTTGCAAGGTGGACCTAGTAGTCCTTATTGCTCCTAATAGGGCAGATCATCAGAAGTGATCATTGTAAACTTTAACAGGCCAACTTTATACTGCATTACTAAAGCTTCTGGGTATCATCCCCACCCTAGTTTTACTTTCTATTTGGAAGGTTTTTGGGTTACCAAATCTTATGTTAAAGTGTTATGTATGCTTTCATGTTTTCAGTTTCTCATGCATGTAATTAGATTAGAATATACATAAAGGATTAATTGCTAATTAGGGATATAGTGATAAAAGTTTAATTAGTTACTGATTAACCCCTCCCCTCTTAGTAACTTAGCCTATCAGAATATTTCTAACATTTGGTATTAGAGCATTGTGGTTCTCAGAGAAAAGTTTAACAGCTTGAGCAAAGATCAAAGGAAATGGAGGTATTCAGACTTGACAAGGCTATTGATAATGAGAAGCATGATTTGGAATTGGCCATTAGACAATTCAAGAAAGAAAAAGAGAAACTCTTCTAGTCCCTAAAAAAATAAAAGACCTGCAATCTAGATGAATGATTCACTCTACATTGAAGAAGTAAGAAAACTAAGAAGAAAGCAAGAAATTTAGTTAGTAAGATTATGTGATGTCATGGAAAAGAAAAAACAAGATAAGAGAAGAGGTAGAAGGAAAGAACAATGAGATTCAACATCTATCCCTTAAGCAAGTAGACTTCATTGATCAACTCACCAATGCAAATGAAGAAATCATGAACCTAAGATCAGAAAATGAAAGATTTTAGAATGATCTAAACATTGAAAGACAAACTAATGAAAGAATGATGAAATCCCAAGCATACATGAATTAGTTGAATCAGAAAAGTCATCACAGACAAAAAAGAAAAGTAGGAATTGGATATACAATAGAAGGTGAAATATCCAAGCAAGAAGCTCAAAAGAATAAACCTACTTGTAGTCACAGTGGTAAGATAGGTCATACTTCAAACAAATGTTGGAGCAATGGGAAAGAAAAATTCAATGGAAAGTGCTACAATTATAATCAGCATGGTCATAGAGCAAATGAATGCAAAGAGAAACCAAGATTTGAAGGAAAATGTCACAAATGTAAGAAGCATGGGCACAAGTCATTAGAATGCAAAACCAAGATATTGGATCTAGCAAAACAAATTGTGAAAGCTATATTTGGTTGGGACTACAAAACCTAGTGTAGATGTCATTACTATGGAGAATTTGAATATATTGGAATAAATTGTGTAAAGCATCACATGAGGAAGAAAGATACTACCAAAAGATGTTTCATTTGTATAGAACTTGGTCATCTTGACAAGAACTATATGAATAGTGGAAGAATAGAAGATGAAAAGAAAGAAAAAGATGATAACATCATAAAACAAATGAGACAACAATGGGTTCCAAAGTCTATTGAGAATGCAAGTATGAGCAATGATGATCAAGTCACTCAAGAATTGGGTGACTCCAACATTTGCACTTGATTTATTAGAAGAGGACTAGAACTAGGTTACTAATGAAGACATCTAAATTAGTTCTAGTTGATAGGACAAAAGATCCATATCAATATTCAAGATGCAAAGGGATCACTGAGTAAGGAGTACTAGTCACTACTGAGTTACCTTCCTTACCAAGCAAGGTTGGGTTACAGACTCTATTAAGTGAGGTTAGGAGTAACTAAGTCTTGTATGCTTACCGAGTCATGAAAGACTACACTGAGTAATCAATGCAAGAAAAGTGGATGATAGCCTGTCAATCTGATCTAACATTTGTACTATGCATACATGGAAAAATTTGATAAAAGGAGTAAAATCAAAGTCATTTTTACTGTGAATTTTTGAGAGCTATTTGTGTAGAGTGATCTTCAAGAGCATTGAAGCAATTTGAGTGAATTGTTACCAAATTTTTTTGAGTTCTATCAAACCCTACTGAGTGAAGATGGCATCGACTATCAAAAAAGTGAAATGAGGTTCATATATGTTAGTTAGTGGTGTAGAATGGAAGGCACCAGATTTCAAGCTCACAGCTACAGTTTCAAAAACCCTAGATCCAAGTGGAGCACATTCTCAAATCCCTCCCAAGGTATTGTGAAATCCATTCTCATTTCAAATGTATGATTCAAGATATTAGTACACTAGAAATGGATGAATGTTTAAAGGAGTTATGCATTGATGGTGTGTTGAAACCTGAGCACCAACATCTCGAGGCTAAAGGTTTAACTCATATTCCTCACATGTCATGAGATTTCCTAGTAAATTAGATAAGGTTTATCCTCAATCATGTGCACAATGGTTAGTTGTGGTTGGAGCAACCAATTTTGATCACAAAGATGATGATCCACAAGATCACCAGTCTCCCAATGTTGGCAAGAGGTAAAATGACTAAAACCCTAGGTCGAGTTAAACTGGAGAAGAAAAACCTATCCAAGTGGGATGGAAGGGGGATGAAGATAAGAAATGTCACTGACATGGAATTGTAACTTAGTATTCATATAATTTCTCACAAGAATTAAAATTTGAGCAAATTGAATAGTGTATCATGTGAAGCAGTAGACTTGGCATATAAGGTAGTCAAGAATAACCTTTCTCTTGACCTTGCCAAGTTACTATTGAATCAATTCAACAAGAATATGGAAAGCATCATGACATCAAAGAAAAATCCATGTACGTTTGGCTCACTATTGACATATTTATTTTTCTATGTTCAAAAATTATTTCCATCAAAAGGTACTGTTGTTTGGAGGAAAGATGTGCTAGTACTTTATCAGATGAATACATTGCTGAAATGGGAGAAAATTATACTAGTATCATGGAAAATTATTTTGATATATTCAAGGAGAAAATGAATAACAGATTTTGAATCCCAAAGAAACTAATTAAGGATTATAAAGATAATGTTTGTATTATGGTGGATAGTGACAAAGTATACATTTAGGCAATTAGGCCTAGAATTGGATGGGTGAAACCTCTAGGATACAAGGTAAATATTGATGAAACAAAGGATATAATTGAGGCATTAATAAATGAACTAGTTGATCCTAAAGTAACCTATTTTGGCACATGTGATGAAGCTAAGGCTAGGATAGAATTGGAGATTAAGCTCCCTCAGGTAGTTAACAAAGGCAAGAAGAGAATTGCCAAGTTGAAAACAAGTTCTAATCTCTTGTTGACCAAGGGCAAAGGTGAAGATGAAGAATTAGAGGAAGAGAAGCCACTGAAGAAAAAGGGCAAGGTAATCATACCAAGCCTGCTAAGACATCCACTGCAGTGTTCACCATGAGATCCTCCAGGAAGAAAGCAGACAAAGAAGGAGGAGACATAATTTTCAAGAGGTCTCCACCCACATTTAAGGAGAGAATGAAAGAAATGGAATTAGGTTCTGGAATAACAAACTTCAAAGCATTGAAATATGAGACTAGAATAGTTGATGAACAAAATAAGATTGAGGATATACTAATATCCATGATGGGTAAGTGGAAGTACTTACCTGGTTAGCTTACTTAGCAAATTCCCACTGCTTTAATGGATAAGATTAAGCCAAGATGGGAACATGCAATGCAAAATACAAATTATATACATGAGTAGATCTTGAGGCAACTTATGCCAAATCTAAATGACAAGGAAGTGAAAGAATATTTAAAGAAAATTGAAGAAAAATTAATCTTAAGATTGAATACTTGTCTTATTTTGTTGAATGAAATAGAGCATGTTGTGAAGAATGCTACAAATACATGGAAGAATGTCTATCTTCTTCACAAACCAAGTGATTTTCTAGTTAGTATAAGTGACAAGGATTATGAAGATGATGATCAAGAAAAAGATGAAGAGAAAAATGATAAAGTAATTCATTTTGATAATATTGATGATGAAGAGGAACAGGAGAAAGAGGCTACTGAGGAAGGTACACAAAATGTTGAGGAAACTAACCTAGTTAAGATTTTTGTAGTAGTTATAGCCTCACTTCCTCATTCTCCAAGCAAAACATTGATAACACCAAGCATGGAGACAACCTTAGCAGGATTGATTGTGACAAGCATTGCAACCACAAGCATTCAATCAATCTTTGCACCAGTCTAGTTTAGCACAACATTGAATGAAGTACCAAGCACTTCATCTACTGAGCTGCATGTTCCACCATCTACATAAATTTTGGATAAAATAGGTATTCCTACCACTATAATTTCAATGAGTGCAGTATCCATTTTTGCAGTGAGTCCTACTATTTCAACTATTGTTTCTATTCCTAATAAACAAGCAATAAGTGCAAGGATAGTTGAGACCAAGCCTCAACCAAGAACAAATTTTTTGGGTAAACGTAAGAAAAAGGAAGAAGATATAGATCTTGATGAGGAGATTGTCATTCCAAAATGGGACATCTCAAATCTAACTCTAGATTAGATGCAAACCTTTGGTGAACTTCTACAAAAGAAATCCAAGTAACAAAGGCTAAGAGAAGAAAGAAACAAGGAGTTCAAGATCATTGAAGATGCAAAGAACATTCTAGTAGAGGCTATAGGTATAGAGGTTGACACTTCTCAACCAATTTTGTATCAATTGGCAGAGGCAGTCTAGAAATACAATGAAGATTTCAATGGACAGGATAAATTATTGTAGAGAGCTAAGAAAATTTTTGAGAATAAAGTTCTAGAACTTATTGCTTAACAGATTTCCATTCATCATGTAGAGTTATCTACTATTTTGGGCTCTCTAGAAACCTCTTGCACTAATATATCATTACTTTTTGGAAAATTATGCGACACATCAATTTTCACAAAATAAATAAAAGACAAATTGTTTAAAATTGATGAAGATTTGAAGGCAAGTGCATAGCAGTTGCAGCTTGACCTGAGTTCTAGCTCTGCTCACTTCAATAGAATTAGATTTTTGATAGATATACATGTAGAACTACTAAAAGAAGAAGTAAGAATCAGATCTACTCTGATAGATATCTAGAATATGATTCTCCCTAACATGGATGCACTACAGAAGCATATTGCACATTCAAAAATTGTCATCCATGACAATAATTTCTCTATTGTAGACCACATGATTGAATTATTAGTAGAAGTGAAAGTTGCTTTGTACACATGTAGGGTCTTGCAAGAGAATTGGGACAAGACTTTGGTGCTCATATTGAAGGTACACTCAAACTTCTTGTCTTGTTTTGGCATTACTATGTAAATACATATAACATAAATCTTTGGCATTAATGTCAAAAAGGGAGAGAAACTATAGAAGTTATAAGGAGATAAAACGGGGAGAAGCTGAGAAAATTTTGAATGAAAATTGAAAATTGTAGATAAAATGTATATTATATGTATAGTATACTATATATTATGGATGGGGGAGCATTACCATGTATAGAAATGTATACTTGTCAAAACCAATTTTGAAAAATCTCAAAAATAGTATACTCTACCGAGTTGGAGACATAACATGATGAATAAAGGTGTTGTTGAACATTCTTGAATTTAGTTTTGACTAAATAGTGTTTTTGTCATTAATGACAAAGGGGGAGATTGTTGACATTCCAGTCATGTTTGTTATTAGTGACATACACTTATTCAAATTGTAAAGCTTTTACTGAGCATATTGTATAGTTAATAGTGTTAACCAAGCATTTTAGTTGTTATTGAGTTCTACTATTACTACCGAGTCCTATGGATAGATTTTAGTTTGCACCAAGTAGTTACTACAGAGTTAATGATCAACAGTGTAAATTGAGCATCTCAGTGTATGCCAAGTTTACTAGTGAAAATTGAGTTATGTAGTGCTTACCAAGTTCATAGTTGATGTGATGTGAGTCTAGTGTTGACCATACTACTCAGCATTAACCAAGAGACTCATTTTATATCGAGCTTGAAGTAATAGCATTAACCAAGCTATGTAGTGTGAATCAAGTGATTCAATTTATATGCCAAGTTTCACAGTATTCACTGTCACCAGTGCAGATCAAGTTTAATACTACTTGGAAGTGATCAATATGAACCATGCTTCTACATATACCAAGTGCATGATGATGCTGAGCATTGATAGTGGATGCTGAGTATCAAAACCTCACTGAGTCAATCTTGAGAGCTCAAGTTTCTACACTTTGTTTGACTTTGTAATATTTGTGTAAACTCGTATTGTGGTTGACTTTTTAATTATATAATTGGATTGATATTTATGTAATGTATTGTATCACATCCAAATGAATAAGAAATTGAGAAGTAATATAATCATCAGAGAAGAGTAGATGAGCAAATTACAAAGGCTACAATAGTATAAGGAGTAGCAAAGATTCATGTATCACAAAAGGTGATTTGTACACTTAGAGGAATCTCATTCAGCAAACCAAGGGTTAGATCAAAGATCAACTACTATTTCATCCTAACAAGTGGATTAGTCAAATCCTTTAACAAGGTAGACCTGATAGTCTTATATAAATCTCTTTACCAAGTGCATACTTCACTGTATGTTTGTAAATCCTTTCACAAGGTAGACCTAGCAATCCTTATTGGTCCTAATAGGGCAGATCATCATAAGTGATTAGTGTAAGCCTTAACAAGCAAACTTTGTATTGTAGTACCAAAGCTTGTGGGTATCATCCCCACCCCAATTTTACATTCTATTTGGAAGGTTTTTGGGTTACCGAATCTTGTGGTAAAGTGTTATGTATGCTTTCTTGTTTTTAGTTTCTCATGCATGTAATTAGATTAGAATATACATAAAGGATTAATTGCTAATAAGGGATATAGTGATAAAAGTTTTATTAGTTACTAATTCACCCCTGTCCTCTCAGTAACTTAGCCTATCATAATGTTTCCAACACTTACAAGGTATGAAATAAGTCATTTTTGAAAATACATTAATTACTAATAGAATAGAATCATTACCTCTCCGAGTTCTAACTAACTCCTTTTTTTGTTTGTCAAATTTTGCAACTTCTAACCATCCTTTGTACATTCTTATAAATTTGTAGCCAAAAGTACCTATCAACAATACAATTTATTGTTTTATCAATCCCAAAGTGTCCAACAAGTCCTCCACTATGTTTCTACTTCATAATTTTATCTCTCATGGATCCTCTAGGTATGCATAACCGAGTTCCCTTGAGCAACATATCATCTTCAATGAGATAATTGGTCCACTTATTCTCACTCATCAATTAGTTCTTACAAGCTTTCCAAGGTTCTACAAAATTAGGACCAATTTTGTACAAATGTTTCAAATCATCAAAACCATGTACCTTAACTCTCATTTTTGTCAGAAAATTCCTTCTTCTACTCAAAGCATCGAAAACATTATTTGGCTATCCAATCTTACGTTTCAACACAAAGGAATTTTTTCGCACTCACTCAACCCACTTTATATGTCTCTCATTTAACTTTTTGTGACTTCTGAAAAATTGCAAAGCTTTATGATTAGTGAACAACACAAAATCTTTAGGCATCAAATAATGCTTCCACTTCTTCAAAGCTTGAACAATAACATAAAATTCCTAATCATAAATGGAATATGTTTTCTTAGCATCATTCAATTTCACACAATAGAAATCTATAAGTCTTCCCTCTTAACTCAAAACAACTCTAATGACACTTCCACTAGTATCACAATCAACCTCAAAAACTTTACTGGAGTTAGGCAAAACATGTGTAGGTAGTTGTGTTTCTCTTAGTTTTAATGTTTCAAAAATCTTACGTACTCCATGTGTTCACTTGAAATCCTTTTTATCACTTCTCATGGTTTTTTCCATAACATTACATATTGAACTAAAATTCCTTATGAACTTTCTATAAAAACTAGCCAATCCATGAAATGATAACTTCCCCAACATGCTCAGGTGTAGGCCAATCAAGAATAACTTTTATCTTTTTAGGATCTATCTTAAATCCATCAGCTAAAATGAAAAAACCAAAATGCACTTTCTCCTCCTTCACGACTAAACATTTCTTCAAGTTAATCAAAAACTTCCTCTCCTTCAACCATGCCAATACTTGTTGGATATGCTCAAGGTACTCTTATATAGTCTTACTAAATACTGAATGTCATCAAGATGTACAATCATAAATTTGCCCAAGAATTTCTTCAAAAATTCATTCATCAACATTATGAAAGTACTAGGTTGCATTAGCTAAACCAAAAGCATAACCAACCATTCATACAAATCCTCATTAGTCTTAAAAGTAGCTTTCCATTCATCTCCTTCTCTAAATTTGATATGATGATAGCAACTTTTCAAATCAATCCTTGTAAAATACTTTTCTCAACTCAAACAATCCAATATTTCATCCATTCTAGGCAAGGGAAACCTATATTTCACTATGGCATTATTAACAACTCTAAAATCAACACACATTCTCCATTCTCTAGTCCTTTTAGGTGCTAACACAATAGGTACTTTACAAGGACTCAAAATTTCTCTAATCATAACTTTCTCAAGAAATTCTTGCACTTGTATGTTTAATTTAGTATTTTTAGTAGGAGTAAGCATATGTAGTGCTTTGTTAGGCAAACTAGCTCTAGGTATCAAATCCATATAGTGACTAATACTTCTCATAGGAGGTAAACCATCAAGTACATTATTAAAAATAATGTCTTGAAATTTTTCCAAGAAAGATTTAATCTTAGGTGCATGTTCTAATTCGTCTTGTTTCTCAGTCTTTCTAAGAATCAAAGAAAAAAAAACATTATATTCCTTCATATCCTTAGCAAACAATTTTCCATCCACCAAACATACTCTAACTATGTTACAATGATTCTCATTAAGCTTTTCTACCAAAGGTAACATAATTTTCTTCTTCCCATCAACCCAAATAGTTTACTAATTCAATCTACCATCATGCAAAGCTTGTCTATCATATTTCAAATGTATATCCAACATAATATGACAACAATCCATAGGCATAATATTACAAAAGATTTCATCACAATAATATCCAATTTTGAACTTAATAAGGCATTTTTCACTTACAACTAATTTATGCTACTTCTAAATCTAAGAAACATGGTAGGGCTTAGGATGTCTTAATCTTTGCAATTGTAAATTTTTAATCAACTCCTAAGATGCCAAATTATCAAAGCTTCCCCTTGTTGAGCTGTCATTATGCACAATGCTAAATGGTAGGAATTCTTGCGAACTCCTCTCTTGAAATGCTGATCTTGTGAATCATCTCCAAGGTTTTGGGTGATCTTGTGACCTACTAGAATCTGTTCAATTGAAGATAAATGTGCATGTTCACAAGGAGGCCTTTGTTGGTTCATTTTGATTTTAGATGAGATGTAGAATCTGTACACTACTTCAAAATAAACACACAAAAGAGCTATGTTTTTATATTTTCTATTTTTTATGAATGCAATAACAATGCAAGTGGTATGAAGTCCTATTCTAACAAGGGGGTTAATAAAGAAAATAACAAAACTTTAAAGTAAATAACATGAAAATAAAATCCTAACGAACATAAGCTATAGAAAATGACATGTTTGTGAGTTAAGCTATCAAAGAAATCAGTAACTAACCAATAAAAATAGGAGCATCACTTCCTAGATTCCACTGATGCAATCGTCAATGGGAAACTTTAATAATCATATGATATTTCACTCTTTATTAGATCACAAGGCCACAGAAAGTGTGCTCATGCAAGACAAGGAGTTATGTAGGTACAACTTGATGATTTCTTCTTGAGCTAGATACATCAGTAGAATTTTTAAAACCATAGCAAACACCAAAATTAATGAATCACACAACTAGAAACAAAGAAATAAACTCTTGTCTCAATCACATTCCATGAACATACATCCGCAAAAATATGACACATTTAGGCAAGAATCACTACACTCCAAATGTGAGCACCAAAAGCATAATTTTATTGAAAAATAATAGTGGCCCCAATTACATATTACAATGGAGTATTTATAAAAAATCATCTTCTCAATTTGTGTTGAGAGTGAGAGATATATTCATGCAATAATATTCTTTTAAATTAATAAAACAAACTAATTATATACAAACTAACAATCTAACTGGTGCTTAGTAGGACTCCCTCCATTTTATATTCATTAATTGGATGCATGAGCCTTTACATGTCAAAAACAAAAAATTTCTGAGAGGAGAAAGAATAAGAAAACCTTCAATTAAAGTGGAAGTATTTGGAAGTTCCAAAAATAGAAGCTGATCATTCATTGGGCCTCAGTCAGAGTTAAACTACCATCAAAATGCATTTTCGATGCATGAAAAGCTCTATTTTTGTAATTGGCAGTTAATTGTTGGAACACTTATGGAAAAATGCACTTGTGGACCTGTACACCTGTAGACTTGCACACCTCAAAAGGGTCCAAAATCTCAAAATTTTACTAAGTGTCAAAATTGAAACTCTGGCTTCTGGGTTTTGTTGCCCTTCATCCCAAAATGTTGTTTGGATGATTGCCTTTGAATTTCTATATAATTTTAGTAATATTTTTCATGTCCTATAAATCTAAAGCCTCATATTTTTCTTTGACTTTTTGTCTATAATTTTCTACCTCAATTCGAGTCTTAGAAAAATCCTCGAGTTTGGTATCCAACTCTAATAAGGCTTCCTTTGCTCTAAAGGCCTGCTAGATGTCCTCATCATTAGAAGCTTCTTAAAAAATCTTCTTGAATTTCTTCACTACTACCTCTATAGGAATTAACTTCTCTCATTCTTCATCCTCAAAAATCTCTAGACATGCATCACTATAATGCCTCTCCACCTCCAAAATTTGCTCTTAGGCTTGGTCCTTGAGCCGATGGATCTCTACATGTAATGTCTCCATTACTTTATTGCTATCTGTAATATTCTCAATCCAATCATCAATTAAATATAATTCTTCCATTGTATACACATCTATCAAAATCCTATACCTTTTCCCTTTTATAGCTTGCAAAACCTATAAATCCTTACTCCATGCCTACACTTCATCCATTATGCTGAATCCTACTTCAAAATTTCTACCATCTTATCTACATTCTCCTACGTAGCATGTAGTAACTTCAGATTCCCTTGAATGATCAAGACACCCTTTTCTTCAAAAATTTCCCACCATTTCTAACAGACTTTCAAAAATGGGTCCAAATGTGCACCCCTCCCTACTTTGAATACATCATTTAGAGTCTCCTCGGGGTGATCGGGGTCTAGTGGACTAAAAAATTTGGCTAGATATCCTCTCAGGATTTTGTTTTTCCTTTGAAGTGTTCTAAGTTCAACCCCTTCTTGGTCCATGCTTCTGAAAACTTCCTTTATTCCCATGGTCACGATCAATCTGGCTGTATCTAATGTGGGCTTCCCGAGCATGACCTCTTTGATCTAATAATTTTGTGGGCTTAAGCTTTCTACATCTGCATTAGGAGGAAGGATAACGACTTGAGAAAATAAATCTTGATCTTGAGTGCTATTGATGAATGCCAATGCTCTCACTTCCTATGATGGGGACTCAAGTTTATTTAAGACCTTATCCAATTCAATGATATCCTCCTTATTAGCATGGAATTGTGGTTTCATGTTTCTCCTCATTTGTTTTCTCAGCCACCTTGGAATATGTTTAACTAAAAGCCCATCTCTTAAGGATGAAGAGTATGTTTAGCTACCTCCTTTCCCTCATCACTCCTCCCTAGAGTTCTTTCCCTTTGTGAAGGCTCTCCCTTTGTGCTCTCTAATTTTGTGGAACCTATAGTTTGCACCTTAGTGTCTTGGGAGGCTTGTTGAGAATATTCAACTATTTGTCCCTCTTTTAACACTTCATTGATTGCCATTTGTTGTGGCTCCTCCTCTTGTGAAGACTCCTTTTGAACCTATTCTTCTTTGGAACTTGGTGGTAGAGGAGTAACCAAACATTTATCCACCATTGTGACTTGTAGTTAGGATGAGGGAGTAAGATTAGGACCCTATGATTCTAGTGGCATTTGTGTCTAGTTCTCCTATTGGGGTATCCTTGATCTTATCCCAAACCAATTCCATTCCCATGGTCATGAAGTCAAAATTTGACATTTTAAATACTTAATTTCCCTACACATCTTGCTCATCCACCCATTGTTGTACTTCATCCTAGTAAGAAGTTACTTCCAAAGGTTCTTCTAGGGTAGATAGTGGTGTCACAGTGGAACTTCTCCTCCTTTCTTGTTCCATGGCTCTAGCTAGCTAGGTTCTTCTTTGTATAGGCACATCCTCCTCCTCACCTTCCTCTTCTTCTTCTTCTTCTTCTCCCTCAGGAATAGGTTTCAGGATAGATAGGAAAGGAACCATCCTTCTAATCACTTTTTGCCTCTTCTTCATAGGGATCTTAATCTTTTTTTTCTTCTTAGAGGTGGAGGGGGATGCTAGTTCTACCTATGAAGGAGGAGAGATTTGTTGAATTTCATCCTATATCTAGCTGGGCACAACTAGTGGCAATTGAGGATTTGTCTAGACTTGGGAAGCTCTAGTATCTTTTGATCCTTGCATATCTTCTTCTTGCTACTGAGGAGGTCCTTGTGCTTCACCCTCTTCTATTTTAGCCCTTTGAGGAGAAATCCTCTTTCTTTTTCCTTTCCTCTCCTCTCCAAAGGGTGATAGTATCCAATTGGGTGGTCAAGTTGGTATACTATTTCTAGCCTTATTGGTGATTGGGCTACATAGGTAGGAATTGTAACCTTCTTCCCTTTACCTTTGTTTGGGTAGGCTTGTGTATGAAAAATCATTATGTCATGTATTGGATCAAGTTGGAATGGTTACTTGATCCAATCCTACATCATCCTAATGACATGCCTCACCCTATGATTTATATCATCACTCTCCTCTCTATTAACGTCGACATTCATTATGGGTATGTCTCTAATTTTTTCTGTGTTGAATAGAGGGTCCAATAGCTGCCTTGAGTCTTACTTTAATATTTCCTCAGGAATCTAAACCTTTAAAGCTTTTTTAGCCAAATACAAAGTCATCCTATAAGAGTTCCTAATATAGACATCATATTCATTTATCACATTCATCCAATGATCTTCGATAGCTTCTTCATGCTGAAATCCCCTATCTGCCAAACTCTAAACTTTCCTAATATTGTCAAAAAACAACTTCGGAGAATTGTACTCCTCAAGGGTATATTATTCCCACTCCCATTCAAAAGATAGAATATCCTATTTCCACTTCACTTGATATGGTCCTATGACCAAGGGCCATGTCCAACATGGTCTTCATTGTCTCCTAACCCTATCATATGTAGATTCAATTTGTCATGCAATCTCCAATAGGACAAGTCTATCACTAGGATATCTAGGGAGCTTCTTTGGGTTGATAGTGGCACCAACTACCCTTAGATATGTGAATGTTTTGAATTGAAATTAATAGGCCCTGAGAGCTATTATCTACGCTACTGCATCATCAGAAAATATTTTTGCATTGTCTCCCTCTATGAATTAGATGATAGCAAATATGAACACATTATTCATGATTCTGTATTATTTTCTCTATCCTGAGAGCTTCTTCTTCACCAATTAAGGGTAGACAATATAAGGCTAGGCATTGGGATCTTACATGCTGCCTCTTTTGTATAATTTGGGATAGTTTTCCGCCCTTGTAGCTAGAAGATACACCAAATATGACATCATATAAAACTTCTTCTTGTCCTTGACTACCTCCAATTGTTCACATAAGTTTTTACTCAATGTGGTGGCCCAGTTGAGTGGCATCCTTGCCTTCTTGATAGTCTCAATAAAATTGACCATGAAAACATTCAAGTGTCCAATTGCTAGTAGACCCATCAGTCTACTCAAAAGAATGATAGAGTATCGAATATCTTCCTTCATATACCCTCTTGTCATATTCACCTTCCCAGTTACCTTTCCTAGAGGAGTCTTCTCAATGAGATAAGAGGATTGAATGATATCTACAGCCTCTTTTAGGTGTTGCCTATACAACCTTTCTGCTACCTCATAAGTGAGTCTGATGAATTGAGTTTCCCTAGGAAGATGAAAGAACCTCTCAATATTATTGAGTCAAAGGTCAAGGAAAACTTCTCCAATCATGCTCTTCACTACCCTTTCCTCAGGAACAAAGTGTTGTGCTAGTGTCATTATGAGCTCAGATGACTTTATTGATGTTGGGTGTGAAGCTACATTCACCAACCCTGATCAGATTAATGTAGATACGATAGTTGAGCTCTCCTTGGGCTTGTTGTAAATCCTTAAGAACTCTCCTAGATTAGTGTCTCCCAAGTCAGTATCCTTAATCTCAACATAGTCATCTTGAAATCTTGAGTTAAACAACACACCTTGGAAATTGAATACAATGGGCTTTGGAGCCATTTTCTCATCAGATGAAGATGCCATTATATCTGCACGACGAAAAAAATGTCCATTGGCTCAAAAATCAAAATTAGGATAACGTTTCAATAATATTTAGTATCATCCTGAACAAAATGCAAAAAGTTAAAAGCACAAAAAATACCCAATATTCCCCTTTTCTTTAAAAAAAACATTAAAATATAAGGTGCACACCTGCACACCAGATTAGATGCGTAAGTGTGCACCTTATTTTGAGGTTTCACTTTGACTATGGGTGTGCATTAGCACACCAGATTAGGTGCACAAGTGCACACCACTATTCTTATTTTCCTTGTGTTTTTTAAATGTGTTATGGGAATGCACATGCGTACCAAATCAGGCACGTAGGTACACACCCCTTTATTTTTCTTGTTACAAAATGTGGTTGGGGGTGCACAATAGCACACGAAATTAGGTGCATAGCTTCACACCCCACTTTTCACTTTGTGTTAATTATTTGTTTTAGAGGTGTGTAGCTATACACCAAGTCAGGTCCACAACTGCGCACCCTTATGTGCTTGTGTGTTTTTCTTGTGTTTTTGTCATTTTTTTTTTGAATTCCCAATTGAGGTGTGAACTAGTGCACCCAAATTGGTGTGCAAGTGTGCACCCAATTGGGGATGATAAGGTTGGTGGGAGGAGGAGACAAAGTTGTAGCACACCTAGACTGGTGTGGAAGTGCAGAGTCTGGGAGGTGCAAAGTTCGGTGGGAGCAGAGGCTACAAAGCAAGAAATTTGTACTGTGAAGAAAAAAAACAAGTTTTAAGGTTAGGAAGGAGGAGGGGGTGGGGGTTTATATAGCCCCAAATCACTTTTGGTAGTGCACATCTATGCAGCTGCACATCAACGTACCACCAAAGGTGGGATGTGTACTTGCACAGCAGAGAAAGTGCGCCAACGTGCACAAAATTTTATTTTATTTTATTATATATATATTTTTCACTTTTGACTTTTCTCAACTTTTACAATTTCTTGACTAGGACCTGAGATGTGAAGTTAGGGATAGGTAGGATCTCAAAATTGGCTCAAATCTTGGACAAAAGTGAAAAATTAAAGTAGGGGGTCCCCATTTCCTTATTGAAATGGGGTGTGCATTGTGGAACCACAAAATCCGTATCAATGATTACTTTGCAACATTTTCCAGTGATCCTACTTGTGATCTTGAATAAACTCTTCTCAAAATAGGGTCTTCATAAACTTCCTCATTCCAAAAAAATCTTATGATCATTAGGTTCTCACCATGCTTAGGTTCATTAGGAATTTCAACCACTTCTTCACAAGCTAAAGTATTTCTAATGCTACTTCCAATCTTCTTGCCAAAATTATTACATTTAAAAGTTCTATATCCTTCTTCTCCACACTTGAAACAAGTACCCTTAAACAAAGATATCTCTTCCCTCCTACCACTATTATTACTCCTAGAGAACCAATATAGCTAACTATAGTATAATTACCCCTTTTTCTAGAGAGTTGTTTTCTTTCTATCTTTCCTTTATCTTACATTGCATTTTTAGATCTGCTACCTTCTCCATAGGTTATGCCTTTGCTTCTTTGAAATCTACCACCTCTACCTTTTTCTTTGATCATATTTATTAACCAACCTTTCTTCAACTTTTAGAGTGCATTGATATGTTTCTTCCACACTATCCATCTTAACATAACTAATCACATCTTGAATAGATGTCCTCAAACCATTCACATATCTAGCTACCTTTTCAACTTCATCATCAAAAAGTCTAGATCTAATATCCAATTTGTAAAATTCCTTAGTATATTCCTTCAAACTCATGTCCTTTTGTCTTAGATTCTACATTATTCTCAATGGTTTAACTTTGTAATCTACATGAAGGAACATCTTCTTCATTTTACCAATCATCTTCACCCATGTCTTGATATTTTATTTTCCTCTTTTCTATTTTTCAATTTGTAAATGATCCCACCAAAGTGAAGCATGACCCTTCAACTTTGTGACTACTACCTTCACCTTCTTGTTATCATTAGTTCTTTCATACTCAAAGTACTTATCCATCTCAGAGATCCAATACAATACTGCATTAGTCTCAAGTCTTCCATCACAAAAATAAACTTCAAAAACAAGTCTAACATTTTCCCTAGACAAGACTCTAAGGAGTATTTCCTCATCTTGTTCAACCCTAGGATTAGGATTAGGTATTTCTATTGATATCTCTAACTATTTTTTCCTATTAGTGTCTAACACTTATTCATATACTAGGCAGAGTCAGACGGTCATCATTGCAACCGAGCTACTCTATATAGGCCAAGTCATGTAAAGACTTATATATAAACATGTAAATATTGAGATCTATAGGAGTTAAGAGTATCTTTGCTCATTGCATATTTTCAATATAAGATAAGTCTAATGTTTACTGAGTAGTTTGAGCATATTGATGCTAAGTCATAGTAGAGATTAAGCATTAACAATGTATTAAGTAAATGCCAAGTATCAAGGACAATAAGCGTCGAGCAATACAAAATTGACATTCAAGTTAGGAATGATACAAACTTTAAGGTAAACCATTTCAGGCTAAAATAAATAAGATATTTAACTCTTATAGAATTTTTTACAAAGATCATTACACATTTTATGAAATGGATCACAAATCCCTATGTTCTTTGATGAACAAATCAGATTAAGAGGTGAAATAAGGAAGCATCTAGAAAACTCTTTATGAAATCTTTAAATAAAGCTTATCTAGACCTATTTTGTTATAGGAGAGAGGAGATATAGATGAGAAGGAGAAAATAGGCTATTCATGTGTTTCAAGTGTGAATATGAAAACATTGCAAAAGAGGCAAAGAGTTTTATTATTGTAGAATAGAGCAAGCAACCTAGTTAAGAATTGAAGGACAATAAAGCTATATCAAATTAGAGATCAGATTGGAAAGAGGAGATCCAAGAACAACTTATTATTGAAGAGAGAGGATCGGGTGTTGAATCAATTTTAACTAATTGAGATGGAGTAAATTTATTAATAGAGTGGTCTTAATAGATCTTTCTAAATCTCCTAATAGTGTCATTACTTTGTTGTAAGTGTGAAATCCCCTAACAGGGTGGGATCTAATAGTCTCAAAATCTTTTAATAAGGCATACCCCTCACATCGTAGATCATTGGATATGGTCAAACATTGTAACCCTAATAGGTTAACTCTATTACTATAGTAGTGAATATTTGTGGGTGTCATCCTCATCCTAGTTTAACCTTCATCTTGAAGTGTTCATGGGTTATTCAAATCTTTGTGTCATGTGATTACTTTTCATGCATGTGATTGATAGATTAGATCTATATGTTATTATAGATTGACTATATAAGTTATGCATGCTTAAATAATTAGATATGAGATAGAAATTATGGTGAATGCACTTTGAATTGCTAGAAAGGTTAAAAGTGTTATAGATCATGATTCACCCCCCACCCTCTTAGTATCTTGGTTTCCTATTAGGACTTACAACAATTAGTATAAGAGCCTAGTTCTCTTGGATAAGTTTAACAACTTGGAGTTTAGATCTTAGAAATAGAGGCTTATGAATTGGAAAAATTTATTGAGAAGAAGGTGATTGAAATCCAAATCATACTACAACATGACAAGAACCGAAGAAATCCTTAGAAAGGAGAAAGGAGATGGCTCTTTTGAATAAAGAGTTTTATTATGAAGAAATTGAAACTGAAGAACTATTTAGAACTAGAAGTTCAGGTGAGAATGATTCAACATCTAGAGAACTACTAGATAAGAACATAATCCTGAATGAAGAAGTCAAATGACTAAAAAGGGAATGCGAGATTCAATCAATAAGGCTATGTGTAAGTAATTGAGCAAAAGAAGAAAGTTGAGGAAGACAAGTTTGTCACTAAGGAAGACAAAAGGCTAATGGAAAGTAGACTTGAAGAAAGGATATTTGATGTAAAACAACTTAGAAACACTCAAGTTGACATGATTAATCAACTGATGTTTGCAAATCAATAGTTGAATAAAAAGGATGTGGAAATAGCAAATCTGAAATCATAGAAGGATCTACTAAAGAATGAACTGAAAACTAAGAAATAATTTTTGGAGAGATTCAAAAAGCTAAATTAAACAATGAAATACTTTGAATAAATAATGGGATCATCTAAAAACACTTTTGGATTAGGAAATTCATCTACCAATCAAGGAGAATCATCCAAAAATGGAGAATTGAGAAATACAAAATCAAAAGGAAAACCAACATATTATCATTGTGGAAAACTTGGTCATGCTACAAACATTTGTAGATGCAAAAATGGTATGCAAAATCCTAAACCTAAATTTACTAGTTATTATTTTTACTACAAGAAGCAAGGACATCAATTACATGAGTGTAGATCAAGAATGAATAATGCATCTACTAAAACTAGATTTGAAGGCTATTGTTACACCTATCAAAAGTATGGATATAGAGCATATGAATGCAAATCACAAACAAAATCCTATTGGAAAAATTAAAGGGAAAATCATGCACCTAACAATGTATGTTACAAATGTCACAAGTTTGGACATTAAGAAAATACTACAAGGCTCAGATACCAATAGTAAATCACAACAATTCCAAGGGTAAGAAAAAGTAGACATTGATCAAACAACATTGATCAAACAAGGTAGGAGATGAATCAAATATAGGAGAAAAAGGTAGAAGATGGAAACAATGGAACAAGTGGAGTTGAGATCACCCAATCCATTGGAGAAGGTGATCATATCACTTCAAACTAAGAAAGAAAGGTATGCAAGGATCTACATATTTAATGATACATCTTACATCAGTTCCTAACATAAAATGTGCTTAAGTTCATATTTGCATAAGTAAAAATGCATAAGGATAGATTTTTGAGAGGACCAATGCAAAATAATCATGTACATAGTTAGCACTAAACATCAGTTAAATTGTCTATATTGACTAAACATTGCAATATGGACCAAGTACTTTAGAAGATAAACTGGTGTATATGCCAAGTTAGATGGAAGAGACTAAGTTGTATAGTGAAGACCTAGTTCAAAGGCATAATATTGATTGAGATAGCTAGCTTCTACCTACTTTAGTACACAAAATTAATAGAGAACATAAATCGAGTAGAAGGAAGTATATATCAAAATTTGAATACATTATTTCATACCTTGCATACATAATTCAAGAGCACACAATGAATTTAGAGAAAGAAATCCAAAGGTGATTTAAGAGAAAATTTGAGATGAGAATCTTGGTCAAGTGAAGATTGAAGTAGTTATGAGTTATCTAGAGAGAAGAAATCTTATGAACCTAATAGTGAAAACTAACACCTTCATCATCTATAGGAAAGAGTCAAGGAGTAGAGGTTAGTAATATTCAATTGGTGAGGAATGACACTTGTTCTCCACCCAAGTTTCATGCTATTCCTAAGATCATGATGAAAGGCGACTCAATGGGTGCATTATATTTAATACCACCTAAGAATTATGATACATGATGTGCAAAGTTGTTACATGTGCAAGATTAGAGAAGTAGGTGATTATAAGAATTGGGAAGCTTATGAGAAATTATGTGATGAAGGAGTTCTGAAGGAGGAATTCAAAATTATTGAAAGGAAAGGGTTAACTCATGCCCTATAATTTCCAAGAAATTTTAAGACCAAATTGATCAAGTGAGAGGGATCCAAGACATGAAGTTTTGGCTACACAACAGATCTACTGAAATAACCAAGAAGATGATTTACAAGGTTAGTGGTTATGCCACACAAGATATGAAGATGACTATGTGAATTATGAATTGAGAAGAATTTGAAGCTAACATAGGACCTAAGTGGAATGGACAAGGATTGTCCATAACAAATATTTCAAATCCATTGATTGACTTTATAGTGAGAGTGATTGCTCACAATTTCTACCAATCCAGTAGATTGAACAATGTGCCATGTATGTGTTGGAATACTTTAGAATAAATGGCGAGGGGAGGGGGGTGGTGTTAATTAGTTATCTAGATGTATAAATAAAACTTTTCACATCTTAGTGAACCCATAAAACATTATTCATCATGCATGCATCCTTAAGATTATGCAATCACTTAAAACTTGTAGATTACTATCAAATCAACTTGCAAAAATGTAAAGCATGAAACATAATAGATTCATCAACACACTTGATACAATGATTTATGTGGAAACCTAATTTGGGAAAAAACACCAGTAACATGCTACTCTTTTCACTCTTCTAAAGTGATGCCCTGTGAAAGGCCAACCCTATTAAAGGTTACAAAACACATTGTTAGATGTGACCCTATTAAAGGATTTCAATCACCTTGTTAGGAGTGAGCCTTGTTAGAGGACTTTAGACCATTCACTTGGAATGTCACCTGGTTAAAGGATTTGCAAATGACTATTAGGTCAACCTTAGCCCAAAAGATTTTTCCTAGACCGATATAATTGTTAGAGAGTAATAGTAAGGCTTTGATCTAATACAAATTACAACTTCATTTGTAGATTACATATCATTATTTAGTCCTCAATTCTACTTGGCCTTCATACTTTGTAGCTTTGATAGCTTGTTCACCCTTCAAACATTCATCTCCTTAAGCCTTCTTTCTTAACATGCCATTATAGACTCTTCTCTTAGGTCACCTGATGAAGCAAAATCCTTGACTCCTTGTCTCGCTTAGGTTCTCACACATGAAAACCTTGCTTCATGACCACTATTCCTATAAATAGGAAATTGAGATATTTTTCTGCTCATTCTCCATTGCCCAATTTAGGGTTTGGATGGATTAGATAGGATACAATGTATCAACCTTTCCTCTAGGCACTGCTGTTACATCTTTTGAATAAATCATCTTCATCAATCAAATAAGTGATAGTACTTAAATCTTATAAGCAGTTGTCTTACTAAAAAATAGCATGTTTGACATTAGTGATAAAACAATGATTGAAACACATAGTCTTCTTCAACAATTTCCCTCTTTCATTCTAGTTCAACAATCTCCCTTAACAATGATGTTTTCAATTTGATCTCAATAATATCCCTCTTTGGCATTGATGGAAAACCAAACTTATCAACCAAACTGACTAGGTCAAAACACTAAGATAATACCAAGAAGAAAATAATTCCTTGTATTGAAATCCCTCCCTCTATCAACAACTTTCATCTTCTAATTAGGTTACAAAATTCTTTCTTATAACTCCCTCTTACTATATTTCCCTCTTACTAGGTAAATGTTAGGATTTCTCTTTCTTTCCTCTCTTGATCAAAAACTATATCCTTTAATAATTATCTCCCTCTTAGGATCAATAAACTCTTCCTCTTTGAAAATAATCTCTTGATATAATCTCTTTCTCTCGATCAGTAGAACTTTCTTGATCAATAAAACTCTCCCTCTTTGACAACAATGCTAAAGAATTGTCATCTTTAATATGATAGATATAATCCTTTTCATTTTTTTGAATTTCTCCCTCTTTCACCTTGCTTATGACTGATTTGAAATTTTAGCTCTTTGATTACTTTAGGTTAGCTCCTAAAGTAAGATCCTTTGCATCAATGTGTAACATATGAACATCATCTTGTTTAATGCAGGGCACTCCTCTTGTTACTTAGATAGCCTTTGATAGGGGTATCACCCCTAGTTGACCTCTTAGATACTCATGAGCATCCTTAGGTAATCCTTTTGTGATGATATCAACAATTTTTTCCTTTGTGTTGACATATTTCATCTTCATCTCTTTATCTAGAACTAACTCTCTCAACTAATGATACCTGATTGCAATGTGCTTAGTCTTTGTGTGCATCACATGATTCTTTGATATATTAATAGAACTTGTATTATCACTGGTTCTATGATCTCTTCTTTTATACCTTTGAGTAGCTATCTAATCCATATAATGTTTGTACAATTTATAGCAGCAACAAAATATTTAGCTTTAGCAGCAGATTGTGAAGTGCAATTTTATTTCTTGCTAGGCCATGTAACTAGTCTCTTGCCTAAGAAAAATGCTCCTCCACTAGTGCTCTTTTTGTCATCAATGTTTCCAGCCCAATCGACATTAGTGTAGGCTCTCAATTGAAATTTTTCATTCTTCTTATAGTATAGACCAAACTCTTCTATTCCTTTTAGATATCTCATTATTCTCTTTATAGCCATTAAATGATTCTCCCTAGGATTAGCAGAGAATCTTGCAACTATCCCTATAGATAATGAAATATTAGGTCTATTATGTACTACATCTTGCAATTTTCCAATCATAGACCTGTATAATGTTTGATTCACCTCAACTAAATCATCATTCTTTGACAACTTGTGTCCTATCACTATAGGTGTATTAATTGGTTTGGAATCCTTCAATCCAAAAGTTTTCAATATTTCCTTGACATTCTTTGACTAAGTGATATATATACCATATTTCATCTGATGTACTTGCAAACTCACAAAAAATTTGATCTCTCCAAACATAGACATCTCAAATTCTTGCTTCATCTGATTTGCAAAATCCTTACATAAAGCATCTTGACCTCCAAATATGATATTAACAACAAAAATTTTAGATAATAAAATACCTTTTCCTTTCTTTGTCTTCATGTATAAATTGCTATTATTATTAGTCCTTTCAAATTCAATCTTCACAAGATAATTATGAAGTCTTTCATACCATGCTCTTTGTGCTTATTCAAAACCATATAGAGCCTTGTGTAATCTACATACTCTGTTCTTATTGTTAACATCGACAAAACCTTCTGGCTTTCTATGTAAACTTCTTCCTCTAATATACCATTTAGAAATGTAAATTTAATGTCCATTTGATAAATTTTGAAACCTTTGTATGCTAACTAAGCAAGTAAAGTTCTTACTCTTAATTTGGCAATAGGAGCAAATGTCTCTCCATAGTCAACTCCTTTTTCTTGTGCACAACCCTTGCAAACTCGTCTTTCTTTGTTCCTTGTGACTTCACCATTTTTATCTAGCTTGTTTCTAAATACCTACTTGGTACCAATCATATTTTTGTCTTCTGGTATAGGAACTAGACTCCATGTTTTTTTTTCTAAATTTGTTCAATCTCTTCTTCCATGGCTTTACTCTAGTCATCATCTTCTAATGCATCTCTCACTTATTTGGGTTCCTTCATGGTCAAAAAACATGTATCACTTCTCAATATAACTTTTTGTCATTGTCTAACATCTTTATCTCCAATGATTTGAGCAGAAGGATGATGTTTTTTGACATACTTAGACAATCTTGGTTTAGTTCAAGTTTCTTCATTTTGTCTTTCAACTTTAGAGTCAATGTGTACATCTCTATTAGGTACTGTACATCTCTTTTAGGTAGCTCAAAATCTCTTTCATTTACACTAATTATAGAATTAGAATGTGCATCCTCCTTATTCTGTAACTCGACATCTGAATGTAGCTCAGTTCCTAAATGCAACTTGGCATTCATAGGGTGTGACTCAATAGTCACTAAAACTTGTTGATTTATAGCTTGATGTGCAACATCTTCTTCAGTAGACATACCTTCATAAGAGTATACAAATTATTTGTATTCCTCTATAGTTCTTTCATAGGTTCAGCCTCATACACTTCTGTATATTCATCAAAGTTCACATTTGCACTCTCCACAATTTTGTTAATGTTATTATTTAAACACTTATAAGCTTTACTTCTTGTGGAGTATCCTAGGAATATACCTTCTTCACTTTTTGCACCAAGTTTACCATTCTTAACATCTTTAAGAATGTAACATTTACTTTCAAATACCGTAAAGTATTTTACATTGGGTGAGTATCCATACCATAGTTCAAAAGGTGTTGAATGAGTACCTTTCTTGATTTGCACATGGTTCAAGGTATAGATAGTTGTACTTACAGCTTTTGTCCAGTATTTCAAAGTAACATTCTTCTCCATCATGAGTGTTCTAGCACAGTCCATTATAGATCTATTCCTCCTTTTAGCTATTTGATTTTGTGAAGGTATTCTAGGGGATGATGTCTATCTTTTGATTCCTTTGTCATTATAGAACATCTCAAACTCATTTGATGTGAATTCTCTTCCTCTATCAAATCTCAAACACTTTAGACTTTTACCTATTTCCTTCTCAACTCTTGCTAAGTACCAGATTTCTATTTCAAAAACATAACTATCATCACCCTAGAATAGTCATCAAAAAATAGAATAATGTACTTATCTCCTTTGTATCTTTGTACACCAATTGGTCCACACAAGTTAGTATGAACAATCTCTAGTATTTCTTTAGATGTATAAGTTTTACTCTTAAAACATGACTTTTTCATTTTGCCTAATTGACATTGTTTGCACATTACATTATCAAGCTTCTTCAACTTAGGAAAACCTCTAACTTTCTTCATGTTACTAATACTAACGAAGTTATCAAAGTTAACATGA
Source organism: Cupressus sempervirens (assembly GCA_028749045.1). Classification (NCBI taxonomy): domain Eukaryota; kingdom Viridiplantae; phylum Streptophyta; class Pinopsida; order Cupressales; family Cupressaceae; genus Cupressus; species Cupressus sempervirens. The sequence continues at coordinate 662,154,667 of CM053791.1, forward strand.
CATAACCTCTTGTGCCATATCCATACATCATCAAATTTTACAACAAGACAAGTAGCATCCTCTATGTCAAGATAGAATAGATTACTTCTAATTTGATCAACCTTTCCAATCAGTTTCCCATTTGTGTCATATATCTTAGCAATCTTGTTTTCAAACTCAACCTTAGATCCTAAATTATTCAGTTGTGAGACACTCAACAAATTATAGTTAAGTCCTTCAACATTAGTAAGCATTGTCACATAAAATCTTATCTGGGATTTTGATAGAACCTTTTCATTTTATCAAACATGATGCATCATTACCAAATCTTACACTATTTCCATCATAATAATTGAGGGTGATGAACTTACTTTTGTCTCTAGTCATGTGATGTGAACACCCATTATCAATGATCCATCTATCATTCTTGTGTACACAAGTCACAAGAGTAGTTGCCTCATCTTCATCAAATTCATCCTTCATTGTAACATACACCACCTCATCATCATATTCATAAGATTCTTTTTTTTACTCTTTAGCAATGTAGCATGACTTCTTTCCTTTGTCTTTGTAATCCTTGCTATCTTCATCTCTTCTAATCTTGTATTTGTCATTACATCTATAGTTCTTCTTCTCTGAACATCTAGTAGTAATATGACCAACCTCATTGTAATTAAAAAAAATTATGGGTAACTTACCTTTGAACTTTCCTTTACCTTTGTGGAATCTTCTTTCCAGTAGTGCTTCAAGTTGTTCAACATCTTCCTCATCTATATCACTGTCACTGGACACATACTTATTTTTCTTTTTCTTCTTCTCATCAAATTCCCTCAATGATACCTTAGCTTTGAAAGTAGATTCAATCTTTTTAGGTTTGTAATTGTCAAAGTTAGATAGCTCAAAAGTAGTAATTCTACCTACTAGACCTACAAGTGATAGTTTATTCCCTGGTATGCATCTCAGTTCTTGAATTGTAGAAAATCTAATAGTATAAATAGGTAATAATGTCCTTAAAACTTTTCTTAGTATAGTATCATCATCTATATTACTAGTAGCTCCTCTTATTGCATTAATAACTTCTTTTATCCTTTCAACACATTGAGAAATTTTCTCACCTTCTTCCATTCTCATATCATCAAACTTACCTTTGAGACTTTTAGCTTTGGCTCTTACAAAATTTTCATCTCCTCCATAGATAGTGGTTATGGCATCCCACATTTTCTTTGCACTATCAAGACCTTTGATATCATCAAATTCAACATAACTTAGGCCAGAGACAATCTTCAACATTGCCTAGTTGCGTTCTTTCTTCTTCTTCATATCCTCAGTAGTTGGGCAACCAATAAGATCAACATGCTCCATAGAAATGATAGATTGTGCATGATCTCCAAGTCCTCCAAGGTGTAGCTTCATCAAAATTTTCCATGGAGGAAAGTTATCTCTATTGAGCTTGGGTACTTCTCATTTTGGCATCTTGATCTTTGTGCTTCTAGTACCTTCAAACTAGTCCTCTTAAGCAAATGGCTCTAATACCAATTGTTGGAATACTTTAGAATAACTAGGGGGGGTGTGAATCAGTTATCCAAGGACCAAATGTATAAATAAAACTTTTCATAGCTTAGTGAACCCATAAAATATTATCCATCATGTATGCATCCATAAGATTATGTAATCAATTAAAAATTGTAGGTTACTATCAAATGAAGTTGTAGAAATGTAAAGCATGAAACATAACAGATTCATCAACACACTTGACACAATGATTTACATGGAAAGCCAATTTGAGAAAAACCACTAGTAACATGCTACTCTTTTCACTCTTTTGAAGTGATGCCCTATGAAAGGCCAACCTTATAAAGGTCACAATACACACTATTAAATGTTAACCTATTAGAGGATTTCAATCACCCTGTTAGGAGTGAACCTTGTTAGAGGGCTTTAGACCATTCACTTAGAATGTCACCTTGTTAAAGGATTTACAAATGACTATTAGGTCAATCTTAATCCAAAGGATTTACCCTAGATTGATACAATTGTTAGAGAGTAACAATAAGGCTTTGATATGATACAACTTACAACTTCATTTGTAGATTACAGATCACTATTTAGTCCTCAATTTTTCTTGGCCTTCATACTTTGCAGCTCTGATAGATTATTCACCCTTCAAGAATTCATCTCCTTAAGCCTTCATGCTTAACATGCCATTGCATACTCTTCTCTTAGGTCACCTAATGAAGCAAAACCCTTGACTCCTTTTCTCCCTTAGGTTCTCGCACATGACAACCTTGCTTCATGAATAACCATTCTTATAAATAGGAAATTAAAATATTTTGCCACTCATTCTCCATTGTCTAATTTAGGTTTTTTATGGATTAGGTAGGATACAATGTATCTACCCCATATCTCATATCTCTTCTAGAAACTTCTCCTAGAATCTACTTTGAATTCACCTAAAAATGGTCTGCCTTGAATTCTATGCTAGCAGCTCATCAACCTTATCTTCCACTTGGTTCACATAATTTAAGAAAATAAAATTTCAATCTTAGATTAATCAAATTCTTTATTTTTAAATAATATAGTATCTTAGCATTATCAAGCTTTTAATTCTTGACATATACTACATTGCTCAGCGTCCACTGTGAAATTACTCAGCATGAACTAAAGTTTACTGGTGCTCGGCATCAACTAAACTTTACTTGGCATCCATTTTTCTACTCAACATACATTAGAATGAACTTTTACTTGGCTCCAACTAATTTTTTGTTTGGCTTGCTCTATCTTTTCTCAGCACCTACTATCCACTCAGTCAAGCTTTGTAGACAAACTATGTGTAACTTGTTCTTCTAAACTTTCTTATAACCTTAAGTAGATTATCAATACATCATGTCATCACTATAATAATTTATTCTTTTACTTCATTACATAATCATAAATCAACCTTTCCTCTAGGTGCCATTATTACATCTTTTGATCAAATCCTCTTTATCAATCAAATAAGCGATAGTACTTAAATCTTATAAGCACTTGTCTTACCAACAAATAGTAGGTTTGGCATTAGTGAAAAAAAAATGATTGAAACACATAGTCTTCTTCAACAATCTCCCTCAACAATGATCTTTTCAATCTCAACAGTATGGTATTAGATCATGTGGGGAAGATAGTCATGAAAGATCATAATTATGATCTTGTTGAGCTATAGAGACTACAATTAGTAAAAAAAGCTAATATCCATCAGGAAGACGAAGAACTCAATGTGTAAGTTCAGATCACTTTTTATGTGTGTTTTCTTTATATCCAAAAGTATTTTCCTATTATTGGAATTATTTTTTGGGAGTAAGGAAAGCTAGTGATAAAAAAAAATTAAATAATACATAACACAATTAGGAGAGAATTTTGAAAATTTCATGGGTGCATATTTCAAATAATTGAAAAAAAGAATGAAGATAAGGATGAGAATACCAGAAGAAATGGTAATAAGACATTACAATGATGTATGTTTCTTATTGGACATAGATAACCCAATTGTGCAGGCAGTAAAGCCAAGGAAGGCATGGCTAACAACATTTGACTATAAAATTGATAGTGATATAGTGAATGCAAGTATTATTGCATTATTGAAAGAAGAAATTGATATAGAAGCTGAACCTTTTGGGAAGTATGAAGAAGCTAAGGAAAGTATCACAATAGATATCAAGATAGATTCTAAGGAAAAGAAAACAAAGAAAATGGTTGAAGACCTAGAGGCAAAGCTAGGCACCTAAGGAAAGAGCAAGGAACCTCTATGGATTACTCAAGGTCTTGGAGAAGATGTAGAAAAAGATAGTGGTGATGAGGAAGAGGATGAATAAGAAGAATGAGTCAAGGATAAAGCCCTAGTTGTTGTCACACCACCCAACAAGAAGGCTAAATGAATTGCAAAGAAGCTAGTAATGATACATTTCTCCCCTCCACCACCAACCAAACCAAGAGCCAAAATAGTAGCTATTGCTAATTAATTTGCAAAGAAAGGAAAAATAATGGAGACTATTGAGTCTAGAAAGTCAAGAACTAAGAGAGAAATATCTCAAGCCCCTACTAGCAAGCCAAAGAGGAGAAGATTAGTTAAGGGACCAGCCAAAAGGAGAACAACAACTATTAATGAAGTATGTATTGATATACGAGGCTTTGCTAGTTTATCTGGTTTTGGGAATATAAAATATGATACATTAAATGATGTGGAAAAATATAAGATTGAAGAAGCCACAATAGACATGATGGAAAATCATAAGTTGGCTACTTGTGAATTGGAGAACAAAATTTCAATAGATTTGTACAATAGACTTGACAGAAGGTAGTAACATGTAGCTGAAGAAGAGAAAGACATTAGAATAGGTACATTAGCCAAGGTTATACTTGATTTGTCATAAGAAAAAAAGGATACATTTTTGGAGAGATACAAGAAAAAATTTGTTCCTAAGTTCATTTTTTTAATGATATTGCAAAATAAGACTGAAGTTGTAATTCAACAAAATGAGATTCCTTGGAAAAGCATTTTTGGTCTCATAACAAAAGAAGAGAAGGCTATTGAGACAATAAATATTTAAGATGATGAGAGTTATGAAATGAGTTAGGGTGCCAAGTCCATAAGGAAACATGTCACCAATTTATGTCAACTTTCCAGACACTCTAGTAAAGCCCTCAGAAGCAAACAAGGAGGAGCAAGAGGTAGAAGAAAGTAATAAAGAGACAAGTGTAGACATTCCTACCATAGGCCAAGAAGGACTAAATGTTTTAGAACCTCATATTGAGGAGAAGAAAGAGGAAAATAGTACTATGCCGAGTGCTATCATTGTTTTCTCTAGTACTAATGTACAACAAAGACTATGTGGTGATACCCCCTCACCATCTCCTAAAGTAGTGTCAAGCAACATCACTTCTACACCTCACACAAGGAAAGAAATAAATGAAAAATCAATAGATATTGATGTTAGTTTTGATGAATTTATAAACCATAATTAGATTTATAAATCTTACATTTTATTAAATAGTTTTGTTGCAAGAGATTTTGGCTAAGGAGAAGAAGCAAGAAGAGCTAAGAAGATAACATCAACATAAGCACATATTGCATGATGTTAAAGACATTTTTGTAGAGCCATTTGATATAGAAAATTTTGATGGGAAAACCCCAATTATTTCCCAACTTATAAATATTGTTGAACAAATAAATGTTGGAGATATAAAAACCAATGAAAAATTGATGGATTGGTTAGCAAAGAAATTTGAGAATAAGGTTGTGGACAAAGTCTCAACAACCATTGCTGAGCAAAAAGTTCAATTGCAGGAATGTGTCTAGAACACAACATAAATAATTTAGAAAGTAAAACATTTGTACAATATTTTATGTGATGTGCCAAGATTTACCAGTGATCTTTAGGTGAACATCAACTAGATTTAAGCTGATATGAAGAAATCAACAAAAATCATTTCATACTTAGCTTAATTTAGTTCAAACTATTATAATAAGTTATTAAATGCTCAATGCAGATTGGTCAAGCTTTAAGCAGCTGATAGTAGCATGAGATCAAAGTTGATCTCCATCTAGTCCATGTTAATACCTAATTTGGAGGTTATGTAGAGATAAATAAAATCAGCACAAGATCTTATCAATGAAGATCACAATCTTTTAGTGGTTGACAATATCATTGATTTGGTAGCTAGGTTAAAATTGCAAAGTCACTTTTTTGGAATAAACAAGAATGACTTGGGATCATGCACTTTTGTTGATCAACCAAGTTCACAAACCTTTTATTGAAAAATATGGTTTGATTCCACCCATTCAACTCCAAGAGTATACATAAGTCGCACAAATAAGGGGGAATTTAATTTTAATGATGATTACATATTTTGAATGGAGATAATGATAGAAGAAATAATGGAATCAGAAGAGTTCATAGTTAGAAATCATAGTTCAGAAGGCACTCAGAGTGCACAAGGAAAATAAGGTATGACATTGAAATAATCAAACTGCTAAGAGTCATGTATATATATAGTTCATTATTTGTTTATTCAACACAAGTCAAATATTTGTAGTTCTATATGAACTAGGTTATAGGCTTAGGGGGAGTACTCATATTGGCATTGTAATGATGTAATCATGAAAAAGTATTTTTTCCACTAATGTCAAAGGGGGAGATTAGTGATATCTCTAACTATTATTGTCTATTAGTATCAAACACAAACACTTAGTCATATACTAGGCAGAGTCAAATGGTCATTAGTGTGATTGAGCTACTCTATATAGGCCGAGTCATGTAAAGACTTATCTATAAACATATAAATACTGAGCTTTATAGGAGTCAAGAAAGTATTTATTCACCAAGTATTTTCAATATAAGTTGAGTATAATGTTTATTGAGTAGTTCAATTATATTGATGCTGATTTACATAGAAGGTGATGAGCATAGTAGAGATCGAGCCTCAACAACATATTAAGTGAATGTCGAGTGTTAGAGATAGTAAGTGTCAAGCAACACATAATTGACATTCAAGTCAAGAATGATACCAACTTTAAGATAAAATATTTTAGGCTAAAATAAATAATATATTTAATACTTGTAGAGTTTATTATAAAGATCATTACACATTTTATGATGTGGATTATAGATCTGTATGTTCTATGATGAATGAATCAGACGAAGAGGTCAAATAAGGAAGCATCTAGAAAAATCTTTATAAAATATTTAAACAAAGCTAATATAGACCTATTGTGATATAGGAGAAAGGAGATATAGATGAGAAGGAGTGAACATGCTACTCATGTGATTCAAGTGTGAATGTGCAAACATTGAAAAAGAGGCAAAGAGTTTTGTTATTGCAAAATATAGAAAGTGACAAGTGAAGAACAATAAATCTATATTAGATCAGAGATTAGATTAGAAAGAGGATATCTAAGAACAACTTATTAGAGTAGACCAAGGATCAAGTATTGAATCAATTTTAATAGATTGAGATAGGGTAAACCTCTTAACATAGTGGTCTTAATAGATCTTTATAAATCTCCTAATAGAGTCCTTACTTTTTTGTAAGTGTGAAATCCTCTAATAGGATGATATCTAACACTCAAAATATTTTAACAAGGCAGACCCCTCATAGGGTAGATCATTGGATATGGTTAAATATTGTAACCCCAACAGATTAACTTTATTATTGTGGTAGTGAAGATTTATGGGTGTCATCCCCACCCTAGTTTTTCATTCACCTTGAAGTGTTTCTGGGTAACCACAATCTTTGTGTCATGTGATTACTTTTCATACATGTGATTGATAGATTAGATCTATATGTTATTATAGTTTGATTTTATCAGCTATGCATACATAAGCAATTAGACATGAGATGGAAAATGTGGTGAATACACTGTGAATTATTAGAAAGGTTAAAAATGTTAAAGATCCTGATTCACCCCCCCTCTTAGTATCTTGGTTTCTAATTAAGACTTCCAACATTTTCTTCTTCATCATCACTAACATCCTCAAGATGTATACCTCTTCTATGGGTTGTCTTAACATCTTCAAGTTTTAGTACAATCTGTCTCAACATATCCATTATAGCACTATCTACATTCCCTCTACCTTGAACCATTATGACAATAGTTCTTGCAAGATCATAACCTTATGCAAGCTATAGGTTAGATTTTTAGATCTATCACCTTACAACCAATCCAATTAAGGTTCTCCATGATCTAGTTGACAAGAAAGAACTCAAGCTTTAATACCACCTAACACAAGGGATGCAAGGAGATCTAAGTGGAATAAACTCATTTTAAACCTAATAACACTATACTTAGAGTACACACAAGCCAAAAATAGAACTACAAAAAAGAGACAATTGCACTAAAATATTTATTAATTGATTTGATAATATAATAAAAACTAACACACCTAACTTTGAGGCCTTCTAGGTTGTGACCTTATACAAAGAAAAGAAACATGAAACTTCAAATGTACAATCTTGGTTTGCTTATACTAGTCATGGTACTATTCTATCTCCTCTTGTCTCTCTATTTTTCTACATCCAATTTGAGTGCTTATATAGCTATCTAAGCCACAAGTTGTCCAGTTAGGCATTTAATTACAATATAAGTTTAGTCTAGGAGATGTAAACCATAACTCATACAATGGGCATCAATTGTCCATGCAATCTTAAGAATAAGTCCAAATACACATTAGGAGTTGGCTCCCAACTACAGAAAATGCCACATCATCAAAAGAAAGTGTGAAAAAAATAGAAGCAACACACATCAAAGGATGCTAGCAATAGGAAACAAAGACCAGAAAGAACAAAACAAAACTCAAGAAATATGACACATCAACATTTGTGCTTTTAGGGAAAGGACTATAAAGAGTTCCTCAAAAAAATTCCAACTACACATGGCACAAAGCTCAATGTATAAATGACTACATTGTGAACAACAAAAATGTACAAAAAATAAGAAATGTTTTTGAGTGATGCAAGATTTGTCATTGACCCAAGATGATCTTACACCAAAATTAGAGGAAGTCATATCTAACTTGATGAATGAGAATGATAACCTGAAAGGAACCATTTCTTAGATGAGAGGAGAAAAGAAGAGTTGACATGACAAGTGGTAAAATATCAAAATGAATGAGAAAATTTAATCTTATCAAAAGATTAAGCTAAAAATAAATAGAAGAAGTGAGCAACAACTAGTGCAAATGAAGGAAGAGAATGATCACCCTCATAATGAATAATTCTCATAGTTGATAGAACAAGTACTCAAGCTAACTAAAGAGATGATGAGTAAAAATGAAAGGAATGAAAATTTGAGAAAGTTCAACAAGATCTTAGAGAAAATAGGTGAAGAACTAGGATCTCAAAGAAGAAACAATAGCATCACCAATCCTAGTTACACTGGTGACAAGAAGGCTAAAGAAGGTGAAACCTCATCAGGAGAGAACTTGGACAACATAAGACTAGGAAACAAATCTCTAAAAGATAGGAAAATTGCTAAATTTATTTGTTGTTACTATGGTAAGAAATAAAATACATCTAGCATGTGTTGGTTTAAGAAGATAACACCTATTAAGTAGTGTACTTTTAAAGGGTAGTGCAATAACTACCATCTTTATGGCCATACAACACAAAAATGCATATCTCATTTTAATGATAAGAGAGTAGATGGATGTTTCTACTATTGTAAAAAGTATAGACATAATACAGAGGACTTTAGAGAAAGATCAAGAGCTAACCAAGCTTCTACAAAAGAAACAAGCCCCACTAGGAAAGACACATTTCCTACACAATTTTGTACAACCTATGTGAATGATGGTCATCTAGCAACTTAATGTAGACTAAGGATGAAGCAAAGGAGAAACACTAAACCATGGAAAAGTGTTGGAATAACCTAATACTTATGCAATAAGATTGGTCATCTAGAAAGACATTGTAGATGCAATTGAAGACCAAGAAACAAGTCTCTGATTGATAATGAGAAAATGAAGATCACAAAGAAACTCAAGAAGGACTTCACTAAGACATAGACAAAGAAAAATGAAGTGGTAGAGGCAGTGAAGCATGAAAAGGTCATAAGCTCACCAATCATTCATGATAAGTCACAGACAAACTAAGTTTTCTAAAGCAAAAAGGGGTTAGAAAGAAAATACAAAAATCTTTATATCGGCCCCCTAGTGTAAACTAGTAATGACAAGTGAAGATACCAAGTGATCATTTCACCAACAAGAAAGTTTCACTTCTTTACCATGAAATAAAGGGTGAAAAATGATAACTACAAGGTAAATTTAAAATCATTAATGATATATATCTAGTGGTCGGTAAAGAATTTACTAATAGTTGTAAGCCTAATGTTATAATTCCACAACATAAATAGATAATTTGTATGTCATTCATCACTTTGTAAGATTTAAATCACTTGTACTTTCAAGGTTTTGAAACCCTAAATTTTAACATAAGGTTTGAAGAATTATGAATTAACTTGTAGTAGATCATAAGAGAAAGATCTCGCATTAACCCACATTAGCAACAAATCAAGAAAGTGTTGGAATTATTTAGAATAGTAGGGAGGGGGTGTGAATTAGTTATCCAAGTATAGATGTACAAATAAAACTTTTCAATCCATAGTAGACCCATATCCATAAAACATTATCGTGCATGCATCCATTAGATCATACAATACTTAAACTTTGTAGGTTATTGTCCTAGGTCAAAATAACTTTGTAGAAATGTAAACATGAAAAACCATAAGAACATTCACACAACTTGACACAAAGATTTAATGTGGAAATCCAATTTGGGAAAAACCACCAGTAACATGCTACTAATTCTCACTCTTTTGAAGTGATGCCTTGTGAAAGGCCAACCTTGTTAAAGGTTACAATACACACTATTGAATGTGACCTAGTTAGAGGATCTCAATCACCCTATTAGAAGTGAGCCTTGTTAGAGGATTTTAGACCATTCAATTGGAATGTCACCTAGTTAAAGGATTTACAAATGACTATTAGGTCAACCTTAATCCAAAGGATTTACCCTAGATTGATACAATGATTAGAGAGTAATAGTAAGGCTTGATTTGATAACAAATTGTAACTCTCTTATAGATTACATATCTCTATTTCAGTCCTCCATTTTTCTTGTCTTTCACACACTTTAGCTCTAATAGCTTTTTCACCCTTCAAGAAATCATACTCTTAAGCCTTCTTACTTTGCATTTCAACTGCAACCTCTTCTGTTTGGCCACTGAATGAAGTAATACCCTAGACTCCTTGTCTTCTTTAGATTCTCACACATGAAAACCTTTTCTTTTGACCATCTTTTTCTATAAATAGAGATTTTAGATCTTTTTCTACTTAACTAGAATCATCCATTTTAGGGTTATAGGTCAGATTAGGTAGGATTTAGTGAATCTACCCACTTTTTTATTTGGTTCCTCTAGAAACTTCTACAATATTCTTTGAATTCACCTCAAAATGGTTTACCTTGAATTCTATGCCACCAACTCATCATAGTTATTTTTGTTATGCTTTACATAATTCAAGAAATCAAAATAGTTAAAGACTAGATTCGTCAAATCTTCGATTTAACACATTTACTATCACCCAAAATCAATATGCTATAACTCGACATCTATATTGTTATGTCACTCAGCTGATACTGGTTCACTCAGAAACCACTAAAGTTTATTGATGCTTGACAACAACTAAAATTTACTCAACATAAATGAACATTCAATTATCTTGTAATACTTTTCATCTTGGTTTAACACCTCTTGATTTTTGCTTGACTTCTATTAATTTCTGCTCAACAAGACTTGATAGAAAATTTTCTTACTTGATGTTCTTCCAGTCTAAACTTGAGTAATCTTTCATTTTAGACTTTAAGTAGATAAACAATACACTATAGTATCAATGACTTATTTGGTCTTAGTGCTTCTTTTACATACCAAAAAACTCTACCTTTCTCTAGGTACTCTTGTTATCTCCTCTTCATCAATCAACTAAATGATAGCTTTCAAAAAAAATGTAATTGTCTCACCAACAAGTAGCAAGTTTGATATCATTGACAAAATAAAGATTGTTCCATTACAGGTTCTTCACTTTAAAACAATCTCATATCAACAATCTCCCTCTTTGGTATTGATGGCAAACCAATACCAATTAATAATACCAAAAAGAAAATAAATCTTTGAAATTTATCCCTCTATTAGTGTAGTATATGTCCTTCCTCTGTATAGGGTAATGTGAGATTTGTTAATTTCTTTCAATGTATTTTCTCCCTCTAACTTTTTTAGTTTACTAATCCCCCTTTCTTATATCTCCCTCTTTAGAGTACCTCTTTCTCTTTCTAATATTTAGGTATCTATCTCCACTTATCTATCTCTGTATTTATTCTTTGACAACAATGCCAAAGACTTATCATCTCTGTATGAAAATATGATCAATTCAAGTTCTCCCTCTGTGACCTTGCATGTGACTATAAATCTTCAAATTCAACTCCTTCATTACTTTAGGTAGCTCATAAAGTAAGATCCACTGCATCAAGTTGTAATATACAACATTCATCTCAGTTGATGCAAGACACTATTTATGGTTCTTAAGTATCTTTGGATAGGGGTATCATCCCTAGTTTATCTCTAAGCTATTCATGTTCATCCTTAGGTAAAGATTTTGTGAATATATCTTCTATTTGCTCTTTTGTATTCACATATTCCATTCTCACTTCTTTGTCTTGAACCAACTCTCTCAACTAATGATACTTGATTGCAATGTGATTAGTCTTTGTGTGCATCATAGGGTTCTTTGAGATGTTTATAACACTTTTATCATCACAATAAAGTACCACATGTTCAATGATTTCCATCTGCATACCTTTGAGTAGCTATTTGATCCATACCACATTTTTACAATTTACTGCAGTAGCCACATATTTAGCTTCAACAGTAGATTGAGATATGCAATTTTTTTCTTACTAGTCTAGGTGACTAATATCTTTCCTTAAAAAAATACTCCACCACTTGTACTCTTTCTGTCATCAATATTTCTAGCCCAAGAAGCATCTGTGTAAGCTCTCAACTCAAATTTTCCATTTCTCTTGTAGTACAGACCATAGTATTTTGTTCTTTTTAGATATCTCATAACTCTCTTTACAACCATCAAGTGATTGTCCTTAGGATTTTCAAAAAATCCTACAACAATATCAAAAACTAATGCAATGTCAGGTCTACTATGTACTACATATTGAAACTTACCAATCATAGACCTATACAATGTTTGATTCACTTTAGTAGAATCATCATTCTTTAAAAGTTTATCTCCTGTCACCATAGGTGTGCTAACTAGTTTTGAATCTTCCAAACCAAATTTTTTAAATATTTCCTTCACATACTTAGACTAAGTGATGTATATACCATATTTCATCTGATATACTTGTAAGCCATTAAATAACTTGATCTCGCCAAACATAGACATCTCAAATTCTTTCTTCATTTCATTAGAAAATATCTTGCATAGTGTATCTTGGCCTCCAAATATGATATCATCAACAAAAATTTTAGTGAGTAAAATTCCTTTACCTTTTTCTATATTCAAGTACAAATTTTTGTTATCATTAGTCCTGTCAAAACTAATCTTCATAAGATAATTATGAAGCCTCTCATACCATGCTCCTAGGGCTTACTTTAAACCATATAAAGCTTTGTGTAGTCTACATACCATGTTATTGTTGTTTGAATCAAAAATTTCTTTAGTCTATTCTATATAAACCTCTTCTTCTAATATACCATTCAAAAAACCTAACTTCACATCCATTTGGTAAACTTTGAAATAAGCAAGTAGAGTTCCCACTCCTTCCAATCTTGCAACAAGGGAAAATGTTTCTCCATAGTCAATTCTTTTTTGTTGTGCATACTATTGGATACAATCAATTGTGTATTGTCTTTGATGTTACAAAAATATCATATCATTATCAGTTAGTATATGCTGAGCTCACTCAGGTAGTGAAGATAGTTTTCTATGTCTACCGAGTGTTCCTAAGTTTTCCAAGCTAAGAAGGTAGTGTCTACCGAGTTCACTTGGGCATCAAAGGAAAGTCTATAGAAGATTAGTGTTAACCAAGCTCTCTCGATCAATGAAGAAAAGTTGGATGGAACCAATGTTAACTAAGCTCACTCGGTTGCCAAAGGATCTTTCTGAGTTTGCAGTGTTACTTGATCTTCTATTGGTTAACATAGGACATCATTTCTAAGTTAGTGTCTATTGAGCTAGGTTGGCTAATGAAGGATTTTCTTATTTTGGCATATTGAGCTTAATTAATTTATATATTGGTTCTAGCCAATTGTGATGATGAATTTTAGTTATTGTAAGTTGTATATGAGCCAACTTGACAATGTGAAAGATATAAGGTCAAGTTATGGATTCAAAAAGTGTAGAAGTGTGAAGATATGATGAATGTATTGAAGATTTAATGATGAAGAGAGGAAGTGAATTTGAAGGATAAGTAGAATATTCTTAAGAAGCAAAAAAGCTATATCTGATTAGGAAGGATCAAGTACAAGATAGAATAGAGATCTATAATCAATAAATCAGTTGCTTTCAAATCAAGTCATCTCATTGTTATAATCTAACCTAAATCTCTTAATAGAGTTGGCTTAATAGTTATTTGTAAATCCTCTAACAAGGTGGTAGTTCTATTGAATTATCTTAAGACCTCTAACAAGGCCACTCCTAATAGGGTGATTAAATCCTTTAATAGGGTCACACCTAATACTATGTTTTTTAACCTTTAAGAGGATTGGCTCCTAATAGGATTCACTTCAAAAGAGTGAAAATAATAACTAGTTGCAATTGGTGGTTTTTTCCCAACTTGGGTTTCCAAGTTAAATCCTAGTGTCAAATATTTTCATGCTATTTTATTTTATGTGTTTGCAACTAAGTTAAAGTAAGGATAATCATAGATAACATTTAAAGATTTGTATTATAAGTAATTACTGAGTTACAAAATTTAATGTGTGTTTACTGAGCATCAACAATATTTAGTTTTCAGACTTTATTTTGTACTAACATCTAAGAGATCTAGTATTAATTTTAGTAGTACCTGATTCACCCCTCCCCTTTCAATTACTCCTCTTATATTTCCAATAATTAGTATTAGAGATTTTAGTGCTTGTAGAGAAGGTTTTAAGGACCTAAGCTAAAGATCAAGATGTCTTATAGAAGAGAGATTCCCAAGCTGAACAAAGACAACTTTGCAACATGGCAATGATTTATGAGGTTACATTTGGCTACTATCAGTGATTCAAGGTGCAATTGACTTGATAATGAATACAAGACTCCCACTAGAACATTATCAGTTGAAGGCATTTCTGAAAAGAAGAATCATAACATCATGATGATTGATATTGCATCTACTCTTAGTTATGTTGAATTTGATGAAGTTAAAGCCTACAAAAAAAATCATGAGATGTGGACCAAAATAAAAGACATATATAGAGGAGATGACAATGTAAGAACAACTAAGGCTAAAATTCTTAGAGGTCATTTTGATCAGATGTAAATGAGAGAAGATGAGAATATTGCAAAATATGTGGAAAGAATCAAAGCAAGTGTAAGTGCAATCAAAGCATCTAGAGGAGACATTGAAGATAAAATAATTATAAACAAGGTACTTAGAACTCTTCTTCCTATATATGCAATTAGAGTATCTGCTATTCAAGAGATGAGATTTGATCCAAATAATAAAATATCTTTGGATGCTCTAGTTGAAAGATTGACATCGTTTGAGTTCGATAACTTTGATAACCATATTCCTAGTTCAAAGATTATTGAGTATGCTTTTGAATTTAAGATTTCACTCAAAGAAAAAGCTAATAAATCAAAGCCCAATCAATCAAGAAGTGAAGAAGAAAAATTAGAAGAAAGTTTAGATAGTGATCTTGAAGTTGTTGAAGCCCTACTTGCAAGGAAGTATTACAAAGGTAGAGGAAAGTACAAAGGTAAAGTTCCTTTGATCTGCTTTTCTTGTGAAGAAGTTGGTCACATTATTGCAAGGTGTCCAAACAAAGAAATCAAATATGAAAAGAAAAGAAATAAGTAAAAAGGAAAGATGGATTCCAAGAACTATAAGAACTACAACGACAAAGGTAAGAAATCTTGTTTTATAGCTAAAAAATCTGATATAGTGAAGATGAAATGGTACATATTGCTGTAAAAGATGAATCTAATGATGAAGGAGATAAGATGTCACTTATCTCTCATGTTAGCAAAAATGATAGATGGATTATTGATAGTGGCTGCTCACATCATATGATTGGAGATAAAACTAAATTTGAGCACATGGAATATTATAATGGAGGTATGTGAGATTTGGAAACAATGAACCTTGTAACATAAAAGGAAAATGATGTATTTAATTGACTAAAGAACTTGTATGTGACAATTCCTATTGGGTTGAAGGACTAAAGTATAATCTAATAAGTGTGGCACAACTAAATAACATTAGATTCAAGGTAGAATGAATGAATGGACAGGCCAAACTATTGGATGAAAAAGAAAATATGGTTGGATCTAGCAAGAAAATAAAAGGTAATCTATTTTATCTTGATCTCAGTGAATGTTCATATTTTATTGCTCAAATAGAAGAAAGCTTGTTATGGTACAAAAGAATATGTCAAGTAAACTTTGATAATTTGGTTAAGATAAACAAACATAGAAGAGTAAGAGGTATTCCTAGTTTGAAGAAATCTAATATGAATTTATGCAAGAATTGCCAAATTAGTAAGATGGGAAAGACTAGTTTCAAAAGCAAAAACTATCAATTAGAAAAAATCTTAGAGATTGTTCATATAGAATTATGTGGACCTATTGGAATAGAGAGTTATAGTGGAGAAAAGTTTTTCATTCTTTTTATT
This sequence comes from Cupressus sempervirens, assembly GCA_028749045.1. NCBI lineage: Eukaryota > Viridiplantae > Streptophyta > Pinopsida > Cupressales > Cupressaceae > Cupressus > Cupressus sempervirens. The sequence goes on from CM053791.1 coordinate 662,171,063, forward strand.
GATGATTATTCTAGAATGATGGCTATAATGTATCTAAAATAAAATTTAGAAGTCTTTCAAAAGTTCAAGTGGTATTTGGCAAGAGTGCAAAAAGAAATTGGAAAGAGGTTGAAATGTTTAAGATCAGATAGAGGTGGTGAATTCATCTCTAATGAATTTAATAATTTTTGCATTGAAAGAGGAATTAAAAGACAATTATCAACCTCTAATACACCATAGAAAAATGGTATAGCTAAAAGAAGAAATAGATCCATCATGGATTGTGCAAGAACTCTGATGATTGAAAAGAATGTTGCAATCAAATACTAGAAGGAAGCTATCAACACTACAGTTCATACCTTGAACATAGTACAGTTGAAGAAAGATTCAAACAAAATTCCTTATCAACTATGGTATGGATACAAACCTAATGTAAGTTACTTGAAAGTATTTGGTAGAAAATGTTATATCTTGACAGAATCTGGAAAAGGAAAATTTGATGTAAAAGGTGATGAAGGCATATTTCTAAGATAATCCTGTAGAAGTAAAGAAAACAAATGTTTGAATTTGTCTACTCATAAAATAATAGAAAGTGCACATGTTAGAATTGATGAGTTTGCAAAAAAGAGTAAAGAAGAAAGCAACAAGCAGCCAGAGGATTATAGAAGATTTTTTTTCTATGAACTTGATACCCTCCAAACTTGTCTGAAAGAAAGGAGGCTTCATCTCTCGAGTCCCCAAAATCTCCAGTGGTTATCGAGTTTAGACAATGCAACCCAAGTCATAGTCTAAAGGATCTAAGTCAAACTCAAAGGCTATCGAGCTAGTTCAAATTTAGTCTAATGAACTCAAGTCATAGATAGAAGAACCTAAGGTTGATGCTAAAGTTCATGATGAAGATAGTGGAACTCATTCAAAACCCAAAGAACCTATATTAGCAAGATATGTCAAAAGGAGTCATGCACCTGATCAGATCATTGGAGATAAATTTGATGGAACAATGACAAGAAAAAAATTAAAAGGTACATGTTTACTTGCTAAATTTGAACCCAGAAATGTTAAAGATGCTCTAGAAAATGAAAGTTGGATTGAAGAAATGAGTGAAGAGATAGAATATATAGAAAAGAAAAGAAAACTTGGACTCTTGTTCCTAGACCCAAAGATAAGAATGTAATTAGCACAAAGTGGTGGTTCAAAATTAAGTTGAATGAAGATGAAAAAAGTTTCAAGAAACAAGACAAGATTGGTATGTAAAATATATTCTCAAGAATGTATTGATTATGGTCAGAATTTTCTCCTATAGAAAGATTAGAAGGTGTTAGAACTTTACTAGCATATGAAACACATAAAGGATTTAAAGTATATCAAATGCATGTTAAATCTACATTCTTGAATGTAATTCTTGATGAGGAAGTCTACATTGAACAACTAGAAGGTTTTTTAGATCCTAGCAAAAGAGACATGGTTTGGAAGCTACACAAAGCATTATATGGTCTCAAGCAAGCTCCCAGAGCTTGGTATGAAAGATTTCATAATTACTTGGTACAAATTGGCTTTCAAAGAAAAAATGATAAAATAGTTTGTATATCAAAGAAGGACCAGACAAGAAGATTGTGTTGGTTGAAATATTTTTTGATGATACTCTGTTCACAGGAAATGATGACTTGTGCAAAGAATTTTTAGAAAAAATGAGTAAAGAATTTGAGATGCCCATATTTGGTGAGATCAAATTCTTTGTTGGGTTGCAAATACAACAGAATGAAAATGGTATCTACATCACTCAATCTAAGTATATCAAGAAAAAACTAAAGAAATTTGAAATGGAAGATTCAAAACCAATTGAAACCCCTATGTCTATTGGACATAAGCTTTTCAAGAATGATGATTCCAAAGAAGTAGATTAGATCACATATAGATCAATGATTGGAAAATTGTAGTTTGTAGTACATACAAGGCTTGATATTGCTCTAGCAATTGGTATGGTGGCAAGATTCTTAGCAAATCCTAGAGAAAATCACATGATGGCAATCAAAAAAATCATGAGATATCTAAAAGGTACTGTAGAGCATGGCTTATGATATAAAGTTGGAGGCAATTTGGGCTTGAAGGTGTTCACTGTTGCTGATTGGCCAGGAAGTCTTGATGACAGAAAAAGCACTAGTGGTGGAGCATTCTTTCTTGGTAAAAGACTAGTGTCTTGGACAAGAAATAAAAAAAATTGCATCTCTCAATCCATAACAGAGGTAGAATATGTGGTAGCAGTAGTTAATTGTTCTACCATTGTTTGGTTCAAACAATTGATGGATAAGTAGAATATCCTTGAGGAGTATAAAAGCTATATTCGATTAGGAAGGATCAAGTACAAGCTAGAATAGAGATCTATAATAAAAAAATCAATTGCATCCAAATAAGGTCATCTCATTGTTACTCTCTAACTATTGTAGAAGTGATCTAAATATCTTAATAGAGTTGGCTTAACAACTATTTTTAAATCCTCTAACAAGTTGTCAATTCTATTGAATTGTCTTAAGACCTCTAACAAGGCCACTCCTAATAGGGTGATTAAATATTTTATTAGTGTCAAACCTAATAGTGTGTTTTGTAACATTTAATAGGGTTGGCTCCTATTAGGGCTCACTTCAGAAGAGTGAAAATAGTAACTAGTTGCAATTGGTGGTTTTTTTCCAAATTGGTTTTCCAGGTTAAATCTTGGTATCAAATGTGTTCATGATATTTTATTTTATGTGTTTGTAACTAAGTTAAAGTAAGGGTAATCATAGATAACATTTAAAGATTTGTATTATCAATGATTACTAAGTTACAATATTTTATGTGTGTTTATTGAGCATCAACAATATTCAATTTTTAGAATTTATTTTGTATTGACATCTAAGGGATCTAGGATTTATTTTAGCAGTAACTAATTCACCCCTCCCTTCTTAGTTACTCCTCTTATATTTCCAGCACATACCCCTTGCAAAATAATCTAGCTTTTTTCCTTGTAACTTCACCATTCTCACATGAGTTATTTTTGTACACCCGGTTGGTTCCAATCACATTCTTGTCTTGTGGTTTGGGAACTAGAGTCCATGTTTTGTTCATATCAATTTCTTTTATCTCTTCTTTCATGGCATTACTCTAGTCATCATTCTCTAATGCATCTTTCACTAATTTAGGCTCATGCATACTGTGAAAATAAATTCTTAATTTTCTTCTTGTCATTGGTCTGGCTTTCTTATCTCCAATTATTTGTGTAGTAGGGTGATTTCTTCTAACATACTTTGACAATCTTGGTTCTGCTCTATTTTATCCATTTGGTCTTTCAACTTTAGATTCACTGTGTGCATCTCTATTAGGTAACTGAACATCTATTTCATGTGCACTTATCTTAGAATCATAATGTATCTCAGATTTTGTTTGCAACTCAACTCTTGACTATAACTTGGTTCCTGAATGTAACTCAACAATCATTGATACTTGTTGATTTACAACTTGGTTTACAAAAACTTCACCAATAGACATGCCATCATAAAAGTATATAAAAGACTTGTATTCTTCAGGTTCCTTCATAGGTTTAACTTCATGTACCTCTATATACTCATCAAGTTTCACATTTGTACTTTTTACAACTTTGTTAGTGTTAGTATTTGAACACTTATAAGCTTTACTTCTTGTGGAATAGCCTAGGAATATACCTTCTTCACTTTTAGCATCAAAATTTTCACTCCTATTACCTTTAAGAGTATATCACTTTCTTCTAAATAAATTAAAATATTTTACACTAGGTGAGTGTCCATACCATAGTTCAAAAGGTATGGAATGAGTACCTTTCTTAACTTTTACATGGTTGAGGGTATAAAAAATTGTACTTATAGCTTCTCTCCAATATTTCAAAGAAAAATTATTCTCCATCATGAGTTTTCTAGTACAATCCATTATATATCTATTGATCTTTTTAGAAATTCCATTTTGTGAAGGGGTTCTAGGTGTAGAAGTCAGTCTCTTTCTTTCTCTATTATTACAAAATAGCTCAAACTCATTTGATGTAAATTCCACCTCTGTAAATTGGGAGGATGGAATCAAACCATACTTATCAATAAATGAATTGTGAATTTGGATGATTATGGCAAGAGCATGATTCCATGTGGTTCTAACTGATTCCAAAATTTGAATCTTGATCTCAAGTACCTTCTTCTCAAGTACTTATAGTAGAGGCCTTCTCAAGTACTTTCTTCTCAAACTTCTTTTCTAACCAAACTACTAGTTTCTCATTTGTCTTTATATACTTAGTGTTTAATTTTTCAACAATTTGCACTAACTGAGAGATAATAGGAGCCTATTCATCAATATGATAATATCAAATGTATCAATAAAAATGTTGTTTATATCACACAACACTTGTCTCTATTGTTGCTCTCTCCTCATTTCTTCTTTCTTTTTCTTTCTTTCCAAAATATCTTGCAAGATAACTATCTACTCAAATGAAAGATTCTTTAGATCCTAGTTAGATAATTCAATTACTTCATTCGAGGTGATAGATTTACTTGGAGAACTCATCTTTTTCTTCTTCTATTTACTCTTTTTGGGTGTGTTGCTACTCGACACAACTAAGGATAGAGTGGGTGAAGGGGTTTCACCACTTGGTTTATCTTGAGTATTAGTACCAAAGGCACCAAAAATAACACTTAGCTTAGTTTTTATTATAGGAACTTGTACTTGTTGTATAGATGTGGAATATGAAGTAGCCAGGGGTGGAGTTTGTGCTCCCACACTTGGCTTTGTTTGTTATGCATCAACATTATTTTCATCTGTCACCTTCTCTTTCAACTTAGCCTTCTTATTTCCCCTTGATAGAGGCCCCAAGACTTGTGGTCCTTGCTGACTTGCAATAGACTAATCTACCTTAGAATCTTTTTTTTTGCTCTTTATTTTCTTCTTGTTCCTTAGTGGACTCATTTTCATTCATTGGCTCCTCAAAACCTATTTGTGTCTGAGATGGTTGTTAGATCAGTGTAGTAGAATCAACAATTGGAACTAGTGTCTCACCTATCTTAGGATAGCCCTTTATTTTCTACAAGACTAGAGTGTTAGGTGGTGTTGAATGAATAGGGGATACTTTACCCTTCTCTTGAGATCTTGACACATATGTCACTTCTTCAATAATATGAACATCTTCTATTGTTATAGTGTATTTATAACTATTTTGACCTTCTGTTTGATAGCTTCTTCAAGTGTGTCTAGGTCATTATATACATCTTGGTCATTATTTAGTTCAACATCTCAAATACCCTTGCCTTTATCATCCTCATTAGTTTCCTTTTCAGTGGTTAACCAAAAATACTTTTCCATATCAATCCACTTTATTTTACAACATCCTCAATCTTATGTTGGAAAACAAAAAATTCTCTATATTTGGAAACAAATCTATTCCTGTATATCTCCAAATTTTTGTAATTTTCTTATTTGTTAACTCAAGCATCATGTTTTCAAGTGCTCCTTCTCTAATCTACCTATCAATCTTTATTGCATGTTGCCATTTGGCATCAATTCTATTAAACAGCTCATTAGGAATATTGTTACCTATCTCTATAGGTGTAGTCTTAAACTTAGCCATCATATCTAGCATGGATTACTCTACCTTAATCTTATCTCCTACAATTAGTGTTCCATTATTTATGAAATTAAAACCAAATAACCTCCAAAATTCTTAAATTTGTCACATACCTCATCAACTGATTTAGTTTTTGTGTGTACTCCAACTTGGTAGTGACTAGGTTCATCTAACTTTGTCTTTTCTACATCTTCCTCATCGCCATCATTTTGTGTAATGAATTTTCTTCTCCTCTATTGAGGTTGATCTTTAGTGGTTGACAATTTTCTTTTTGTATTGGTTGTGCCACTTTAACCTTCACTTAGTTTTGTAATATTTCCAACTCCTTATCTCAAAGGTGATTTGATACTCTCTACTTGTTGTTAGTTTGTGGTAATTGATTAGGGAAGTACTGTACATACTTCATAATTCTTTGGGGTTTAAAAATTTTGGCCTGACATGTAATAATTATTTGTAACCCTAAAGTAGAAAAAATACTTGTATAAAAGATCTTAGGGTTAGGAATTTTCATTAAGGTGTGATGCAAAAATTGCTTCTTGTGGTGGTATTGAGCTATAAGAGATTACATCTTGTAATCACTAGATCATAATAATATTGAACTTTCTATTTGGTGGACATAGCCTAGGGATTGGGTGAACCACATTAAATCTTGGTGTATTGTGTTCTCTTATGTGTGATCTATTATTTTATGATATTGCTTATATTTGCATGTAATTGTTATTTCTATTTGAGGCTAATCCTAACAAGTAATATCAGAGTGAGATTTTTTTCACACATCGTTTATAGGAAATTCTCATAGTAGAGTGGGAGAAATGGAAGATGAGGGTAAGCTAAAGGTTGACAAGTTTAATGGGCAGAACTTTCAGTTATGGAAGATGCAAATGGAGGATTATCTTTATCAGAAGGATTTATGGAAGCTATTTAAAGGAAAATTCAAGAATTAGGGAACTATGACATACGAGGAAGCAAGATTTTAGATAGAAAGGCACTTGGAAGTATTTAGTTATGCCTGACATCATCAGTGACCTTTAACATTACAAAAGTGAAGATAATGGAAGAGTTGATGCAAACCCTAGTGAAACTATATGAGAAGACCTTCACTTCAAATAAGGTATTTCTCATGAATGTTTATTTAATATGAAGATGGAAGAAGGTGGATCTATTGTAGATAATTTAAATAAGTTTAATACTATTACTAGTCAGTAACTTCTATGGGTATTAATTTTTATGAAGAAATTAGGGCTCTCTTGATTTTGTGTTCTTTGCTTGAAAGCTAGAATGCCTTTGTAAATGCTATGAGTAATTTTATTTTTGGATCTAATATCCTAAAATTTGATGATATCATTGGAGTTATTTTGAGTGAGGAAAATCATAGGAAAACCTTAGGTGGATCTACATCAAGAAGTTCTTTGAATGCACAAAGTAGAGGCTGAATATCTAAGAGAGGAAATGATTATGGAAATTGTGGAAAATCAAGAGGAAAGTCAAAGGGAAGGAGGACTCAATTTAGAGGATCAAGAGATTTTTGGTACTATGGTAAACCATGGTATAAGAAGAAATATTTTTGGACTCAAAATAATAATGGAAGAGATAAATTAGAAGGGAATAAGGGGGCAAATGTGGTAAGTAAAAAATTTGAAGAGGATGCTTTTATTCTTTCTTTAGAAAGTGTTGATGATTCACGAGTTTTAGATTATGGTGCTTTATTTCATGCTACACCTCATACATGTTATTTTATTAACTATGTCCAAGGTGATTTTGGGCTTGTTTATTTGGGGGATAATGAACCCTTTCAGATTGTTAGAAAGGGAAAAGTAAAGATTAAGTTATAGAATTGGAAACATAGGCTACTACATGAGGTAAGACATGTTCCAAGGCTGAGTAGGAATTTAATTTCAGCAAGACAACTCGATGATGAGGTTTGTGTAGTTACTTTTAAAGGCAAAAATTGGAAGGTTTCAAAAAGTTCCCTTATAGTAACAAAGGTGTGAAAGTATGCACCTTATATCTTTATATAGGTCACATTGTTCTTTCTACTTTGATTGTTTTAGAAAAAAATGAATGTTCAACAATAGTTGTTGCAATTAAGTAGGGATAACAAACAAATGTTGAAGATTCTAATACAACACTATGGCACATTAGTTAGAAAGGTATGAAAGTACTTCATTAAAAGAAAGTTTTACTAGGTCTAAAATGTGTTAATATGAATTTTTTTGAAAGTTGTGCATATGGAAAATAAAAGAGAGTGAGTTTTGTGAAGAGTGCGAAGGAAAAAAAAAGTGAGAGATTAAAGCTTGTGCATACATATGTATGGGGACTAGCTCAAGTATCTTCTCTTGGTGGCTCTCATTATTATGTTAAATTTATTAATGATGTAACTAGAAAAGTATGGGTTTATTTTCTTAGACAAAAATTTCATTTATTTCAAACTTTTAAGAAATGGAAATGCTTGGTTGAAAATGAGACTAGTATGAAATTAAAATGTCTCAGATATGATAATGGGGCTGAGTATTGTAATCATGAATTTCAAGATTATTTCTCCACTAATGGTATTCATAGACAAAAAACCTATTCAAAAGACTCCATAGGAAAATAGAGTGGTTGAACGCATGAATAGGACTATAATGGAGCAATCAAGGAGCACAAGGTTGCATGTAGGGTTTCTCTTAAATATGTGAAAAAAGGCTTGAATAGTGTTGTATATTCGATTAATAGAGGTCCCTCTACTCCTTTGGGCTATGGTTTTCTAGAGGAAGCATGGACTGGTAAGAAGGTGAGTTATTCTTTTCTCAAAACCTTCAGTTGTGAAGCATTTGCTCATATAGATTTTGAAAATAGAACAAAGATGAAAGCTAAGTCAAAGGAATGTGTATTTTTTGGATATGGCATTGATGAATTTGGTTATAGGCTTTGGGATTTTGAAAATTATAAAATTGTAAGAAAGTAGGGATGTTATGTTCAATAAAAAAGTGTTGTACAAAGATTTGTTGCAACAACATAAGAAGAAAGAAGATGATTATGTAGTGCTAGATGATAATCCAAAAGATGATGTTCCAATACTTCCTCATGATCTGCAGCAACAACAAAAACAAATACCACATGCCCTAGTGAATGTTAGATGATCAACAAGGCTAGGTAGACCTCCAAAAAGATGAAGCTATGTAGGTGGATACTAAGATTTAGTGGGAGTCTACAATGGTAGATGAAATGCACTCCTTGCTAAAAAATAAGACTTGAGATTTTTTTAGTTTCTTGCAGGTAAATGAGCTTCATAGAATAAACGGGTTTATAGATTGAAAGAAGAGGATGGAGGTAAGAAATTTTTTAACACCATGTTAGTTGTAAAAGGATTTTCATAGAAAAAGGGAATTGATTTTGATGAGATATTCTCTTCTGTTGTAAAAATGACTTCTATCCACACTATTTTAAGTATTGTGGCTATTGAAGATTTTCATTTGGAGTAGTTTGATATTCAAACAATATTTCTTCATGTTGATTTAGATAAAGAAATATATATCACACAACTATAGGGATTTGAGGTCAAAGGTAACTTGGAGAACTTAATGTATAGATTGAAAAATAATTTATACGGCTTGAAGCAAGCACCTCGGCAATGGTATTTGAAATTTGATAGTTTTATGCATGAGCATTGATATAGTAGGTATCATTAAGATCATTGCATTTATTTTAAGAGGTTGGATGATGATAGCTATATTATTTTATGTTTATATGTTGATGATATGCTTGTAACTAGATCTAACATGGATCACATTAAGGGGTTAAAATGCTAGATAGCACATGCATTTGCTATGAAGAATTTGGTGGCATAAAAAAAAATCCTTAGTTTGAAGACTTTTAGAGATAGGAAGAACATGAAATTGACATTATCTTAGGTTGATTATATTGTAAAACTGTTGCAAAGTTTCTCTATGGAGAATGCTAAAGCTATAAGCAAACCTTTGCCTAGTCATTTGATGTTGACTAAGGAGATGTGTCCAAAAACACAAGAAGAGGAAGATAAGATGTCTAAGGTACCTTTCAACTATAGGAAGCTTAATGTATGCTATGGTATGTACTAGACTAGATATTATACATGCAATGGGAACCATTAGCAGGTATATGAGTCATCTAGGGCTTGAGCATTGGAATGTAGTAAAATGGATTCTTAGATATTTGAGAGGAACATCCAATAAGTGTCTACATTTTAGGGGCTCTACTACTAATTTACAGGGATACATTTTCTTAGATTTGGTAGGGGATATTGATACTAGGTAGAGTACTATAGGTTATGTATTTATTATTGGTGGGGCAGTAATTAGTTGGGTTTCTTAGTTGCAAAAGGTTAATGCTTTATCCATTATAGAGTCACAGTATGTTGCTGCTACAGAGGCAATTAAAGAGACAATATGGCTTTGGTTCTCCCTAGAAGAATTGGGACACTCTTAGAAGGATGATTATTTGTTTATAGATAGTTAGAGTGTCATTCATCTTATGAAGAATTCTTCTCTTCATTCAAAGACAAAATAAATCTAGTTGTGGTACCATTTCATTCGGCTAGTTTTGAATGATAAATAGTTAAAGCTAAGAAAGATACATATAGATGATAATCCAATGGATATGTTTACAAAGGTAGTGAAAAGGGAGCAATTGAACTCCTCTTTATCTTTGATTGATCTTCTATAATGAACATAATAAAAGAACAATAGAGTCTAGGGTGATTTGATCTAGTGAGAGCCTCATGGAGTAGTTGTTGGATACAATTGTTCAGTTATGTGTTGTCTTTGATGTCACACAAATTTCATATCAGTCATCAGACATAATCTATTGAGCTCAGTTGGTTAGCAAGGCAAAGGATAGAGTCTACTGAGCTCACTTGGTCAACAAGGCAAAGGATAGAGTCTACCGAGCTCACTTGGTCAACAAGGCAAAGGACAAAGTCTACCGAGCTCAAAAGGTTAGTAAAGAAAGTAGATAGTTGTTACTGAGATTTCAAGGAATTTAGTTGTTACTGAGCTCACTCAGTCATCAAAGGGAAATATGGAAGAAATAGTTCTTACCGAGCTCTTGCGGATAAAGAAGGAATTTAGCTCTTACCGAGTTAACTTGGTAACCAAAGGATTTTGTAGAAGTTGTAACGTTAACCAAGTCAAGATGGTTAACTCAAAAAATTTCTAGAAGCAGTATCTACCAAGCAGGGTCGACCAGTGAAGGGTTTCATTGAGTTTTGAAATAACATCTATTTGTCTAAAGTAATATTTGTAGCCGACTGATGTATGGTTTATTGGTAAATAGAACATGTGAATGAGACAACTTGATAATCTAAATGGTATAAATAAGTAGTCAAGTTGCAAATTCTAAGTGTGTGTGATAGACTTGATATGAGATGAAGATTGATTATTGTGGAAATGAATTTTGAAGAATGATAAGAGATTATTGAGGAACAGAAAAGCTATACTTGATCAAGGAGGATATAATGATGATGAATAGAGACCTGTAATTAGTAAAAGTAGTTGCATCTTAATTCAGGTCAATTCATTGTTACTTTCTAACAATTGTAGCAGTGATTTCAAATCTCTTAACAGAGTTGGTTTAACAACCATTTTGTAAATCCTCTAACAAGGTGACCATTTAGTTGAATTGTTCTAAAGACCTCTAGCAAGGCCACTCCTAATAGGGTGATTAAATCCTCTAACAAGGTCACACCTAACAGTGTGTATTGTAACCTTTAACAGGGTTGGCTCCTAACAGGGCTCATATCAGAAGAGTGAAAAATTGGTAGCTAGTTACTTGGTGATTTTTCCCATATTGTGTTTCCACGTTAAATTTGGTGTCTCTTGTGTTCATTTTATTTAACTTTTACATGCATATTAATAATTATGAATGCTAGATGATCAGTAACTAATTAATCTACTGAGTTACAACATTCTCACAATGTTTACCGAGTATCAATAGTAAATAAGTATTAAAGACATCTAATGGATCTGTGGATTTGTTTTTGGGGTAACTAATTCACCCCCCCTCTTAGTTACTCCATCTATAATTCCATCAATTTGCTGTATCAAAGCTTTTGGTGCTTGCAAGAAAAGATTTCAAGGATCTAAGCCAAACGTCAGGATGTCTTATAAGAGGGAAATTCTAAGACTTAGCGAATATAACTTCTTAGCACGGCAAGGGTTGATAAGACTTCATCTAGCTTCTATTAGAGATACAAGACTCAAGTACCTTGATAAAAAATATGCAGAACCTATTGGTACATTATCTATCAATGATATTGCTGAAAAGAAGACCCACAACAAAATGATGATAGATATAGCATCTGCTCTGAGTTATGAAGAATTTGATGACATCAAGGACTCAAAAACCACCTTTGAAATGTGGAACAAGCTAAAAGAAATCTATGGAGGAGATGATAATGTGAGAAGAGCCAAAGAAAAAAGTTTGAGAGGACAATTTGATCAATTTGATCAAATGAGGATGAGAGAGGATGAAAACATTGCAAAATATGTTGAAAGAGTTAAAGCATGTGTTAGTGCAATCGAAGCATCTAGAGGAGATATCAAGGAGGAGACAGTTATAAGTAAAGTTTTTAGAACTCTACTTTCCATTTATGCAATCAGAGTCTCTGCAATGCAAGAAAGAAGATGTGAAGCAAATCATAAGATAAATTTAGAGGCCATAGTTGGAAGATTGACTGCATTTGAGCTAGACAACTATGATAATTATGTTCTAGCTGCTAAGAACATTGAATCAGCATTTGAAGCCAAGCTTTCACTCAAAGAAAAGGGAAAAAAGTTAAAGGATCCTTAATTAGATAGTGATGAAGAATTAGAACAGAGTTCAAATAGTGATCTTGAAGTAGTTGAAGCTCTTCTAGCAAGGACATATTCAAGAGGCAAAGGAAAATACAAAGGTAAGGTTCCTCTAATCTATTTTTCTTATGAAGAAATTGGGCATATTGCTGCTAGGTGCCCAAATAAGCAAAACAAGAATGAGAAAAAGGGTCACAAGTGTAATGGCAAGAAAGACTTCAAATCATTCAAGGAAAAAGGTAAGAAAACATGTTTCATGGCTAAAGATTCTAATGATTCTGATGATGAAGAAGAAGATGAAATTGTTTACATAGCTGTAAAGGATGGATCTGATAATGATGAAGAAATGACATTTATTTCTCACGTGAGAAAAATGGATACATGGATTATAGAGAGTGGTTGTTCTCATCACATCACTGGTGATAAAACTAAGTTTGAACACTTTGAAGACTATGATGGTAGCAGTGTAAGATTTGGTAACAATGAACCTTGTTGTATAAAAGGAAAAGAAAGAATCTCACTGACCAAGGAACTTGTATGTGATAATGCATATTGGGTAGAAGGATTAAAGCATAATCTGCTGAGTGTGGCACAACTACTCAATAATGGACTCAAAGTGGAATTTATGCATGGAAAAGAAAGACTACTGGATGGCAAAGGAAAGCTAATTGGATTAGGCATTCAAACTAAAGGTAACTTGTTTTATCTTGAACTTGGTGAATGTACATGTTTTATTGCTCAAATTGAAGAGAGTTGGTTTTGGCATAGGAGGTTATATCATGCAAAATTTGACAACTTGGTAAAAATAAGTAAATTCAAGAAAGTAAGAGGCATTCCTAACATAAAGAAACCTGAAATTGGTCTATGCAAGAATTGTCAAATTGGTAAAATGGGAAAGACTAGCTTTAAAAGCAAGAACTATCAGTCTGAAGAAATTTTAGAAATTGTGCATACTGATTTATGTGGACCTATTGGAATTGAAAGTTATATTGGTGAAAAATTCTTCATTCTTTTCGTTGATGATTATTCAAGAATGATGACTATCATGTATGTAAGAGAAAAATTAGATGCATTTGAAAAATTCAAATGGTATCTAGCTAGAGTGGAAAAGGAAACATGCAAAAGATTAAAATGTTTAAGGTTTGATAGAGGTGGTGAATTTATTTCACATGAATTCAATAACTTTTGCATTGAAAGGGAAATCAAAAGACAAGTCTTAGCACCAAGAACTCCTTAACAAAATAGAATAGCTGAAAGAAGGAACAGATCTATCATGGAGTGTGCAAGAACCTTAATAATTGAAAAGAGCATTGCTATAAAATATTGGAAGGAAGCTATCAGCAGTACAGTTCATACCTTGAACCAAGTACAGCTGAAAAATGACTCATTCAAGACTCCCTATGAGTTATGGTATGGCTACAAACCCAGTGTAAGTTATCTAAAAGTATTTGGAAGCAAATGTTACATTTTAAAAAAATCTAGAAAAGGTAAATTTGATGTAAAGGGTGATGAAAGAATATTTTTGAGATATTCTTGCAAAAGTAAAGCATATAGATGTTTGAATCTGTCTACTCACAAAGTCATAGAAAGTGCACATGTGAAAGTTGATGAGTTTGCAAAAAGATCTAAAGAGGAAAGCAAAAGGGAACCTGAAGACTACAGGAGATTTGTTTACATTGAACCTGATACAATGCCAAGTATACCTATTAATCAAGAATACTCAACTCTAGAGTCTTTAGTAACCGAGTCATAGGAAGTTCAAATCGAGCTAATGCCTACTGACTTGCAAGAACTTGAGTTGCAAGAACTCAAGTTGCAAACATAAGCTATCAAATCAACATCTACTGAGCCTGAGCAACTAGATCTAGAACAAAAAATTGAGACACAAAAGGATAACAATGGAAGTCATTCAAAAGGAAAGGAGCCTATGTTAGCCAAGTATGTCAGGAAGCATCATGCACCGGATCATATCATTGGAGATAAATCAGAAGGAACAATGACAAGAAGTAAGTTGAAAGACACTTGTTTACTTGCTGATTTTGAACCTAGAAATGTCAAAGATGCATTAGAAAATGAAAGCTGGATTGAAGCCATGAATGAAGAGATAGAAAAAATAGAGAAAAAAAAAATATGGACTCTTGTACCTAGACCTAAAGACAAAAATATGATTGGAACTAAGTGGGTATTCAGAAACAAGTTAAATGAAGATGGTAAAGTGTTAAGGAACAAAGCTAGACTAGTATGCAAAGGATACTCTCAAGAAGAAGGTGTAGACTATGGAGAAAATTTTTCTCCTATTACAAGATTGGAAGGTGTCAGAACCTTACTTGCATATGCTTCATACAAAGGATTCAAAGTTTATCAAATGGATGTCAAGTCAACATTTCTCAATGGCATATTGGATGAAGAGGTTTACATTGACTAGCCTGAAAGTTTTGTTGATCCAAAAAAGAAGGACATGGTCTGCAAACTGCATAAAGCATTATATGGTCTGAAACAAGCCCCTAGAGCATGGTATGAAAGATTGCATAACTATCTTATTTAGATTTTTTTTCAAAGATCTAATGATAACAATAGTTTGTACATAAAGGAAGGACCAGATAATAAGATTGTTTTAATAGAGATATTGGTAGATGATACTTTGTTCATAGGAAATGATGATCTTTGCAAAGAATTTTCAGAACAAATGAACAAGGAATTTGAAATGTCAATGTTTGGTGAAATCAAATTCTTTTTTTGGTCTTCAAATTCAATAGAGTAAGAATGGCATCTACATCACTCAATCTAAATACATTAAGGAGATACTAAATGATCTGATGCAAGAGCATCTTGCATGGAAAAATTAAATTATTAGAAAAAAAAAAGAGAAATTTTTTTAAAAAAAATTAAATTGTGGAGGAGAGAGAAAGTGACGAAAATAGAAAGAAAATAATAAAAAATAGAAAAATAGTAAAAAAGGAGAAAAGAGGAATTTCTATTTTTGAGGTGCATAGGTGGCGTAAATAGAAAAATGATAAAAATAGTTGTTATTTCATTAATCGAGGTATGTAGGTGGCATCTTAAGAAGTTTGTGGAAAGTTCCTTAAATCATGCATTTAATATTTTTTGTGATCTACAAAAGAAAATGTAATTTTCTAATTGGGCCACATGGTGGTTCTTAGTTGTATTTAGGAGAAAATTCTAGAAAGTTGTAGATATTCTAGAAGGTTGTACATATTCTAGAATGTTGTGGATAAATCATGCATTGGGTGGTAAGTGCCTATTTAAGGAAGGCTTATGTTCATTTGTAATCAAGCTCTTCGAATGTATTTTCTTGTAGAAGCTCTTCAAATGTAATCTCTTGTAGAAGCTCTTCGAATGTAATCTCTTGTAAGGAAGCTTGAGAAGTAGAAGTTGGGGAAGTAGAAGCTCTTCGAGTATAACCTCTTGAAGGATAGGCTCTTCTTGTAGAAGCTCTTAGTGAGAAATCTCTCTTACATTATAAGAGTTTGGAGTTTTTTTATTTGGAGAATATTGTAATGAATTTCAAATATTAATGGAAGTTTTATGAAGCATTTTGTCATCTCTTTGTCTCCATCTTATTGCATTTTTGGTAGTGAGTTGGTAAAGGTGGTGTGCTACCCTCATCAGTGGTATCAGAGCATACCTTTTTCAGTGGTAGCAGAGCAGTACTTCATCACTAAAAAAGTTTGGTATGGAAGACTACGAACCAGTTGGGACTCCTATGTGTACTAGATTGAAACTTACCAAAGATGATGAATCAAAGGAAGTGGATCAGATATTGTATAGATCTATGATTGGAAAGTTGTAGTATGTAGTACATACAAGACTAGACATTGCCCTTGCAGTAGGAATTGTAGCAAGATTCTCAACAAAACCAAATGAAAATCACATGATGGCAATCAAAAGGATCATGAGATACTTAAAAGGAACTAAAGATTATGGATTATGGTATAAACTTGAAGGAAATCTGAATTTAAAAGTGTTCATTGATGCAGATTGGGAAGGGAATGTTGATGATAGAAAGAGCACAAGTGGAGGAGCTTTCTTTCTTGGAAAAAGATTGGTTTCTTCCAGAAAGTAAAAAGCATAATTGTACATCCCAATCCACAATAGAGGCTGAATATGTTGCAATAGCAGTAAACTGTTCAAACATTGTGTGGTTCAAACAATTATTGGAAGGTATGAAGCAAGAAATCAAAGAACCTATTGTTATGTTTTGTGATAACACAAATGCAATTAATATTTCCAAGAATCCAGTGATGCATTCAAAAACCAAACATATTGCCATAAAGTATCACTTTGTTAGAGAATTGGTACAAGAAAAGGAAATTAGATGTGAATATGTCCATACAAAGGAACAAATTGCTGACATATTCACAAAGCCTTTACCTAAGGATGCATTCTTGTATCTTAGAGGTAAGTTAGGGGTCATTCCCCTATCTAAAGCTCACTAAAATAAAATTTTAGTGATGTATCAATAGAAATAGAATTGAAGATCTATTAGTTGATGCAGCAAAGTAATAAAGACCTTGCATATGAATCAGTACATCAGGTACAATGCTATTCAGTTGATTTATGTTGTCTTTGGTATGTGCTGTCAAATAGGGAGAATATACTATCATATCTTTTTGAAATTTGCAATATAATAAGAGTTTGTGTAAGAGGGATAGATTATTATGAAAGAGGGAGTTTTTTGTGTTTGAAGAAGAAAGTGAAGTATTTTTTCAGTAAAGACATGTTTTCAAATTTCATTCTGCTATGACATATTGTGTTGCTATCAATGCCAAAGAGGGATATTGTTGGATACAATTGTTTAGTTATGTGTCGTCTTTGATGTCACAAAAATGTCATATCAGTTATCAGACAAA
This sequence comes from Cupressus sempervirens, assembly GCA_028749045.1. Classification (NCBI taxonomy): domain Eukaryota; kingdom Viridiplantae; phylum Streptophyta; class Pinopsida; order Cupressales; family Cupressaceae; genus Cupressus; species Cupressus sempervirens. The sequence goes on from CM053791.1 coordinate 662,188,333, forward strand.
ATCTACTGAGCTCAGTTGGTCAACAAGGCAAAGGATAGAGTCTACCGAGCTCACTTGGTTAGCAAGGCAAAGGACAGAGTCTATCAAGCTCACTTGGTCAGCAAGGCAAATGACAAAGTTTACCAAGCTCAGAAGGTTAGTAAAGAAAGTAGATAGTTGTTACCGAACTTTCAAGAAATTTAGTTGTTACTGAGCTCACTCGGTCATCAAAGGGAAATATGGAAGAAACAATTCTTACACAGCTCTCATGGGCAAAGAAGGAATTTAGCTCTTACTGAGTTAACTCAGTAACCAAAAGATTTTGCAAAAGTTGTAATGTTAACCGAGTCAAGATGGTTAACTCAAAATTTTTTTGGAAGCAGTATCTACCGAGCAGGATCGGCCAGTGAAGGATTTTATTGATTTTTGAAATAACATCTATTTGTCTAAAGTAATATTTGTAGCTGGCTAATGTATGGTTTATTAGTAAATGTAACATGTGAATGAGCTAACTTGATAATCTGAATGGTATAAATAAGCAGTCAAGTGTCGAATTCTACGTGTGTGTGATGGACTTGATATGAGATGAAGACTGATTATTGTGGAAGAAAATTTTGAAGAACGATCAGAGATCATTGAGGAACAACAAAGCTATACTTGATCAAGGAGGATATAATGATGATGAACAAAGACCTGTAATCAGTAAAACTAGTTGCATCTAAATTTCGGTCAATTCATTGTTACTTTCTAACAATTGTAGCAGTGATTTAAAATCTCTTAACAAAGTTGGTTTAACAACCATTTTGTAAATCCTCTAACAAAGTGATAGTTCAGTCGAATTGTTCAAAAGACCTCTAGCAAGGCCACTCCTAATAGGGTGATTAAATCCTCTAACAGGGTCACACCTAACAATGTGTATTGTAACCTTTAATAGGGTTGGCTCCTAATAGGGCTCACTTTAGAAGAGTGAAAAATTAGTAGCTAGTTACTTGGTGGTTTTTTCCATATTGGGTTTCCACATTAAATCTGGTGTCTCTTGTGTTCATTTTATTTAAGTTTTGCATGCATATTAATAATTATGTATGCTAGATGATCAATAACTAATTAATCTACTGAGTTACAACATTCTCACAGTGTTTACTGAGTATCAACAGTAAATAAGTATTAAAGAAATCTAAGGGATCTGTGGATTTGTTTTTGGGGTAACTGATTCACCCCCCCTCTTAGTTACTCCATCTATAATTCCAATAGTAGTGACATATCTATAAGATTAGTCTCCAAGTGGGAGATTTGTGTCTAATGTGGAGCTTGATTGGTCCCCAAGTGGGAGAAAGATTAGTCTTAGGTGACTGATCAGGGAAGTACTAATAATTTTGGGCCCTATTTTATCAAGATTTTGGGCCAACATGTAATAATTAATTATAACCCTAAAGTGACAAAAATACTTGTATAAAAGAGCTTAGGGTTAGGGATTTTCATTAAGATGTGATGCAAAAATTTCTTCTTACGACAATATTGAGCTGTAAGGGATTATGAATTGTATTTAGGTTGTAATCTATGGATCATAATAATATTGGACTTGTTTTGTGGATGCAGACTAGGCATTGAGTGAACCATGTTAAATATTGGTGTCTTGTGTTGTCTTCTATGTGATCTATTATTTTATGATATTTTTTATGTTTGCATGTAATTGTTATTTTTGTCTGAGGTTAATCCTAACAATTGTTACACTTGTATTTTTCTTCAACCTTACAAATTGTTTAAGTCTTGGGAGTGCCTAAGTTGAACTTGAACTTGAACCTTTGATTCAATTAAATTTCAAGTTTATCCAATAGCAAGAAATGTTAAAAGAATGCCAGTCATTCTCCTAGTCATCAAACTTCCTATTCACATATGTGAAAGTTGAACTTGAACTTGGACCTTCTAGTCAGTTCAAGTGCGACAGTGCAAGTTCACCAGTTTGAAAGTGTAGGCTTAGAACCACAACTCAACAACCCAAAATTCAATGATTTAGTCAAGAAAGAAAGGTTCAAACCTAGAGATACATACATTTTTTTTGGAATTATGCCGAAACCAATCTTTCTTTGAGGTTTATTGATTTAGCCATATGATAATATTAAGAGCAAGAATGTAGAATTAAAAGGTCATAATGTTAGTGCTAACAAGCTATGAAGGGACCCAAAATATTCTGAGTTGGTTGTTGTTGGTCCTGGAGAATGAGAAAATAATTGTGATAAATATAGATATTGCATCACCTTTGATCTCATTAGAATTATATGTGCTCTAGTCAACTTATGGGATCATGCCCTCTAGGAAGATTACAAAATCTTTAGTCATAATGATGATTGGGTTGAATTTTATGTGGTATTATATCTTCCACTCAGAATTTTAAAAATCAATGTTAGCAGGATGGTGGATATTTTAGGTCAATCTTGTGAGCATAGGTTATCAGTTTAGAATCACTCAAGATATTTTCATATCAACTTATCATCATAGAAAGATGATCATGAATCCATTCTTCACATGGCACAAGATTTTCCTCTTGACTATCACACTACCCAAAATTTGGTAATGTCTATAATTGGGACATGAATCTACATATCTCTATTGTTGTAACTCAGAACTATTAGCATGCGTATTATTTATAAATTTTAATGCAACTTGTGAAAATAATTTTTTTGTAGTAAAAAATTTAGTCTTGGTATGTGGGCCATAGCTATTTACCCCACTGTTGTATTTTATTAAGTTTTTGATATGTTGTTAAGAAACTAATTTTCCAAATCTCCACGAGAGAGATTGGACAAATTCAATCAGGTTCAAAAGTTACAAATGATAGTGTGTGGGTCTATCCAACAAACCAATAACCTATTATTTTGATAGCAACAAGTAGAAAATAAAAATTCTTGCACATATTAGTCAATCACATCATACTATCCACCAACTATGGTATTGATGAATACAATAATACCATTTAGAGTACTCATCTATTGAAAAATGAAGAGTAACATGTGCAAAAAATATTTTTGGAGAATGATCAATTAACTTTCCAAAACATGGTGGATTGGTTGGGAGACACCTATGGGATACTCATAGATTAACATTTGTCATTGATTTTAGTTCTCATGTGATACATATGTTAATACAAAATTATATCATTGAGAACACATAAAAGTGAAGCCATTAAATATTTAAAATCAGTCATATAATAATTAGAAGATGGGAAGTAATCCAAGAGGAAAACGTAATTCCAAGAATCAGTTATATAACTGAAAAGTTATCTAGATACCTCTAAAACAAGAAGATAAATAGGGAACATCAAAAGAGGAAAAAGGGTTCTTCTCTTCACTAGTAGTTTTGTAGCTACAAGGAAAGGAGTACACATTTTTATGGATAGTGATTGTAACTGGGAGAAGAAATATAAGCTATTTTTATTTTTTTGCAACTTGACTGTAATGACAGAGATAAAATGATATTGTTATTGTTTTATTATACATATGAAATAAAAGAGAGTTTCAATATATCAGATTCTAAAGTCTAAACACAATTTTGTTAGATTGAAAATGATTATATAGGAACTTCTTTCATGTTTTAGGTGTAGTTCTGCATTATCATTCATAGTCTGCATAACAAAATAATGTTTCCTTTTGCTTCACTTGTGATGTGAAGGACTAGATAAATGGTCTTGTGGCTATTTGTTCATTTTTATTTTCTCATTGTCCATTTTAGGAATCTTATAATCATATTTATCCTATAGTGATGGGTAAATGCTAGAAAGCCTTTGTGTCTTTTGGTAAAAGACATCATCAGCTATTTAAATTCTTTGAATATCTTTCTAAGTGTGATTTGTACCTCCCAATTTAGAGGAAAGCTATCAATCTCATGATAGTATTTCCAACTGTTAGTGGTAGTTGTTCTTCTATTCAGGCATTTTGAGTCATTCTTTGTATTTAAATTTTGAAGGACTAATCTATTTACTAATAATATTATAGTTGCTTTGGTTCTTGGTCTAATTGGTGTAGGAGGAGAGATGGGTTTGGATATAACTTTCTTTACATATTTCTTCACCTTAGGCTCTATAATTATGACTTTCTTGGCATTCTTAGCTTGTGGTGAGACAAGTGCTAGGACTTTACCCTTCTTCTTTTCACTCTCTTCCTCTTCCTTTTCATCATCATCATCACTCTCTCTATCTTGTTCAAGACCTTGTATTACCATTAAAGGTCCTTCACCTTCAACTTGTGTGCCTAGTTTCTCTTCTAGGTCTTTTATCATCTTTTTCCTTTTTTTGTTAGATGAAGCAATCTTGAAATCTATTTTTATCCTTGCCTTTTCTTCCTCATATTTTCCAAAGGGCTCAACCTTTGCACTAATATTTTTGGAAAGCAATCTAGTGATTTTTGCACTCACATCATCAATATCAATTTCATAAGAAAAAGGTTTAAGCTAGGCTACTCTTGACTTAATTTCTTGAACATATGTGTTATTAGTGTCTATTAGAAAACACACATTATTATAGTACTTCTCTACTAATGATGTAGGAATCCTTGTTCTTCTCCTCATCTTTTGCTTGAACTCATCAAAATATCCATCCAATACATTTTCAAAACTATCTCCCAAATTTGCAATATATTCACTTATATGTCTAGTAATAGGTTTCCCTTGCTCCCAAACAACATTACCAATAGTAGGAAAATAATTTTGTGCATAAAAGAAGATTCACATGACCAAGGATCCAAACTTACACATAGAATTCTTGACTTTCCTGACTGATAGAAGATTCTCTTTCAATTGTAGCCATTTGATCTAGGCAAGATCATACTCATGATCTTCCATAACCATCTTCAAAGATTGGTTTATTTCCATACATGACACAATATTGAGTCAACTTGACTGGTAAAATCTATGTGCTATCACATGTAGATAAAAATCTATCAATGGATCTATGATACTTGAAATTGACATGCTATGACCATTCCACTCGGCCTTAGTGTTTGCCTCAATAACATATTTTCTCTAGCATTTCATGGTCTTCTTTTTCTCAAATGTGGGATACCCTATGACTCCATGTTTAACCTTCTTTGTGATTTTCACTGGCCCATTCTCCAACTAGATTTGCATATCATGGATTTGGCTCAACATGACTTTAGTCCATTCAATTTTGAATTTTTTCAAAAAATCTAGGGCAAATGTTAACCCTTTCTTCTCCAAAATCTTGAACTCATCTTTTAAAACTCCATCACATAGTTTCTAATATTCCATTGAATCTCATAGTGTCCAATTTCACTAATCTTGTACATATAAAAGTTTCATACATCATCTATCATAATAACCCTAGGTGGTATCAATGATAACACACACATTGAATCTCCTTTCATAGAAATATCTGAAACAACTTGATATTTAGGTGGAGGATAATTGTCACTCTTCACCATTTGAACATTACTTACCTCTTCACCTTGATTCTTAACCATTGATGTTGATCTACATACCATTTCTTTGTTTAGGGTTTGATATTCACTTCATGAGTATCTTGAAACTTCTAATGATAAATTCTTAATCACACTTCACCAACAAATTTGTTCATAATTGCCTTTAAAGTCACTTCAAAACTTGCTTAAATCACTCATGATCTTGAAATCTAAATGTAAGGAGTGTAAAATGTATTCAAAATTTCACTATATACCTTAATTCATTCAAATTAGAGAACTCAAATATATTGTATAATTTTTTCAATGGAATTCAACTATCTCGATTTTTATTACACCTTTTGTTAACTAGATCTCCACTACACAACCTAATCAATACTATTTAACTCAACTAACATATCAACTTAATCATTTTAGGCACTTGATCCATATTGTAATGCTTACTGAATATAGATAATATTGCTAATGTTCAACACTTAATAGTATATTTGACTTCTTTTCTTGATTCCTTCCACAAATTTGTCCTAATATACATTATGTTGACATATTAGTCAAGTTTGTTATTAGTGACACACACTTATTCAGATTTTGTATGGCTACAGAGCTCATTGAATAGTCTACAGTGTTTGCCATGTAATCTAGTAGTTACCGAGCATTTCAGTGGTTACCAAGTATATTTAGTTAGTGTGAAACCCAATAGTTCAAACCAAGTAGATTTAGTTTGGTTGTTCAACCCAAGTAGTTTAGTGGTTACCAAGCATTTTAGTTTCTACCAAGTTTATAGTTCATATAATTCAAAGCTAGTATAAACTGAGCTTATGTGTTTACCAAGTGATTTAGTTTATGTCAAGTTACATAGTATCTACCGAGTCACCAGTACAGATCAAGTTCAAGACTACTTTGAAGTCATTAGTATGGACTGAGCCTCTATGTCTACCAAGTGCATTGCAATGCTAAGTAATTACAATAGATGCCTAGTATTAGAACTTCACCAAGTCAGTCTTTGGAACTTGATTGTCTTCATTTGGGCCAACCTTGTGATATATGTGTTAGCTTGTATGATGGCCAACTTTGTAATTTTTTAATTTGAATTGGTATATTTATGTAATGTATTGTATCACATCAAAATGTAATGAAATGCATGATAATAAGCATGAGAGAATGTGAATGCGAATAATTAAAGCTAAGCAACAAATAAAGAGTAAATTGTGAAGGCCATATCAAAAGAAAAACAACAGAGACATATTCATCATAGAAAGGTGATTAGTACATTTAAGGAATCTCTATCAAAAATCCAATTATAAGTCAAAGATCTACTATTTAATCCTAATATGTGAACCAGTCAAAATCCTTTCACAAGGTATACTTAATAGTCTTTCTTAAATCTCTTAATAGAGTGCATACTTTATTGTGTGTTTGTAAAACCTCTAACAAGGTGGACCTAGTAGTCCTAATTGCTCCTGATAGGGTAGATCATCATAAGTGATCATTGTAACCTTAACAAGCCAACTTTATGTTGTGGTATTGAAGTTTTTTGGGTCTCATCCCCACCCTAGTTTTACTTTCTATTTGGAAGGTTTTTGGGTCACCAAATCATTGTGTTCAATTGTTGTGGATGCTTTTATATTTTTCAGTTTTAAATGCATGCAATTAGATTACATGTGATAAATTAATTGTCAAATGATTTATTAGATTCAAAATTAAAATTGGTGTAGAAATTTTAGAAGTTACCGATTCACCCCTCCCCTCTTAGTAACTTAGCATAGTCTTGAATATTTCAAACAATTGGTATAAGAGCATTGTGTTTCTCAGGAGAAAGTTTAATAGCTTGAGAAAAGATCAAGGATATGGAGATATTTAGACTTGATAAGGCAATTAACAATGAAAATTTAATCATGAGCCAATGCAAATGAGGAAATCATGAGCCAATGATAGATCAATGAAAGATTAAGAAATGATCTAAATTTAGAAAGAAAAATCAATGAAATAATAAGAAATGAGATGAGATCTAAAAAGAAAATTAGTTAAAGATTAAAAAATGACCTAAAGACTAAAAAAAAAAACCAATGAAAGAATGATGAAATCTCAAGTAGACATGGTTCAATTGAATGAGTAGAATCTCTATAGACAAAAGGGCAAAGTAGGAATTGGATACAAAGAAGAAGGTGAATCCTCCAAACAAGGTGCTCAAAAGAATCAAAGACCTACTTGCAATCACTATGGTAAGTTAGGTCATACATCAAACAAATGTTAGAGTAATGGTAAAGCAAAATTTAATGGAAAATGCTACAATTGTAGGCAACATGGTCACAAGGCTAATGAATGCAAAGAGAAACCAAAATTTGAGGGCAAGTGTCACAAATGCAAGAAACAAGGTCACAAGGCATTAGATTGCAGAACTAAGTCATTCAATCTAGTAGAGCAAATTGTGAAAGCAATATTTGGTTGGGACTACAACACTTGGTGTAGAATTCATTAATATGGAGAATATGGACACATTAGCATGAATTATGTTAAACATCACATGAGGAGAAGAGATACCACCATAAGATGTTTCACTTGTACTAAACTAGGTCATCTAGCTAAAAATTGCATGAGCACAGGTAAAATTGAAGATGAAAAGAAGGCAAAAGTAGATAACATTCATAAGTAGATAAGGCATAAATAGATTCCTAAATCTACCAAGGATGCTAGTTCAAGTAATGATGGTCATGTCACTCAAGAAGTGGGTGACTCCACCATTTTCAACTAGGTTTCCAAAGGAGAACTAGTACTACGTTATCAAGATCATATTCAAATAGTTCCAATTGAAAAGTGACAAAGATCCAAATTAGTATTCAAGATACAAAAGGATCACTAAGGAAGATCAGTATCAGTTATCACCAAGTTAACTTCTCTACCAAGTAAGGTTGGGTCATAAACTCTACCAAGCAAGGTTGGGAGTAACAAGAAACACATGATTACTGAGTCACAAAGCCTTCATTAAGTAATCAATAGAATAGTGGATGAAAGGCTATCGAGAATAATGTCAAGCATGGTGTCAAACATGATGTCAACTCAGCTACCTTCATACCAAGCATTAATGGAGAAGTTTTAACAAAAGGCATGAGATTAAATTCATTTTTCACTATGAAATCTACAATGCTATTGCAAAGAAGTGATTTACAAAGAAATCAAGCAACTTTAAGAAAATTTATATCAAATTATCAAGGTTTTCATAGTTTATCAAGTAAAATGGCATCAAGTAGCAACAAAGTGAAGAGAGGGTCTAAAATGTTGGTTCAAGGAGTCGAGTGGAAAGCACTAGATTTTAAACTTGTGCTCGCAATTGCAGAAACCCTTGACTCAGTTAGAGCTCAATCATAAATTCCTCCAAAGGCACTCCTTATTAACAATATTCATACTCATTTCAAGTGTTTTATTCAAGAAATTGGAACCCTAGAAATGGATGGTGCCCTAAGTGAGTTGTGTGTTAATGGATTTCTTAAACCTAAGCATAAGTATTTGGAAGACAAAGATTTAACACATATTCCTCACACACCCCAAGGTTTTCAAATCAAATGGATTAGATACATTCTAAGCTGGGTGCATAATGGTCAACTATGGCTTGCGCATCCTATTATGATTAAAAAGAAAATGATTCATTGCATCACTAGCCTCCCCATGCTCACCAAAGCTAAAACCACCAAAACCCTTGGTCAAGCTAAGCTGGAAAAGAAAACCCTAGTTGAGTGGGATGGCAGAGGGATAAAAATTAGTAGTATAATAGTTTGAGCTATCTCAATAGTGTATCCTATAAAACTATGAACTTGGCTTATAAAGTAGTGAAAAATAATCTATCTTATGGTTTGGTAGATCTGTTGTTGGAACAACTCAACAAGAACATGGAAAGCATTAGGACATCCAAGAACAACCCCTATAAATTTAGTTCACTCTTGACATGTTTGTTCTTTTATGTTTAGAAGTTCTTCCCTTCCAAAGGCCTGATAGTATGGAGAAAAGATGTGCCTATATTATATTAGATAAATGAATACATTGCATAAATAGGAGAGAACTATGTTAGAATCATGGAAAACTACTTTGAAGTTTTCAAAGAGAAAATGAACAATAGGTTTAGAATATCTAAGAAGTTAGTTGAGGATTACAAAGATGATGTATGTTTTATGGTTGATTTTGACAAAGTTTTCATTTAGACAGTGAAGCCCATAATTGTATGGGTAAAACCTCTTCCTTATGAGGTAAATATTGATGAAGCAAAGGATATTATTAAGGCTCTAATTAATGAACTTGTTGATCCAAAGGCACCATACTTTGGAACCTATGATGAGGCCAAGGCAAGAATAGAACTGGAGATAAAACTCCCTTAGGCACTAAACAAGGGAAAAAGGAGGATAGCTAAACTAAAATCCGTCACACCTCTCATGTTAACTAAAGGAAAAGGAGAAGATGTAGAAGAGGTAGAGGATGAAGAGGAATTAGAAAAGGAAGAAGAAACTATAAAGAAGAAAGGCAAGGTGATCATCACCAAGCCACCTAAGCCATCCACTACAGTCTTCACAAAGAGGTCTAGAAAGAAAGGAAGTGAAATTGTCCTTAGCAAACATCCTCCCACCTTCTAGGAAAAGTTGAAATAGATGAAAGAAGGTGTAGGCATAACAAACTTCAAATCTTTGAAGTATGAAACAAGGAAAAAGGCATAAAAGAAATAGGTTGAAGAACTAGTGTTGACCAAAATGGGAAAATGGAAGTATTCACAGGTCAAATAGCCTCTCAAATCTCTGAAGTATTAGAGAAAATAAAGCCAAGATGGGACTTTGTAACGCAAACAAAAAAAGATATTTATGCACAAACCTTGAGGTAATTGCTACCAAGCATGATAGATGCTGAGGTAAAAGAGTCTTTGAAGATAAATGAAGATAAAATAACTCTTAGATTCAATACATGTTTAATTTTGATCAAGGATATAGAGCATGTGGTCAAGAATGGCACAAGCATGTGGAAGAACGTTTATCATCTGCATAAACCAAGTGACTTCCTAGTAGATGTTAAGGATAATGATGATGACAATGATGATGATGAAGAAGAAACTTATACTAAGCCCACACATTTTGACAATGAGGAACTTGAAGAAGATAAAGAGGAGGAAGCTACCGAGGAAAATAAAGAAGATGATGAGGAGATTGACCCAATGAAGATAGTAGCTATAGTCATTGCCTCACTTCCTCACTCTCCAAGCAAACCAGTAACTATATCAAGATTAGAAACAACTTTAGCAAGTTTGATTGTGACAACCACAGACGCTTCAAATGTCCAATAACTCTTTGCCCCATTCAACTCAATGTATCTATAGCAGAAGTGACTTCCACTTCATCTATTGAGATGCAACCTCTCAATTCTTCACCTACCAAATCATCAGTTATGAATACAGTGTCTTCTACAATTTTGAGGTCTTTAGCAGTAAGTACTTCAATTTTGGATACTACAGTTTTGTCTACCTCAGTTTTGAATTTAGCAAGCATTCCTATTAGTATTCCATTTGTCAGTACCATATCAATTTTCACTACAAGTCCTAGTCCTATGAGAAAATAGAAATTCTAAAATGGGACATTGATAATCTTATTGCAGACCAAATGCACATAGTTGGTGAACTCCTTTAGAAGAAGGTAAAACAACAAAAATTGAGAGAAGAAGGTAAAAATTTTTTTTTCTAAGGCAATAGGTATTGAGGTAGATTCTTCTGAACCTATTTTGTTGCAATTAGTAGAAGCAATCCAAAAGTTCAATGAGGATAGAAGTGGATAGGATACGTTAATTGAGAAAGTTGAAAAGATATTTGACAATAAAGTGCTTGAGCACATTGCTCAGCAAATTGCTATCTATCAAGTTGAGCTTTCATCAATTTTGACCAATCTTGAATCATCTTGCACTAATGTGACATTGATCAATTTTTGTGAAGTTGTGTGATGTTCCTGAATTCACTAAGGAAATAAAGAGCAAACTATCAAAAATTGATGAGGATGTAAAAGCTAGTGCTTAGCAGTTGTAACTTGAACATAGTTCAAGCTCTGCACATCACATTAAGATCAAATTTTTGTTAGACATGCAGGCAGAGTTGTTAAGAGAAGAAGCAAGGATCCGGTCATCACTGATTTATATTTAGAATATGATCCTTCCTATCATGGATACAATGTAGAAACATATTATTTACTCAAAAACCTTGATCCATGACAATAACTTCTCCATTGCAGATCATATGGTGGAACTCTTTGCAGAAGTAAAAATTGCTCTACATACATGCAAGATTTTTCAAGAAAATTGGGATAAAACCCTTGCACTTATTCTTAAGGTACATTCTAATTTTTTTATCTCATATTGGTGTCACCATGTAGATAATTTCTAAATAAATCTTTGGCATTATTGTCAAAAAGGGTGAGAATATTATTGAGACATATGGTATGCTATATATATACAGACACATAGTATGGGGGAGAAACATGCTATGAGGAGAATGTATACAATAAATGATGTATAGTATACCTTACAAAGATAAATTTTGAAAAATCTCAAAATAGTATATTCTACCAAGCCAGTATCACATAGTGTTGTATATAAGATTTTGGCAGATAAGTGTTTTTGTCACTAATGCCAAAGGAGGAGATTGTTGACATATCAGTGAAGTTTGTTATTAGTGACACACACTTATTTAGATTTTTTATGGCTACCAAGCTCATTGATAGTCTATAGTGTTTGCCATGTAATCTAGTAGCTATCGAGCATTTCATTGGTTACCAAGTATATTTAGTTAGTGTGAAGCCCATTAGTTCAAACTAAGTAGATTCAATCTAGCAGTTCTACTCGAGTACTTTAGTGGTTATCAAGCATTGTAGTTTATACTAAGTTTATAGTTCATGTAATGCAAAGCTAGTGTAAATTGAGCTTATGTGTTTATCGAGTGATTCAATTTATGTCGAGTTATACAGTATCTACCGAGTCACTAGTGCAAACCAAGTTCAAGAGTACTTTGAAATGATCAGTATGGACCGAGCCTCTATGTCTACCAAGTGCATGATGATGCTGAGTAATGATAGTCACTAGTACATTTGAGATGATTTTGTGACCAAAATTTACGACCATTTATTAAAATGTTTTAGATTGGTCGCAATATGGAAGGAAAAATCTCTTTTTAAAAAAAAATCCATGCTTGTGTTGGTCAAAATTTTGACCAACACTTAGCATTGGTCAAAATTTTGACCAACACTTAGTTGAACATGTCAAAATGAAAAAGAGTTGCGCTTGCCCATTTCATTGTTTTTTTTGTTAAATAAGGGTTTGGCCACCCATTTCATTGCATCATTGTTTTGTTAAATAAGGGTTTGGCCGCCCATTTCATTGCATTTTGTTACGCTTGGATATAGATGTGAACACCATCTTTCTTGTCTCCATTGGTTTGAAAGATTATACAGAGCGCGCGCGGGGGAGTTGCACAAGCAATTTAGGAGAAGAGGCAGAAATTGAGGAAGAGGCAACGAATCAAGGTGCTTATCACATTTTTCTGCCATTTTTTGCTCAATCTTAGCCATGGCACCGGGCAATTGGATTCAACCTTTCAATTATGAAGGGATCCCCTTCATATGTAGAAATTTCTTTAAAATATGTCACATTGTTGCTAATTATGACCTTGTGACTTAGCACCTCTATTTTGAATCATGACTTATTCATGTGGATCAGATGATTGTCATGATTTTAGATGGAGTATTGAATACTGTCATGACTCAAATTCCTTGTTTCCTCACTGGTGCACCTCGCTCAAAGATCATAGCTATGGACCCTTGGCTTCCATTTCTCCATATGGTAGTTAACCTTACCTCTACCATTAATAACTATTGGCTTCACAAAAATCATTAGGTACATTCAAAGATTTAAAGTTCAAATGAATGCATTCACCTTTCTTCAAGGACAAATCAAGCAGTTAAAGATTTACATTTAATATTTGATTATGACAATATATACCCCATGTATGACTTGGAGAATCAAATTACTAGTTATCGACAATGGTATTGTATTTATGTTGCTTAATAATGTCTCTAGTAATCACTGCTCATAATGATCTTTGCTCTTCATCAAAATCTAGAAACCATGCCTAGCACTGCAAGCTATTATCGATACTTCTATCCTGATGACCTTTATAACATAAGCTAAGATATGATGCCATAACTTTTTATGTAAACATTAGTGCCTTGCTTTGTATTCTTGTACTTATAATATCATATGACCAATATTTACATCTGATCTCCATATTTGAATAACAAACTTCAAGAACTTCAACAATTAACTACCTTAAGTCTAAATAGTCTATTTCTTAGTGGGAAGATTACTCTTTCCAAAATTATACTATTGAGAAGAATTCAACATTATACTATTGGTTATGTTGTTACTTCTTTGGTTTTTCCTACTAGTTCTTTTCTTTCTATAGGCTCAACAAGTAATAGTGTTCCATTTTGAATTTATGGTTTTGCTAATATTTTTGATAAGGCCTCAATTAGTGCTTCTTCTATGTTTCTTGAAGGTGTTTCTAGTGCTATCTATTTAGTGGATGTTGGTTCCTTTTCTATTGCTGCTTTTGTTTCCTTAGTTTTTGTTGGCTCTTTGATTTGTGTGGGGACTCCATTACTAGATTCCATTTTCTAGCAAGTTGAGGCTACAAAGGTGAAAGAGGATTGGATTATTGTAAAAAGGAAAAAAACTCTAAATTTTTCTTCTCTTTTGATATGACTATTCAATCTCATATATGGGAAAGAAGAATGGTAGCCCTTAGTGTCTTTTTGTTGGTGGTAGGACTTGAATAGTTTTTTTTCTAGTCTATCCTTTTTTGATTTGGATGGATATGGTCTTTCATGATCTTGTCTCTTGTCATGCAAATCTATTTTTTTGGTCCATTTCAAACATGAAAGATGAATTAGCATTTCAAACACCTAAAGTATTGATAGTAGGGAGTTCATTTCATCCAGTGATGAACCTTTAACTGGAACACCAAGAACAGTAAGTTTATTCATCGAAGCTATCATACCTATGTTATAACTTAATTGTTTCATTAATAAAGATTCAAGAACCTATCAAACATTTTGTTTCTTTTTAGAGATGTGAACCACAAATGACTTTATACATTATTATTTCATTCATTAGAGGTTCACTCACCAGGAAATGGTGCTGCTCCACCTGCACTTGCTTTTATGACTTTGATTCCTTTTCCATGGGCCTCTTTAGCATATTCTATCATTCCATCAGGTGTTCAATGAGCATATTCAATGGTTATTTGCAACACAAACAAAATTCAAATATCTTATCAAAATGCGTGGTACCAAATATTGTTGCATTCCATTCACTTAAGCATTTCTTAAAATTATTCTTCAGGAAATTGTGTGCAATTCAAATAGGCTTCAAAAACCAACCTCATATGAGACACTAAATGATTTGAGAATTTCTGCAGCAACTGTCATGACTGGCAGATTAGAATATGAGCCCATTATAATACCCACTTCTAGGGTACCTGTAAGAAATAGACAAAAGGAAGAAATCTTAAGAAAATAGTCTATGTATGTATTGAAACAAATCATATAATGGAAAATAATATAGAAAATAGTAATGCAGAAGAATAGAGATATTGGAACTACAAAATCAATTGGGATAGACACCTAAAAATATTGAATAAATAATAAATAGTCAATTCGCAAAACTGCAAGCATATGTCATGATCAATGAGTTGATATTGTTGTACATCAAGGGTCTAATACACCAAGATGATGGAAATGAACTTAAACATATTCATCTGTCAATTGGAATTGCTCCATTTTTTTGATCTATGTGTTGCTAATCCTATGTATTTAAGGTATGATACATTGAGATGTTAGAAGGGAACTCAAGCTTGATTGACTATGAAGTCTGATTTGCGGTCTTTGTGAGCTATTATCAGCCAAAAACATACCCCCTTTCATTCATCTATCCATGAGCTATTTCTTGTGATTGTGATTGTGATTGAGCTTGTAACTCAATGACCTACTTTGGTTGCTACTGTAGTTTTAGTCTTTTGCTTACTTAGATTCACTCCTCTATCAGAATGTAATGTCCCAAAATCTTATTTGATATACTAACAGATTAGATCTAACAAAGTAAATATTATTCTAAATAGAATAGGAAAAGGTGGATTATAATTAATGAGGACTGTCATCAACATTTATTTTCCAAATATAATTTTCAAGCCTCTTGGAGCATGCAGGGGAAGAAGCTGACATAGCTTATGAAATTATGCTATGCTCTTATTCTACAAAACCAATTTTTGTTGAGGTTGGACACAAAACATATTACCTCACAACCATGTTCATGGTTGATAAGGCACTGTTAGAAAAGAGTCAATGCACAAAAAAATTCATCAATGCACATAAAAATTCAAAAATTATTCCTAATGGATATAGAAAATTAATGAAATAAGGGGGATATGATCATATTGTGTGACTTATGAAGATAGATATTGGAACCATTAACATGAACTAATATACTACTATAACCTTGTTAACATGTTTTTTTTTTTTTACAGCAGATGATATGTGATGCAACCACATTGTTCTTCGGCGTTGAGATCCTGATCATGTTTGGAGGCTTCATAGATCAAAATTTACAATTATTTTTAACTGATCTTAGAAGGATTCATAGATTAATTTACAATATTTTCAGTAATTTTCAAGGGCTTCAAAAAAAAAAATCACTTTGTGTGATCTATGAAGGCATCAAAGATAAAGTCATGATTTTTTCAGTTATCTTTGAAGACTTCATAGATAGATATATCAAATTTTCCTAAGTTCAAATATTTTAGAATTTATGTATTTCATAGAAGGATAAATCCCATGGCGTAATTATATTGTTAGTATCTATTTTCTCATAAAATAATTAGAGAGGAGTATATCATTGAATATATAGATTTTAGTGGCTTAAAATGAAATTCCATGTGGATGCATGGCCAGGATTGATATAATGCCTGGATATCCAAAACATCTCGTGGACATGGGTATTGCAAAATGTAATGACACACAAAATGATTACCTAGAGATTCAATATTAATAAAGGAGTGAAAGTCTCAATTAACAAGAGTAACAAACCATGTCTAATAAGGATAAGATTAAAAACTAAGAAAATATGACAACTAAAAGAATAAAATAAATTTTCAATCAACTAGAATGTTAAAAACTTTTAGCAAATCCAATCTAATTGGATAAAATGACTCACCTCTGGATTTTTGAAGCAATGCTAGAATAGAGCAATGCCGCCACCACCCATGACACCCATTCAAAATGCAATTCAAACTTTCCAAAACAGTAAACCTTACAGAAAATCCAATGCAAATGGATATTGGGTCCACCCCTAAACCTCATTTGAAGCTCAATTTTATGAGGAAGAAAAGAAATTATACAGACCCCAATTCTCTCCCATTATACCTACATAATCAAAATACAAATTAAAACAAAACACTAAGATCAAGATTCAAGGATATGGAAGTCAAATCACAAACAAAAGTATTTATAATAAAACTTGGCACTATAATCTTCTCTAATTCAGATATGTGTCTACCAAAGGATTCAGTCCACAACATAGCTTTTTTGCTTTATAAACTATTATCCAAACTAAAAATACTCTCATAAGGAAGATAGGGCTCAACCTTTTAGACCAATAATTACATGGAAATGTATGTGAAATGTCTGATCCTATAACCCACTTCAATTTCCTGATCATTTTTTTTTGTTCTGTCTAATAAGATTTGGCAGACATTTGTCGGTTTTGTGTCTGGATGAACTAATTTTAGAAGTTTAAATTACAATATTTGTGAAATTATCCTTCCAAAATTGAGAAGGAATTCCATTTACAAGAGAGATTCTTGGGTGAATCTATCCACTTATTTACAGTAGCTATCTTTATCTAAAGGAATTTGGCAACAAAGAAAACTTGAGGAAATATCACCCTTGTACAAATGGCTTTATGTCTTTAATATGTTGATTTGATTGTAAAAAAAGCTAAGTTATTAGTTTGGCACTCATAGTCCCTGGATCTAGGTTTGATATAAAGGTTATTTGAGATCCAGTTCGGTGTAGTAATGCCTATGGGTTAAACCCAACAAACTCAAAATGAACCGAGTTGGCCCCTCTCTGGAAGAATACCTTTATATATCATCTTAAAATGAAAGGATGTTGTTTTGGTTGCCTAGAAACTATTCTTTAAATCTCTGCTCATGCTTTTGTATAGACGATTTGTAAGGCATTCTTTCCTTGGCTAGGTAGGAGCTAATAAAGCCCTACTGTATTCAGTTGTCTACTATCAGAGAGTCTTCCCCAAATTAGGCCTTTTTCTGTTGTGTGTCATCCAATTATTTTCATTGTCATTGTTTTTGTTTTTATATTTCAATATGTGCAGATGGAATATATATAGACATGATGCAACATAAAGTACTGCAAGCAAGATCTTGGTGGGCATAGGGTGTCAAATAGTGCCTGACAGGTTGTGATGTGTGTTGGAGAGTTAGAAAGTGCTTAAAACACTTTATGACCTCTTGAATTTTCAAAATTAGACCATTGAAAATAGGTAAATACAATGGAAGTTTGTATGAACCAATTTTAATTATATTTAGGATTATGAAATAGTCAACAAATGGTTGTGGGCATCATTTCTTAACCTTGTTATTAGAGTAGTAATAGTATAGTTTTGTATCTTCCACTCACCATCAAGCTTTTAACTATCTAAGGGCAAATAGGAAAGAGAATCCATTGATAAGGCATTGAAACAGATTATTCAAAAGCCTTGTAGCATGGAAGGAGTAGATTGTGAAGACTTCTAGCAATTCTATTGGCTTACTAAATGACATAGGTTGTTACTATTAGACATACTTTTCTTCAGTGGATGAGAAGTAGAAATCCTTAGGACATATCCTAAAGTTGGATCTCATCCACTAGATCCAATATGGATGAGAAAAAAGAGTCGTCTTCCCTTAGTAATGGCAATCCTCTTATCACTTTCCCATATGCCCCTTGAGTTTTGTTTTCAAAGTGTTGCTTCTTAATAATTAGTAGGTAATTTTTCATGTTTTGATGGGAATTGTGCCATTTAACTAAGAGTTCCCACATGGAGTAGTGCCTGCCAAACTGCATGTAGGCTTTTTATTTTCATCTTTCAAAGTTTTACCTATATGGGTGCATGTGTAGTTTTTAATGTGCATGAGAGTCCCTCATAGAAGACCTCAAGGGGATCATTTTTAAGTTTTTTGAGTTAGTAACTCTGAACTTTTGATCCTCTTTCTTATCCTTATTATGTGACCATCTTATTCCATCAGCTTGTGTGTTGGTCTAGGTCACAAAAGCCTCAGGCTTATCATCAAAGTAGTATTCTAAATCTTAGATGAGGATTTTTTGTATTATAATCTAGTATTATAAACTAGTATAGGAGTAGTTATGCATATAATTTCATACATCTGCACTGTAATTTTATTTTTATGCATGGTTAGAACACTAGCTATAGTTTCTTAATTTAGGAATTGAAGCATTATATAAACAAGTATGTACAATGTAAATAATATTGACAATTTTTTTGCAATAAAGCTTTATGCAATTGTTGCTTCACTCATGGTGTGAGAATGCTTATATCTATGCCATTTTATTTTTTTCCACATCTTGTTCAAAACATATAATGCAATCTCATCTATGAAGCGTATTAAAAGCTAAGGGTTTGGAGTGACTCGTATACAATTCATTTTTTGTCATTTCATTATATAGTTTGAACAAGTGTGGAAAAAAATTAAATTTTTATTACGAATTTTCTGTTCACCAATCTATGTTAAACTAATCAACAAGGTCACTTTCCTAATACTTTATGAACTGGATGCTATTCGTAGGGTCAGTTTCTTAATACTCACTATAGTACTTTCTATTTAATTGAGATGGACATGGCTCATTAGTTTGTTTGTATTCTCTTTGGATTTTGTTAAAGAAGACAGCTGAATGCTATATGAACTAAAAGTTATGTGGTGTCAACCGGCTTGTGCATCTCTTGAGCCAAATTACTAGCCCCAATGACATTTTTTGTTGTTCAAAAGTGGCACCATACTAGACTATTTGCAAACAACCATGCAGATAGGCATTCTATAGATAGACTTGGGAACATCTTGCCAAGTTTTTAGTACATAATAAAGCAACTAAATTTCATAAATTGTTTTTTTGATAGTTGATTTATTTAAATATTTCCCATCAAAAATTACTTAGTACATCTCATCTTTTTTCTGCACAGGAGCTTGCAGTTCTGAAGAATCTGATAGTGAAGAATTTGAAGAAGATATTGTAGCAAAGGTATATTTGGTGTTCTTTTTTAAGTGAAAATGTGATTGGAAATTTTGTATGTTGTCATATTTCACTTGTAGAAAGGTCAAATTGTAAATAGAGGTGAAGTTGTATGGATTTAAGTTTCTTCTTCATTATTTATAATGCTCTCGATTCCTCCTTTGTAGCTATAAAAATACTTGTTTATTTTCACCTTTCCAGATACTCGTTACCAGGTTCTTCAAGATTCTAAAATATCTTGGGCTGACCCCACTCTAGCATGTCCTAACTCCTACTTGGTTTAGAGACCTAACTCCTTTTTATATGTGTCTTCCTCTTACTACTCCATCTACAAGTTGCAAAAAAATCATCCTTCTTCCACCAATGAGTCATTCCATTCAAGAAAGGCCATGTCTGACGATATCAACGCACAAAGAAATAGGGAGCCAATTGCTAGACTGTGGTCTAACTTAAAAAGAAAAGGTGATGGAAAATGTTATTTTCCTTGCAAAATGTGTAAGGGCTTAAAGACTTGAAGATATCTAATCACAACAGCTGAGCAACATTGTAGGCAACATTGTCACATGGAAGGGGGAAATGAGTATCACCCATTGGTATGTATTTTAATAGTTTATAACTTACATAAGACATGATTTGATGATGGCACCGTGGTCATGGTTAATATAAGGTCATCATTTTCATATAGGTAAACATCCCTGAGTTTCATGTTATGGACCATGACAATTTGGAGAATGCAGATTTCCAAACGAGGGAACATGGAGGTGTGAATATTGAAGTAGAAGGTAATGATACCATGGAAGAAGACCAGGATGATGAAGATTATGATGATCAAAATGATCACAATGATCAAGATGATGATGATGATGATGACGTAGAGCTTGATGTACCTTTACTTGAGAAGGCACAATAGTCCCTATATGAAGGCTCCAAAACAACTCTTCTTGTTGTTGTATTGCTATTGGTAAACTTGAAGGTTATGAATGGTTTATCCAACATAGCAATGACACGTATGTTAAGGTATGCCATCATCTTTCATTATTTTACTTGTAGTTCCCTTACAATTAACATTGGATTTGTGTAGCAATTAATATTCTTTAAATTAAGAAATTATATTTTTGGTCGTAGGTTGATAGGTAAGTGTTTGTTACCACCATCAAACATTCTACCTCGCTCGTACCGAGAAGTATCTGCCATTATGAAAGATATTGGAATGGAGTATCAAACAATACATGCATGTCCGAATGATCATATTATATATCATAAACATCATGAATTTGCAACACAATGCCCTACTTGTCATATCAGTAGATATCAATCAGATCGATTAACAAAAAAGGTGCCTCACAAGGTTCTTTGGCATATTCCCATTATTCCATGTTTGCAACGATTATTCAAGTGCAATAGCTTGGCACAATTTATGGATTACCATGCACGCAATAAAAGTCAAGATGAAATTATGCGAATGCCTACAGATGGTTTGACATTTCAGGAAATAGATGAAAAATGGCCCCACTTTAAAGAAGAACCTCCTAATCTCAAGCTTTCATTGGCAACAGATGGTGTCAATCCTTATGGAGAGATGAGATCTACTTACTCGGTGTGGCCTATTTTTGTTATCAAAAATAACTTACCTCCTTGGTTGTCCATAAAGAGAGAGCACATAATGCTGACACTGATTGTTCTAGGTATTTTTTAATTTAGTGGTCATCTAAATTAATTTATTATTACTAATCCATCAAATGGTTAAAATAATTATGTAATGTTTTTGCTCATTCAACTAGGTAAGTACCAAGTTAAAGATATCAACGTATATATTGAACCCCTTATCAACGAGTTGGTGGTGTTATGGAATGGGGTTACTATGTATGACATTTGTAGACCAATAGGACAAAGAAAATTTCAATTTCATGCAATGCTTGTATGGACAATACATGATGCCCCTGGGCTAACACATTTTTGTGGTATGTTCTTTTCTTGACACCTCTTTTTTGGTATGTCAAATTTAACACATTTAATCCAATTATACATGATCTTGTAGGTCTTCAGACAAAGGGTAAATTTGCATGTCCAGTTTGTGGTCCAAAGATGAAATCTCGTCATTCAAAAAGTTTAAGAAAGTAGGTGTTTGATGAGAATAGACACTTTCTACACGAAAATCATAAGTACCAAATTACCAAAAAACATCTTTTCAATGGTCTAGAAGAGACTACGTCAAAGCCACAGAGAATGACACCTCACCTATGGAAGTTGGCATACAATAAAACAAATCATCGAGGTAATGTCATTCTATTTGATGGTTTTTGTTTCAAATTTATATTTCGATATTATATTTTGTTTACTAATGATGTGATTGATGCTTGTGAAGGTCGTCAAGACATCAATGACCAACTTCCAAAAGGACTAAAAATTTATCCTACGCAATTTACTAGGTTGTTGTACTATGAGAAACTCCCAATTGTGCATTTGTTTGATCCTATGCATATTGGAAAGAATTTAGCAAAGATATTATGGAAAATCTTGGATGGAAGGCGTTACAAAGATCAAATTGTCAAAACTTGTAGTGACATTGAAGAATCCAACCATGCAATGAAAAATGACATTTGATCAAATAACAATGGAGACTAGATTGATACAAGTGCCCTTAGTTGGTTATTGTCAGAGCAAAAGAGAAATTCTATAAAAGAAGTCATAAAAAATATATGGTTTCCCACAAGATTTTCTGCGAACATAAACAATGTCATATCAAATAAAATTGAATTTGGGCCAGGGTTGAAAACACACGATTGGCATACATTTATTAAGGTAATTCATGTTATTTTGTATTCACTATATATTTATATACTACATGTAGTTTCAATTGCATTCTTTTATAAAATATTGACAAGATCATTTTACAAATATTGTAGTACGTTCTACCTCTATCTCTCCCATGCCACTTCGCCAACAATGTCAAATAGGTTATATATGATCTTGGAAAATACATGAGGTAGTTGTCATCTAAAGAAATAAATAAAGAAGATATAAAATTTTGGAAGAGAAAAATTCCTCTTCTAATGTGTGAAATGCAAAAGTGTCTACCTCCAAGTTTTTTCAATGCACAAGAACACTACCTCATACATCAAGTTGAGGATATTGAATTGTGTGGACCTATACCAACCAGGTCAATGTGGATGGTTGAGAGGCACTTGAAATTTTTGAAAGGCTTGGTTTGATAGAGAGCACATCCCGAGGGTTCTATGGTGGAGGGATATATGGTATACTAGACCATGGTGTACATTAGTGAATATCTTCCTAAGTTTGCAGCAAAGATCCATGTAGATCGTATTTGGGATCCCAACTCAATTAACAAATTTGAAGGAGAGTACTTGATGGGAAAAGGTAGATCAAGGAAAGTGAGAGGTAAATCTAAGATGTTATTGTAGTTAATTAATTCTTATAAATCTTCAATATAAGTTATTTTTAATTGGTGTATTTTTTTGAAATAAGTGGTTGAGAGTGGGATGCAATACATTTGTATATTGCGAACAATCTTGATTGGATGATGGAATGGATTGAACGATGTCAAAAAAATGGTTTCTCATTAACATGAGAAGGTGTTGCTTCATTGGTTATAGAAGCTCATCATAATGGAGATTCCAATGTTATGCCGATGGTAGTTGATCTAGTAAAGGGTTGAAGAGGTGGAGAGGTACGTAGAAATTTATTAATGATCATAACTCGACGTATATTTTGTATCAACTCATGATGCAAATAATTTACACACATTTCAAAAATTGTAGGTCAAGCACCACAAAGCTATGTACTATCATGGCCATAGATTTCACATAAAAAGGTTGGATGACACAAAGAAAACCTGTGATTCTGGGATAATTGCAGTTTTTGAGGTCACCAATATATCATCTAGAAATGACAAACATCCTCAACAATCTCAAAATCAATACTATGGCATCTTGGATGATATAATTCAGTGTGAATTTAACACCTTCAAAGTAGTTCTATTCATCATCAAATGGTATAAGTTATGATTAAATCAAAATGATCCAGATAGAATGGTTATTCAACATGATAATGGATTTAAAATGATCAATACAAGGTCGTTTGAGCCAGTTGGAGATGAGCCCTATGTTCTTCCAAGCCAATGTGAGAAAGTGTTTTACTCAGAGGTTCCACATAAATAGGGTTGGTCATTTTTTGTTAGACATGATCCAAGAGGAAGGCCGATAAAGTATAATGTTATGGAAGAAGAAGATATTGAAGATGATGAAGAAGCAGATGATGAAGATCAAGATGATGATGATGATGATGATGATGATGATGGTGATGATGATGATGATGATTGTGATGGTGATGATGGCGATGATGATGGTGATGATGGTGATGATGATGGTGATGATGATGGTGATGATGGCGATGATGATGATGATGATGATGATGAAGATAATCAATGGCTACAAATGTCATCACCCCTTCTATTGATGATCTTGTATTCCATATATAAGGTAAATTTGTTCATGTTTATGATGTTGCATATTTTTCATGTTGTCTTCTAAGTTATTTGTAGCATACACATATTATGTAATTTTTAGCTAACTTAAGATAAATGATTAACATATGCAGAAAATTTGATTACATATTTATTGTGTTCATTTCTAATGATTACAACATATGTTATTTATAGTTACCAATGTTTATGTTGTGTCTGATTATGACCCTTTTTGTAAATAGTCAATTGACTACAAGTACATCGTCACCCCTTCTATTGATGATCTTGCATTCCATACATAAGGGAAATTTGTTCATGTTTGTGATGTTGCCTATTGTTCATGTTGTCTTCTAAGTTATTTGTAGCAAATGTGTATCATGTAATTTTTAGCTAACTTATTACATATTTATTGTGTTCATTTCTAATGATTACAACATATGTAATTTATAATTACCAATGTTTATATTGTGTCTGATTGTCACCCTTTTTGCAAACAGTCAATTGACTACAGGAAATTTGACCTGTTTGGTGTGGATTGTGCATAGTGACATGGATCAGCAGGTAAAAAGTCAATAAATAGACATAATTTTCTTATATTCTTCTTGTTTATCATTGAGCGCATATCTTATAAATAGACATATTATATAATCATATAATATATATAGACAAAGAAGGTCCGTATAGAAATATAATTGTATAATCACTTTCAACTTACTACATTTTATATTTGTCACTTTCAGTTTCCATTTGATGGATTGCAGGACCCACCAAATAGGTACTTGTCGGATCTATCTACATTGAATGAGGGAAATGAGGAACTGGTAGATGAAAGCTCTACATGTAGTATAGCTAAAATAGGGAGATCAACTAGAGATCAAAAGAATAGAAAAAAATTGATAAACGCATGCAATTTTTCCTTGCTAATGGGGGGTCATGTTCTTATGATGATGAGACTAAAGGCGACATCAAGGTGCCCTTTCAATACTCACACATTGAGAAAGAAAGGGTACCCAATGAGCTACCTCCAATTAACATAGATTTTTGTGTTAATGAGAGGATATATCGCATTGCTCCATCCTCATTACATGGTTTGGGCCTATTTTCCATGGATGAGATAAAGGTAGGTTGCAACAAAGTTGTCGAATTGTTCAAGTATGTCGGTCCATGTTACAATTACAATGATTGGATGCAGATTGTTCGGTATAAAAAAAGTATGCATAGGTATGGGGTATCAGCTAATTATATACAACAGAAAGAAAATGATCAAAGTAAAAGATTTGCTATGTACATTGATGGGAGACCAAAAGTAATAGGTAATATTGCAGGTTTTATAAATAGTACATGACCTTCTTCAACTAGTAAGCAACCCAATTGTATATTTGAGGTGCATGAGGGGAATGAAGTTTTTGTTTGTGCAATAAAATCAATAAGTGCAGGAGAAGAACTGCTAATCGATTAACATTTAAATCACATAGATACAAACAAAGTTACTATCATGAGGACTATAAGTACTCTTTACCATTTTGTTAATATTTTTTTTTTTGTTGTCTATTGCTTTCAGTTAGCTGAATTTTTTATGTTTAAGTTGTGACAAGACGATATGGATCTGACAGATGATAGAGGTCACTAGGATGCTATTCCCACCCCTTCTTTAGTGAGGGTAAACCTTTTTGAAATTGTACAAATTAGATGGTTGAAAAATGTTATATTATTACATTATTTTATTTATGGTGTAAGTACTATTTACCATTTTGTTAATAAGTTTTTTTTGCTATCTATTGCTTTCAGTTAGCTAAATTTTTTATGTTTAATCTTTGTGATAGGACGATATGGATCCAACAGATGATATAGGTCACCAGGATGCTACTCCCACCCCTTCTTTAGTGAGGGTAAACCTTTTTGAAATTGTACAAATTAGATAGTTTAAAAATATTATATTATTACATTATTTTATTTACTATTTTTTAGTTTTTATGATAGTTTTACTGATATTCCTCTGACAATTTGATGTTCAGGATAAGGGTAAAGTAGCATCAGTAAGTGTCGAGCCACTAGCTACGCCTTCTGATGAGGATATTGCTGAAACTCCCAATTTTCTAAAAATGTTAAAGAAATTAAAAAAAAATAAAAATTTAGAAGCAATGAAAATTTGGATGAGGCAAATATGGAATCCAAGGTGATGATGAAGAGGCTATCAAATTTGAGAGCGCAAGCTCATCGTTATGAAGTAAGCTCCAATGAATATTTAGTTATAAGAAAAGTTTAATAAAGATTTTAATTTTATAATCTTTTATGTTGTGAAGTAAAATATGTAATATTGGAAAAAATACTTTATTGATGCAATTTTTTTAAAGAGTTGTAAGAAACTTTAACTACTAAATTCTTGTTATACAAGAATTTTTGGCAATTGATCCACAACTTGGTCAAGGACAACGTGGTGAGGCTGGTAGTAGCAGAGCTCTGACTGCCACTGGTCGAATAATCTTTTAGTTGACAAGTTAGAAGGAATTTTTTATTTCAAACATTCAAAACTTCTTAACTCTTACTTTTATTATTTCAGAATGTCTTTGCTAACAATGTATTGTTCAAGTCATCCAGTGTAGGAGACTCCTAAGAGGTTGACAAACACCCATACGAGATTGCCGACTGCAATATTGGCAACAAGGGGACTTCTAGCTGGTAAATCCTTATTTTGCTATATTTGGTTTTGTGTTAATAATGAGTTGATAATATGTACTTTAATCTTGGGTGTATCACATAGTGTATTATTTTTTTTGTGGTAGGAGATGCACCGTCTGGTACATTGCCAAATGCATATCATAGTGCATGTATTGGTGATAATTTACCATCATTTCCTGGAGCTAATCGTATTTCTAGCATGGGAGCTATGCAGACATTGTTTTTGATTGATGATGATGAATCAATGCCTTTGAAATGTCCTAAGATTCTAGGTACTTTAAATAATATTGTTTTATATTGTAATAAGGATTTTCTTGCAAGACGTAAACATGATAGGAAGTGGTTTGGTAGGATCATCTGAATTATCAATGACCTTTTGTCTATACCAGTAATTCTCTAGTTTAGTAATTTGGCACATTGAAATTTCATGCTTTCAGTAGAAGATACTAACCAATTTTTGTATAGAGAACCAAAAGTGGGAGTCTTCTTTCATATTCAATGTTTAGTTTTCAATGATTTCCCACATCATTGCTATTGTTTGTTAGAGTTTTAGAGTGCTCACTTTTAGCTTCACTATCTATTTTAGCAATATTTGTTTTCCATAATATCCCAGGTATGATCAGTGACAACATCAATTAAGAATGACAAAAAATGAAGGTCATGGAAAGTTATATGTATTATGCACTATATTTTTTTTCCAGGTCTACTGATTAATATAGTCACAGTACATTTTTTAGTTTCAGAACATCAACAATAGAACCTTGGTAGAGTTTGATTGGTTTTAGACATTTTAAAATTTTTTCCAAACTTCTTTTTTGGTCAATTTTGGTCAAGTTGATCCTCCAACCTTGAAATAGATCACTAAAAAGATGAAATGTATCTCATTTTATGTCTTTTTTATTCACTATAAAAAGTATTCTTTGCATGATTCATTTTAATGGTTCTTACTATTAATTATCCCATGACTTTTTTGTAGGAAATAATACATTTTATAGGAGGCTTTATGACTTCACACTGTGAAGATTCGGGCCCACCATACGTAAAAGGTGGAACATCATAACTGAACTAATTTTATCCCACTATTTTTTTTTCATATCATTAATTGGTGCAACATTTTCCCTTTCATTTGGGTCTTTTCTTATACTAGCTATATCTAAAAATTTTGTGTTTTTTCTTAAAAGGTGGAACTACCAAGATCAAAAATTAAAAGATGAGCTCATCAAAGATATAGAGCATGAGTTTGGTAGTAATATTTTTTATCATAAGAAATTGTTACAAAAAGCTTCTAGACATCTTAAGGTTGTGAGGGACACATATAGAAAGAGCCTCGTCCTAAACCCAAAGTACGAGCATCCTCCCTTTGTTTCAGTGAGCGACTGGAATGAGTTTATTTTGGATGCACAGGAGAAAAGGGAATGTCCAAAAGAAAGTACACTAGCAAATCCAAAAGAAAGTACACCAGCAAATCTGAAAAGGTATGCAATAGTATTAACTACTAGTACATTAATGAGCAAATTTAGGGTTCAACTTCAGTATCAACAATTTCAACTAGCTCAATTTAATCTATCTATTGATGAAAGGTATGTAATTCATATGCTGACACAATTTCTTATAAATCTCAATCTCAATCTAGGCATAAATCCTACATAAGATATAACTGACATAACTACTTATAAATCCTAAATTCATATGCTGACACAATTGCTTATAAATCTCAATCTTAATGCTGAAACAACTGTATATATCTCAATCTAGGCATAAATCCTACATAAGATATAAATAGTGCGCTTATAACTTCACATATAGCTATATTATGTCTTGAGAATATAGTAATGCTCAACTACATGTACCATAGTTGTATGTGTTAGCAGCATAGGTGATAAATGATATTCAGTAATTGTAATGACAAGTACAATTTTTTTGAAAAACTTTGCAAGAATTTTACTAATGGTCAGTCTCCTAAAAGTAATAAGCATCATGTTCAATGCCAGAAACACAAGTTAATGACAACAATCACATTCCTATCTTTGAGGACTGACAACAACCCTTGTAGATTTATATTTATTGGTATTGTGGAGAGATGATCCAACCTACACTAGGTAAGACAAACTATTTGAGACTTCATTTGGATGACATGATGTATGTTACTATAGACCATGGCTAGGCACAGAGCCATAAGATGATGTCTTCTCCTAGCTAGGATTCATGTTGGTATCTTAGCCACTGAATGGCCATTCTTCATTGAAGATAGAGATATTTCCGCTAACCCATGTCTAGATACAGTTCAACTATCAATACAGTATATCAAAGGAGTATTGTGATATACTCCTGTGATATACTGTAGGTACACCTGCTTCACCAAGGAGGTAAAGAAAGGTTGTTCTCCTAGATTGGACCCAATTAGATGTATGGAAGATGTTAGTGGCCTTACTATTTATAGGTGGGACTACTTTCTAGATGTAGTCAATGATGGTGTCACTCCCTAGTACATAGAGAATTTGGCCACACATTCATTTCCTCATATAACTGATCCTATAGGGGTAGTTAGTCAGGAACCACACCCTAATGTTCAGCAACCACAAGAACATCCTTTGAGGGAGGAGAGACCATTATAATGACCATTGGTAGTTCCTGTTACAATTCCTTCTCATACTATTAGATTGGATCTTAGATCAACCAATAATGAATAGGCACATAGGCCTACTCATGTGAGAACTCATAGAGAGATGGGTACCATGGGTGTAGTAGGAGGTGATGCCAGGAGACATAGGGTAGAGGAGCCACCACAATAGGATGTGGGTGGAGGAGGGGATGATGACATGCGAAATTAGCCTCCATAGGTTTCACCCATTGGAGATGTATTAGCATAGACTCAAGATTCTCTATGACATGTGAGGGAGAGATTGAGGACTTCTCAGAGGTAGGTGGGCAAGTTACAGGTGCAAGTTATAGTTAGAGATGCATGACTATCTAGAAGAGGGGAACTGTGCGATAGTAGATCTATGGTCTAAGATCATAGAGCTAAAGAGATAGATAGTGTTAGAGCAATATGAGACCTGTCATCATACCTCTCGGGCTGCTCATGTCAATGATATATAACTTCCAATATAGCTATATTATGTCTTGAAAATATAGTAATGCTCAACTACATGTACCATAGTTGTATGTGTTAGCAGTATAGGTGATAAATGATATTTAGTAATTGTAATATATAATGATATATAATAATTGTAATATAATATAGTAATCATACCTGAGACCTGTAGTTAGAGTGAGATGAGACCTGTCATCATACCTCTTGGGCTGATCATTATTATGTAGTATATGAAAATGCAGTACCTCTACCTCAACATGTCTCAAGGTTCTTTGATTATGCTTGAGCTTCTAATGGTGTAGTGCCTCCTATACGTGAAAATGTTACTCCTCCTCCTCCTCCTAGTGATGAGGGGGAAGGCTGTAGTTAGGTCCATGCTATCTTTTTTTCCTTTTTGTATCTTTATATTGATCATGAGATTCATTGTATATTTGATGTATCATTTTGAGACTTGAGATATTGATAGTGCTATGATTAGCACTTAGTTTTGATCTTTTGATTGTATCACCCCTCTAACATGTCAATGATATATATATGACACTGGATGTGAATTGTCCACTCTTAGAAAGCATTAGAATTATTGATTGTAGTTTGCCCAATAGGATAATGGTGAGCTTCTGTTTACCTAAATGTCTCTATTTGGAAACAGACACTCAACTTTTGGAACATTTTGCAAAAGTGAAATCGATCAGGAAAATCACCTGCTCTGATGATGAAGATTTTGCTAATGTCAAAGTTCTACAATGCTTTCCTTATTTGGAGGAGTTGTGCATGCATTCTCCATTATTGGCCGTGTCCCCTACAAGTGTAAGCATTTATGTTATTTTAATTTGCATGAAAGCATTTGTTTGCAAGCATTTAAAGTTATGATTTTTTTTTTGGAAAACTCTAACTTAAATTTCATTCTTATAAATAATGCTGATAATTTTTGCTATTTCTTTCCACTCTATGAAATTTACTATTTCTTAAACTCTTATACCTTATTTATAGGATCAAAATTATGTTGCATTATTAAAGCGAATGGTTTAAACATGATCACATACTAATTTTCTTAATTTCTATAGTAAAAGTGTTAAAGTTGAATTTTTTTTTTTTTTCTATCCTTAATTCTTCTTTTACTGTGTGACTTTTAAGAATAGTTGAAGCTTGTCTAAAAGTTTTCTATCCAAATGTCAGCTTTGAAATCGTTTGTTGTGGATGTAGACTATATGAAATATCCTCCAAACTATGATGTAACATTTCTAATCTTCTTAAACATTTTGAATGGTGCTCCACTACTAGAAGCAATCAAAATAAACATAGATTAAGACAAGTCTTAAGTCGTGAGTCTTCTGCTGGAACAATGCTAGGTAGTTCCTGTTAGTTGCTAGTTAGCTTAGCAAATCAGTGGGGATTTTGTTTCAGTTACAACCACCATTTATAAAATCAGTTCCATGCAGTTTGGAGGCTAAAGAAGCACTTGATGCACAAAGGTGATGTCTTTTAAATTGAAAACAAAAAAATAGTTACTTTTCAGCTATGGGTAAAAAGGAATGCTACTAAAATAATCTGAAATCTGACATTCACCCTCAAGTTTATACCTGTTGCAGTCTTGGGGATAAAAACACTTTGAGTGTGGAACATAGGGATACAAATTTAATCTATAAAATCTACTAGCTGTTTCAAATTTTAGCTTATCATTTACTTTGTGTGACAATGGATAATATAGACTGTCGAAATTGATGTGTAATTTTATGGAGAGGCATGTTAGAATATGGATAAATACTTAGCATGAACTCCATGGATAAATAACATGATTATACATGTCAATTAAAGGTATGATGCTATGATTTCTTCCCTTTTTCCATATTTTTGGTGGAACATGCTACTTTATGCTAAAACCTTCATACCATATAATAATCCACTATTTAGTAATGATCTTTATATCGATATCATCTAACATATTTCAAACTTTTCATAGGTTGTAGGACACATCAAAAGAAACAAAGGTGAGGTTGGAAAAGGTTGGGCAACACAGACTTGGCTCTGTGAGATATTAAAAAATCAAAGCACGCGTTGTAAGTAGCAATAAATGAATTGCAAAGAAAAATGATTTATAAAATGCAAATAATTTTA
The DNA here is from genome assembly GCA_028749045.1 of Cupressus sempervirens. NCBI lineage: Eukaryota > Viridiplantae > Streptophyta > Pinopsida > Cupressales > Cupressaceae > Cupressus > Cupressus sempervirens. The sequence continues at coordinate 662,220,478 of CM053791.1, forward strand.
TTAATTAATAAAAAAATGCAGGGTGCTGATTTTAATCTGGAGGCCACAGAAGAACACAAAAAAATTGGCTTCAAGCAAGGCTATGCAATAGTGGCTGAATGCCTACGGCAAACTTCCATTGCCCCAACTAAACAGTCTCTTGCATCATGTGCATAGGTAAATATGCCAACATATATATTAGAAATTGAATACTTGAGCAACAATTTATTTGATAATAATGTGCATGACATTGCAATGCAGCCTATTAATCGTGACATAGATCATATGTAGCATCATGAAGCCCCTGATGTGCATTGTACTATCGATGGAGTTGCTCATTTGTTATTTAAAACTAATTATATAATTATTAATACAATTTAATATCTTTAATTGAACTTGGTGTAACCTTTTTGTGTTGAAGATATAGAATCATGTCATGCTAAATGAGTACTGAAGGATGTTTAGATTGATCAGTAGGTAGATCATGTCGCACATTCAGGTAAAGAAAATCTATGTTTTGTTCTTTTAAATTAATTTTTTGATTTATAGTTCTTTTACTTAAATAAAAACTCCTAATTCACTAATATAAAATGATGCAAATTTAGCTCATGGAGTACTTGTTATTGTAGCGGACCCCCTTTGGTGCAACAGCCTCATGATGTTCCTGAATGGATGAGGAGGAGACATGTGTTAGAACTAGTAGAGGAGGGGGATGACAAGGACATTGATATTCCCCTTAGAAATTTTATGAAAAAAAGAAACAGAAAGAGATAAAAAAAGAAATGATTATTCATGAATGACTTACTCTTGAATATTGTTAATGAATATTATTCATTAATGTTGGGTGTTAATGAATTATTTAGGAATGACTTACTCTGGAATATTGTGTGTTAATGAATTATTCACTAATGTTGTGTGTTTATGAATTTTATGTGTTAATTAATGTTATCATGTGATTATAATGATTGAATGTTATATTTCAAAAATGGATGAATTGAATGTTATTAAATGTTAATGGGGATGACGAGGACATTGATATTCCTCTTAGAAATTTTATGACAAAAAGAAACGACAAGAAAGCAAAAAAGATATGATTATTCATGAATGACTTACTCTTGAATATTGTTAATGAATATTGTGTTAATGAATATTATTCATTAATATTGGGTGTTAATGAATATTGTGTTAATTAATTATTCATGAATGTTGTGTGTTTATGAATTTTACGTGTTAATGAATGTTATCATGTGATTAGAATGATTGAATGTTATATTTCAAAAATGGATGAATTGAATGTTATTAAATGTTAATAGGGAATTTAGAGTGATGTTGGGGGGGGGGGGGGGGGGGGGGAGGAGGGGCCAAATGAGCTTCCACCTTCATGTGGTTGGCCCTGTTAAGTAGAGAATATTTAACTATTCTCGAAACCAAGTGAAGCTCAAACTTTAAAGATAAGCTTATAGTTAATAGTGACAACCAATTAGCAAGTTGAAATGAAGTTCTTCATTATAGGTACCTTTTAGTTTTTAAAGCACAATATCATGTTTTAATATTGTATAGTTTTTTTTCTTAAGTTAAAGTATTCTTTTACTATAATAACATAATTTATGACTATTTTAGTAACTATTCTAACATCGCTTTATGAAAAATCCTGTTTTGGCAAAGATGGCGATACGTGGTACTGTCTATTCCTTGGGAGATTGGATTGCACAGGTCTGTATCTCAACATCAACATGGCAAATGGTTTGAAATTGCACTTTCCTTAGTCATGGTTGCATACCTACTACGCTCTTTCATTTGAAAAATGAATAGATATACCATATCTAGTAGCTTCTCTAATAGTAATCATTTATTGGTAATGATTCAATGTCATGCCATTTGATGGTAGCTTCTAGAGTTTCATTTAGTTGTAAGGTGTGTCTTATCTTTTCGAGTTTGTATACTCCATTTGGTAGTTTGGTATTAATTGATGATGTCTGGGATCTTCTACCTTCACTGTAGTCTTCATCATCATCCAACTTGTTGTTTGGTATTTTCCATGTTATCCTCTATTTCCATGGTCTTCAACATGGTTGTGTATTTTATCTATCTAGTTCAAAGACTCTATGCACCTAAGGTGGAAGCCATTTAGAACTAACAGTTGGAGAGATCATGTTTCCCCTCATAAAACTAGAAAATGTCACGAGTTTAAGGTCAAGAAGGAAGAAGTCGTAACATTTTGAGTAGCAAAATATTCTTAAAATTACATATTTAGTTGATTCTTTGGTGAAATTTCTTATTTCAATTCAATTGATTTTGGTTGTCAACCAAATTCCTAACTCCAATGTATATTGTATTTCAGTGCTACATTTTCATAGGGATCTAAGTAAAATGATAGTTGACTATTATTTATATTTGAGAATTTGCGTTGTACCTTACTATGATCCTCTAATAATAGAGGACAAATCAATCTAAATTTGTTTCTCATGTCCCATGTTTGACGATTCTTCTTGTGTAACTAACCACTTTTGATGTGGGTTATGAACTCTAATGCTAGTATGCTATTACACTGCCATTTTTTATAGAGTAGATATAATAAGTATCTCTGAATATACTGTAAGGGTCTCTAAACATGAGTAAAGCAATATTACATAACATAGATCTGAACTTAAAATTCATGATGTTTTCCACTCTGGAGAAAGAGGGGAACTTAATATACTCGTAACACACCCCATTAGAAGAGATCCATTGGATGGTTTTTGTTATGATTTGACTCTCCTGGTGTAGCGCTAAGCTAGGCTTCTAGGTGCTAGGATATTTGCTCTTGTTGGTGGTTCTAGACCCGTTGAATGCTCTAGATAATTGTCTATCAAATTTTGATTAAAGGATCTATGCTTGGGCTATCAAGTCTTATGCAAAGTTTGTCCTATTTTATGGTGATAACATGGACTTTTATCAGTGCAAAAGTATGGTCTATAAATTCTTAGAGTCTCTAGTGCCTCTAAGATTTACACCGTTGGGTGACTAATTCTTTGAAGTCCCTAATGTTTGGTGACATTGAGCTATACCTATGTGAGTTATGTTTGGGTTTTCCTTCCTCATCTTCATTTCACTTTTGTGAGTTTTTTTGCCCGAGGCCATTGGAAATTCCCTTTGCTAGCTAAAATTGGATGGATCTAGTACAATTTTGGGCTATTCTATGTTTGTATTCTAGTTGAAATAGAGATCTCTCCACTTCAATCATGGTTGATGAGAGGCCATGGGTGAAGCATTGAATATGAGGGTTTTCCATTTTGTTGTAGAGATTGCATCTCTATAGCATACATGCATAATGATTGCCATTTTGTGTTGGATAGGTGTTGTCACTTGATGGAGGGCCATGAAAAATGACCATTTGACAATTAGAGCTTGTGATTCTATTTTAGATTTTCCTTTTAAGGACTTGTTTTCTAATGAAGAAGAATTTTTTTTGATTATATTGATGCTTCTCATGCTGTTGGTTTGAGCTAGACTTCTATCGCTTCCATTCTTGTCACAATTTTGGATGTTAGACCGTATTTCAGGTGCGATGCCCACTAGTCTTGTGGCCTATGTTGTTGAAGTTACTACTCCCACATCTATTTTGAACAAAATTCTACTGATAATGCTGACTCTTAAATAATCACTCTTGGGCCTTGTTGACAGGTTGTAGTGGGGTTTCCTTTGTTGCAATCCTAACAATAGCATTACTTATACTTTTGTCCAAGTGCATAGGAAAAGGTTTATTTTGTTGTGTTGTTGATGCCCTATGTTTATGCTTTCATCCCTTGTTTGTGTAAAGGTTAACAACCCCTTGTTTTGGCTGTTATAGAAAAACAACATATCAATATCATCCTTTCAGATTGAACAATACTAGATGAGTAATGATACTATCTTGAAAAATACAAGAAGCCAAGACTATAATATACACTTGTTTGATGAAGCAAATAAAATTCTTCCAACAATAATTAGTCAGAACTATCAAAGTGAATTTTTAGGATTGTATAAACACAATTGGAAAATGGATCAAGAAGATTTCATGTCTTTCTCATGGAAACTTTGGTTATTATATGTAAAATTTGCCTCATTCTTTTAACAATTATTTTCATGTTATCCATAAATTTTTTTTTTATCATATAAGTTTCTTGTTCTCGCAAGATGGACTACGAGATGCAGTGTTACTGGTGTTTGCAAATAAGTAGAATATTCCCAATGCAATGAATGCTTCAAAGATCATGATAAACTTGGGTTGCATTCTCTTAGGCAGCGACACTTGTGAGTATTACATTCTTTATAATTTTTAGTATTAAAAATTGTAGATACTAATCATCTATTATGTTGCACTATTTCTACTTTGCATATAGTTTATCATCACTCTAGTAAACAAGAAAAAATTTGGAATGTTTAGTGTTGCTTGTAAAACAACTTGTATCATGTCCTAAGGTATATACAAAGCATTTGTGATAGTTTCTTAGAAATAAATCCTTTTATTTTAGTTCTTATGGCTTTTTTTTTTATTTTGCAAGTTTGAAAGATTACAGTCGAATAGGGTTCAAGAATTTTGTATTATAAAAATGTCTTATTTCTTTATTGATACAAATAGATTGAGGAGGTAAAAATTTAGTTTTGATGCATACTCATATGTAGGATGCAAACTTATTTTGATGTGACATTATGTGTGTTCTCTTTCACATTTTACTATCAATTTTCTATCCAATTTAATGACCCAAAACTACTGAGAAAAATTGTGAAGGTCACAATTGCTATTAAAATCTTGTACTACCTTTTTATATTTATCGCTTACCTATCTACAACTCCATAATCGATATTGACAGTCTCTTGCCCTCACCGTGCAACTAAACTACTTTAGTTTTATTGATGCAACTGAACTACGAGTGCCGTTTGTGTTCTTGACAAATTGTAAGCTTTCAACTTTTGTGAAGCCATTACGGATGCAAATGAATAACTGGTGAGGTGTCAATTTTAAGGAAATTTTTTGTTTCTATAATGTCTAGTTCAATTGCTAGAAATATTTCATCTAGATTGTTAATTGATAGATTGTTAACTTTTCATGTCATTTTCTACTTTGGTTGGGTAGTTCTCCTTGCATTTGTAAATCGTAAATGTTGTTGTAGTCTTTAGCCTAATGACAGTTTGGTATTACATCCAAGGTGATAACATAGTTGAATTAAAACTTTGCATTAAAGAAAACATCAAAGGATAATATTTGAATTGTGGATATTTGTAAATTATGTTGGTTTTAGACATAGTTATAGTTATATATGCACTCTTATGATGATGTGATTGGGACTGTAAGTTTTTTTGTCACGTTTATCTGTTTGAAAAATATATGAAATTATTGGCTTTCATTCCTGATAAATAATTCTTTCCTAATTTTATTTTTTCCTGCAGGAACCAAAATTTAGACGTTCTGTGCCAATTATTGCAAAGGCTTTTCTCTCATAGGAGCCTTTTAAACTGCAAAAAATTTGAGTTGTAAAGCATAATTTCTTGGTGGAGACTTAGGATATCGTGCACATTTCTTCCTCCTTCCCATTGTTTTGTATGAAATAAATCATGTGACGAAAGAAAAAATGGTGTGGAGGTAGAAATGTGCACGATACCCTGACTCTCATGCACCGAGCAATTACGCTTTAGAATCAAGTTTTGTGCAGTCTAGAAGGCTCCTATGAGAGCAAAGCTTTTACAATAAATGGGATAGCTCGTCAAAATTTCTACATATCTTGGTCTCAATTTTGACACAAATGCAACATTTTGGTCAAAATTTTGACACAAAACTAGTCCATTTTGGCATCACTTGTATGGCACCAGTGGAGAAATGTAAGTTGCTTTCGTTGCAATTTTGATGCAATTTTGACACAAAATTATGAAGGTTTACGTCAAAATTTTGATGAGCACCACTCGCAAATGAGGAAATACCAGTTCATCTTGGACCAAGGAAATCAACAAAATTAGTGTTGATAAGTCCACCTTTATGTAGTCAAAATTTGATGCAGAATGTATGTGGTGAAAAACTAACCAAAAAAGATCGAACACAAGCTTGGCCGCCTTATTGACCTACTCTTGTCAAAATTTTGACCTTTTTGCTTCAAAATTTAAGCCTAAATTTACTAATGAGTGGATGTCGAGTATTGGAACTTCACCAAGTTAGTCTTCAGAACTTGAGTGTCTTCATTTAGGCCAACTTTGTGATATATGTGTTAACTTGTATGATGGCCGACTTTGTAATTTTGTAATTTGGATTGGTATATATATGTAATGTATTGTATCACATCAAAATGCATGATCATGAGCATGTAAGAATGTGAATGTGAATAATTAAAGCTAAGCAATAGATAAAGAGTAAATTGTGAAGGCCATATCAAAAGAGGAGTAGAAGAGACATATTCATTATAGAAAGGTGATCAATACATTTAAGGAATCTCTATCAGCAATCTACTTGTAAGTCAGATATCTACTATTTCATCCTAATAGGTGAACTAGTCAAAATCCTTTCACAAGGTAGACTTAACAGTCTTTCTTAAATCTCTTAATAGAGTGCATACTTCATTGTGTGTATGTAAAACCTCTAACAAGGTGGACCTAGGGTAGATCATTAGAAGTGATTATTGTAAGCCTTAATAGGCCAACTTTATGCTGTAGTATTGAAGTTTTGTGGGTCTCATCCCCACCCTAGTTTTACTTTCTATTTGGAAGGTTTCTGGGTCACCAAATCATCATGTTCAAATGTTGTGGGTGCTTTTATATTTTTCAATTTCACATGCATGCAATTAGATTATATGTGATAAATTAATTGTCAAATAATTTATTGGATTCAAAATTGAAATTGGTGTAGAAATTTTAGAAGTTACTAACTCACCCCTCCCCTCTTAGTAACTTAGCATAGTCTTGAATATTTCCAAGACCTTATGCAAATATGAACTTTGGCACATTTTGTGTTAGGAACTGATGTATGATATATCATCTAAGTATGTAGCTCCTTATATACCTTTCTTGATTAGTTTGAGGTAGTGTGACCACCTTCTACATTGGATTGGGTGATCTTGGCTTCACTTGATCCAGTACTTCCAACTTCTACCTTCTTCTTCTAGGTTTGATTAATTCCTTCTTTGTTTTTTCTATATCAACTTTTCCTTTTCCTTTGATGTATTCATTTCTTGGTGCTGGTGCTCAGGTCCTATAATTTTTTTTCACATGTCCAGTCTCGTGACAACTAAAACAAACTAAGATTGCATTCAACCATTTCTTGTAATTGCCTCTAATATAAGTCTTGATGCAATTTTCTAGAATGTGACCATATTCTCCACAATAATTTCCAACTATACCATGTGTTGTAATCCCAATTGTAGGAGTTACCTTTCTTTGGTGCATTTTCTTGTCTTTCGGGTGTCCAATCAAAATTTTCCTTTGATCTACACTCTTGTGCTCTATGTCCATATTTCTAATAGTTGTAGAAATATCCCTCAAATCTAGGTACAATAGGTGTATTTCTAACCTTTAAACAACATTCATGTGCTTGATGACCTTATTTCTTGAAAAAAAAATAGTTACCAATAAATTAAGGCTTATGATTTTTCTTACCAATCTTACTCCTATAGATTTTTGTTGTGTGTGCAAGTTTTCTAAAATGATAGGATGTAGGTTGACTCCTTGGCTTTGCATTTCTTTTCTCTCCACTCTTGGATGATTCTCTTTCTTTAGTAGATGAAGAGTGCTTGATATGTACTAATCTAGATGTGTCATTGGAGGACCTTGGTGATCTCATTAGTTCTTCAAAGTATCTTATAGCTTTAGTAGGTTTGTTCTTCCTTTCCAAGAGTTCCTTCTTAGATATTAACTCATTTCTTAGTTGATCACTTTGTGATCTCATATTTGAAATATCTATGTCCTTTCTATTAAGCTCTTGATTTAAAAGTAGCAATTGATTCATCATGTCAAGTTGATCATTTGTAATCTTTTGAAAATTGCATGATCTTTCATCAAGTCTAGTAGCCATTTATCTTTTATCTTCTCCTACTATGAGTTTGTCTTTTTCAACTTTCTTTTTCCATTTAGTCACTTCACATAGCCTTACTGATTGGATTTCATGTTCTCTCTTTAATCCTCTGACCTTTTGATGTAGAATATTATTTTTCTCTAATAGATCTACTATAGCTGCATCACTTACACTAGAATTTCCATGTTCAAACATTCCTTTGGTGTCCACCTATTGATAGAGTGTGTCATTTTTGTGAATGACCACCACTTTCCTTTTCTTTAAGGACCTTTTCAATTTCTCCCTTTCCACTTCAAGCTATTGCAATACAATTTGGATATCAAGCATATGATTTTCAATGATCTTTCCCAATTTATAAGCTTCCATCTCCGAGATATCAACTCTCAAGTGGTAAAAATTCTTCTAAGAGAACAAAGCTCTGATACAAATTATTGGAAATTTATTGGGAAAGTTGGGGGGGGGGGGGGAGAGGGGTGTGAATCAAGATCACTACAACTTTTATCCTTCAAATCAATTAACAACTTATCTATATTCACCATTAATCCATCTCATATCTAGATCATGAACTTATAAAACCTTAAGCTTGAAATGATGAACTAACTCTAACTATTCATCACATCCATAAGCATAAATTTAAACACACAACATAGATTTTGGTTATCTAGAAACCCTCCAAGGTGAAGGTAAAACTCAGGTGGGGATGAAACCCACAAATCTCCAGTACTGAAATAATAAAGTTTGTTTGTTAGGGCTAAAAATGTGATAACTTTTGATGATCTAACCTATGAGGGGCCTACCCTATTAAGAGATTTATAATACTGTTAGATCTACCTTGATTAAAAGATTTAAAAATCACAATAAAGTAAGAAATCTATTAGGAGATTTTCTTAGGCCTATTAGGACCACTCTGTTAAGAGATTTACCTTGATTCACTTTCTAGAATGTATCAATACCTAATCCTTTAGCTTCTACTCATAATTTGAATTAGGGACATTCTCTTTCCACTCTCTAATATAATTTCCTATATAATATATCTCTTCTCTTCTCTTCACTACTACATTCGATCATTATACTTTGTGTTAGAATATATAGTCCACTGATATAATTGGGGGGGGGGTAATCAAATATCCAACTAATATCTCAAATAACAACTTTAAACAATCTTGACCATATGAGTAATGTAAACTAAAACTAGAACAAGATACTCATACACAATAACACCAGATATGTTAACTACAAAAACCCTTGATTAAAGGGAAGACTACGGTGGGAATGATACCCACAAGATGATGAACTAATATAAATATTCCTTTTTAGAGGATAGACCCTCTTAGGAATCTATTACAACATTTAGTACACATGAGTCCTTGTTAGGACACTTTGAATCCTTATTAGAAGATTCCAACCTTGTTAGGAGTTATGCCAACCCTATTAGGAGTTGTGGAAGATAGCTGGACTCACTTCCCAAATAGCTTCAAGGGTAAGACCAATGTACCCACTATCCAAATGATCTCTACATAATTCTTTGTAGAATAATAGAACTAAATTGTACTTCCTTCCTCTATCTCTATCTTGTCAACATGACGTCTACTCCTTCAAATCATGTTACTAGATCATGAATTACACATCTAATAATCCCTTGGATTGCTTCACATTCAATAAGCACTCTTTTCCTTTTCTCACTTTTCAATTCTTGCATCAATAGATACCCTTACAATCAAGGAAAACATCTTTCCTTTATACCATATCTTCATAATAATTCCTTGAATCAGCCTTGAGGCTTTTCCAATTAATTAAAATAAGATAATTAATTAATTACAATTACAATAACACTATCAGGTCATAGTCTATACAAAACTTGACACATGCGATACTAAGGCTTGTGCACTCTTTAATGTCATCACTTGAATGTCCTTTGTTATAACCTAACTACATATCTCTTCATTACATCTTAGATGAAAGATAACCAAAAAATATCAAGAACTACTTTCCCAATACTCTATCTTTGAATTGATCTTTGTAAATAAGACACAACTTCTATACATCTTTGACTAAAGCTCTATGCACTTCTATGCATGACTAGACAATCAAACCATTTCCTATACCATCAAGATCTCTATCCTTCTATTCTGCTAGACTTTATAGAAACCATACTATTTTGATATCAACAAAAAACACAATCATCAATGCAACATATCAATACTCTCTATTGCTTAGGATACTCCCACAATATAGTATCATCAACATTCATGCTAACACTTTGTTCCTTCAAAAAATTTCTTGCAGCCTCCAAAATATAATCCCTTCACATATGTAATACCCCTCATTTTCTATCATTGTAGACTTAGTTGTTAAAGTTATATATGACTCTTCTATAGATGTGTTATCACTTATTTGATATTTGAAATGCAATACTTTGATATGTTAAGTAATTGATTATGTTAGCTTGTAATAATTTCCTAATTGCAGTGATGATGCTGTAATTTCTCATAGTTAGTTAACTGAATTACTTTAATGATGACACCATATGGTGTGCATTAGAAATATTTTTATTATGTTCTCATGATGATGATATTGTTGGTATGTATTCTGTTGTGCCAAAAGCTTGAACTATTAATGAATGTTATAAATACCAAACTTACCTAGATCCATGAGAGGCAATTAAGCCATGTTGTGAACCTCAAAGGAGGTGCTAAACACTAAATCAAAAATCTCTCCCTAAACATCAACTAAGGGTTCCGCACCAACAGAATGAAGGATACCTCTTGAGATTCAAACCTGTGACCCAAGGCTCTGATACCAATTGTTGGTATGTTTTCCATTGTGCCAAAAGCTTGAACTATCAATGAATGTCACAAACACCAAACTTACCCAAATCTATGAGAGGCAATTAAGCCATGTCGTGAACCCTAAAGGAGGTGTTGATCACCAAGTCAACATATATATTCATGTTAGAATATGATGTTATTTACATTTAGGATTTACTATTATAATTGCCCCATACTTTCATGTGTATGATGAGTGTATCTATTTTATATTTATGTTTGACATGCGTGATATGGTTGAGAGAGGGAGTCATAGTCACCTACTAGTTGGGATCTACATGATGTACCACTCCTCACCATTTCCTATTTATCTTAGATATATATGCACATGTACATGCTCTTCTCACTACAACATTTGGGGTCAAATTAAAATGACAATTTGTGATGGTGGTGTAATTTGTGGTGATTTTCATTTTTTTTTGCAATTGTCCCCAATTTCATCAAAATACCAACATTGACATCATATTTGGGACACCTGCATGAGTATAAATAAAAAAAGAAAACATGACATAAACCATTCTCCATTTGTTTTTATTGTGAGAGCTGCACACAAAAGAGGGTGGAGAGCTTTGAATGAGGGTGGAGAGCTCTAAACATTATCATGCCCTTGTGATCAGTACATCTCATTGTTGTGTGCTTGTGATCTCTACATTTTGTTGTCATACCCTTTCTCTATGATTTTATTGTTGTGTCATGCCCTTGCGATCTACATGCCCTTCCTCTAAAATTTTCCTCAAGAGGCTAAGAAAATGTTCTTTTCTTTTCCTTCTAAACATGTATCTCTTTGTATTTCCTTACAAACATGTGTATCTTTATATATGTATAGAGAGATATATTTTAAGGTGCTTGTTACATCATAACATAATAGAAAAATAGATCTAACTACATACATATTACAGAATCCAAATAATAAAATAATAAAACTCTATACACTATCATGACAATAGTGGTTGAGGATATAAAGGCTCCATACTCTAGCCAACAATGGTAGGAAAGGATGTAACCATGCATGTCTTGACACAATCTCCCTATGAGGATCCAAAGTATCTACTACTGCTATTAATTTGGGCATCACTATATGATCCAAAATATTATGAAGTACTAAAGACAATAGTAACTCATCCTATGTCTCCAAAAAATATAGCATAGGTTCAGGGTCTCTTTGCTCCTAGGAATTTGTAGCAGCTATTCTCACTATTGGAATAATAACTTTAGTGAATATTTGAGTGTAAAAGAGTTGAAGAAGCAAGTTTTGCTTCTATGTAAATGCCATAATCACAAGGCTCATTCCCTTGCAAAAGCCTTTTCCACAATGAAATTACCTCTGAACCATGAAAAGGATGTTGAAGTGGCTTCCAACCTTGAAACACTCTTATAAGCAATGGATACTTGGGATCATCATAGGGAGATTGTGCCAATACTTGAAACACTCTTATAAGAAAATGTAGATGCAATACATGAAAAATTTCACAACTTGTAGTCCTCTTGATATTTGCATAGTAAATTATCAAAGACACTTGCAAGTGATTCCAATGTTATAGTACCCACTATAACACTTTCCTGGATTCTATGTAGTGGCTTCCATAATATCCTTTATGTAGTTTAGCTATTGATTCTGTCATGCAGTCTCTTTCGAAAGCTGCTCCTTCTCCTTTTCTCTCATGCCTTAAATTTTGATTATCAAACTTCTGAATATTTTCCTTACCATATCTAAAATCAACTTCAAATTGTGTTTTAACTCTAGCATAGGTTTTTGATCATCAATAGATTTAATTTTAGCATTCAAGTTTTCAAGATTGATCAACACCCTCACTTGTGGACCTCTCATGTCAAGCACTTTCTATATAGTTTCAACACCATGTTCTTGCTTCTAAGCTAATAGTTGTTTAGGTGTATTTTCTTAGAAAACATTAATTTTGTGGAGTAATTGTAAACTCTTAGAAAGTGCATTGTTATTTTTATGTATGTATATGTATGCATGCATGCATATATATATATATATATATATATATATATATATATATATATATATATGTATGTATGTATGTATGTATATGTATATGTATATGTATATGTATATATGTATATATATACACACACATATGCACACATATCTATGTGTCTATGTATGTATGTACATATATATAAAGAGATCTTGTGGATTGTAGATTATGGATTATAATATAAAATAAAATAAAATACAACATTAATCATTCCCCATTTGTTTTGATTGATTGTGGAGATTTACATGCAAATTAGGGTGGAGAGCTCTAAATGCGGGTGGAGAGCACTGTACATTGGTGGAGATCAGTGGATATCTAGGATTTTATTTATGTTCCCTTGTGATTTCTACATTTTGTTGCCATGTCGTGCCTTGTGATCTCCGTACCCTTGCTCTGTGATTTTCTTCAATGGGAGAAGAGGTACCTATGTAAATGTTTTTTTTCTTCTAAACATGTATCTCATTATATTTCCCCTAGCAAATGAATAGAGAATCTTCTCTTTATGTAAATGTATGTGTGTGTGTGTGTCTATGTATGTATTTATAGAGAAGCTTCTCTTTATGTATTTGTATGTGTATACATACATACATACATCTACATATGTAATTTTATCACCTTGAAAAACTATATTTGATCCCGCTAGCTATGAACAATTGATTATTCATTTTATTGTACCTAATCTAATGACAGTTCTACATGAATATGTAATCAACCCAACTAATCAATAACTAGACAAATTTAACTAGGTTATGGCTTGTTTCTTTCTAAAAATATCTTCTATGATATGTTTTTGTAAAATTTCTTGTGAACTCTACCCATTTTTTCTAGTCTGCATTATTTTTGTGTAGGGTCTTGAGGTAAGTCACTTAGGATGGGTTGAGTGATTTTTATTATTTTATTATTTTGATTCTAAAATATGTATGTAGTTGGATCAATTCTTCTATTGTGCCAAGATTTCTTTGTATAAATAGATTCATACATATTGTTGGGCCAACATACGTGATGTAGGAGCACCATGACATGCAAGGATCACTAAAGAAGACAAAAGATGGATTAGAGGCAAGGAGGAGTTTAAACCAATCAATTGGCATATGTTCAAACCAATTATGGCCTTATAAGACTTTAAATATGATAAAAATCTAATGAATCCTAAAGGTCCCATTGAGGACCTTAGGTTCTTTGATAGTGAAATATGGAAATAATAAAATATTGGAGAATTGGGTCCTTAGGAGACTTAGAAAGGTTTAGAATTGGTTAAATTGGTCTTGAGGACCTAATAGGAAAGTTTAGTGGGTTAATTAGTTGTTTTATTCAATAAATTGTAAGTTGGAAAATTCAAATATTTGAATCCCAACAATTAGTTCCATTTTGAGGAAATTAGATTTAATGAGTTTGAGGCATAACTAAGCATTGAAACTAATCCAAATTAGTTGGGATAGTTATAAGGGATATTATTAAGTCAAGTTTGAGGCATTGTATGGAGAGAGCAGTATTGCTATTTGATCAATTGTACATATTGTGTAAAGAGAGCCAATAAAAACTTCATTTTTCAAGCATTTAGTGCATGGTGTCTTGGCTATCATTGATTTCTTGTAATATTATGATCTCATAAGCCTTTTTACATATTTTTTGGTCAATTCCTTAAGCACTGAGATTTGTAAAGTTCATTACTTTCAAGTTTGTTGTTGCTACTTTAAGGGTTCCATTATTTTCATTAACAAGTTTGAATTTCTACTTGAAATGTTAATCATTCCATGAATGTAGGAGTCTAATTTTCATGGAGTGATCTTGTAATATTATGTACAAATCATATCTAGCAATTTTTTGATAGGACATTCTAATGATTGGTGATCACCATTGATGTTTGTGAAGTAAAGGACACTAAATTCATGGCTATAGAGCAACAATAATGGTTCTAGCCATTAAAGGTCAATATTTAATGATTGTAAGTGCTTTGCTATATTGGAGACAAGGTGAAATAAGTTGTAGTATGGCTTAATAGGTATTTTAATCCACCATTTTTTGGGGAGTGTTTTGGAAAGTTTGAGAGGAAATTTCACTTTTGTGTTGCTACAGGGGTACTTGGAAATCAATTAGGCCTCTAGGATAGTTTGAGAGATTTGGGTGTTGGATGTTACTTGAGGACCAAAAATTAGTTGAAACCTTTTGAATCCACATTTATTTTTCCAAAGACACCCATCCTAATCATTGGGGAGGTGTTGGAGTTTTTTGTGTACTTTTTTCTTTGTAGAAGGTTTGGGGATTCTTGTACTTCCCTTATAGGTTTAAGTGGGATTAGCTTGGTTTTGACTCTTGCTACCTTTACCTTTGCATCAATATGGAGCCTTTATATCCAGCCACTTGTTATAATTTTGGGAATGTGCTTCATGCCCAACATGCGAGTGATGAATCTACATATGTAATTTTATCATCTTTGAAAATAGTATTTGATCTTGCTAGCTGGGAATAGCTGATTGTTCATTTTATTGTACCTAATTTGATGACATTTCTACAAGAATTATTAATAAACCTAGCTAATTAGAAACTAGACCCATTTAACTGGGTTATGGCTTATTTCTTTCTAAAAGTATCTACTATGATATGCTTTTGTAAAATTTCTTTTGAACTTTGCCCATTTTTCCTAGTCTGCATTTTTTGTATACAAGATTTTGAGGTAAGTCACTTAGCATAGATTGAGTGAGTTTTATTATTTTATTATTTGGATTATGGAATATTTATGCAGCTAGATCAATTTCTACTGCACTAAGATGAAATAAGCACCTTAAAAAAAATCTCTTTGTATATGTACATACATATATAGACAAACACATATGTTTGTGTACATATGTATATATACATACATATACATAAATAAAAGCTTCTATATACACACACAAAAATATACATAAAAAGAAGCTTCTTTATTCACCTGCTGAGGGAAATATAAAGAGATACATGTTTAGAATCTTCTCTATATACCTTAAGCCCTACTTATAGTATCCTATGGTTTCTCATGGCCCTAATCCTTCTATGCAACATGACTCTTCTCATTCATCTCATGATGAGGATGAGGCTTTAAGTGTTCCTCTTTAACAAGTTCATAAGATTACTACTAAGATTGATAAAATGCACGATTGACTTCTTCAAGAGAATCACAATACTGATAATATGGCTACTTTTGATGCTCTTAAGAAAGTGATCTACAATGTTGGACATGGATCTTTTGCATGGTCTTACTCACCTTTTCCACACTCATGTGAAGCCTTCAGCTCAAGCTGCATTTGAAATAGGAAT
The DNA here is from genome assembly GCA_028749045.1 of Cupressus sempervirens. Classification (NCBI taxonomy): domain Eukaryota; kingdom Viridiplantae; phylum Streptophyta; class Pinopsida; order Cupressales; family Cupressaceae; genus Cupressus; species Cupressus sempervirens. The sequence goes on from CM053791.1 coordinate 662,236,593, forward strand.
GACTTCATGTATCACTAGCGTTGAACCTACCTTGTCTCTTTCAAAACCTATCTCTAGTATTCCTTCTTATCTTGCTCCTACTGTGACTACTTATATTCAACCATTTAATCCTCCTATTAGTAGTCTTACTATTTCTTCTCTACTTGTGAGTGTTCTACCTACTTCATTTCCTATCTCACAACCTTCATACAATAGTGTTCCTTACACTTATCCTAATTCTCCTACTATGGTTCGTAATGTCCCACCTAATAGCACCTTCTATTCCACCTAATTCTTAGATGCTTCCTAGTGTTTCGAATGTGTCATTGCCACCTATTTCCTCTATTGATTGCACTATCATTAGTATTACTCAAATTGTTTCTCCCTTACATATGAAAATGTTTGTATGTATGTATGTATGTGTATATGTATGTTGGATATGGAAAGGAGTAACTTAGAGGGGAGGCATGAATTAGTTACTACATAAACAAATCCAAAGTCCCTTTTAAGATGTCAACACATATAAAACCAATAACTTGTTGTAACTCGGTTAACATTGAATATTCTATTGTAGCTTGGTTAACACTAAATATATTATCATCACGCAATTAGCACAAAGATCTTAAGATATTAATGTGATTAGACTTTATTAACTTAGTTGTAGAAACATAAAGGAAATAACATGAACACAAGATACACCAAGATTTAACATGGAAACCCAATTTAGAAAAACCACAAATTGCAACTAGTTACTATTTTTCAATCTTCTAAAGTGAGCCTTGTTAGGAGCCAATCCTTCTAAAGGTTACAAACACACTATTAGGTGTGACCCTATTAAAGGATTTAATTCACCCTATTAGGAGTGGCCTTGTTAGAGGTCTTCATACACTTCAATCTAGAAATGCCACCTTGTTAGAGGATTTGCTGAATAGTTGTTAGGCTAACTCTATTAAGAGATTTAATTCACTACTACAATAATTAGAGAGTAACAATGACTTGACCTAATTTTTGATGCAACTAAATTTTCTAATTTAGATCTTAGTTTAGGCTTGATTACTTGATCCTCCTTGATTAGAATGTTTTTTGCAGCTTAGTCAACTCAGATGTTTTGCTCTTTATATGTATCCTTCAAATTCACTTCCTTAATTCATCTTGTTCAATTCCATATTTCAATCCTCAAGTTGACCTTTCATATATATGATTCACCTTATCCAATTAGCTTGAATAATCTTTTAACTAATCAAATATTAACCCTTAATTCAACTTTTATTAACTAATAAATTTATTAGACTTAATATATTGATAGTCAGCTAATACAAAATTGAGTACTTGGGTCAATATTAAGAATCCCTCTATTAACTGACCCAACTTAGTTAATACTAAGTTCATGATAACTTTCCTTTGGTAAGAAAGTGAACTCGGTCAATATAGGATCTGCTTCATTAACCAACTAAGTTCGATCAAAACTATATCTAAACTTGGTCATTACTGAATGCTTTACATAGGAAATTGCCTTTGATGCCTAAGTAAGCTTGACTATCTTTGATTTCTCAATAAAGGCTTGACATTTTATGTAACATTAAAGGAAAAATACAATTACATAATTATTTTCAATAATCTCCCTCTTTGGTATTGATGGAAATGCAACATGTCATAAAGTAAATAAATTTTAGAGCAAACTAGAAGTAAGGATCTAATTCTCATCCATGAGAACTCCCTCTATCAATGAAAACTCCCTCTAACATCAAACTCTCCCTCTAGAATGATTTTCTCTGATATGAACTTGTTAAAGACAAAAAACTCTCCTAGAAAACTCTCCCCTTCTAAAAAATTTCTCTTATATGACAAAAAACTCTCCCTCTTTGAAATCTCATGCCAAAGACAACAATCAATGTATTTTTTGTGTACCTAATGTACTGATTCATATGCATTTTTTTATGACAATACTTCTTCAACTTGTCCAATCTTCAAAATGCTTGGTTGATGCACCACTAAAATCTGACTAATGCACTTCATATAGGGGAATGACCCCTAGATTACCTCTCAGATGCAAAAATGCATCATTAGGTAATGGCTTGGTGAATATGTCTGCAATTTTTTCTTTTGTATTTGCATATTCCAATCTCACCACTTTATCTTGCACTAATTCTCTTAAAAAAAGATATTTTATTGCAATGTTCTTTGTCTTGGTATGCATCACTAGATTCTTGGATATGTTAATTGCATTGATGCTATTACAAAAGATAACTATTTGATTCTTGATTTCTTCCTTCATACCCTCCAACATTTGTTGGAACCAAATGATGTTGGAACAATTAAGTGCTACAACAACATATTCTACTTCTTCTATAGACTGAGAGATGCAATTATATTTCTTTCTTGTCCAAGACACTAGCTTCTTTCCAAGAAACAATGCTCCACCACTAATGTTTTTCCTGCCATCAATACTTCCTTCCCAATTAGCATCAATGAAGGCTTTCAATTCAAACTTTCTTCCTTTGTTATACCACAAACCATAATCTTTAGTACCTTTTAGATACCTCATAATTCTTTTTATTTCCATCATATGGTTTTCCTTTGTATTAATAGAGAATACTGCCACCATACCAACTACTATTGCAACATTAGGTCTTGTGTGTACCATATACTAAATTTTTTCCAATCATTGATCTATATGTAGTCTGATCTACCTCTTTGGAATAATAATTTTTGGAAAGCATATGTCTAGTAGACATAGGTGTTCCAACTAGTCTAGAATCCTCCATTCCAAATTTCTTCAATATCTCCTCGATCTAGTTTGATTGAGTAATGTAGATGTCATCCTTCTTCTATTGAATTTGTAGGCCAACAAAGAACTTAATCTCTCTAAACATTGACATTTCAAATTCTTTACTCATTTTCTTAGAAAAGGATTTGCATAAATCATCATGTCTAGTAAATACTATATCATCTACAAAAATTTTAGCCAACACTATCTTCTTATCTGGTCCTTCCTTGATGTATAGGCTTTTGTTGTCATTTGTTCTTTGAAAACCAATCTTTACTAGCTGACTATGCAATCTTTCATACCAAGCTCTAGGGGCTTGTTTGAGACCATATAAACCTTTGTGTAATCTAAAAACCATATCCCTTTTGTTAGGATCTATGAACCTTCAATTTATCAATGTAGACTTCTTCTTCTAGTATTCCATTCAAGAAAGTTGACTCTACATCCATTTGATATACTTTGAATCCTTTATGTGCAACATAAGAAAGCAGTGTTCTAACACCTTCTAGTCTTGTAAGAGGATTAAAAGTCTCTCCATAATCAATACCTTCTTCTTAAGCATAACCTTTTCATAGTAACCTTGCCTTGTTTCTTGAAACTTCTCCATTTTCATTCAACTTATTTTTTAATACCCATTTTGTGCCAATTACATTTTTGTCCTTGGGTTTAGGAACAATAGTCCAAGTTTTGTTCCTTTCAATCTCTTCATTCATTGCCTCAATTCAACTTTCATTTTCTAAAGTATCTTTAATAGTTCTAGGTTCAAACTTAGTAAGAAAACATGTACCTTTTAGTTTGTTCCTTATCATTGTTCCTTTTGACTAATCTCTAATGATTTTCTCAGGTGCATGATGCATTCTGACATATCTAGCAAGTACAAGTACCTTCTCCTTGGATTTAGAACTTGTCTCATTCTATTCATCATGCCTGGGTCCCACTATTTGTAACTTGGGTCTATCAGACCACAACTTGGATTGCACTAGCTAAATCTCTTGTCGTTTTGACCGAGACTTGCATACTTCAGACTATGACTTAGGTTGCACTAGCTGCAACTCAGGTTAAACTGGAGATTTAGGGGACTTGAGTGGTGAAGACTACTAATTTCCAATTACAATTTCTTGAATTTTAGGTATAGTATCAAGTTCTTTTTTGCTTTGTTCTTCACTCTTTTTAGCAAACTCATCAATTTTTACATATGCAATTTCTATGATCTTGTAAGTAGAAAGATTCAAACATTTATATGCTTTGCTCTTGTTGGAATATTCCAAGAATATTCCTTCATCACTTTTCACATCAAAATTTCCTTTCCTAGATTCTTTCAAGATATAAGCTTTGCTTCCAAATGATTTGAAATAACAAACATTAGGTTTATAGCGATACCATAATTCATAAGGTGTTTGATCTGAGTCCTTCTTTAGCTAAACTCCATTTAAGGTATGAACTGCTATGCTGATTGCTTCCATCCAATATTTAATTGCAACATTTATCTCTATCATTAGTGTTATTGCACAATCCATAATGGATCTATTTCTCCTTTCTGCTATGCCATTCTATTGAAGTGTACCAGGTGTAGATACCAATGTTTTGATTCCTCTTTCATTGCATAATTTATTGAATTCAATTGAGATGAATTCTCCTCCTCTATATGACCTTAGACATTTTAGTTTCTTTCACATTTCTTTCTCCACTCTAGCTAGATACCACTTGAATTTTTGAAAGGCTTCATATTTATCTTTTAGGTACATCAGTTTTATCATCCTAGAATAATCATCAACAAATAAAATAAAGTACTTATCTCCATAGTAGCTTTCTATGCCAATAGATATACAAAAGTCTGTATGAACCAACTCCAAAACTTCTTTAGAATGATAATTCTTTCTTTTAAAACTTGTCTTTCCCATCTTTCCAATTGCCCATATAAGGTTTCTTTAGACTACGAATGCCTTTCACTCTTTTTATCTTACTTATGTTGACCAGGTTCTCAAAATTCACATGACATAACCTTTTATGCCATAACCAATTTTTCTCTACTTGAGCTAGGAAACATGAAATTTCAGTTAGGTCTAGAAAAATAGATTAGAGGTATTTTACCTTTGCCTTTAGGGAATCTTATTACAAGTAGGGCTTCAATGAATTCAAGGTCATCATTAGAATTATCTAAATCTTCACTGGTAGAATTTTTTCTTTTAGATTTTCCACCTTTCTTCTTGAGTGATAGTTTAGCTTGAAATGTAGACTCAATGCCACCAGAGTTAGGAACATTGTTATCAAAGTTATCTAACTAAAAGGTTTTCAACCTTCCCCCTTGTGCATCCAAAGTTATATCATTTTTAGGATCACATCTCATTTCTTGAATAGCTAAAACTCTAATTGCATAAATATGAAGAAGAGTTCTAAGTACCTTGCCAACCTCTATCACATCATCTATTTTCACTCTCAAGGTTCTAATTACACTCACGCTTGCTTTGATTCTTTCATTGTATTATGAAATGTTTTCATCTTCTCTCATATTCATCTAATCAAATTGACCTCTTAGACTTTCTACCTTAGCTATCCTTACATTTTCATCTCCCCCATAGATATATTTCAACTTGATCCACATTTCATGAGTAGTAGGTCAATCTTTGACTTCAACAAATTCAACATAATTAAGGGTAGAGGCAATGATAATCATCATTATGTTGTGATTCTTTCTTTTCCACAATTTGATCCACAAAAAAAGGTCTAGGAGGTATTTTTTATCTAGGTATTTCAGGCCCGTGTGTCCAATGGTTGCCAAATGTAGTGTCATGAGTTCCTTCCATGCTTATAAGTTATCTCTGTTCAAGTTAGGAATCTCCCTTTTGTAAGACATCTTAATCTTTAACTTAGGTGCTTGAAATCTTATCTACAAGAAGCAAGGGCTTGAATACCAAAATTTGGAAATGGAAAGGAGTAACTAAGAGGGGAGGGGAGAATTAGTTTCTACAAAAAAAAATCCAAAGTCCCTTTTAAGATGTCAACACAGTATAAAACTAATAGCTTGCCTTGACTTGGTTAACACTAAATATTCTGTTGTAACTCAATTAACATTGAATATATTATTGTCACTCAGCTAGCACATAGATCTTAAGATATTAACGTGATTAGAATTTATTAAATTAGTCACAAAAACATAAGGGAAATAACATGAACAGAAAAGACATCAAGATATAACATAGAAACCCAATTTGGAAAAACCACCGATTGCAACTAGTTATTATTTTTCACTCTTTTTAAGTGAGCCCTATTAGGAGACAACCCTATTATCCAAAACACACTATTAGGTGTAACCATGTTAAAGGATTTAATTCACCCTATTAGGAATGTCCTTTTTAGAGGTCTTCAATCACTTCAATCTAGAAATTCCACCATGTTAGAGGATTTGTTGAATAGCTGTTAGGCTAACTCTGTTAAGAGATTTGATTCACTACTATAATTATTTGAGAGTAACAATGACTTGATTTGATTGTTGATGCAATTGACTTTTCTAATTCAGATATCAATTTTGGCTTGATTACTTGATCCTCCTTGATCAGATTTTTCTTTGTAGCTCGGTCAACTTGGATGCTCTGCCCTTTACAAATATCCTTCAAATTTGCTTCCTTAATTCATCTTGTTCAACACATTTCAATCCTCACCTTGACCTTTCATATATATGTTTGACCTTGTCAAGTCAGCTTGAATACTCTTTTAATAAATCAAATATTAACCCTTAAGTCAGCTTGTATTAACCAATAAATTTATTAGACTTAATATATTGACAGTTAGCTAATACAAAATTGAGTACTTAGTCAATATTGAGAATCCCTTCATTAACCAACCCAACTCATTTAATACTAACTTCATGTTAACTTTCCTTTGGTAACCAAGTGAACTTTATCAATACATGATCTACTTTATTAACCAAGTGAACTTGGTTAATACACTATCTGCTTCATTAACCAATTGAGCTTAGTCAAAACTGTCTCTGAACTTGGTTATTACTAAACACTTTACATACATAGGAAACTTCCTTTGATGCCCAAGTATTCTTGGCTATCATTTATTTCTCGGTAAAGGCTTAGCATTTTGTGTAACATCAAAGACAACATACAATTGTATAATTATTTTCAGCAATGTATGTATTTATGTATATATTTATGTATGTATATATGTATGTATATATATGTATGTATATACATATATGTATATGTCTATATATATGTATATATATACATACATGCACACAAATATGTGTCTATGTATGTATGTATGCATATAAACAAAGATGTCTTGGTACAACAGAAAAATAATAAAACTCACTCAACACATAGGATGGCCATAGATGCGATGGCAATGCCTATTGGTAAGCAGATTCCTCTTTCTCTCTCTCATTTTTCATGTGTTTATTTCACTTGAGCTATTATTTATTAGGGGTCATTTTATAATATTAGATTCATTTTATGCATTAGGCAATGTGGACATTCCTAGATGTACCTGTATTAGATGTACAAGAATAACTAAATAATTGTGATGTATTTCTCCTGAGAAATAAAGATGGAATTCCCCTGAGAGTCTCAAGAGGTAATGAGAACATTCTAGTTACTTTAAATATTGATCCTTTCTTAAATATTTAAGATGTTAATGGGGAATTTAGATATTAGGTGGGGTGGGGCAAAATGAGCTTCCACCTTCACATGGTTGGCCCTAGGTAGTAGAGAATATTATACTATTTTTAAAACAAAGTGAAGCTCAACATTGACCTATGATTGCATGACAACTAAGTGTGTGAATCTCTTAGTTTTAGGCAATTCATAAGGAGGCCTTAGTTCAATATGCAATCTCAATTTATATGCATATATCATCAGGTGGAGCTGAAAAATGTAATAGGTTTGTATTTTTATTAGAGGTCTTTAATTAGGTATTTTAAGTTATAGACCATCACGAACATTGTAACTTTGACTCTTATAGGCAAGGGTAATGTCCTCAACATACAAGCAAATCAAGAATTTCTATGTGTTGGCTTGCTGAGGACATTCTCTCAGTTGTAGAAGCTAGAGTTCTAATGTTTATGATGGTCTACAATTTTAAAAACTTAATAGACCTATTAAATAAATGTGATCGTTCTACATTTTTTCAGCTTTGCCTATTGTCCATGCATATAGAATGTAACTGCACATGCATTCTTGATTCAGAGTGGCAAAATCTTATTTTGGAAATGATAAAAAAATGATATGTACTAGAAGATGAGAAAATGATGTCACTTTTGTAGGTCTGGAACCTGTTTTTGTACTTTAAAGATTGATCATTTTGTAAAGATTTTAGATGGTAATAGGGAATTTAGATGTTTTCTGGGGGGGGGGGGGGGGCGAGGGGCGAGCAAGGGGAGTGGGGTCAAATGACCTTCCAACTTTACGTGATTGGCCCTAATTAGTAGAGAATATTAAACTATTCTCAAAACCAAGTGAAGCTCAACATTAACTTATGATTGCATGACAACTAATTGTTTGAATCTCTTGGTTTTAGGAAATGCAGAAGGACACCATAGTTCAATATGAAATCTCAATTCATATGCATATGCCATTAGGTGGAGCTAAAAAAACCTAAAAGGTTTTCATTTTTGTTAGAGGTCTTTCATTGATGGGATGTTTGGCTATTCTTAATGAAGTTTTGAATGGCCATAGTCACACTTGTGTAGAGAAAATACCATAGTCACACTTGTGTAGAGAAAATAAATGTCAGGGCATAGACTTAACCACTATCTTATAAGCTATCTCTACACTTCAATTATGTTTTGTTCATGATAATATGTACTCCTCCAACTAAAATTTGAAAGGACAATACAAGATTAATTGACAAAATGGAATCTTTATGTCTTATAATTAAAATTTGAGTTGTGATTCTCTTTTCACTTTATTTGATGTCAAAATAATAATTATTGGTTTCTTTCTATACTTATATTTCAATTATTCTTGTTGTGTTTGGTTTACTTTTCATTTTAAACCATCCAATTTAATTCCATTTATACTTCACATTTATTGCATCATTTTCATCTAAATGCTGTTGTAATTTAAATAGATTTAAATTTTTGAAAATAAAACTCTATAAATAATTATATGTGAATGATAAACAAATAGATTGATTTGATAACAAAAATGTGCATTCACACAGATGCCACATCTATAAAGGACACATTGATATCAATTGGCACTTGTATGAAAAATGATTACAAATAGCCATTTATAAACATTTGTAAGATGTGTCAAATCTTTGTCCCTTGTATAAAATTTCTTATATTATTGAGCTTTGCATGTTCTTTTGGAGGATTTTATGGACAAATCTTGATAGTAAACTAAACTATAGTTTAGACTTCAAGATGATGGAAAAATTGGCTAGAAAATAGAAATTTGGATCATTTGGTTTGATGAAGGTAATAGATTTTTTTTTTTATTAGTTGAGTTTGCTTTAAGTTTTGAGCATCAAAAGGTCTATTGTTGACTCTTCTTTCTAAATTTTTTTTGGAAACAATCATAAGGGGGTAACTTAACTCATTGGCCTTACAAAAGGATGGAGGGTTAACTAACCAATGGACTTCATGAGTTATATCTAGGATGCACAACAATAGATGAGATGTTAGCTACAACTAACCATATAAAAGAAATATAGTCTGCATCCTAGAGAAGGGGTATATCAAGAGGGTGAGAAAATTATGGTTTATTTGCATAGATAACAATTACCTAAAGGTAGATACAAAAAATTGAAGCTAATGAAAATCATCACTTACATAATACTAAAGCAAATTAGTGAGAATGCCTAATTGATAGACTTGCATTAAGAATTTGATATCAATACTATATTTATTGTCATAGATCATAAACCCTCTTATTCAAGTAGTGATGAAAGTCAAGGGGAGCATATGTGGGAGATTCTAAATAGTTAATTATCATGGGTACAAATGGAGTAGATTGGAGAAAAAAATGGCATTGCTTGTTGTTATGAGCTCCACAAATTATAAGATGTTTTTAGTTAAGACTCCAAGAACACTTGGGTCACCAAAGAACTCTTGAAATTAAAAAATTAGATTCCTCAAGATGTAGATTTTTAGAATTTTTAAAAGATGGGGAGGATGAATTGACAATAAAATGATATGAGTCACATCACAGTGTACTTTATATTTCTTTTGCCTTAGGTATTTTTGTAATTTTTGTTGACCTGCCATTGGTGGTTGTTATAGTGGTCATCAAGTCATTTATTTTGGTTTTTAGTTCTTCTTTAAGAAAAAATGTGTAGGATTGTAGGGCACTTCTTTATCTTTAGAGTTTGGTTGATTTATTTCTACAAAGAGAAACATGATCTTTTAAATTGGTTGCTTCTTTTTAAGTGTTTGCATTCCAAGTTGCATTATTTTAAGCTATTTTAAGAACTTGCAAGCAAGATTCCCAAAATTTTAGGTAAAATATAAAAGGACACAACAATAACCAATTCATAATGTTTCTTAGAAATCCAATCATCATATTCCTAGTGGCAACTATTCCTTATTACCATAGTATCAAGGTTGATTTCATAAGGATGCAAACATTTAAGTATTGATACCCTCTAAATCTACCTATGCTTTGAAAGCTCTCATTCAAATTTAGGAGATAGTGATAGGATGAGGAACACTACAAGTTATGTTATTACTTTGGGTGGCACAAAAATCAATAGATTGTAAAATGGTTGTAGCACTTTCAATAATAGAAGCAAAATATGTTGCTACTATAAAGGCTAGTGAGGAGGTAATTTGGTTAAAATGGTTTATAGAGGAATTAGGAAAGATGCAATGGAATAACAAGATGTATTGTAATAGTCAAAGTGTGAGTCATCTTTCAAAAAACTCAGCCCTTACCTCTAAGACTAAACACATATAGCTTGAATACCATTTCATAGTTTTAAAGGATGGACAATTGAAGATAGAGAACATACACATTAGCAAGAATCCTACAAATGTGTTGACTAGGGAAGTACTCAAGAGAAACTGAATTCTTTCTCATTTTCTATTGGCCTTGAAGCTTGATCTAATATAAAAAGAGAGGAAATAACTAGAGCTAAAGGCATACCCAACTATCCAAACCACCCTACAAGAGTTAACATAGTGGAAACACAACACAAATACCAACAACCAAAGGAGGAAAGAACAAAACACTTTTATCGATTCACCAAATAATAAGTATAAATGCCCAACTATAAGGCCTTCTAGGTTATGGCCATGCAATGATTCAATTACAATCCTCAATGATCCTACTTTGCATTCTTCTCCTTCTTACTATTCTTCATTCTGCCCTAAAACTTAATACTAGACCTCCTTAAATACTTGTGCGACCATAGGTCAGCCTTATTGGAAATTTTGTTCAATGCTCCCCTCAAGATTTGTAACAAGGGATTAACCACCTTCTATGTACTATAAGTTGAGTGGTTATAGTGGGCATTGAAAGATTGGTCTTTTGGTGCAACGACGACCCCACTCTGATAGGCTTATCACAAAACTAAACCTTACATTAAGTTCATGCACATCCACAATTTGGATCACAATAAATATTAACTACCTATACCAAAATTTAATGTGAGAAAGGTCAACCCAAATTGGAACTAGACATAGACTACTTGGCAAATGAAGATTTTGCAAAATACTGGCACTTGACATCCACATAATCACTTGGCAAACACATGAGCTTGACATCCAAAGAGAACTTGGCAACCACAAAGAACTTGGAAACCACAGAGAACTTGAAAACCAAAGGATCACTTAGCAACTAAAGGATCACTCAACAACCAAAGGAATTAATCAACAACCAAAGGAATCACTTGATGGCAACTAGGAACTTGGCAACAACTAAATGCTCGACAACCACTAAAAGCTCAGCAATGCAAGACATTGCAACTCTAAAGGAAGGAAAACCAAAATCATGCAGGATATCAGTGCAACCCAGTATGCTCTTGCATCAAACAACTAGGGTTGGAAGAAATGATTATCTTGAATCATTGACACATTACAACCTGAGCTGAATCTAACTTAGATTGAAAAATCCATGAAGCATCTTCAATAGGTTTGTTCTTCCACTGCACTAACTATTCATAGTAATCTTTTCCTCTTGTGCTCTTACCAACTTTCTAATCTAAGATATGATCAACTTCTTCAATCTACTTCTTATAATAATCTTCTAATAAAACAACTTCATCATTTGACTCATAATAATTATATAAATCAACAACATTGAATATAGGAGATATATCCATGTCATTAGGTAACTCAACTTCATAAGCATTTCCACTGTCAAACTTCAAGATCTTACATGGTCCAAACTTTTTAATCTTCATCTTATTTTATGTTCCAATAGAAAATCTTCCTTTCTTCAAATGAGCCATCACCTCATCACCAACTTAGAAATAATGATTTCTTCTACACTTATTAGCATTCTCTTTATACTTCTAATTACTTTGTTCCAACCTTAATTTTACTTCCTTATGCAAAGACTCCATAAAATCAGAAAATGCTCCCCCTACAACACTTCTCTTTTCTTTACCAAAAAAATTCCTCAAATCTAATACTCTTCTAGGCTTCATTCCTATAACAATCTCAAAAGGTGTTTTCCCTATACTCCTATTCACAGAATTATTATGTGCAAACTTAGCTTGTGACAATACCATCTCCCAATTACTTGGCTTATCTCCACTAAACATCTTAGTAAATTACCCAAGTTTCTATTCACAACCTTTGTTTATCCATCAGTCTGTGGATGGAATGTAGATCTAAACTTCAACTCAGTACCCATCTTCTTCCACAAAGTCTTCCAAAAATAACCAACAAACTTACTATCTCTATCAGAAATAATACTTCTTAGTAATCCATGTAATCTCACAATCTCTTTAAAGAAAAGTTCAACAACATGCTCAACATCTAATGTCTTCTTACATGGAATGAAATGAGCCATCTTAGAAAATATATCCACCACAACAAATATAGAATCATACCCCTTCACTCTTTTAGGAAATTGAAGAACAAAATCCATACCGATGTCACTCCAAGGTTCCTTAGGAACAACAATGGTGTATACAAACCAATATTCTAAATTACTCCTTTTGCAACTTGACAAACTCCACAACTCTTTATAAATTTTTGAACATCCTTATACATTTGTGGCCAATAATACTTATCCTTTAGCAAACTCAATGTCTTATCAATTTCAAAATGTCTAGACAATCCACCACTATACTTTTCCTTGATCAAATTCAACCTCATAGGACTTCTAAGAATATTCAACTGAATACATTTGAACAACATACCTTCTTGAATGAAATATTCATCATACTTTCTTATGTGTTTTGTTAGATTTGGTGCTCTACACTCTCTCCACCCCTCAAAAAAATCAAGGTTAGTATCATACAACTTTTTCATTTCATCAAAACTTAGAACTTAAACCTTCATCTCAGTCAATAAAGAATGTCTTCTGCTCAATGCATTAGCAACTTTGTTAGTAACTCCACTCTTATGTTTGATAACAAATGTAAAACTCTGCAAGTACTCAACCTACTTCATATGTCTCTAGTTTAATTTATGTTGACTTGCCAAGTATTGTAAAGCTTTACGATTAGTATACAACACAAACTCCTTACAAATCAAATAATGTCTCCACTTCTTCAATTCTTTAACAATAGCATAAAACTCTTGATCATACAAATGATACTTCCTTTTAGCATCATTCAACTTCTCACTAAAGAAAGCAACAAGTTTACCTTCTTGACTTAATACAACTCCTATTGCACTACCACTTGCATCACATTCAACTTGAAATACCTTATTACAATCAGGAAAAGCTAATACAAGTAACTCAACAACCTTTTGTTTCAAGGTCTCAAAACTGTTATCAGCTCCATGTGTCCACTTGAATTTCTTTTTATCTCCTCTCATTGTCTCAGTCATAGCATTACAAATAGAACTGAAATTTTTTATGAGTTTTCTATAGAAACTAGCCAAACCATGAAATGATCTTGCCTCACCCACATTCTCAGGTGTAGGTCATTGAAAAATTGCTTTAACCTTCTTAGGATCCATCTTCAAACCATCAACTAAAATAAAAAATCCCAAATACACAATCTCCTCTTGCATAAAAGAACACTTCTTCAAATTAATCATCAACTTCTCCTCTTTCAATCTCTACAATACTTGTCTAACATGCTCAAGATCTTCTTCCTTACTCTTACTATATATCAAAATTTCATCTAAATAAACAATCACAAACTTACATAAGAATATTTTTAGAACTTCATTCATCACAAAGTACTAGGTGCATTAATCAAATTAAAAGGCATAACCAACCATTCATACATACCATCTTTTGTCTTAAAAGTAGTCTTCCATTCATCACCTTCTTTGATTTTGATCTGATGATAGCCACCCTTCAAATCAATCTTGGTAAAATACTTTGATCCACTCAAACAATCCATTATGTCATCCATCCTCAACATAGGAAACCTATATTTCACCGTGATCTTGTTAATAGCTCCGGAATCAATACATATTCTCCATTCTCCATTCTTTTTAGGTGCTAATATAGTAGATACAACACATGGACTCAAACTTTCTCTAATCAAACCTTTCTCCAAAAACTCATGCACTTGTCTATTAAGTTCTTCATTCTTTGTAGGTTTCAATCTATATGGTGCTTTATTTGAAAAAATTGCTCCAGGAATCAAATCCATACAATGACTTATACTTCTCATTGGAGGTAAACCATCAGGTATATCCTCTAAAACAATTTCTTTATACTCATTTAGCAACTTTGCAATTTCTTTTGGTACCCGGTCAATACTATCATCTGTCACTCAGCTATTACTACCCAAACTTGGTCCTCTAAGAATTATAGCAAAACAAACTTGGTTCCTTTTCATTTCTTTTTCAAATTGTTTCCCATTGAACATGCAAATTTTCACAGTAGTACAATTAACCTCATCTAGACTTTTAATCAAAGGCAACAATATTTGTTTCTTCCCATTCACCCAAAGAGTGTATTGATTCAATCTTCGATCATGTATAGAACATTTATCATAATTTCAAGGTCTACTCAACAAAATATGACAACAATCCATAGGCATAATATCACACAAAACTTTATCAACATAATGTCCAATCTTGAACTTCACAATATATTATTCACTTACCAATATCTTATGCTCATCTTTGATCCATGAAACATGATAGGGTTTAGGGTGCTTCAACGTCTACAACTAAAACTTTGTAACCAACTCTGTTGATGCCAAATTTGTAGAACTTCCATTGTCAATGATCACTTTGCAACATTTTCCAACCATCTTACATCTAGTTTTGAAAATACTTCTCCTTAAAATAGGTTCCTGATCACTTCCTTATTACATAAGATTCTTCTTACCATCAAATTTTCACCAGCCTTAGGTCCACTTGGTGAACCCTCATCATCTTCTTGAATCACAACATTTATGTTACCTTGCCTACTTTCAGAGGATCTACATTCAAAAGATCTATGCCCTTCTTTACCACATCTAAAACATTTACCATGAAACCCACCTCTAGGGTAAGAATTACCTCATCCTTGTAAGAATTAGTACCTCCTTGGTAAGAATTACCACCTTTCCATTCAATTTTGTTTCTGTCATTACTCTTCCATTTAGATTTTCCCTTATCTTGCACAAAATTGTCAAATGTGCCACCTTCTCCATAGGATCTACCTCTACCTCTCTGGAATCTACATCCTCTACCTCTTTGTCTTTTTTCATACTTCTTTGTCAAGATCTCCTCATCTTTCAAGGCATATTGATATGCTTCTTCCACACTTTTCAATTTCAAAAAACTATTTCATCTTGAATTCTAGATCTCAATCGATTTATGTACCTTGTAATTTTCTCAACATTGTCATCCACATGTCCAAATCTGATGTCCAACCTATAGAATTCCTTAGTATACTCCTTCATACTCATGTCTCTTTGCCTCAAATTTTGCATCTTTCTCAACAAGCTAACTTGGTAATCAATTGGAACGAATTTGTTCTTCACCCAAGTTCTGATCTTTTCCTTTCCTCTCCTTTTTCTATCAATTTTCAAATGCTCCCACCATAGTGAGGCATGTTCTTTTAACCTAGTAACTACATTCCTCACCTTCCTATTATTAGGAGTGTTTTCATACTCAAAGAACTTCTCCATTCAAAGATCCAATCCTACACAACATTGGTGTCCAATTTTCCATCATAAGGAATAACTTCTATAATAGGCTTTGAATTTTCCCTAGACAATACTTTCAATATCCTTGATTTATCTTGATCTTCTTTAGGTTCTAGATTAGGGTTTGGTGCTACTGCTTCATCATCACTTACATGATCAAGATATGCTCCTCTCCTTTGGAATGTCTCTATAGCATCTAATCTAGCTATAATTTTTCTCAATGTATCCAATATTGCTTTATCGATATTTCCTCTACCATCACTCAGTAGTAACTAAAAACTCAACAACATCTAAACACTCGCCAACCACTAAAAGTTTGGTAATGCAAGACATTGCAACTTGGAAAAAAGAAAAATTGAAATGATGTAGGATATCAATGCAACCCAAGATGCTCCTACATCATGATCATAATGAAAATGATATTTATTGAATTTTTTGTGTGTCAATATATTGGGAGCTATAGAGGCATCAATGGTGCTACAATATCAGTCCCCAAGTGAGAGATTGTTTTGATTTGGAACCTAATTAGTCTTAGAGTGGGAGATTATTGGTATGTGTTAATTGATTAAGAAAATTATGTAAACCATTTGTTTTTCATTAATTAAGTTGGCTTAACCATGTATTTGGAATTTACTAAGTAGGTAAAACTCCCTACTATTTTTAGTTGTTGAGAGTTATTATTACTCTTGGATTTACATGCCTCTATTGTTTTATGTAAACAACTATCATGTCTTCCTATGCTAAGCTCAATAGCTCATCTAGTCATGAGTGTTGGTTTAGTGCTAATGGAGTTTTGAATTTGTTCATATATGGATTCATGTCTTCTTTCTTTCCTTTAGTCATTTTTCTTTTGGGTAGCTTCCTGGCTAAATATTACATGGTATGGTAGCCAATTGTGAATTGTGGGTTAATAACTTATTAGGAATCTATAGTGATTTCATTCTTGAAAGAAAGTACCTCTTGCATTTTATGATGACATTAAATATCAAATATGGTTGAATGAATTGTGGTTTCTAAGGGGTTCATATTTCTTTCTTATTAGTGCAAGTAATTTGGAACTTCTTGGAGGAAATTTATGCTCACCATTGAGCTCAAAGCACTTGATGACATCATAATTGCTCTTTGTTTTGTCTAGATGAGCCATATGCAAATGTTGTGAAGGTTTGAAGGAGAGGTTTCATAGTAAAATCCATAGTGCAACTCATCTCTTGGTGCAGGTTTAGGTCAAATAGACTTCACAATTGTGTCTAGAAGGCTAAAAAATGCTAAAATAAACTATCAATTCATAAAATTTAGTGAAATTTAGTCAAAAAAGAAAAAATAACATTTTTTTTAAAATATAGGACATAATTTTATGCTTTTCATGGTGACACAATCATTTTATGCTCAAGTGATCTAATTTTTCCAAAAGAAATGAGTTTCAACTTAAAACTATGTAAGTTTCATATGTAACCCAAGCTTGAGGTGATCCTTTTTTAAAGTTGATATTTTTCCAAGAACTATAAATTGGTGCTAGCTTGAGGTTCTCATTTTTAATTTAATTGTACTAATAGTTGTTGGCCTAAGAGTTGAAGACTAACCAGTAGAAAGATTGGTAGAAATAGTCATCAAAGGTGTTGTCGTTATTGGAAACACAAGAAAAGGAATCTAAACTAGTAGATTGACGCAACTAGTAAGGCACACTAATGTGCAACCCTAACTATTATAGTAGCCTTCAAATTCTTGTGAGGTGAACTCATCTTCCCATTCTAATATCAAGTGCTTTAATGCCCTACTAGTTTCTCTTTCTACTTTTTCCTTATACACTTCAAACATGTGAAAGGCTTCTGAATTTTCTTTCAAATAAATAGTCCACATCACTCTAGAGAGTTCATCAATAAAAAACATAAATTTTTTGTCTCTTGATACACTCTTTGTCCTCATGGGACCACACAAGTCAATATGGCTAGTGGAGATGCCTACTTGACCCTTGTCGAGGGCAAATATGTTGAACCAGCTACCCCTCTCAGTGTCAGTTAGCTAAAAGAGAAGGAGATACACACAACCACAATAGATGCTCTAGTGAGCACCCTATCATACTTTGAATACAAATATGTAGAGGAACTAGAGATAGTCTACAAAATGTATGATAAATGATTACAAATAGCCATTTATAGACATTTGTAAGACATGTCAAATCTATGTCCCTTGTATAACATTTATTATATTATTGAGCTTTACATGTCTAACTTGGTCATCTAGCCTCTATGATTGCTTCAAATGGCTCCACTCTCAAGATGATCTAAAACCAATCACATATTTGGCTCTTTTTGCCAATGGTCTTCAAAAGAAGATGAGCACTCAAATCTAATTCATAGAACCAACTAGAAAAAAAGACATAAGCTACTCATTATTATACCTTCAGAAATATCATCTATAATATGGTTATATAAAACAAATTGGACTCCAATGTCCCATGGTGTTTTGTACATAGAACATCTACCCACTAAATTTATAGTTTGATCATGTATAATAGATCTTCATTGTTGCAAAAAAGAACTAATAATCTTCTTAGCAATAAAAGGACCTCATTGGACAAGAAAAATTTGTTTTTAAAATAATTTTGCTACCCATCATGATTGTGATGGCTTGATTTGATAGATATCCATCGCTCTCACAACACAACTGTAGCATACCTATCACACTTGCAACAACCTATTTTGACAGATAACCATCACTCCCACAAAACAACTATCACATACCCATCACACTTGTGATGCAAGATTGAAAGTTGAAGCCATCATAAGTGTGATGATCTACTATCACAATTAGGACGGTGTGAAGATGAACTCTTGCCCTTTTCTTCTTCCAAGTTACAAATGTTCAATCCATCACAATTTGTGATAGAAAAAGTCTGATAGGAGCCAACTTATGGTACTATCACTTGGGTGATGAGTGGCCATCACAAATTGGACCCAAATGTAGTAGTGTCTTTTATACAGATTTGCAAGTATTAAGCATCCCCTTCCCTAAATTGCCAGGATGAGTGTGCCCTATTACAAGAACTCAATGGTTAGAATGAGAAGATAATGTTTAGGTCCAATCCCAACTATAGCCTAATTACTTGTCTTGAGAAGGATGCCATGTATTTGACTTTCCACCTTTTTTAAATCCATGAGTTTATCTTTTCCTATGTTGTTTAATTTTGAGTTTTGGTTAGTTTTGGTAATGTTGTTTTTATGTGGATTTGACTATGTGAGTTATTTGGTAAATGATTTAATTATAATATTTGGGTTAATCATATCATATTGAGAATTATTAAATTTTATTTGATTAAAAAAATATTAAAACATGAGAATATTTAATTAATTAAAAACTAATTAAATATGTGCTTCAATTTAAAAGTCTAATGTAAGAAGTTGGATTAAAAAAATAATTAAAATATTAAAAGATTAAAGATTTAATATTTCTTTATCATAATTATTTAATTATTAATAATTAGATTAGAGGAAAAGAAAAGAAAATAATTAATAATAATAATAGTGCTTGCACTAATTAATAAAGTGGAAGAAAAGAAAAGAAAATAATAGTTTAATTAAAAATTTCTTTAAGTGTGCATGAAAGTATTAAACAATTAAAATATTACTAATATTTAATAAAGTTAGTGCCTTTCGAAATATTTGAGAACAAAAACCCTAGTTAGGGTTATGGTTCTTTATTAAGGGGTTGGTAGTTAATTTGAGGAACACAGATTTTAGGGAGCAAAATTTGGAATTGGAGCAAAATAATTATTGAAAGTTTTGGAGGGTTTGGATTTGCATGCATTTAGAGAGTGTCTCAAATTTTAGTTGTTGTTTTGAGGTAGGATTTGAAAACTCATTGAAGAATTTTATTGAAAGATTTGTCTTCTTCATGTCTTCGTGCTTGCATAATGCTTATTAATTTATTGTGTTGATTTTTCGATAAATAATTATGTTGAAGATTTTGAAAAGAAAAATTGATTAATCAAGAAAACTTGATTGAGGAAAACTGTAGAAAAATTTAGAAAATTATTATGTTTATATTCTTTTAAAACCCTTTCTAATATAGGAAAAACTCAATTATAGAAAATTGGAAGAAAATAATAAATTAAACAACTAGGGTTTTAACTTTAAATTTTCCATTAGAATCATGCGATTATCATGAATTTTGTAAATAAAGATAAATATTCTTTTTATATATAAAATAATTTGATTGCAAAATTTATTGAAAAAATAAAAGATTAATTGAGAGAAAGCATGTTGTAACTAAACTTATACATGCATGTGAAAATAAATATACTAAAGATAGAAAAACTATATATATTATGGTTGCATGATTTGAGATATCAAAGACATGAAAATACTAATTTTATGCTTTTTTTTTATTCTTTAAAAATATAATTAACTTTTGAATTTATTTAGAAAAAAATAAAATAAAAAATTTAATAATTAATTATTAATTTTGAAAATTAAGAAAAAATTAAATTAAACAAATATTATTTCTTTATTTAAAAAATTAAATAAATAAATACTATTTATTTTCTTATAGTGGGTTTTTTTATTAACAATTGCTTTTAAAACTCTTACTGGATTATATTTTATTATATATTTGTTATTTTAAAGAGAATTTATAATGGAGTTCACTATATAATCATCAAATTATGAATATTTTATATAATGAGACAAATTATAAATAATTTAATTATAATTATAATTTTAAATTTAAGTTATCTCTAGCTGTATTATGAAATAAAGGAAAAGTAAATATTAACATTAGACTTAAGTAGAAGTCATATTAATATTTTAGAAATTGAAATTGATATCAATTTTGTCATGCCCAAATTTTACAAGATAAAACTCAACCAACAATTTTTTTTTTTTTTTTGTCAAGTGAACTTAATAGTAAGATATATAAATCTCTACTTGTTATGAACGTTCTAATGAATGGTGACCAAATCATTTTAACCTATTTTAAAGAATTTTAGCTTAACCTTAGATCTATCATCTAAAACTAACATGCACCCACATATTAGACTTAGACACTTCCTTGATATAATTACAAAAAAATAAAATAAACAAAACTTGAGTCAACATTCATAATTCAAAAAAATATATATATATAATTCACAATCTAGTTAGGATTTTAAATAAAATTAAAATCCTTTTTAGAAGGAACAAGATCTTAATATTATCTCACATAAGTTGATAGTTAAAAACCTTTAAGTTAAAACTTTGAATTTATGACATTATGACATAATAATTTTATTATTATTATTATTATTATTCTATTTAAAATTAGTTTAATCTTACTTGTTTTATCAAAGCATTACAATAGTTATTATATCATGATTATTAATCAACACACCTCTCTCAAATTCTAACTTCAATATTTAATCTTCTAGTTAATAGAAACATCATTACCTTATAATAATTAAGATTACCTTTTAAAATTTATAACTTATAGAAAATCAACCCACTTAATATTACTTGCTAATCTGCAACTATTTAACCCACATTTTAAAATTTAATATTTCCCTTCAATATCACCCCAACTTAATATATTTTAGAAGTTTCTATATTTTAAGTGACCTTTTGGGAGAAAACTTGTTAGAAACATTCTAAAAGCATACTCAATGATCTTCAAGAAAACAAAAGTGTGGAGGGAAACTCTATTTCATAAATCTTCATTAAGATAAAGAAAACCTACAACCTAATTATGTTTCTTTTTCAATTTCTTTTTTTTTGAAAGTTTCTTATTTCTCTTCTCATCTTGTTTTATGTGCTTAATAGCTAGCCTGATGTGTGTATATATATATATATATATATATTTTTTTTTAAATTTTTTTTTTTTCTTGTATGTTCTTTCTTATTTGGTTTTCCTTGTGTTGCAGATTTTATGGAGTGCTAGAAAGTGGAGGAGGCAACTCTTATTTTTTTGTTTTGTTCTTCTTCTTTTTTTTCTTTTAAATAGGATCTTAAATCATTATGGCTTCCCTTATGCTTCTTGATGCAGGTTGAAAGTGGGGCTTTAATAGAAGATTAATGGTATTGAACATCTAAATCAGAGAGCCATGCTTATTCATGCATGCACTCTCTTTTACCCTCCTTTTTAATTTTAATTTTAATTTTTTTTTTTCATGGCATCATGATGCTTATATTTTTATTTTTGATTTGTATGCATGTTTGTAAGAGGGATTTTAATGGTTAAAATGTAAGGTTAATTATTTATTTAGTTATTTGATTTTGTTTTCAATTAATTCCTTATTAATTAATTAATTATTCAATAGTACCAATATCCCCAATGAAAGAATAAGTTGATGTATTTAAATTATTTTTAATTTAGTATGACATGTCATAAAAAAGACACAAAATTTAAGATTTAACATTGCTAACTATCATTTTTTTTATTCATTTAATTAAAATCCTAACCATCCTAATAAAAATAAATACATTCCCATTTGGATATCTCATTTGGAACGGAGATTTTGGAGGTTCTCCCTTTGCTAATTAATAGCAAAAAGAATACTACTCAGCACTGCTCCCAATCGCCAACTCCTCTCTCCCACACGTGCTTTCCAAGGTGTGATTTTATTGGGAGAGATGCAATACAAAATCTACATCAAATGCTTAGTTAGGCGTGAGGATGTGTAAGGGAAGGGTTATGTCTTGTCAGAGGTAATAATGTTTCAAGTTTTAATTTGCTTATTTTATTCTTTTCCAATACATCAACTTCTACCACCTGTAAACCATGAGGCATAGCCCATCCAAGCGTGGTTTCCAAGTTGAGCGCTTCCCTATGCTTCCAAGGTGTCATGGAAAAAAGAGAATTCTAACATTAAGTCAGAACAGGAAAATTTTAAATTCCCCAATGCTTGATGGAAGGTGGACGCCAAGTTAGGTGGGACCCCTTGTTATTAATTTCCAAACATCCTCACTTACTTCCAAAAGTATCCACGTGGCATATAGCAAGATGGTCTCAAGCTTATTTTCACATGGATCACGATAGGCTAAGGATACTCAGCTAGTGTTGGGGGGGAAACACTTATATGTTTGTATGCCTGAACAATTATTTACTCTAAATTTACCCAGTGCCTAGAATACTTGGGAGACGGGACTGACATTATGTCAGTATGTTGACCTTTTTCAAAAGCTTAATTCCACATATCCCAATGCCTTAAGGGCCCGTTTGGTGAGCGGAATAGGAACACGTATTCCAAAAATTTCAAATTCTTTGTTTGGATGCACCAAAACGAGATTGGAATATGAGGCAAAAATGGAATACATATTCCATTTTTGGCCCAAAAATGGGGTTTTGCAATTCCACCAAAATAGGTGGTATTCGAATATGTATTCCTATTCCATTTTTTTTAATTTTAGAAAACGTAATTTTCGGGTCCGCGAATTCCTATCAAATATTGGCTAAACCAAACAGAGAACAGGAATACGTTCTATTCCAGAATACATATTCCAGAATATGTATTCCAGAATACGTATTCCTATTTCGCTCACCAAACAGGCCCTAAGGGAGGTTGGCACTTGGGATTGCTTGTTATTATTAAATATATATATATTGTAGGCATGGACAATGGTACGTATTCTAAGATGATAGGGTATTTAGGTATTTTGAATGATTGTGACTTGTTTACACAAGTGCTAATCACTGGTCCTTATGAACTAGTATTGTATAACTTAGCTTTTTACCCCTTTATTTCATTGTTAAACTAAACAAAAGATTTTTAGGAATATTTTTTGATTATTTAATTAGTCTGTAATTGAGGAGTGGATTTGTTTTTACTCCCCCATACTTTTTCCAGAGAGTGAAAAAGTGTAGCTACAGGAAGATAAACTTTGGAGTCAAGAGTTTTATTCTTCATAATTTCTTTAGAAGGTCACAAACATGAGTTGCAAATGATTGAGTCAACTTCCCTACCAATTTAATTTGCAAGTATAATTAATACTAATTATCTGTCACATTCAATGATCTAAATTGAACTTGGAAACAATAGTCATTTTCCATGCATATTACAACAACTATCGACATAATGCTTTCTTAAAACATGATCTTTGAACCTTCCTTTTTAATTACTTATGCTTTCAAATTGAATCCTCCCTATTAATAAGGGTTTAATGTGAAATCTATAATGAAACCTTTCAATATTGAACTAGCTACTCTATTTTAATTCATCTATGTTGACAACCATGATATGAGCACAATTTAGTCTTCACACTCCATAAAAAAAACTAGGCATATTCCAAAACATAATACACATTGATTTAAATGAACATTAGTCTCTAATGAATAGTTACCTAAAATATTTCCAATATTATTCATGTTAAAGTTTTCAACTTGCAACCTCACTACATGCAAATACAAATCAGTGAAAATAAATGTAACAAATTACATTTGATGCCTCCAATATTCAAGCATTACTATCATGCAATCATGTATCAGAACATCTGGATGAGATGAAGAATCCTCCATCACAAGTATAATGTACAATGACAATTTTCCCCTTTCAAGCAAAAATCTGCAAGGTGAACATTCCAAGACTTTTCTTTTTTTCTTCCATTGCTTTTGGAACTCAAACCTGCAAATGCATCACAACAAAATAACAAGGACCATGGGTACTTTCCACCCAACCATAGACCTCCAAAGAGACCACCCCTACGCTAGGGGAACAAGGCTCAAAGCGGGTTTCACACATACATCACCAAGTTTTGCATGAAGACAAGATACAAAACACAATCAACACCCTTCCATGGCTTGCACAATGATTCACCATTGGAATCATAAAATTTTGGGTGAAGGTGGGCTCTTCAAGGAGGAGAAATTATAACATCATAATATCATACTGCCAGTGCATTTTGCCTCTCAAGGCCACGACAACATAAACAACATATTGCCACTGCATTGCCTCTCAAGGCCTTCAAAACAATCATCTTCTCTTCATCCACCACACCTCCTTGTACCTCCCAAACAACAAGATTCATGGCCATGATGGAACCCATGCTCCATAATAATAACAACCTCATCATGAGGTAAAAACAAAATTTTCTTTTCTCACCTGCAATGTCAAGCCCAACTTGTGCCCTTCGCCCAAGGCTTCTCTGCCCTCCCAAGGGTGAGTGAAGCCTTCACGCCCATAATCACAATCAACACTCACATTCAACAAGAACAACAAAACAAAACCAAGAAAAGATCTTCATGAGCACAAGGCACATTCACTTCTCCACAACACAATGACAAAGATCATAATGCAACAAGAACACTACATATTCTCACAATAACGCAATATCCATCCAAGATGAAAGACTTCCAATATAATGCATATTCCATTGACACACTCCTCATACTTGCAAATCTACTCTGCAATACTCAAGAATGAGAATGAAGCATTGTTTTGAACACTAACCTTGGTCCAAGCTAGGGTAAGGATAGTTGTAGTAGAGCTCCCTTCATCTTCCTCCAAAACTTAACTGTCTCTAGAATTAGAGAGTGGGTAGACACCCCACTAGTTTGGTCAAGACCCTCTAATAAAGCCTTCCTACTAACTATTTTTAGCAAAAACACTAAGCCATTTTCTCTTATAAACTTGTCTCCTCTAATTTTGCTATATTTGATTTAGTGGAAACATGAAAGAGAACACGTGACTAGTCCATTTTCGAATTGGAGGAAGAATGCATGGATAAAGGGCCCCCCTAGGGTGTCTAGTCACTCACATGATCAAATTAGGCCTCTAACTTGTTGTACTATCATATGGATAACTTATTCTCACATAAAAGACACTTTGGGACCACCTAATGACCCCTAAAAACCCTAGCCATGTTCCAATGCGAATTTCCTTTGATTGAGACTCCTCATGGCATTTTTCTATGAGAGGTTAACTTGATTACTACATCGAGGTTAGGTTTAGGTTAAGTTACTTTTTGACAAACCCTGAATGACATGGCATTTTCACATGGACAACACAAGTGTCAAGTGACACACAAAACAACGCATTACATTAAAAATGACTTGTTTTACAATAATACATGAACTAGGCTACTATACACACATACAATTCACATATATGAAATAAAACACATTACAATGATGTTTTGAATCTTTTCCACTGATTCAACCTTGGCTAAGTCATGTTTGTAGTAGTTTGAGCCTTAATTCCCCTTTAAACCCATGGTCAAATTCCTGCACACTAAACTCAAGCATCAGTAGTCCAAGAAAATCATGTAAACAATAAGTACATAAGTGAAATAATCATTATCTCATTCAACATTAGACTTGCATATATTTCATCATTTCAAATTAACTTTCCCTTTCTTAATCATTTCAAATATAACCTTCAAAATATTAAAATATCAAAACTTACATATCACATTCAACATCTGAGTTCCATACTTCATTCTTTTTAATTAAATTACTTTTTCTAATAATTTTCATGTAAAATGCTCAAAATACTATAACATCAAACTTTACTTATCATAACATGGTCAATTTAATATTCTAAATAGCTTCATAGTCTATTTTTATCATTGCAACAAGATGTTGAATCCACAACTATTGAATCCCTAGGTATGCGGGTTAGGTCTCAATGCATAACAAAATTTATCTTTTAACTCTAAATTCCACTTTAAACATTACATTCTTACATTACAAGCATTTCTACCATTCAATTTCTATTAAAGCAATGTCCATAGCTTAAAACATGAATAGAATCATTAAATGCATCAATTAGGTCATAATATGTAGAAGTAATTGCGGATCATCAAAATGCAGATATCTAAATGACATAACCCTAAAGTCTCAAAAGTGTATAAATACATAGGATTAAAATCACCGTAATGCAATTATCTCATTGGTACTATGACAGATCGGGTGAGGCCTCACAAATTTTTAAATCTAATAATATACATTTATGTAATTAATTAAATCAATTATGACTTAAGATTGTTTAAATTAATAACATGATAATATTGCATGATATTTTATATGCACAAAGAGATTTGACATTTAAATACTTATTAATTTAAATAAGTATATTAGTATAATGATCTACATTAACATCTATGTTCTTACTTTATTTCTAAACATATCCTAATGACTCAAAATAAACAAGAGAAATTGATGGAATTAAATCATATGGTGAAAATTGTGTGTTTTCTTATATTCTATTT
The DNA here is from genome assembly GCA_028749045.1 of Cupressus sempervirens. Classification (NCBI taxonomy): domain Eukaryota; kingdom Viridiplantae; phylum Streptophyta; class Pinopsida; order Cupressales; family Cupressaceae; genus Cupressus; species Cupressus sempervirens. The sequence continues at coordinate 662,263,737 of CM053791.1, forward strand.
ATAGTCTTGTGATGTTTATTTTTGTGGTGGTTTTCTTTTTGGGTTATTTAGTTGGCCAAGTTAGGATGTGCACTAGAGGCATTTTTTAAATTCATTTTATGATTATTTGACTTGATGTCATGATGTACTTTATGATTTGAATTGAGATTTGTGTTTTATGAGCTTTATGCTATTGAACATTTATGAGAGTTTTGGTTTTGAGAACCAATGTTATTTTTGGGTTGCCTGTTAAGGAACCAAATTTGATCAATATTACTTTTTTGGTATGTCACACAATCGTGGTTTGTGAGTTTTGGGAAGGTATTCTAGGTGCATGTCTATGGGAGTGGCTACCAGGGTAACTCATTGTAAGTTGTGGATCATTCATTATCTTCCGTACACAGTGGGAGTGGAAGCATGACTAGGTAAACATGTGGTGAGGAGGTATTGTCTTTTTACCATTTGCCACCCCCCCCCCCCCTAGTTTGAGAGACATTAGATGTTCATGGATGCAGTTGTAACATTATAATTCTTATTCTTATCTCATAGACTTCTATTTGGTTGATGTATATATGTTATCATGTATCTTGTATTTTGATGTACTTGTATCCATTTTTCACATACCTTGCAATATGTGCAGTGGATGTTATTCATTAGATGTATTTTCATTATGTTAGTTGTACTTATGCATTTTCTTATGAGATAATGTACCTGTTATTTCCTTATGTTCACTATCATGTACTTAATACTTAAACTAATTAATATACACTTCTTAACGTGACTCAACGTGAAGGAACCCTTGAGGAATGGAAACTAGATTTTTAATTACTTATGTTTACTTGATGTGGATATGTATATTGCTTCTACATTGTTATCTTGTATTTTTTAAACATAAAAAAGATAGTTCAATAAAAATTGAATCTTGTCAGGTTATTTCTCTTAGGTTCCCAAGTGGGGCATTACACATAAACATTCACCACACTTCACATTATATGGAATAGGGTTTGGATCTACCATTAAATAGCCATCTATAAAGTTTTCTAGAACATAATCAATGATTTGGATGCTTCCCTTTTTGGCTCTTAATCTGATTGGATAACTTTCCTTCATAGGAATCAATAATCCATGTAAAAACATGTAACAAACTCTACAATCATTAAATGTCATTAACATGTTAGGGGAAAACAATTTACCTCATATTTTGTGTCATTCCAAACGTTATTGTTCAAATAGTATTACTCAGCACATATAGTTCCTCATGCTCAGTCATAACTATTCTTCCCACTAACACTTGGCCTCTACTCGCTTGAATTTTTTTATATGACTCAACACATATTCACTTTTCTTTACTCAACATTCACTCTACTCAGATTTCATAGGGATACTCAGTGAATATAGACTTGCTTGACACCTATTGAGCTTGACATATACAAGATAATTTACAAGTCTAACAAATACATAACTTAGCCTATATAGAGTGAATAAGTCATAGTGATGACCAACAAACTTGGCCTTCTATATGACTAAGTGTTTGACACTAATATGAAACAAAAATAAAGAGATCAACACACAAAGACATGGAGTCGTCTATGCTAAGTAGAGAAGTAGACATACCTAGTTTCTTCCATGAAGAGTGGGTAAGATATTTTTAAATCTGAGTCCATGAATAATACATGTGGATAGAAAATCCCTATAAGATCTCAAAGGATTTATTACATAAGGTAATTGGATTCAATGAAAAAAAATTAATTTATCCATGAATCTTGTATCAGTGAAACAAGAAACTACAATCTCTAAAGGACAATCACCCTAGGATGTAATGTGATGCACAGTGAATGAGATTTTGGATCTAAAGATAAGATTTTCAACCATGGTAATTGGGTATAAACTTGTTAGAAATGGAAAGGAGTAACTGACAGGGGAGGGGTGAATTAGTTACCACTAAAACAAATCCAAAAGTCCCTTTAAGATGTCAACACAATATAAAACCAATAGATTGTTGTAACTTGGTTAAAACTGAATATTTTGTTATAGTTTGACTAACACTGAATATATTAATATTACTTTGTTAGTACTGAACATGCAGATCTTAAGATATTAAATGTGATTAACCTTACTTAACTTAGTTGCAGAAACATGAAGCAAATAACATGAACACATGAGACACCAAGATTTGATGTGGAAACCCAATTTGGGAAAACCACAAAATGCAACTAGTTATTATTTTTCACTATTATAAAGTGAGCCTTGTTAGGAGCCAAATGAGTTAAAGGTTACAAAACACATTATTAGGTGTGACCTTGTTAGAGGATTTAAGTCACCTTGTTAGGAGTAGCCTTGCTAGAGGTCTTCAGACACTTCAATCTAGAAATGCCACCTTGATATAGGATTTGGCAAATAGTTGTTAAGCTAACTCTATTAGGAGATTTGATTCACTACTACAATTATTAGAGAGTAACAATGAATTGACTTGATTGTTTGAGATTAAGGCAAAAATAGGTTTTGAAAGGACTCAAAATCCTTTGCAAAGGCTAAAGATAAATAGTAAGCATCACCAAGTTTTATAAGGACCTAAAACCTAAAGTTAACCACAAAATATCAAAAAACTAGGTTTTACAGGGACCTAAAAAAATGAGAGTAAACAAACAAAAGAAAACCTAGGTTTTACAAGGACCTAGAACCTAGATTTTAACACAAAAAGATGGAATAAAAGAACCAAAAATCTAGCATAGACTAGAGACCAACACTCTAGTGAACCTAACTAGCAACTAAAGAAGCTCTTTGATTATATTTACTAACTCCTTGCCTACCTCCATAGTAATCTAGATGAAGTCTTCCATAGCATATCCAAGAGCCTCAGGAGCCTCAACCACTTTTTTCTTCATACTCTACCTTGTTCTCTTACTTGGACTGTCTAGACTCTTAGACCTAACTTTATCTAGAGACATAATATCCTCGTTGATTTTCTTTCCTAAGTTGGCCATGAAAACACATAAGCTAAAAGTAACAAGATCCATCTTATACCCACTATCCTTGACTAGTTGTCAAAGTTCTAGTTCATACTCCTTAAGTTTCTTAGGAATATTTCCAACTTATCTTTCCAAATGGGCTCTCAAAATTCTTTCATGGTCAAAATATTTCTGCATGCCACCAACTTTTTTCTTTAGCACCATAATCTCATTATAGAGCCATGAGTCTCCTTGAAGAGACACATCAAATTTAAGCATGGCTCTATGAAGGAAAGACAAGCTCACCTGATGAGAATCATCCTTGAGCCCTTCACTAGACTTATTTAAAAATTGATTTATAGTTTCCTAGTTTTCCTTGATATTGACATGGTTCTCGATGTTTAAGCCCTACTGCTCCATAGGCTCCTCTTTATTCTCCCTACTCAGGTTGTGCTCTTTCATGATAAGGGCTTTTCCATCATCATCCTTTTCAATTTCCATGACCATTTTAACCTTAGTAGAATCCCTTTTTATGGGAATAGGGTGAACACTTTGGTTCCCCTCATTATTGCCTGAAGCTTTAGAACTAGTATTTGACTTTATTTTCCTTTATTTATTACTATCCAAGTTATCCTTATTGGTAGAAATACCTCTTCTACTAGAGTAATCATCTAGATTAGAATTGAGGTCCTCCATTTCCATTTTATTGTCATCTTCAGCAGTATTATCAGACTCCATGACTTCCTCCACATTTTTCTTCTTTTTCTCCCCTTTGTTACCTTTCTTAGAATCCTTACTATCACTAAACCCCTCCTTAGCTTTAACCTTAATTTTCTTTGCAAGAGGATCACTACCAAGAAATTTATGCTTTTTCTTCACAATAGGAGAGGATTTAACAACTTTTTTTAATAGTAATTTAAAATTAATAAGATTATCCTCTCATGGAGCATAAGTCTAGGCTCCTTCTTCCTATGAGCCTAGAGAACATGAAGCAGAGAAAACTTCAAATAAAATGAGAAAGATAACCTATCTTTATACTGAACGTGATTTAAAAATACAAAATGAAATTTTTGCACCCACTTAGATCTTCCATCCAAGATGAAACACTCATGAATATAGGATAAAACATCCCTCAATGTAACCTTAATCTAGCCCAAGTCATGGAATTCGCCACTTTTCTCAAGAATTTTCTCCTCTTCATCACTTTTCTAAAATTTCTTGAAGGCAACATTCAAAATGCTATTCTCATTTCTAAATTTTAGGCCTTCATAGGAAGTCTTTTAATCTTGGCCAAAAATTCCTCAAACAATTTCACACTAACACCATGCATAATAACCCTATCTTCAATCCAATTCTTGAGAAAATACTCTATAATGTAGGGCTTGTAACCATGAAGCTTCTCAATATATGTTGGTACTTTCCATTTTTGAGAATATCCCACATAGCCAAATTCTCCTTCCATTTGTTGCATGTCATCATCTCTTGCTTCCTCGGGTCTCCACTGATCTTGTAGTCTACTTTGCACCTACAACTAATTTGAGAAATGGTAACAAAAATAGAGATCAAATAATATTTAATCTCCAGAAAAAATTTAACTCTAAAAATGTGCCAAGTACTTTTCATGATGGCATAATGGTACTTCCTTGAGATACACAAATAATCAACCATAAAACCATCACTTCTCATAGTAAATTTCTCAATCTTATGTGATCTTTCCTTGAATAGAATTTCTCATATTATAACTAACAATTGTTGTCACCTCACACTCCTTGCTGAGGTAATCTTGCCAAGTCATCTTAGCTTCCCTGTAAACTATTTTGTTTGCTATCTAGTCAACAACTTTGTTACCTTCATGGAAAATATGAGTAATAATAACATTATTAATTTTTTTAATAGGATCTTTAATTTTCATGACATTGCCTTGAATGCTCCAAGTTATCATACTCTTATTATTCAACATGTTGACAATATTAAGAGAATCCCCTTCCAACCATAAATTCTTGTATCCAAATTCCACAACCATCCTCATTGTGAATAGAGTTGTCATGGCCTTAGATTTATGACTAGTAGAATGACCTATAGGTATAGAAATAGCATCCACTACTCTACTATAATGGTCTCTCAAAACTTCATCACACCTTGCTTTTCTAAGATTCCCTTTATTTGAACCATCAAAATTAGCTTTCATCCATCCCATTGGGGGAGATCTCCATTTCACATATTGTCTCTGGTCATCTTGTTTAGTTTTAGTACCTTTACTATTCATAGGATTTCTTATTTAGATTTCATCAAAAAGTTTGTTTTAAGATTTAAAATTCTCTTTAATAGCCCTAATAATATTTTGACCCAAAACCCAATGTAGAGTTTCCTTATTTCTAAAAATTCTATTGTTCCTCTCTTTCTAGACATCCCACTAGAGATGGGGAAGAGATATCTTCTAGAGAAAACCAATTTCAACATCCTTTATAGGACATAGCCAACACTGAAAGTAGTGATCAATGTTATAATGTTGAACCCAAGACATGTTCCAATATTGAAGAAGATAATCCCTGACATTCTAGCTAAATCTGCAATTCAAAAAAAGGTGATTCCTATCTTTTGAATCTATTTTGCAGAGACAACACTTGTTAACCAAATAAACCCCTCTTTTTTTCAAATTATCTAGGGTTAATTTTTTTTTTTGAAGCATAGTCCAAAAAAAAGATATTGATTTTAGGAATAAGCCCTTTGATCCATGATTTAGCCCACATAGGAGAATTACCCTTACCCTCATATATAAACACAAAGGAGATGTTAAAACAACCTCCAGGATCAATCCCCCACACCATAAGATCCTCTTGATGTGGATAAAGACTACAAGCATTTAGCACAATCTGGATATTAGAAAACTCTTGATTAATCTCAAAAATAATTACACACTCATTGCTAGTCCAATAATTCTCCACAAATTTACCATAAAATCTATTTACAATTTTTTGTAGAATTCATATCCTCAAAATCCTCAACTAAAGGGTGCTCCAAAAGCCACTCATCATCCCATAATATGACTTTACATCCTTTACCAACTTTCCATTTACAACCTTTATTTAAGATATGTTTAGCACCTTAAACTTCACTCTAAATAGAAGAAGAAGTAGGAATAATAGGGTAGGATGAGAAGTCAAAAATAGTTGGAGCTCCATAAAGATACTTATGTGTCCAAATAGAGCTCCATTCCTTATCATCTTGATACACTCTCCACCCTTGCCAATAAAGCTTTATTTATAATTCTTACAGATCTAATACCTAGGCCACCATCCAACTTAGGTTTTCAAATCTTCTCCCAAGAAATAAGAGTCATTCTCTTCTTTTCCTCAGTTCCAGACCAAAAAAAATCCTTTGAATTTTATCAATAGTATCTCCAAATTTTGTTGGAATCCTAAAGAAGCTCAAAGCATAAGTTCGGAGACTTTGAAGGTAAGCTTTGAGAAGAGTAACTTTACCTACTTGACTCGGCATATTACCTTTCCAACCATCTATTTTCTTATTGAATTTCTTAAGTAGATCCTGCCAAAAGATATTTGAAGGGCTAAGCCCTAGAGAGAGACCAAGATAGGAACACATAAAAGATCCCATAGAACATCAAAGAATAGTAGCAATATTTCTTTGTCAAAGATCAAGAGTGTTAATAAAAAAGAGAGATCTCTTACTCCAATTCATCAGCTGCCCAAAAATAGAGGAATGAAGATTGAGAGACTTTGTAAGGCTTCTAGCCTTCCTAACTTAAGCTTCACCTAAAAAAATTGTATGATCCAAAAATTGTTCATGAGAGAAAATAAGAGGATGAGAAGAAGGTCTCAAACCTTGAACTTCCCTTCTTAAAACCAACTTCTGTTGGGCCCATTTATCGTTGCACCAAAAGCCATGACTGTTAGTGAACATGGAACACCACATAATTAACCACCTGTGGGTAGGGGAGCGCGTCGCATCACCCAACAATCTCCCCCTCGACGCGCATACCAGGTGCTTATGCAGGTCAGGAAGGCACCGGGGAGATTTGAACCCATGACCAAGCCAAAACCAGGCTCTGATACCAATTGTTGGGCCCATTTACCGTTGCACCAAAAGCCATGACTGTTAGTGAACATGGAACACCACATAATTAACCACCTGTGGGCAGGGGAGCGCGTCGCATCACCCAACAACTTCCTTATATAGCTACCCAAGCTATTGTTCATAATTGTAAAGAGAATAGAATAGATAGGAGCCCCCTACCTCAACCCCCTAGAGGGCTTAAAAATTTTATTGAAGCTCCCATTTACTAACACAACAAAAGAAGTAGTGGAGACCAACTACATAATTAGATTGATAACATTATTATTAAAGCCAAAATAAAGTAAAACCTTGTAAAGAAAAGTCTATTTGACTCTATCATAAGATTTAGCAATGTCTACTTTCATAATAAACCCATGTTTATTAGATAGAGATAAAGAATGGATATTTTCATCAACATATAGAATAGAGTTAAGAATTTTTCTTCTAGGAATAAAAGCATTTTGTTCCTCAGAAATTAGATTAGGAAGGATACTCAATAATCTCAAAGTGAGGACTTTAGAGATGATTTTATAAATTGAATTATAGAGGCTAATGGGTCTTAAATGTTTAGGGGAATTGGCTCCAATCTTCTTAGGGATAAGAAAAAGAAAGGTAGATTTAATCTCCTTCAACATTATTTTCACTCCAAATAATTCTTTGATAGTATTACACACATCTTTACCAACTAGTTTCCACTCTTTTTGAAAGAAAAACATAGGGAAACCATCTAGCCCGGCGGGTTTATCTCCTTTAAATGAGTACACAGCTTTGAAAATTTCCTCTCCCTTGGAAATAACACTCAACATTTTATTCTTCTTATTAAAAACCAAATGGAGAATAGCTTCAAATGGCTCAAAATGTTTAGTTTCATCAACATTAGGGTCATAAGATAGCAAAGAAGGAAAAAAGGAGACTAATTCACTATAAATATCCTTCTCATTACTAATTTTTTCTTTTCCCTTAGTAAGGATAGATATACAATTCTTGGCTATGTGTTTCATAGTTGACAAATGAAAAAAATTAGTATTTTTGTCTCCTTCTTCCAGCCAAATGGATCTAGAACTTTGCCTCCAAAATATTTCTTCTTTAGAAATGATATCATGGTAGTCCACCAACTTTTCATTCTCTTCTCTTACCATCTCCATCAAGTATCCCTCCTATTGAATTCTATCTTGGATAGATTTTAGATCATCTTTTAGATTTGATTAAAATATTCCCAAAGGTTCTTTTATTCCATTCTCTAACTCTCTTTTTGAAATTCATAAGTGTAGAGGCAACATAGAATAGAGTCCTTTCTTCAATATTAATATTCCACAATTCTTCCAATAGATCCTCAAAATGTGGGTGCTACATCCACATTTTCTCAAAATTGAAAGGGAAATTTTTCTTGAATAGTCTCTACCTTAAACACAAGTGGAAAATGGTTAGAGACAATCTTCTAAATAGCATTGAGATTACACACAAAATCTTTAGTCCAATTAGGAGATATAAGAACTCTATCCAAAAAATCTTGGATACAATCATTTCCAACTCTTCTATTACTCTAGGTGAAGTAATTCCCTTGAAGATCTAGATCCATTAAGCCTTCATTGTTAATAAAGTCCATAAAATCCAACCTTCTATCCAATTGACTAGAATTACCTCCTTTTTTTATGTTCATAAAGAGGAACATTAAAATCCCCCAGAAATAACCAGGTACCATAATAATCAACACTCTTAAGCTTAGATAGAGAATCCCAAAACTTTTTTCTAGTATTCTTATTATTAGGAGTATACACATTGGCAACATACTAATTTTTTTTATAGCCTGGGATAAACTCTAAACCTTAACAATGATAAAATGTTTATTGGCATCCATCAAGGTACCAGAGAACAAAGACTTCTTCCACAAAATCATCGTTCCCCCAAAATCCCCTTTAGAACTACTTGCCATGATGCAATAGTTATTGAAATATTTAAAATTTTCAGCTTTACCTTTGTCCATTTTGGTTTCCTGGAGCACCATTATATTAGGTTTGTGCTCTCTAACAAAATTTTAAACAACATCAAGTTTATGGATACTATTCATCCTCCTTATATTCCAAGTGATAATTTTCATTATAACTTTTTAGGGGCAAGATCTAGAATAGTTGCCTGCTTCCCATCAACAATATTCTGCAAGCTTCCACTTTCTCTTGTCTTTCTAGTTGTTTTTTTGCCAAGTTGTCTCTCTAGAGTCTCAACATTCAATTTTAACTTAAGACAACCTATTTCCAATTTAGTTCTTTGGGTCTCAACTCCTATTGGCAAAGGGTTAGCTTTTTTATCTATTTTCTTCCTTTGACTCTATTTTTGTTTGGGTTCTTTCTTCTTAGTTATTAGATCGAAATATTTAGAATCTAATACACTTCCAATAAGAGGACAGTCTTGACAAAGAGGATGCAACAGAGAGAGGGTTTCTTCATCTTGTGATTCCTCTAAACTTTCAATCTCATCTAATTGACCACTACTTTCCTTAGGAATTTCTCCTTCCTCAGCCTCCTCTAAATTTTCTCTCTCTTCCATCTTGTCATCTTTATTTTGATATATGACCATCTAGTTCATTAGAATATCCATATCCTCATTTTACTTGATACTAATATCCTTAATGTTCTATATTTTCTCCTCTTCCTACTTCAGTTTCTCCTTATTTTGAATAGCTTGAGATTCATCTTTCTATTCTTGGAAGACCATCTTATTAGGAAGAACTTTAGGTTTCCAAACCATTTTTTGAATCTTTTTTTTTTCCACATTCACCATCTATTGTTTATTTTAAAATTTCAATGGACAATTTTTTGCGCAATGACTATATTTTTTGTAAACAAAAAAAGAATTAGGAAGATCTTCAAAAGAAATCTCTTGCATCCACTTTCCTAATTTTGAATTAATTTCCACCTTTTGAGGAAGGTCCTTTAGATGTGCAACTTTCACATAGATTCTAGCACATTGAAGTTTAGATCTAGATGTTATCACATTATCAATAGCTATAAGTTCTCCAAAAGAATGAACAATCTCCTCAAAATTTCCTCATGCCAAAACTCAAGCGAGATCCTTGGGAGTCTAACCCACACTAGAGTAGTAAGGAAAAAAACATCAGAGAGATCCATATTTGGTTCCCATTTTTTATCATTAAGGTATTATTACCAAAAGACCAAGGACCTCCACATAAGACCATATTTAAATCTTCCTTGCATGTAAAAATGAAGAAGAAAAACCCTTTCATCATTAAAGCAATATCCACTTGACAACAGATAACCCATTTCCTTTTAACCATTTTTCTAAGGTCTTCAATATATAGACGGGCCCCCAAAAATTTCCCAACTAGGGTAAAATCCATAGTCAAAACAAAATAATCAACTATTGAATCTAGGATAAAAGTATGAAACTCACATTTTTCCCTGTAGGATTTTGAGGTAATAGGTGGAAAAGAAGACATTCCTCCCAACCTTTTTCTAAACAACAAAGACCACTTTCATTGACCTACTTCACAATCCTCCTTCTTTTCCTCAAAACTTGATCCTTTAGCATTCTTTCTCACATCCACTGAGATATTCCCATCCTTCAATGGGTCCCTTATTTGGACTAAGCTCTCAGTGAAAGAATTAGAATGATTATAACCAGAGACCCCAGATCTTCTAGAAAAAAATCCCAATAAAACTTTGTCTTCTTCCTACTCTAGAAGCCCACTAAAACCTGAAACTAACTTCCCTATCCCATTTTATAAACTCCCTGCTTCCAGATTCCCTAAACCACTAGGGTCAATCCCTACCACTAAATTCCTACCAACCAAGTTCCCACCTACCAAAGCTCTACCAAACCCCATTCCTTTAATGAGATATTTTTGTTATTTTTTATGCAATTGTCTTTGTCAATTTTAGATCTCTATTTTGGCTTGAATACTTGATCCTCCTTGATTAAAATGTTCTTTGCAGCTCGGTCAACTTAGATACTCTAATATTCTTCCAATTCACTTCCTTAATTTATCTTCTTCAACTCCATGCTTCTTTCTTAAATCATTAATTTGACCTTATACTTATATGAATAGACTTTTCAAGTCAGCTTGAATATACTTTTGAACAAACAATTTTCATCCCTTAAGTCAACTAGAATTAACCAATAAAACAATCAAACTTAATATGTTGTCAATTAGCTAACATACAATTGAGTACTTGATCAACTCATATAAACTCTTTCTTAACTAATCCAACTCAATTAATATTGGTTTTGAACTGACTTTCCTTTTTTAACCTAGTGAACTTGGTCAACTCAGAATCCATGCCAACTTTCCTTTGGTAACTGAGTAAACTTGGTTAACATAGGATCTTTCTTTGATGCCCAAGTGAGTTCAATAAGAACTGATTCTAAACTTGGTTATAACTAGAATGCTCAGCATACATAGGAAATAGTCACCAATGCTTGAGTGAGCTTGAAAATCATTGACTTGCTCAGTAAGGCTTGATATTTTGTGTAACATCAAAGAAAATCATACAATTGCATAATTATTTTCAACAATCTCCCTCTTTGACATTGATGGCAACACAACATGTCATAGTACAATGAATTTTAGAGAAAAATAGAAGTAAGGATAATATCCTTAGTCTCATTCTAATTCTCATCTAAATGAGATCTCCCTCTATCAGTGAGAACTCCCTCTGACATCAATCTCTTCCTCTAGAATGATTCTCTAAATTTCTCTTACTATAATTTCTCCCTTTGATAATAACCTCTCCTTCTTTACTGATACAAAATTTCTTTGATATGAAAAAAAATCTCTCTCTTTGAAATATCATGCCAAAGACAACAATCAATATGTTTTTTCATGTACCTAATGTATTGATTCATATATAATTTTCTCCTACAATATTTCATCAACTTCTGTGGTCTTCAAAATGCTCAGTTGATGCATCACTAAAATCTAATTAGTGAGCTTTAGATGGGGGAATGACCCATAGCTTACCTCTTAGATATAAAAATGCATCCTTAGGTAATGTCTTGGTGAATATGTCTGAAATTTTTTCCTTTGTATTCACACATTCCATTGTCACCTCCTTTTCTTGCACCAATTCTCTTAGAAAATGATACTTTATTACAATGTGTTTATTCTTGGTATGCATCACAAGATTCTTGGAAATGTTAATTACATTTCCATTATCACATAAAATAAATATTGGATACTTGATCTCTTCCTTCATACCTTCCATTAGTTTCTTGAATCAAATGATGTTGGAACAATTAAATATTGCTACAACATATTCTACTTTTTTTTTGATTGAGAGATGCAATTCTTCTTCTTGCTTGTCCAAGACACTAGCCTCTTTCCAAGAAATAATGATCCACTACTATTGATTTTCTTGTCATCAATACTTCCTACCCAATCAACATCAGTGAAGGGTTTTAGTTCAAAGTTTCCTCCTCTCTTATAGGAAAAACCGTAACCTTCAGTACTTTTTAGATACCTCATAATTATTTTTATTGCCACCATATGGTTTTCCTTTGGATTAGCAGAGAATCTTGCCACCATACCAACTGCTAATGCAATATCAAGTCTTGTGTGTACCACATACTAAATTTTTCCAATAATTGATTTATATGTGGTCTGATCTACATCATTGGAATCATTATTTTTGGAAAGCTTATGTACAGAAGACATAGGTGTTCCAATAGGTTTAGAATCTTCCATTCCAATTTTTTTCAATATCTCCTTGATGTACTTTAATCAAGTAATGTAGATACCATCTTTCTTTTGTTGAATTTGCAAACCAACAAAGAATTGAATCTCTCCAAACATTGACATTTCAAATTCTTTACTCATCTCTTCATAAAAAAGATTTGCATAAATCATCATGTTGAGTGAATAATATATCATTCACAAAGATTTCTACCAGCACTATCTTCTTATCTAGTTCTTCCTTGATGTATAGGCTATTATTGTCATTTGTCCTTTGAAAACTAATCTTTACAAGATGACTATGCAATCTTTCATACTAGGTTCTAGGGGCTTGTTTGAGATCATATAAAGCTTTGTGTAGTTTGAGATCATATAAAGCTTTGTTTAGTCTAAAAACCATATCCCTTTTGTTAGAATCTATGAAACCTTCAGGTTGCTCAATGTAGACTTCTTCTAGGATTCCATTCAAGAATATTGACTTCAAATCCATTTGATATACTTTGAATCCTTTATGTGCAGCATAAGCAAGTAGTGTTCTAACACATTCTAATCCTTCAACAATAGAAAAAGTCTATCCATAGTCAATACCTTGTTCTCGAGAATAACCTTTGCAAACTAATCTTGCCTTATTTCTTTAAACCTTTCCATTCTCATTCAACTTTTTTATGAATACTCATTTTGTTCCAATTAAATCTTTGTCATTAGGTCTAGGAACAAGAGTCCAAGTTTTGTTCTTTCAATATGATCAATCTCTTCATTCATTTCCTCAATCCAACTTTTATTTTATAATACATATTTAACAGTTCTAGGTTCAAAATAGTTCTATGTTTAACCTCAATAAGAAAACATGTACCTTTTAATTTGTTCCTTGTCATTATGCTTTTTGACTAATCTCCAATGATTTTCTTGGGTGCATGATGCATTTTGACATATCTAGAAAGTACATCTACCTTCTTTCTAAATTCACTTGGTTCACCATGCTCAAAATAATCTTCTAAATTAGGCTTAGGTCCCACTATCTATGACTTGAGTCCTTCTAACTGTGACATCCTTTAAACTATGACTTAGGTTGTATTGGCTGTAACTTGAGTTGAATTAGAGATTTTGGGGACTCTAGTGGTGATAACTATTGATTGCTAATTGCATTTTCTTAAACTCTAGGTAAAGTATTAGGTTTATAGTGAACATAATTTCTATAGTTTTCAAGTTCTTTTCTACTTTTTTGTTCACTTTTTTTAGAAAACTCATCAATTTTCACATGTGCACTTTCTAAGACTTTGTGAGTAGAAAGATTGAGACATTTATATGGTTTTCCCTTGTTGGAGTATCCCAAGAATATTATTTCACCACTTTTCACATCAAATTTTCCTTTTCTGGATTCTTTCAAGATATAACATTTTCTTCCAAATACCTTGAAATAATAAACATTAGGTTAATAGCCATACCATAATTCATAAGGATTTTGATCCAATTGCTTCTTTAGCTAAACTTGGCCCAAGGTATGAACTACTATGTTGATTACTTCCTTCCAGTATTTGATTGCAACATTTTCCTCTATCATCAATATCCTTGCACAATCCATAATGGATATATATCTTCTTTTTGCTATGTCATTCTACTAAGGTGTATGAAGTGAAGATACCTATCTTTTGATTCCTCTTTCATTATAGAATTCATCAGATATGAATTCTTGTCCTCTTTTTGACCTTAGACACTTTAGTTTCTTTCCTATTTCTTTCTCCACTCTAGCTAGATACCACTTGAACTTTTGAAATGCTTAAAATTTATCTTTTAGGTACATAACTATCATCATCCTAGAATAATCATCAACAAATAAAATAGAGTACTTATCTCCACAATGGCTTTCTATGCCAATGGGTCCACAAATATCTATATGAACCAACTCCAAACCTTCTTCAGAATGATAAATCTTTCTTTTGAAACTTGTCTTTCCCATCTTTCCAATTTGACAATTTTTACACATGCCCATATTAGGTTTCTTTAGACCAAGAATGCCTCTCACTTTTTTTTCTTGCTTATGTTTAGCAAGTTATCAAAATTCACCTGACACAATATTTTATGCCATAACCAACTTTCCTCTACTTGAGTTAGGAAACATGAACTTCAATAGATTACCTTTGGTTTGATGGCCAGTCCTAGCTAGATTTCCTTTCCCATCCAATAACTTGGCCTTGCCATTCATGAATTCTACCTTGAATCCAATGTTGTTCAACTATGCCACACTAAGTAGATTGTATTTTAGTCCTTCAACACAATAAACATTATCACATCTGAGTTCATCAGTCAATGTAATGCAACCTTTTCCTTTCACATAACAAGGTTAATCAATTCCAAATCTAACACTCCCACCATCATACTATTCTAAGTGCTCAAATTTAGATTAATCACTAGTCATGTAATGAGAACAACCACTATCAATAATCTACATGTCATTCTTACTAATATGAGAAATGAGGGCCATCTTATCATTTCCATCATCTAATTCATCTTCATCACTACTATCAAAGTCTTTAGCCATGTCACAAGATTTCTTACCTTTATCCTTGTAGTCTTTGTAGCTTTTGAAATCTTTCTTTCCTTTTAACTTTTCATACTACTTTTCTTCTTCGCCTTCTTTGTTTGGACATCTAGCAGCAATATGACCAACTGCTTCACAAGAAAAATAGATTAGAGGTATTTTATCTTTGCACTTTCCTTTGCCTTTAGGGAATCTTCTTGCAAGAAGGGCTTCAATGACTTCAAGGTCATTATCAAAATTATCTTCATCTTCATTGTCATACTTTTTTCTTTTGGATTTTCCACCTTTCTTCTTGAGTGATAGTTTAGCTTGAAATGTAGACTCAATTACTGGAGTTAGGAAGATAATTATCAAAATTATCTAACTCAAAGATTGTTAACCTTCCCACTAGTGCATCCAAAGTTATATCATTTTTAGGATTGCATCTCATCTCTTGAATAACACTCTAATTACATAAATAGGGAGAAGAGTTTTGAGTACCTTGCTAACTACTATCACATCATCTATTTTCCCTCTTCAAGCTTTGATTACACTTACACTTGCTTTGATTCTTTTACTATATTGTGCAATGTTTTCATCTTCACTCATCTTCATTTGATCAAATTGACCTCTTATACTTTCTTCCTTATCTCTCCTCACATTTTCATCTCCTCCATAGATATCTTTCACCTTATTTCACATTTGATGAGCAGTAGGAAAATCTTTAACTTCATCAAATTCAACATAATTAAGAGTAGATGCAATGTCAATCATCATTATGTTATGATTCTTATTTTCCACAATTTGATCCATAGAAAAAGGTCCAACAAGTGCTACATATTTCTTCTTCAAATATTTTAGGCTTGTGTCTCGAATGGTTGTTCATATGATTGTATAATTATTTTCAACAAAATTGTGCCACATAAGTAGGGAAAACTAGATCCCTAGCAAAATAGGTTATGGAGCATTTTGAGCCATTCATAGAAAGTCATTGATTGACTTATGTTGATACCTATAAAATAGATGATGGAGAACCTAAGTAAATTCATAAATGACTATAAAGTTCAAACCTTAAGATTTGGTTCTATATTAGTTTATTCTATCTCAAAGGAGAATTTGTAGGGTTCCTACTTTATAAGTGGAGAGAAGATCAACTAGAAACCATGCAAATAAGTGATCTTGACTAGAAATTAGAAGAAAAAGGTAGTGCCATGTTGTGGGATTACTTCAAGAATTTTCAAAAGGAAATGGTAATGACATCTATTTTCTTGCAGGCACAGATATGTGCATCATTTGTGTAGTTAACCCAAGAACCAACTAGTAGACACCCTTTGGATATGAAGTTAAAGAAGAAGAATATAATCCTTACATAGAACTATTAGTACTAGAAGAAAGATCAATCTCACCAAGGTTTGGAACCTTTTCAAAAATTAGGAACAAATTACTTAGAGAAAAGAATAATGGTAAAGAAAGAAACCCTAAGAGGGTTGTTAGAAAATTGTGGAGGGGGGGATGAATCAATTATGTCTAGTTATCTTATAGGACTTAAAAATAATTCAAAACCAAATTAAAATATATAAAATTTCACAACAATAACTTGAAACAGTTAGCTTACTATTTGAGACTACTTTGTAACACATAAACAATCACAAAATTGAACATAGAATTTTAAAGTGGAAGCACTATGAAGGAAAAAACTACATGGGACTAGCAACCCAAATATTTTACTCTTGTAAAGTGAGCTTTCCCAAGATCCAACCTTATAAAAGTTTTACATGCATATTTTTATTGTGACTTGGTTAAAGGATTTTAACCATCTAGACCTTATCACTCATTGAAATTTATAAAGGGTGGCCTTCTTTAAAGGACTTACAAACATCACTAATCAATGTTTCCATATAACATTTTATATACTTTTTAGGTCTACTCCATTAAGATATTTTCTGTGCTACAATGGAAACAAAGTAATAGTCAATGATCTGTTTAGGTTTAACACTACCTTGCTAGTTTAGGTCTCTATTTTTCTTAGTCTTCTTCTTTCTAATCTATGTTTTGATGATTAACACTCTTTTTCTTCCATATTGAACTTCCTCTGCTTGATCTTTCTTCCTCTATTATGTTTGGTTCACCTTGGTCTTATAACCTCTTCACTACACACTTAATCAACATTCAACCAACAACTAAAAATGGTCTCAATCATCTCTTGAAATAGTTAACTTTAGCCTTTCAGATCCTTCCATCTTTTGTCACTTAAACACATCCATAGATCTCATATTCTCTTAAATATAATGAATCTTGACACTTAGAAAATAGAACATTATTGAACTTTGTGCTCATCCTTATATTGCTTAAATCTTATTCATTAGATCTTCATTATATTTTTCTAGACATATCTTGTAACAAACTTTTGACTTTAGCCTTTGAACTTCTTGAACATTCTTTATTTTCATAATAAGTCAGTGTCAAATCTCATCTTTCTTGACTGGTTCTTCTAGCTCATACTTAGTGAATATTACCACTTGAATTGGTAATAATATACTCGGTTAACACTAAAATCACTCAATTAACACTAATCTCAATCTTTACTTTGCCAGATGCTCGATTATTACTTTAGTAGCTTGGGCAATATTGTATTCCTTCTTTCACTGACTAAATGGTTATGAACCTAATCACAACATTACATTATTATAAAATAATAATAAAAAAATACATTATCAGGGTCTAATTCATTCAAGTACCCATTGAATACAAATACTTATCAACTCTGTCATCATCATCATACTTTCTTCAAATACTCTTTATTAGTCAAATGATATGGCACTCTACTAAATTAGCATAATTTTTAACAAACTAACACTTTATGTCAATGAAAACATAACAATTGATATGACTCATTTACATACAATAATAATATTCTCAATTACCATATTAGTTGTGGCTAATAATCTCCCCCTTTGGCATTGATGGAAACACATAAAATAACTTTTTACATTACAAAACATTACACATAAGACAATCAAATGTATTCATTGATAATAATAATTTTTTTTATCTCTCTAACATTATTCAAGTTCTTTGCAGCATATTTAACATTAGAATCACTTAGTCTGTAGCCTCATCATCAATATTTCTCCCTTTTTGGGTATAATTCACTTTTTCTGATTCTCTCCCTTTTCTTACTCATATTCTCTCATTCTCTCCCCCTTTGAAAATAGTGTCAAAGGTATCTAAAAGTTCCAATGTGCAACTTATAAAACCTTGTAGTTATACCTTGTACCTTGCATGTACTATTTACATTAGTTTCATCACAAATATTTTCACAAATTTAGAATTGCTCCTAAAGTGTGAACTATTGCATCAACTCCAAAAATATATCTAATCATCCATTAATTGATACAACATGCATCTTTTCTTAGTGAATCTTTGATAGGGGAAGCACCCCTAACTTACCTCATAGATACTCAAAATCATCCTTAGGCAATGTATTGGTGAATATATCAGCAATTGGTTCTTTGGATTTCACATAATCAAGCCTTACTTTCTTCTCTTGTACTTTCTCTCTCAAGTAGTGATATGTTGATATGAATTTTTTTTGAAGTGAAGAACTTGTAATGGAACAATCATTATTTTGTCAATGATGTCAAGCATGCTTCTTGTTGGTGAGACAATTTCTTTATTGGTATGAAAGCTATCATTTAGCTGATTGATGAAGAGGATTTGAAAAGAGAAGATATCAAGAGCACATAGAAGAAAGGTTGAGTTATTTGGTATGTAAAAGAATCACCAAGAACAAGTAATAAATTGATACTATAGTGTATTGTTTATCTACTTAAAGTCTAAAATGAAAAATTACTCAAGTTGAGACTAGAAGAAGATCAAGTACAAAATGTGTCTGCCAAGCCTGGCCAAGTAGTTAGTGCAAGCTGAGTAGAAATTAGTAGAAGCCAAGTGAAAGTCAAGAGGTGCTAAGAAAAGATAAAAAAATAGTACAAGCCAAGAAAATGTTAGTATATGCCAAGTAAATTTTAGTTGATGCCGAGCATCAGTAAACTTTAGTGGTTGTCAAGTGAACCAGTGTTGGCCAAGTGACAGAATAGTATAGATGTTGAGTGACAACATATTGATGTCAAGTGATAATAAATATGTCAAATTGAAGATTTAACAAATCTAGGTCACTAATACATTTGGCATCGATTTGCAACAGCCAAGTGTCAGAATTGTGACGCAAATGTGTCGCCACTGCGATGGCAGCAGACGTCATTGTTTTTTAGTCACAAATTACGACGTCTATTCTTGGACGTCACAATTTCAACGCCTATCCATCGCAAGCTCAACATTCTATCCCATCATTGCTCCCATCACAATGGATGTGGTTCCCATCGCAATTCTGACGTCTTCACCACGCATTGCGATGGGGTGGTGTCGGGATCTGCCCACGAGTTCGCTAAGGTGGGAGCCTTTACAGTTCTTCTGTGGGCGTCGCACTTGCGATATCCATGGAAAATTGCGACGGTGCTATCGACATTGCTAGCCATCGCAATGTTTGCGAATGTGTCACAATTGTGACGCAAAATCATCAATTGCGACGACATCGCTATGCACGCGATGCTTATTTTGTCGCAATGCGCGTGTGGATGTCGCAATTGCGATGTTCATGGTTAGCAATATGGTGGGGCCGCTATGGCAGTGATGCTACCATCACCACCACAACAACCCCGCCACAAGTATCATCTTCAGCTGCTAGCTCTAGCAATGTGTTCGCAGTCATGTCGAGCAGTTGTATTGCTCCTTCATCAAATGTGGTTGCCCATAGCTCCCCAGTGTGGTCTTGCAATTATAGGCAGACCATGTAGCTATAATTGCATTTCGTAAATTGCTTGTCACATTTTTTACCATACCATTCTTCATTTGCATTTTCAGACAACTTTTTCTTGCATTGCTTTCCTGCCACTTGGTTGGGGCAAGCCGGGTAGGATAGCTTGTCTGTGTTGACCTCTATAATGGTTGCTTTCACGATGCACTTTATAGCACAAGTAGAACTCACAGTTTGATCATGTATGTCATGAATTTTCATTCTCAATACTGCAGGAGGTTGTGGGGCATAGCTAATCGATGGCTCACTGTTGTCCTTAACATTGTCATCAAACCATGACTTTAACTCCACTGTCTCTGGAATTTGGAGATTGATCATTAGTTGTGTATTACCTGTGGTGTTGAGTACTCTTCCATTGAACTCAGTAACACGGCCTCCCTTAACCACTAGAATTGTAGTGTCTTGCAAGTAGTAGCTTTGTTGCAATTCACTACCCACTTTCTCGGCTGTTGAGCCCCAAAGCGTCAGATCAATGGGCCTACGAGTCATATCACGCAATTGGATGGCGTGCCAAGAAACTTCCATTCCATTTGCTCTTCTTATTGTGGAGGTTGGTTGTACACATATTGTTTGTCGATGCCCTATTGTTGCTCCCTCGGCTGGTGTTGGAGATGGTAATGACATCCTCTTGATCTTCTAACTCCATTACGCAGCTAAATGAAAAATATATATTCTTGCCTTTTTGCTACCCATGCTTCTAGAATTTATACTTTTTACTATAACATTGTAATTCTCATAAGGTGTAGCTTGCTAAAGAATCACTGGTATGAGGATGAAGCTCCATGGGTTGTACCAATAGAGATATATACAAGCTTGCTTTAATTTATATCAATAACCAAGTGTAAAATTAAATCATAGTAATAGGAATCAGACATTGAAGTTAGTGAATTACAGGACCATACTATCTTAAACAGAAGAACAGAACACACACATCATTATATGTAAAATTGAGCTTTGTACATGAATATTTTATGATCAATAAAATATATTTTTGTTGGTGTGGCTTAGTTTTCCCCTTCCTATCGAAGATTTTTCCCAAGATAAAAATGCTTTGAGTGTTCAGTGAATTGTTTATGCTTTTTTATTGCTGTTTATCTCTATTTCCGGGCTAAAACATCAACAGAGGCAATAGGAGACCTATTCATTTTTTGCTTCCTACATTTTTTGTTAGATTACAGGCTGCCTTTTATATTGGATGGGCCGGGCTTACACTTTTTTCTTATGGAACTTGGATCATCTTTAAATGTGTCCAATTATTATTATTACATCACAAATTTGACTCATTTTCATTATCATCATGGGTCTTTTTTTTTTTTTGGTTAAAGGTGGCAAGGGGGTGAGTATTTGTGCTTTTTCTTAGCTTGGACACTATTGGAGTCATTTCAATCTCTATGATGGTTGATTGTTGGAGTAATCAGAAACACGAGAGGATGGATAAGGAGTCACGAATAGGGAGGCAGATAGAAGCATTCCACTAGGTAGAGCACCCCATGCTAGAAATCCAATTTTCCTAGGACGAGTGTCTGCTTTTGGGCTTAGTGTGAGAATTGCTTTGGGCCAACCTGTCATGCTCCCTGATTCCAATTGTATGGTGATTGGATGCTGTGAAATAAATTTAGATGTGGCATGAATAGGGAGGGTAGATACCAACACTCCACTAGGTAGGCCACCTCTTGCTTGATGTCCTATGTGCTTGCTAGTTGGGGCCAAGAGGGCGAGGGTCTGTGCTTGGTCTTAGTGCGAGGATTGTTTTAGGCCAATCTATCATGCTCCCTTCTTCAAATGTGAACTCTAATAAAAAGATGGGTTTAATGAACTACACTTCAAATATTTTTCTAGAAGGGTTGCGGGATCTCAACCAGATTTATCTTGATAAAGTATTTTTATGTAACCTGCAATAGTTATATATTCTACAAGAAAAGTGTGCAAGATATCTAGTGCAATAATTATATGTTTACTACATTGAAATGTTTGTAAAATAATGGGAAAAAAATTGTCATGTGTGAAAGTTATGATGGTGTTACGATGATATTTTTTTTGGAGGATGGGTGTGTTTTCACAAAAAAATATCAAACATGTATTTATGATATGCAATATTTCAAAATTATGCATAAGGGGAAAGAAATACATTGCATTAGCTCATAACTAGAATGTATTTAACTTCTAAGTCAAACCCTCAAAATCAATCAAAAACTACAAAAGGTAAATGCCAAGCAACAAAGAAACACTTGTCAGATGAGCCAGTAAGGCTGGCTGCTATGATCTACGATCCATGAGGGGGTTGTAGTTCTTAATGAAAAAGTCTAGCTTTGTTTTAACTCCTAATTTGGTTCAGTTGTTCCACATCAAATACATCAGCCATTACAAAGACTCTCAATTAATTATTTTAGCATTAATTGATGCCATAGAATTATGAGACTGCTAATGTCCCAAAAAATTTCAACCAATTTGTTTTTAGTACAATTTTCCCTATAAAAGCCATGGGACCAGCTGATTTATGAGTCTCCTAAACTTCTTAGTAGTTTAAGTGGCTCCCCTCTCTTCATGGGACTATACCCTAAGTAATTGCGATTTCTGCATAGGGGTATAAAAACTTGTTTTTGTTTGTTTTTTACAGTATTCACTAAGATGATTTGCCTACAAATGACACAGGAAGCTACAAAAATGATGTTACTTCTATTTTTGAAATGAAAATTGTGTGTGAAAGATCTGCATAGCTTTTTGACAATTTGTGGTAATTTTGCTCATATATTTGAGTACCTCAAGGAGGCACAAAATGCTCATTAGGCTTCACAAGTTTTGTTTACCATCTTTTACGATTCAGAAGAACCAGTTTTGTGCAATTTGAAAGCTAAATTCATAATAAAGTGCTCTCGATTGATCCATTTCTACTCAGCTTATATAGGCAATGGTGATGTAATAGAAATCACAAATAGTGACATGGAAAGGAGAAATGTTGTGCTTATTGTGACGGGCCAAACAAAATGAATTGCTAGTGATGTATTTGCATTTGAAAAGAATCACTATGTTTTTAGATGAAGAGCTTGTGGAGTTCTTGTCAGATTTGGAGGCAAGAAGTCAACAAGTTTGATTTTCCTCCTTACTAGCTAATGCTAAGGGGAAAAAAATTATTGACAAAATGTGGGCCAAAATTCTGGAAAAATTTGGGAAAATCCTGATCAACCTTTTTTTGGGAAAATATCTTGATTTTTTAAAGAAAATATAATACATGAAAAATATTATGTATGGAATAATTAACTTATATTAAGAGTGATATATATATATCTTATTATATATATTGTTATATAACAATTATAATATATTGAGGGTATATTACTTGTATTATAACTATAACTAATATAAGTTAATATGTTAAAGAGACATGTCTCTTTATTTCACAGTTATATTCATTCATATAGTAACTTGAAACACACATAAAAGATCCACAAGTGCTATTAAAAGTTACAGAATAGTCGATCCTATTTCAGTAACATGGTATCAGAGTAGTGTTGCGATCAAGACAGCAAATTAGAGATCTAGTATCACAACAGATCATTTCCTAGGAATAATAGAATCTCAACAGTATCACATACCTTGTTGTACTCTCCACTAGTGTAATATTATTTTTCTTGCCAGCTTTATACTTTCCATCCAAAATCAGAGCCTGCCACTCAGCCTCAGGAACATAGGGTGGACGCTCGTACTTGGGGTTATCCCGTAAATTTTTTTTGTACTGGTCCCTAATATACTTCAAACATAAACTAGCTTTTTCAAGGAGCTTATTTCTCTCGAATGCACAAGGTCCAAAGAGTTGGGTCATGCTCTCTATAAGATCATCCTTCAACGGTTTGCGTTGGTGATTCCACCTTTTAAGTTAAAAAAAACATGTTAGACTCATAAATGAAGTGAAGCTACCTTTAATATAGTTCAATAAATGGACAAAAAGGAAAACTATTATAGCAATGATATGAAATCAAAATAGTGGTTTGGGGTTTTAGTTAGGATATGATGTTCCACTAGGTACGCATGGTGGGCCCAAATATTCGCAAACAATCACCAAGTTTTCTCCAAAAAAGATCATTCCCTACAAAACAATCATGGGATCATTAGTTGATGAAGAGTGATCAAAAACTAAATTACTATTATATCACTATAGAATAATAATAACTTTAAAGTACCTAGAACTTTGGCTACTTTTAATGGAATGCCTTCATCGTCACTGACGATCAATGTGACATCCTTCACCATTCCTGTACTAGGAACATAGGAACATCTAGGAAATGATGTTGCAAGTCCTATTGCAAAAAGTTTCATAAGTTTCATAAGTCTTTGTCACAATCGAAGTATAAAAGAACAAATGATAATTGATGTTATAAAGTTGTAAAAAAGAAACTGTTTGTTGCTGTCATAAGAGAGAAAAAGAGGGATTTGTGTACCAGCAGATGGTGCAACAGTCGATGCATGTAAGCTGCATGTTGTTGACTCAGCAGTTAGAAAGAGATTTGTGGTTGTCTTGGATGGAGGCGGCGTCATCATAGGATTCAATTGATGTGAAGCTGAAGAATAAAATTGTTAGAGCATGCATAAATATAGAATGCGTGGACTAGCATGGACAAGATTGTTAGAGCATTAAAAAAAAGGATTGTTCGAGCATGTATTGTCAATGATTATGATCATTCCTATATATATTCAGTGGAAAATAGAAGTGGGGAATGGAACATGCGATATACCTGAACCACCTGCAGCACCCTCATCATGGGAACGTGGCTCGAAATCAAGCCAAAAACTCGTTAAAGACAACGCATCCATATTTTAATTAATGCCATAAAAGAGCATAACATAAAAACCATTATTAAACTCTTGTTATAATTAAAAATTTCATTAATACTTACTTTTAAGGACTCAGAGGTGTGCAACAATTCAGATGCCCTATCTTTTATTTGTTGAGTCATAGGCTTTATGGTTGCCAAATGTAGAATTTCTTTGCTAATTTTCTTTAAATTAATTTTAATCGAACCGATCGGGTCATCGGTCTCTGCTAAATCGATATAGAAAGGGTCCTCCTTAGGGGGGGCCTACTGAGGGACTGCAAGTTCCTTTCCCTCCCTCCGACCACTAGCCCTCTGTGACAACAATAGTATTAGTATTATCAAAATTACTCCAAAACAATAAAGAAAACAATATTAAAAAATTAACATTTTGCTTCTATCTAGTTTGCACAATTACAAATGAGTTTTACCTGCTCATGTGTAGATGAGCCGAGAGCATCGTCAGCATCCCCTCCGGGCAGTTGCTCCATATTGTGCCCCTGTGTCAAAGATGAAGTATAAAAATGTTAGCCAAAAATTTATTGACTAAATGGTATGTTGGAGTCATTGATTAGAAGTTGGTTTAATAGTATGTACCATCCCCATGATAGTAGCCTTGTTTGTATTTATGCGGTTCAAATTGTAATCAATAAGAAGCTCTTCCCCTGCACGTATTGATTTTATCGCATAGATGAATACACGATTTGCCTCGCGCGCCTCAAATATGCAATTGGGTTGCTTTATAGTTGACCTAGGTCATGTACTATTTATAAAACCCGCAATATTCCCTGTTGCTTTTGGCCTTCCATCAATGTATATAGCCACACTTTTACTTTGATTATTGTCTTGCTGTTGTATATAATTTTCCGAGAGGGCATACCTACACATACTTTTTTTATATTTAACAATATTCATCCAACTTTTGTAATCATAACATGGTCCAACATTCTCCATCAATTCAGAAACTTTGTTGTAAGACACCTTTATGCCGTCCATAGAAAATAGGCCCAAACCATGTAGTGATGATGGTGTTATGCGATATATCCTCTCGTTAACACAAAAATCAGTGTTTATTGGAGGAAGTTCCTTGGGTACCCAATGTTTCTGTAGATGTTGGTACCTCAAGGGCACCTCGATGTTGCCTTCCATCTCATCATCATAAGAACATGACCCCCCTTGAGCAAGGAAAAATTTCATGTGTTTATTGAATTTCCTTCTAGTCCTTTGACCTCTAGTTAATCTCCCTGTTCTAGATAAATTGCATGTCTCACTTTCCTCTTCTATTCCTATATTTCCCTCACTCAAGGAAGACACTTCTGACAAATACCTATTCGCTGGTACCTACAAATGGGAGAGATCTTAGAAGATGTCAATCTTACTATTGATAAGTGTATTAAATAGACTGTCTATAAGGAGTATTGACTTATACCTGTCGATCCATGAGACTGTGCGGGATGCTCATGAAAGGGGTTCAATTTCCTGCAAATGTAATTCAATTATCGTGAGCATAATCACATCATAATCATAATCACATCCATCATTAGCATCACATAAAAATTAAAAACATTAAAAGGTACACAATAAAACACTTAAATCAGGCTCACATTATAAGCCTACTAGGGAAGTAGGCCTAGTGAAGGGCTAAAATTGGGTTTTTGTATCAGCTGATGAGTTGAGGGCTTAGTCACCTTGGGGACATGCTATTTGAAGTTGTTTGATGTGTGTGGAGGTGGAGGAAACACCTAGACTAAAGCCACTTGCATAACATTTTGAAATTCAGTTAGATATTTTATATTAATTAAGATAATTGTAATTTCTTCCAAAACCCATTATAATAATTTTAAAATGGATTACTGGTTTCTTTAATCCCATAGATCCAAATACATGTACTGAAATAAGTTTTCTAGTATTAGTCTGTAAATCAACATACTAATACAATGTTATTCCTATTCTAAAATGAAATGTTAGAGATACTTGAATTATTAACCAACAAATTGGGTAAGCACTTATATTATGTTTTCCCTAAGAATTTTATTCTAGGTACAACTCCCTTTTATAGATATTTAATGAATTCCCTTTTATAAACTAAACACTTACAAATGCTTTTGACCTGAAAGAAAATAAGGCTCAATACATTCACGAATCAATATGTGTTTTAAATAGTTTTATTTAATTAATTTAGATTAATAGTTAATTTAGATTAGCAGTATTCTATTTGTAGCTGAAACTTGTAGCTTTTAAATAGATAATGAATAAACTATGTAACCATATATATAAGACAAATATATTTCTATCAAGAAATGAATATTAAATAGATTAAGGATTGATGGCATACCTCTAAATTCCATCATCATCATCCTCGTCATCATCATCATCATCATCGTCCTCATCATCATCATCGTCATCGTCATCATCATCCTCCTTGCCATCATCATCGTCGTCGTTGTCATCATCGTCGTCATCATCATCATCAGTAGCAGCATCATTGTCATCATCTTCTTCTTCTTCTTCATGAAAATTTGTGTCAGGAACATCATCCAATAACTGTCGATCGTGATCACCATCTACATCATCTTCTACTTCTTTGGTATCTTCTTCTTCCATCGCATTATACTTTATTGGCCTTCCTCTCGGTTCATGTCTAACAACAAATGACCAACCCGGTTTATGTGGAACCTCTGAGTAAAATACCTGCTCACATTGGCTTGGAAGAACATAAGGCTCATCCCCAACTAGCTCAAACAACCTTGTATTAACCATTGTAAATCCATTATCATGTTCAATAACAGTTCTATCAGGATCATTTGGATTAAGTCATAGCCTGTACCATTTGACAATGAAGAGTACTAATTTGAAGGAACTAAAGTCACACTCAATTATCTCATCCAAAATACCATAGTATCAATTTTCAGACTCTTGAGGATGTAAGTCATTTCTAGATGAAATATTAGTCACTTGAAAGATTGCAGTTATTCCTAAATCACAAGTTTTCTTCGTGTCATCCAACACTTTGACACGAAATTTTTGACCATTACAGAACATAGCCTTGTGGTGTTTAACCTGCAATAATATGTGAAACATATCAAAATTATTGTGTCGTGAGTTGATAAACATACGGGTGATTAATAAATTTGTACGTACCTAGAAATCTTTTGAACCACATGCTAAATCTATTTCCCTTTGCGTAACATTGGAATCTCCATTACGATGAGCTTCTTTAACCAATGAAGATACACCTTCCCATGTTAATGTGCGACCAGAATGTTGACATCGTTCAATCCATACTGTCATCCAATCAAGATTGTTTGCAATATACAAATGTAGTGCATCCCACTCTCGAGCACCTGTACAAAAAAAAAATAGACAACTTACAACTGATTTATTTTGAAGATTAAGAAATAATTTATTACAATAAAATCTTATAATTTATTACCTCTCACTTTCCTCAATGTACCTTTCCCCATCAAGTACTCCCCTTCTAATTTTTTAAAAGGTTCGAGATCCCAAATGTGATCTACATGGATATTTGATGCAAACTTAGGAAGTTATTCAGTAATGTACACCATAGTCTGGTATACCATATATCCCTCTACCATAGAACCGTAAGGATGTGCTCTTTGTTGAACCAAAGCCTTCAAAGATTTCAAATGCCTCTCAACCATCCACATTGACCTAGTGTGTACAGGTCCACATAATTCAATCTCCTCAACTAGGTGTATGAGGTAGTGTTCTTGTGCATTGAAAAAAGTTGGAGGTAGACACTTTTGCATTTCACACAGTAAATGAGGAATTCTTCTCTTCCAATAGTTTATATCTTCTTTATGGATTTCTTTAGATGAAAACCACCTACATTAAGAGATTCAAGTCACAAAAAATATATAGATACGAGACTTTACAAAATAATATACAATAGATTACATAGCAAAAAAAAAAAATCACGAATATAATAAATATATACAACAAATTGAACAGATATTACTGCTTACCTCATATATTTTCCAAGATCGTATATCACTTGTTTGATGTTATTGTTGAAGTGCTCTAGGAGAGGTAGAGGAAGCACGTACTATAGTAATTATAAACCAATCATTTCATTATTTTCTAACATAACATAACGAACAATTCACGTAGTTTATGAATATATTGTAAATACAGAAGAACATAACTTACCTTGACGAAAGTATGCCAATCATACATTTTGAGCCTTGGCCCAAATTCACTTTTTTTTTATATGAGATTGTTTATGTTCGCAGAAAATCTTGTGGGAAATCAAATTTTTCGTATGACTTCTTTTATGGCATCACTTTGCTGCTTCGTTAATAACCATGGAAGGGAACTTATATTAATCTGATCTCTATTGCTATTTGAGTGAATGAAATTTTTCAATGCATGATTGGATTCATGTATGTCATTACAAATTTTGACAATTTTTTCTTTGTCATGCCTTCCATCCAATATTTTCCACAATGTCTCTATTATATTCTTTCCAATATGCATAGTATCAAAAAAATGCACAATTTGTAAGTGCTCGTAGTAGGGCAACCTACTAAATTGTATGGGATAGCTTTTTAGTCCCTTTGGAATGTTGTCAGTATTGCCTTGACGACCTTCACGATCATCAATTACACAATTAGTCAACAAAAATCACAATAGAAATATATAAATTACAAACATAAACCATTAGGTGGAACTGCATTACCTCGACGATTAATTCTATTATATTCCAACTTCCATAGGCGAGGTGTCATTCTTCGTGGCTTTGATGTGGTCTCTTCTTTCCCATTGAAAAGATGTTTTTTTGTACTTCGATAATTATGATTTGTATGGAGGAAGTGTCTACACTCATCAAACACCTGCTTTCCTAAACTTTTTGAATGATGAGATTTCATCTTTGGACCACAAACTGGACATGAAAATTTTCCCTTTGTTTGAAGACCTACAAGATAATGATGTAATTGGATTATTAAATATGTTGATTTTTATAATTAGAATTATTGTGCGCAACTTGAATTCACTATAACATACCACAAAAATGTGTTAGCCCTGGGGCATCATGTATTGTCCATGCAAGTATTGCATGGAATTGAAATTGTCTTTGTCATATTGGTCTAGACACATCATACATAGTGACACCGTTCCATAACTCCACCAACTCGTCGATAAGAGGCTCAATATATACATTCATATCTTTTACTTGATATTTACCTACTTGAATGGATAGTAACATTGCATAGTTATTGTGACCGTTTTACTGCAAGATTTGTAAGTACGTGTAAATTAATAACTATCAAATGATAAGATACCTGGAAAAATCATTGCCAACATAATGTGCTCCCTCTTTATTGACATCCACGGAGGAATGTTATTGTTGATAACAAAAATAGGCCACA
Organism: Cupressus sempervirens; assembly: GCA_028749045.1. NCBI lineage: Eukaryota > Viridiplantae > Streptophyta > Pinopsida > Cupressales > Cupressaceae > Cupressus > Cupressus sempervirens. Next base: position 662,294,013 of record CM053791.1, read on the forward strand.
CCAAGTAAACAGATCTCATCTCTCCAAATTGGATTGACACCGTCCGCTGCCAATGAAAGCCTGAGATTACGAGGTTCTTCTTTGAAGTGTTGCCACTTTTCCTCTATGTGCATAAATTCTGAACCATCCGTAGGGATTCAAATAATTTCATCTCGACTTCTATTGCATGCATGATAATCCATAAATTGAGCCAAGCTACTACACCTAAATGATTGTCGCATCCGTGGAATAATGGGATGTAATGAAGAACCTTTTGAGGCACCTTTTTTGTTAGTCGATCTATTCGATATCTACTCATATGACATATAGGGCATTGTGTTGCAAATTCATGTTCTTTATAATATATAATATGATCATTGGGACAAGCATGTATTGCTTCATACTCCATTCCAATATCTTTCATAACAGCAGTTAATTCTTGATATGAGCGAGGTAGAATATTTGATGATGGTAATAGAAACTCACCTATCAATCTACAAAAAAAAATATAAGTTGTTAATATAAACAATATTAGTGGTACATTATTCACCCTTTGTTAACTATAAAGACATATATGACATACCTTAACATACGTGACATTGTTATGTTGGATAAACCATTCATAACCTTCAAGTTCAACAACAACAATACAGTAGAGAGAAGAGTTGTTTGGGAGTCTTTGTATAGGGGCACGTATGCCTTCTGAAGTAGAGGTACATCGAGGCTATCATCATCATCATCATCAGATACGCTTGGACTAGATGTGTCATGGATCAATGTATTTATATCATCCTCTTCAATTGTGTTTTCTGGTGCATGATCGTCATCTTCCATGGGATCATTATCTTCACCTTGGATATTTGCACCTCCATGTTCCTCCACTTCGAAAACCATATTCTTCAAATTGTTGTGGTTCATATCATGTACTTCCTTGGGAAGATCAACCTATATAAAATTGATTAACATAAATAAACCATGATCATCAACTCATCATCAAGTGATTTCATATGTATATAAATTGTTAAAATGATATAATGAATGACTTACCAGTGGATGATAGTCATGCCCCTCTTCAATGTGACCATTCTCCCTATAATGTCTCTAAACTATTTTGATTAGCAGTCTTCTATGGTTTAAGCCCTTACAAATATTGCAAGGACAATAACATTTTCCATCACCTTTTCTTTTCAAGTTAGACCACAATCTAGCCATTGTCTCCCTGTTTTGTTCTTCACTTATATTATCTGACATGATCGTTCTTTGCAGGAAGCAAAAATTGGGCTATGAAAACTTCGGTCTACAACTTTCACAAACTAAGCAAAACTGTCGAAAGTACACAAATCTTATTAGACCTAGCTAAATACTTTAATATTTTAAAAATACTTTCTTTGACTTTATTCCTAAGATTATTTGTAAAACTTTGACCAATTGCCTGAAGGTCTTATTTCAAGAGACCTTACAACATTAAGCCATTAAAAGCAATTTCAAAACATATAAGCTAAAAGTCTAGTTAAAATATACATTAGAATTTAAAAAAAAACAATTTTCATACTCGAGCGCGCGGCTATAACTCGTGCAATGGCCTTCTTGCTTAGTTGTAGAAGCTCTCCAGCAATCAAATTATACAAACTAAAAGGTCTAACAAAAATTTGAAAACATATAAGCTACAAGTCTAGTTAAAATATAGATTAGATTAGATTCAACAATAGCAAGCAATGTTATTTAGAATTAGATTCAACAAACCTTAGCAGTGTAAATAGCCATCTCCTCTAAACTGGACTCCAGACACGAGGGGGCATTCACATACTCTTCCCCTAAAGGTATCCTGAAGAAAAAAAGCCACTATTCTTGAGTTTGTGAATTGCACCTCGAGATGAATGAAGCTTAAAGGGAATGAAAATTGTTTTCATACATTTAAGTTGCAAGCACTTAAAATTGTTGTTATATGTGTTGCAGGAAAAGAAGAAGTTTATACTTATGTGTATAGATGCACTTCCTGTATGCGATCCAAAGCTCAAATTTTATCAAGTGTGTCCAATGATGGGGAGAAACCTCTATGCAAGTAGAAGATCTGCAATGAAACAAAAGAAAATAAAATTTTCTTATAGTAAGAACAAGTTTTTTGTGCTGCACAGGGTACCAAAAAAATAGTGTATAATATCTTTTTCTTTACCTGGATTTCAATTCAGCATGAGAGCCTTTAATAGAAAAGTCAAGTTGATAACATATTTAACAAGAGCTGCAGGACAACATAGTTCCTGCGTAAGTCCAAGAAAATGTGTGAGGATTGACATAGATTTGCGTAAGTCCAAGAAGATGTGTGAGCATTGACATAGATTTTGTGAACATTTTCTATGTAATGAAGATTTTACTACAAATGGAATGAACCTAGTGGTCGATTGGTAAACTGATTATTTGTATCAAATGGTGTAAAATTGAAACTAAAACCATTTCAACTGGCCACGCCACTCATGGACTGTTCCTCCATATGTTATAATACTTTCATCATATATCACAAATATGAAATAGAATATGTAGCACACTAAAATAAATCATTAAAAGATAGTGTCTAAATGTAATTAAATATATGGAACTGGTTATAAGAATTTGTACAAATCAATCAGAATGGGTTGAAATTAGTGCATCTTACTTCAACATTTCATGTAACACAACCAAATCCAAAAGAAATCTCATAGAAAAACTACCTGAGATTTGTAACCTTTATATTCCAATATCTAATGGCTCCTTATAGGTGTTAATACAAAGAAGCCAACTGTCAAAAACTGTGGCAGTGATAAACATTTTGAAAAATAAAATTGTATTAGGTATAAATAAAAAACAGTGAAGAATGGTGTAGACTTGTAGCTAGAAGATAACACAGTGAAAATTGATGAGTTCTTTGTTATCACCCACCTCAAAGAAATGTGCATATCAACTCCAAGTGTCAAATGTCAACTGTAAGTGCAACAATGCAAGTTTTCATCTGTGTAACTTGTTTTTCTGCTACAGTCAATGCTGATACATCCTGCTTTAACATAAATAGATTAGTCACCAAACAAATTATCAAGAGACCCTATGGTCATCGTCATGATTATTTGCTAAGCCAATTTCAACATCAAATCCTCTAATATGAATATAGAGGATCATAACTAGATCCCATATGATTGTCATAGAGTGAGATCTGAAACATTGTGATTCAAAAAACATATACAATCTCTTCTAGAAACAACATCAAGTAAAATCTTGGATAGCAAAAAAATTGTTATGTATAACATAAAGTTGTTTTTAATTCACCAAATAGAAAGATGTTTACCAATGAATAGTTAATATATTTTGTTGCACTAACAAGTGTGGGCGAGAAATTCTTGGGTTGCTACTCCTAAAGTCGAATATGATGATGTTGAATGCCCTGCCTCATGGAAAGTAAAATCCTATTGTGCATGTCTCCAAAAGCACCATTGGAATACATCTAATGATGTTATGAGATCTTATCTCTTTGTATTGGGTACCATCTTTGAAATACTTGATCTCTTCTCATTCCTCAGCTGATCGAGACTGTAGCCACAGTACAAATAAGTAACCAACTATTTCTGAGTTTGATTCTGCTCTAAAGGAAAATGCTAGAACCACTTCTTTTTCTATTACTGAGTTTTTCTGCATGTAATCACCAGTTTGCCAAGTTGTTTGAAGTTTGAACCATGCTCCATATATGCCAAAGTAAAATAATCAAGTAGGATGCATGTGAGCGAGAGATAATTATGTAGAACCTAGATGTAGAATATAATTATGTGCATTCTCTTGCATTGATGTTTTCCTATATCGTACATATTATTATTTTGAATTGTAATACTGATAGCATGTTCACTGTGTCTTTTCTCTGAATTTGAATATTTCTTTTCATGTTTCATTTGCCACTTCTTTTCATAGTACCTCTAAGTTGTACTTGTTTACTTAGCAGGTTATTAGGGTACTTGCTATTTTTAAAGTGATAAAACGTTAAGAGAGATTATGGTGATGATGAAGAGTATGCTATTACAATGCTGTGTTTTCAATTGATTTACATTCAATTTGATGCCTATTGAAAGGATTTGTTGTGTATAATAAATATCTCTTTCTATGAATGTGAATCAATTTTCTGTCACTTTCTTCAGTTTTTGTCGAGAATGAGTCATTCTCTTACTCTTTGCTTGGTCTATTCGTTGTGTTAAATTCTATTTTTGTGGGTATCAATAAACGTTTAGAAATATTTAAGCATATATGTAGGAGACGGTTATAGTTAGTAGTAATATTAAGGATTTTAGGAGAACTAAATAAGCCCTTATTCGAAGATAACTTGATAGAATGTCCATAGTTGTGTCATTGAACCAGACAAAATCTTGTTATTAGTGATTCCTGTAAGGTGTTAGCTAATATAAATATCTATTTCAAATACAAAAATATAATAATGTACGTGGTCTTGAGTTAGTGCCTTTCAAAATGCCTTTATTTTGATAATATTAAAACTTTGGAACTTACAGATTGCCTGCCTTGAGTAAGATGTGCCTTCTTTACAGAATCTTTTTTTACTCTAGGAGTGGGAAAAACTCGATCAGGGGTCCGAGGGCTTCCCACTCCAATAATCCCTTTTGCAAGTCACTTTGTTGCATTTTCAGGAGAGCTTTTCTTATGAACCATGGGGTGCTTTACTTCTTTATTTCTATCTACAAGACTTTTCGGATTTTCTGCAAGAAAGCTATGGCCACAATGCCTATCCAATGGAACATCCTCTGAACACAAATTTGATTCCTCTAGTTCTTGCACAGCTAAATATTTATTTAAAAAAACCTGCTTGGAAGATTTTGGTAATTCCTTTCCTATGTATGACCATGTACCTTCACTTCCAATGTTATGCGAAAGGCTATCTTGCAATGTGCCTTTCCTTTTAGAAGAACCCTGTGTCATGCGATTTCATTCAAATGAGGGTTTTTGGCTTTTTTTTTTCTCTTATATCTTGTTGGTGTCGCAATTGCGACGACATCGGGCTAAAATTGAAAAAAAAAAGCCAAAACCACATTACCTTTTCTTGCCGTCGCAAATTAATGTTGTAAATTGACCCCTAATGTATTAGTGGGTTGACTATTTTGATTTTTTGAATTATGTAAAGCATAAAGAGAACAACTATGATGAGTCGGTGGCATAGAATTCAAGGTAAACTATCTTGAGGTGAATTCAAAGAAGAATGTAGAAGAAGCTTCTAGAGGAACCAAATGAAAAAGTGGGTTGATTCATTGAATCCTACCTAATCTGACCTAATCCTAAAATGGATGATTGTGGTTAAGTGGAAAAGATCTAAATTCTCTATTTATAGAGATAGCTAGTTAGAAGTAAAGGTTGTCATGTGTAAGAACCTAAGGAAGAAAAGGAGTCTAGGGTATTTCTTCATTCAGTGGCCAAACATAAGAGATTTTTGTTGGCAAATAGAGCAAGAAGGCTGAAGAGTATGAATGCTTGAATGGTGAATAAGCTATTAGAGCTTAAGTGTATGAATTCCTACTAGAATGAAGGACTAAAATAGAGATCTGTAATCTATGAGTGATTTGTAATTTTTTTATCGAATCAAGCCTTATTGTTACTTTCTAATCATTGTATTAGTCTAGGGTAAATCCTTTGGACTAAGGGTGATTGAAATCCTTTAACCAGGTGACATTTAATAATGTGTATTATAACCTTTAACAAGGTTGACCTTTCACATGGCATCACTTTAGAATAGTGAGAATTAGTAGCATGTTACTGGTACTTTTCCCCCAAATTTGGTCTCCATGTAAAATCCTTGTGTCAAATTGTGTGAGTGTTCTTATGGTGTTTCATGTTTAGATTTTCGCAATGTTGTTTTGACCTAAGACAGTAACCTACAAAGTTTAAGTATTGTATGGTCTAATGGATGCATGCACGATAAAGTTTTATGGATATGGGTCTACTAAGAATTGAAAAGTTTTATTTGTACATCTAGAACTTGAATAACTGATTCACCCTCCTCTAAGTTATTCTAAAGAATTCCAACAATAATACTTGATAGATATATGCTTGGTTTTTATATACATCACTAGATTCTTTGATATATTTATTGCACTAGTATTGTCACAATAAATAGTAATAGAATTGATAAATTATTGTTGCATTTCTTCCAACAATTTCTTAATCACAACAATATTAGAAAAATTAATTACATCAACAATGTACTTAGCTTCAACAATAGATTGTGAAATGTAGTTCCATTTCTTTCTCAACCATGTCTAGGAATAAAGATCCACCGTTTGTGCTCCTTCTGTCACCTATATTACTAGACCAATCAACATCGGTGTAAACTTTTTTTCAAAATTACCATCTTTTTTATACTATAATCCAAAATTGTTAGTCCCTTAAAGATATCTATATATCGTCTTCACAACAATCAAATGTATTTCCTTAGGAATAGAGGAAAGCCTTTCAACAATTCCAATTACATGTGCAATATCTAGTTTACTATACAAAGCATATTATAATTTACCAATCATTGATTTGTAATGTGTCTCATTTACCTCAGTTGTAGTATCTTCTTTTGATAATTTTCATCCAATCACTAGTGTATCGACTAGTCTTGAATCATCAATGCCAAAAGTTTTTAAGATCCCCTTTATGTACTTAGACTGAGTCACAAATATACCATTCTTTGTATGATGAACTTATTACCCAATAAAATTTTTGATCTCACCCAAAATATACATTTCAAAATTTTTACTCATTTGATCATTAAATGATTTACATAGAAAATTACTACTACTAAATTTGATATAATCCACAAAAAATTCAGCAATCAAACCATGTTTTCAACTTCATTCTCAAAGTCAAAATTATTGTTTTCACAAATTCTTGCAAATATAATTTAAATAAAGTATAAACTTAACCTTTCATACTAGGATCTTGATGCTTTCTTTAGTCCATGCAATGCTTTGCTCAATTTGCAAACCATGTACCTTTGATCAAGCTCAACAAATCCTTCTAGTTGTTTTGTGTAGACTTCCTCTTTAAGTATTTCATTCAAGAATATGAATTTAACATCCATTTGATACACTTTGAACCTCTTGTAAGTAGCATACACCAAATAAGTTATGACTCCTTCAAATCTTGCAATAGGAGATAAAGTCTCACTATAATCAATTGCCTTTTCTTAAGCATATCCTTTACAAACTAATATTTCCTTGTTCCTCACAACTTCACCATTTTTATTCAGTTTATTTCTAAAGGCCCTTTTTGGTCCAATCTCATTCTTATTAGTAGGTATCGGTATAAGTTCCATGTGTTTTTTTTCTCAATCTGATCAATTTCTTCATTCATAGCATTTATCCAATCTTCATTCTCAAGTGCAAATTTCACAGTTCTTGGTTCAAATTAAATAATTAAATATGCAGGGATACTCAACTTACTTCTTGTCATGACTCCAATGCTTCTATCTCCAATGATTTGTCCAGGTGAATGGTTCTTTCTCACATACTTGGCTAGGAAAGGTTTAGTTCTCTAATAGCCAATATTATCTCAACTTAGTTGGGGCTCATCCATTTGCTTGGGTTATTCTATGTGTGGCTCAAGTAGCATAGCTTATTTCTTGGTAACATTCTATTGATGCTCAATAATACTATACCATTGTTTAGGTATTGTATGATGACTCTCAAGTACTACATCAAGTGTATTATTATAGACATAGATAAACTTACTATAATCTTCAGGTTTCTTTTTTCTATCCTCGTCATTCATCTCTAAAAACTCACCAATTCTCACATTCATACTTTCAATCATTATGTTAGTAGTTTTGTTCAAGCATTTATAAGCTTTGCTCTTAGAGGAATAACCAAGGAATATACCATCATCACCTTTAGAATCAAGTTTACAATTTATAGCATCTTTATGAATATAGCATCCTCTTCTAAATACTTTGAAATAGCTCAAATTAGGCATATGACCACACCAGAGTTCATAAGGTATCTTGTTTGTTATTTTCTTTAGTTGAGCTCAGTTGAGAGTATAGAATGTAGTATTAATTGTTTCTCTCCAAATTATTTCAGTACTATCTTTCTCAATCATTGGTGTTCTTGCACAATCAGCAATAGGCCTCTTTCTCCTTTTAGTGACTTCATTATGTTGTGGTGGCCTTGGGGGAAAATAATTGGTTTTTAATTCCATTCTCTACATAGAAGTTAGTAAAATCAATGGACATATATTCAACACCTCTATCATATCTTGATCATTTCATTTGTTTAGCAGTCTCTTTTTTAACTTTAGCTTTGTACCATTTGAACATATCAAAAACATGTGATTTAAATTTTATGAACATGACAACTATCATTCTAGAATAGTCATCAACAAATAGTATGAAATATCTGTCACCATAATAATTTCCCACTCTCATTGGTCCACACAAATCAATATGCACAAGTTCCAAGATACTATTAGAATTATGCATTTTACTTGAAAATCTTGACTTTCTCAACTTACTAAGTTGACATTCTTTGCACATAGCATGCTTGAGTTTTTGTAGATTTGGTAAGCCTCTAACTCTCTTCTTTCTACTAATATTAACCATGTTCTCAAAGTTAACATGACATAACCTTTTGTGCCACAACCATACATCTTCATATTTTGCAAACAAGAAAGTATCAACTATAGGATCAAGGTAGAATAGACAACCTCTAGTTTTTTCACTAGTACTAACCAAATTTTTATCATCATCAAAGATTTTCACTTTCCTATACTAAAATTCAAGCTTGTGACTTATATTATTCAACTATGCAATACTCAAAAGATTATATCTTAGTCCTTGTACCAAATATGCATTATCACATTTTAATTTATCATTAAGCATCAATAAGCATCTACCTTTCACTAGAAATGAAATATCATTCCCTAGCTTAACAATTTTTCTATCACATTTTTCAAAAAAATTAAACTTACAAATATCACTAGTCATATAATGTGAGCATCCACTATCAATGGTCCAAGTATCATTCTTACTAACATGTGAAATAAGTGATTTACCTTCTTCACACCTTTCCTCATTAGGATCTTCTTTTACTGCAACATATACCACTTGTACTCCATCTTTCACATCCTTCATATGTGACTCAGTGCGCTCTTCCTCAACCATGTAACATGACTTCTTCCTCTTTTCTTTGCAATCTCTGTTCTTCCTATACTTGTGATCTTTCTAGCCATTTTTTTCTTTCTTGTCATTCCTTTACTTGTTAGGGTATCTAGTAGAAAAATGTCTTGCTTCATTACATTTGAAATATATTAGAGGTAATTTAATTTTTCCTATAGACAATATTTTTGCAATCAATGCTTCAATCTTAGCTATATCATCATCTAATTCTAACTCACTTTTATCTTTACTACTCTTGTCTTTGTTTGAACTAATAACGGTTAGTGGAAACTTGAAAGCATTCCTAGGTATATGCAAACTATTATTTTAATTGCCTAATTCAAATGTAGTCAACTAACCAAATAAACCATTATGTGTAAGATAATCACTAAACATATCTCTAACTTCTAGAATTATATAATTTTTTATAGCATAGATAGATAAGAGTGTTATGAGAATTTCACTTATAATTTCATTGTTACTCATTACACCTCTACTAGCTCCAATTGCACTTACAACTTCCATACTCTACAACATTCTTGCCTTCCTTCATTCTCATGTCATCATATTTATCTCTCAAAATTTTTGACTTAGCTCTCAATACATTCTCATCACCACCATGTACAAGTAACAACTTGTCCCAAATGTCTTTTGTATTTGTATAGTTTTTGATATCATCAAATTCCAGGCAATCCAGAGTAAATGAAATTTCAATCATCACATTGTTGTGTTCTCTTTTCTAATTCATTTCATCCACAATCATAAGATGCATTGTCTAGCTTGTTTAGAGCATGATCTCCAACTCCAAATAGGTGTAGCATTAGTATGTGTTTCCATAAAAAGAAGTTATCATTGTTCATCTTAGGTGCATCTTTCTTGTATGACATCTTTGAATCTTTATCTCAATCCCTTTAAACTTATTTCCTTAAAGCACTCATCTCTTATACTAATTGGTAGATAACTGGGGGGTTGAATCAATTATATCTAGCTATCCCACATGTCTTAAATAAAATTCAACACCAAATTAAACTTCATAAAATTTTGCAACAATAACTTCGTAACCAAATTCAACATCTCAATTCACACTTATGATCATTTAACTTCAAACTATTAACTGACTATTTATGTCTATACCTAGTATCAAAATAATGATTTAGCTTATACTAAGTTGCAACATAAAGCAAAAATCATAAAACAAACTTTGCAACGCATAAGAAATCACAAAATTGAACACAAGATTTTAACATGAAAACCCTGTGAAGGGAGAAACCACATATGAAGTGAGCTTTGCCAAGAGCCAACCTTATAAAAGGTTTACATGTATATTTTTAGTCTAAATTGGTTAGAGGATTTTAACCAAAGATCATCTAGATCTTATCACTCCTTGACATTTATGAAGAGTGGCCTACTTTAAAGGACTTACAAATATCACTAATCAATGTCACCATATATCATTTCATAGACTTGTTAGGTTGAGTTGATTAAGAATTTTTTTTCCTACAATGGTAACAAAGTAATAGTAGAATGATCTGTTTAGGTTTAGCACTACCTTGCTAGTTCATATCTCTTCTTTTCTTAGTCTTCTTCCTTTTGATCTCTGCTTGGCCGATTCACACTTTTTCTCTTCCACCTTGCACTTCCTCTACTTGAACATTGGTATCAACATGATCTCCTTAAATAGATAATTTTGTCCTTCGAGATCCTTCCATATTTTGTTTCTTGAACACGTTACTAGATCTTAGATTTTCCCAAAGACAATGAATCTAGACACTAAGAAAATGGAACTTTATTGAACTTTGTTCTTATTCTTATCTTGATTGAATCTCCTTCATCAAATCTTCATTATACTTTTCCAATAGTAGATCTCATAAAAAACTTTTACTTTCACCTTTGAACTTTTCGAACATCCTTTATTTCATCATAAGTTGGCCTTAGATCTCATCTTTATTAACTTGTTCATCTAGCTCATACCCAATAAATATTACCACTTGAATTAGGTAACACTCCACTTGGTTAACACTAAACTCTATCTTTACTTTTCCAAGTGCTTAGTTAATATTACTTTAGTAGCTCAGGAAATACTATATTCCTTCTTTCACCAACCAAATAGTTATGAACTTAATCACAACGTTTCATGATTACAATGGGGTAGGCAAGGGTAATCCTAGGTTAGTTGGGTGTGGGGGAGTGATAAGGAATCATTATGGTCATTTTTTGGTAGTGGTGGAACTCCCCTTGGGAATCCAGAGTAACCACTTTAGTGAGGCCACAACCACTCTCTAGATTACTAAATTGGATAAGGAACAAGGGGTTTCCAATCTTTGGCTAGAGGGATATTTAATGAACATTGTTAGCTACCTAAATGGTGTCTATAGCCCCTCTTGAAATATTGAAAATCTCATTAAGGAAACAATAAAAATACTTAAATACAATGGAGGACTAGTTAGATTCTAGGATTCCTCTTTCAAAATTTGAATTGGCTGGGTCACTGGTAGGTAGGAATCTAGTCAGAGAGAATCTGGCAGGAGGAATTGACCCTCCAGATGTTGGATGGGGTTCTAAGATGAATGTTGGGACTAAATCCTTGGCTGACGTGAAAAATGGAAAGATCTTGTGTGCATCTGATTCTTTTGGTGCTCAATCAAAATTTGAAATATCTGGTTCACAGGCATGCGGGAAACTAGTCAGAGAGAATTTGGAAGGATGTTCTATCCTTGGAGGATCTGTTGGGGGTTCTAAGAAGAATTTTGGGTTAGATTCTCTATCCAAAGTGGATATTGGAAAGAAGTTGCATGAACCAAGTTCTTTTTGTGGGGTAGGAGGGAATTTGGTAGGAGGAATCAACACTCCAAGCACTGGAAGGGGTTCTGAGAAGAATGTTGGGATAGATTCCTTGGCCGTTGTGGATAATGGAAAGATCTTGTGTGATTCTGATCCTTCTTGTACTCAATCAAAATTTAAAATTTTTGGTTCACAAGCAAGTAGGAAACTAGTCAAAGAGAATCTGGCAGGATGTTTTGTCCTTGGAGGATCTGTTGGGGGTTCTGAGAAGAATTTTGGGTCAAACTCTCTTGTCGACATGGATATTGGAAAGATGATGTGTGAATCTAGTCATTTTTTGTGGGGTTCGTGTCCCCCCTTTGGATTCTGTTCATGGGTTGGGGCAAGATCTCGGGAAGGAGAAAAATGTTGCTGACTCTAACAAGGAAATGTCTTCAGAAGGACTAAAACCCTGGTCTTCTCTTTTTGGAAAGAAACCTATAGGAAAACCTCTTTTCCCTTTGGTGACTGCTAAGTCTGGCTAGGAGAAAGGTGAGTTTCAAGTTTTTATTCCAGATCCTTTAGTTGATTTTTCTGTGTCCTTCCTGGATTTCACCCTAGTGGGTAAATTTTTAGGAGCAAGACCAGTTCTTGAATCTCTTAGAAAAATGGTTAAAAGTAAATGGATTATTCAAGGAGAAGTTGATATTGCCCCAATGTTGAGTGGTTTCTTCTCTTTTGTTTTCAATTACATTGAAGATATTAATATGGTTCTCTATGGGGGACCATGGTCTTTTGGGAAATGCTCTCTCACAATTAAAAAATGGGAGCCTAACATGGATCTTTCAAATTCTTTTTTCTTAACCACCCCCATTTGGGTTAGACTTCCTGGTCTTCCTTTAGAATTTTGGCATGAGGACATTTTCAAAGGTATTGCCAATTCTTTTGGTGAATTAGTGGCACTGGATAATGCTAAGGTTTCCAGAACCAAACTCCAAAGTGCCAGACTTTATGTTAAAGTGGATGACCTGAATCATCTCCCAGACAAGGTGAACTAATTTCCAAACTTGGTAAAAAGACTCAAGAAATTATTTTTGAAGATCTTCCTAACTCTTGCTATGCTTGCAAGAAACAGGGGCATCTGGTTAAACACTGTCCTTCCAAAAGTAGAAAGCATCTGAACAATGTTCCAGATTGGAAAAAGACCAAGATCCAACAAAAGAAAGTATGGAAACCCAAAGAAGATTCTAAATCATCACATGTAAAGGTAGATAAAGAGCCTTCATTTGAGAAAGAAATCTTTAAGGAAGAAGGACATGGTTTTCAATCTAATACCATAATTCCTAAGCAAAGAATAGATGATCTGGCTAATTTATCAAAACAAATTGTTATTTATCAAATGATAGAAGATCAAAGGAGAGAGTTAGATGATAAATCTGTGCTAGAGGAAGGTGAATTCTTGGCTGAAGATGGAAATCATCAGAGATGGGTGATCTTCCTATTTCTTAGTCCAGGGAGTTCCAGATTTTATCTCAGACTGATTATGACCTTCCTTTGGATGAACCTCCCCCCTTAGATGCTGCGATTGAAAAAGGAGACAACTCAAAGCATAAACCAAACCAAAGAAAAAGAGTTGATATTAAGAACATTACTAAAGGGGTAGAGACTAGAAGTAGCAAAATGGTCTAGCAAACCAAGATAAATTCTCTTGCTTCTACTCTAGATAAATTTGGAAAAAGAGTAGAATAGCAGTCCAAGGTGAAATCGGATGTCGGTCATCCAAAAAAATTTGGAAGAAGAACCACTAAGAAAACCAGAGAGTTAGAAAGTATGCGGAATATTGCTGATGGAAGGCAGGCTACTATTCTAGATTTTACCCCTAAAAAATAGATATGAAAATCATTAATTGGTATATTAGGGGGTTGATCAGTATTCATAATCTCGATATTGTTAGGATTTTGTTAAATAATAAAAGTCTGAGTTTCTCCTACTTCAAGATAAGTGTTGGAGAAAGAACGTTTCTAAGGAATTTGTAACTAGAAGAATATATTTGATCTGCAATCCTTGGTGATTTTCTTGGTCTGGGAGGCTTCTTAGGTCACCTCACTTTCTAGTCTATTTTTCCAGGTTCTAGTGTCCTCACTAGTTTCTCTTTCTGATCACTTTTGTTGGTTTTAGGTCCTTGCTTGACCTGGTTTAATTATATTGCTGGTTTCAGGTCCGCTTAAAACCTAGTAGAGCTTCATGGAATATCTTTCTTTTTGATCTAAAGGGTTTCGAGGTCCCTTCAAAACCTATTTTTACCTTAATCTAAAATAATAAAAATACTTAAATATATAGAGAATTAATTTATCTCTCATGTCTATCATGAATCAAACAAGGTGGTAGATTCTATAACCAACTTAGCAATGACTGGTGATGAGAGAATGCAATGGTAGGGTAATGACAACCTACCTATTGAGTTCATATCAAGCATTGATTATGACATCATTACTAGGAAAGTGGTAGTAATAATTAATGAGAATGTACACACTTAGAGGTGATGGATTACTAATTTTGAGGTGCATGACAATTATATTAATGATTAATCTCTCTTTCATTCTTTTTGGTTTATTTTTAGACCTTTCATTTATCTTTTGGCTCTACAATTTCTTTTGAAGTCTATCTAAAACTAGTCTCTATTCACTAAGAGGTATTATAAATCCATGGGAGGTTAGCGAAGATGTCATGAGCCATCTAATTGTGCCACATGGAAATGACACATGAAAGTTTAGGAAATTCTGGAAAGTGTTGGTATCACCACTTTCATAGAGAGACTACATGGTGGTAACCCACATGTCACTCAACTCTTTTTGAGGAGGTGGAATGAGGGCACCCTACATGTTGGTGGAAGGAGCTTTCTTATCAATGAGAAGCTAATTTCTAGGGTGAAGGGCATCCTAATTGTTGAAAGGAAATTCTATAGAGATCATAAATTCTTGAGCACTACCATCGAGGAGTTTCCTAAAGAGCCTAGTGAGAGTGAGGCCCTTGTCAAGAAGAATGGTATGACCTGATTTCAGCCTGATTGCATTAAAAATCTCTGACACTTTGTCCTATGTGTGATTTTTCATTACACAACTCTGGATGGGAGATTCTCTAGGGTTTTCTTGCATCATTTTATTTTATTCAATCACTTTAGGCATGGAATCAAAATCATCATCCTATTTTACCTTTATTCTTCTATGACTGCAAGTATTAATGGTACAAGGGAGAAAATTCTCTCTAATACCCCACTCCATGATGACTTAATGCAAATAATTTATGAGTTCCTTGAGATGAAAGGTATGGGGGACATTGAGGAGAATGTTTTAGATGATTCTCAGGGCCTCTGTAAAACTAAGGATAGTGAAGGGATGCATTCATAGGATGAGGTGGATGTGCCTAAAATTAAATGAAAGGGTTAGAGGTCATTTAAAAACCCTAGTGAAAGTAAAGACTCTAAATAAAAAAGGCTACTACTCCCCTTGCTAGGAAGAAGACTAGGAAAATGGTGGATTTAGATGAAGATATCTTTCATGAGGATGATTTTTTGGCCACTGTTATAGAAGAAGTTGGCTATAGTAAGAAAAAATAAGGGAAGGGAGTGGATAATAATATGAGGAAAATGTCAACCTTAAATCTTGGAAAAAAATCTATACCTTAAAAATAGACTAAAGTGGTCATTTCATCGAATGATTATGAAGATGATATTAACAATGATATTGAGGAAGTAGGTACCAATAAGGGCACAAAGAATTCTAAAAAGAACCTAAAAATGGAAAAAGGTGGTGATAAAGGTAGCAAGGATTTAGATTCCCCTTTGAATATCATCAAGGACTAGTATGGGGATGATTATCCTATGGTGACTTTGGAATAGGATGTTACTCCCTCCTAGGTTGCTCAAACCAAGGCCCCTGTTGATGCTTCTATCCCTTTTAAGCAAAGGAAATTGGCATAGAAGAACATGATTATTAATACATTGAGGCTAGGGATCACTAGGGAGAAGATTAACCTTATGGTTGTGAAGTGGAACTAGGTAAAGTGGAGCACAAAAATTAATTGATCCCTCTGATTATTCTAAGTGATTACAACAAGGAGGAGAATATGGACCTACTTAATAATGCTAGAAATAGTCTCTTAGACAACTTTAGGTCCTTTAAATGGTTGTTTTATAAAATTATGGACTTAAACTATAGAATGTGATCTCTGTTGGGGAGTATTGATGGGAAAAAATCTCTTTACACTACTAACAAGGAGGACCCTTCTATGGGATCTTTGACTAATATGGCAGCTTTTTATAGGCTAAAGGCTAGGGTGCTAGAGTTAGACAATAGGGTTAATAGTATTAAGGGTACCCTCAAGAGTATTACATATTAGAGCTATAAAATTATCAAATTTTACAATAAACATGTCAAAATTCTATATATCAAGTTGGAAGGAAGTCCTGGGGAAAAAACCATTATTACTATTTCTAATGATCAATGTGCTACTATTGATAGCAAGGAAGGGATTGGGAGAAAGATCAAAGCTAGCACAAGGAAAATAGGTAGTAGGGGTTGTTGTGGTTCCTCAATGCACACCCCATTTCAGCAAAGAAATGGGTACCACCAGTTTTACTTTATGGCCTTTTTAAGGCTCAAGTCCAAGCTCTTAGATTATTTTGGAAGCTTGCCCCCCCCAGCTTGCATCTCATTGTCCTAATGGGGAGATTTAATAGCAAAGACCAATTTGGAGAAGGAACAAGTAAAAATTTCAAAAGTAAAAGTGTGCATGCCTATGCACCTAATGATATGTGCCAAGTATAAGGGAGGTAAACATTATATGTGCACACTTCCACAACTATGCACCGTGCAGTCACACAGCTACGCACCTATGCAATCATGCTACTACACACCTACATGACTCTGTAGCATATTTTCAACCCAGGGTCTATAAACCTTGTTCCTCACCTTGTCTACCCTTATCTTTGTGTAATAAAATCCTTGCTGAGCTCCTTCGTGCCATAGTTCCCTTATCTATAAGCTCCACACTATAAGCTGCGCCTCCACATCTCAACATACACCAAGTGTGGTGTTGTATCCACTTTGATTCACACCTCTACACATTAAATAAAGTTTAAACTCACAAGGGTGAATAGGAGGGCACCTAATCAAGTGCACTACTCTACTCCACACCCTCATATACAAAAAAATCCCCAAAAAGCCTTAGAGGACTAGGTGCGCACTAGTGCACCCAGTCAGGTGCATTAGTGTGTACTTCTACAAAAGAGTTAAAACTTTGAAAATAAGAACAAAAAACTTAAATTTTAAAAAAAATTAAGGGGCATGCAGTGCATCTGGCTTGGTGTGTTACTCTGCACCCCTCACACTTGACATTTTGAGTGAAGTTGGGTATGTGCTTGTGCACCTAACTTGGTGCCCAGGTGCACACCAGGTATTCCAAAAGAAAACAATAAAAACTATAAAGGGGTGCACCCTTTTGCACCTAATGTGGTGTACAAGAATGCACCCATAACATAAAATGCAAGAACCAAATGAGGTGCACACCTGTGCACCTAATCTGGTGTGCGACTGTGCACCTTATATTTTAAATTTTGTTTTAACAAAAAGAGGTTAATAGGATTTTTTGCACATTTAATTTTTTGGGTTTTGTTTAGGATGAGACTTAGCTAATAGACATCTTTCTTTTATCATGCAAATATAATGGCATCTTTGTCCAGTGAGAAAATGGTACCAAAGCCCATTGTATTCAAGTTCCAAGGAGTGCTATCAAAATCAAGGTTCTAGGATGATTATTTAGAAATTAAAGATACAAATTTGGGACACACTAATCTAGGAGAGTTCTTAAGGATTTGCAACAAGCCCAAGGAGATATTGACTATAGTATCTGCATCAATCTAATTAGGGTTGTGAACATAGCTTCACACCTAACATTAGTACAATCCTCATTTTAATAATGACACTAGCACAACACTTTGTTCCTAAGGAAAGGGTAGTAAAGAGTATGATTGGAGAAGTTGTCCTTGACCTCCAACCCAAAAACATTGAGAGGGTATTTCATCTCCCTAGGATGGATCAATTCATTAGACTCACCTATGAGGTAGCAAAAAGGTAGTATAGAGAACACCTAAGTGAGGCAGCTGAGATCATCTAGTCATTTTATCTTATTGAGAAGACTCCTCTATGGGTATATGAAGGAAGATATTGGATACTCTATCATTCTTTTGAGTAGAGTGATGCATTTTCTAGTAGTTGGACACTTGAACATTTTCATGGTAAATTTTATTGAGACTATCAAGATAGCAAGGATGCCACTTGTCTGGGCCACCACCTTGAGCTAAAACTTATGTGAATAATTTGAGGTAGTCAAGGAAAAGAAGAAGCTATAAATGACTTCATATTTGGTATATCCATTAGTTGCCAGGGCAAAAAACTATCCTGGATTATACAAAAGTGATAGCATGCAGGATCCCAATGCCTAGCCTTATATTGTCTACCCTTAATTGGTGAAGAAGAAACTCTTGAGACAGAGAAAAGAATACAAAATCATGAATGATGCATTCATATTTTCTATTATCTAATTCATAGAGGGAGACTATGCAAAAAGATTATTTGATAATGTAGTAGCACAAATAATAGCTCTCGGGGCCTATTATATTTAGTTCAAAATATTCACATATCTAAGGGTAGCTGGTGCCACTGTCAAACCAAAGAAGATCCTTAGATATCCTAGTGATAGACTTGTCCTATTGGAGATTGCATGATGGATTGAGTCAACATATGATAGAGTAAGGAGACAATGAAGACCATGTTGGATATGGCCCCTAGTCATAGGACCATATCAAGGAGATAATGAAGATCATGTTGGATATGGCCCCTAGTCATAGGACCATATCAAGTGAAGTGGAAGCAAGATATTTTGTCTTTTGAATGGTAGTTGGATTAGTATCCCCTAAAGGAATATAATTCTCCAAGACCATGCTTTGATAATATTGGGAAAGTCCAAAAGTCTGGTAGGTAGGGAATTTTAGCATGAAGAGGCTATCGAGGATCATTGGATGAATGTAACAAACAACTATGATGTCTATATTAGGGACTATTGTAGCATGACTTTGTATTTGGCTTAGAAGCTTCTTAAAATAAACATTCCTGAGGAGATATTATAGCAAGATTTTGGGGAGCTGCTAGACCCTCTATTCAACACAGATAAAATTGGGGAAAGGCCCATAATGAACGCTGAGGTGGACAGGGAGGAGAGTGATGATATAAATCATATGGAAAGACACATCATTAAGATGATGCAAGATTGGATCAAGAAACCATTTCAGCTTGATCCAATGCATGACATAGTGGTTTTTCATGCACAAGCCAAACTAGACAAAGGTAGAGCAAAGAAGGTTACTATTCCTACCTTTGTAGCCTAGTCACCGATAAGGTCATAAGTAGTATACCAACTTGACCACCTAGTTGGATAATATCACCCTTCGAAGAGGAAAGGAAAGGGAAAAAGAAAGAGGAATTCTCCTCAAAGGGCCAAAATAGAAGAGGGTGAAGTACAGGCATGTCCTCAGTAGTAGGAAGAAAATGTGCAACATTTAGAAGATACTAGAGCTTCTCAAGACTAGCTAGACCCTCAATTGCCACTAGCTACACCTAGCCAAGCAGAAATAGAGGGAGAAACCCAACAAATTGCTCCTCCTTTGCAAGTAAAACTAGCATCCCCTTTCACCTCCAAGAAATAGAAGAAGATTAAGATCCCTATGAAGAAGAGGCAAAGGTTGATTATAAGGATGGCTCCTTTCCCATCTAACCTAGAACCTATTCCTAAGGGAGAAGAAGAAGAAGAAGAAAAAAGTGAGGAGGAGGATGTGCCCATAAAAAGAAGGACCCAAATAGCTAGATCCATGGAACAAGAAAGGAGGAGAAGTTCCATGGCGACACCACCATCCACCCTAGAGGAATATTTGGAAGTAACTTCTTCAGAAGATGAAGTACAACAATGGGTGGATGAGCAGAGTAAAGAGGGTGATGACATATTCAATATGTCAGATTTTGATTTTATGCCCATAGGGAGGGAGTTTATTGGGGATAATATTAGGGATACCCCAATAGGTGAACCCCAAAAGGAGGACTAGATAGATGCCACCATAATCACAGGGTCCTAATCTTACTCCCTCATCCCCACTACAAGTCATAGTGGTGGATAAAGGCTCTATTACTCCTCTACCTCTAAGTTCTAAAGAAGAAAAAATTCAAAAGGAGCCTTCACAAGAGGAGGAGCCACAAAACATGGCAACTGATGAAATGTCAAAAGAGGGAAAAATGGTTGAATATTCTCAAGAAGCCTCCCAAGACACTAAGGTGCAAACTATAGGTTCAATAGAAATGGAGACCATAAAAGGAAAGCCTTTAGAAAGAGAAAGAACTCTAAAAAGGAGTGATAAGGAAAAGGAGGTAGTTAAGCACACTCCTTCATCCTCAAAAGGTAGGCCTTCATTTGAACAAATTCCAAGGTGGATGATGAAAGAAATGATGAGAAATATGAAACCATAATTCCTTGTTGATGAGGAGGATATCATTAAATTAGATAAGGTTTTGAATAATCCTGAGTCCCCATCACAGGAAGCAAGAGCATTGGCATTCATCAACAACACTTGGGATCAAGATTTGTTCACTCAAGTGGCTATCCCTCCTTCTGATGTAGATGTAGAAAGTTTAAGCCCACAGGATTATCAAATCAAAGAGGTTGTGCTCTAGAAGCCCACATTGGATATGACCAGATTGATGGTGACCATGGGAATAAATGAAGTTTTTAAAAGCATGGACTAGGAAGGGGCTGAGCTTAGAACACTTCGAAGGAAAAATAAAATCCTGAGAGGATATTTAGCTGAAGTTGTTGGTCCCCTAGATCCCGGTCTTCCAGAGGAGACTCTAAATCTTGTACTCAAAGAAGGGGGAGGTGTGTATCTAAATCCGTTTTTGAACGCCTATCAGTAGTGGCAGGAAAGTTTTGAAGAAAAGGGTGTCTTAATCATCCAAGGGAATCTGAGGTTACTACATGCTATATAGGAGAATGTAAATAAGATGGTAGTGATTTTGAAATAGGATTTTAGTATAATGGATGAAGTGCGTGCTTGGAGAAAATATTTATTGGTTTTGAAAGCTATAAAAGGGTAGAGGTATAGGATTTTTATAGATGTATATGTAGTGGTAGAATTAGATTTAATTGATGATTGGATTGAGAAGATTGTAGATAGAAATAAAGTAGTGGAGACATTACATGCAGAGATTCATTGGCTCAAGGACCAAGCTCAAGAGAAAATTTTGGAGGCAGAGA
Source organism: Cupressus sempervirens (assembly GCA_028749045.1). NCBI lineage: Eukaryota > Viridiplantae > Streptophyta > Pinopsida > Cupressales > Cupressaceae > Cupressus > Cupressus sempervirens. Next base: position 662,315,260 of record CM053791.1, read on the forward strand.
GGCATTACAGTGATGTGTGTTTAGAGATTTTTGAGGATGAGAAACAAGAGAAGTTAATGCCCATAGAGGTAGTAGTGGAGAAATTTAGGAGGATTTTTGAAGAAGCTTCTAATGATGAGGACATCTGGTAGGCTTTTAGGACAGAGGAAGCCTTATTAGAGTTGGATGCCAAACTCAAGGATTTTGTTGAGACTTAAATTGAGGTAGACAACTATAGCTAGAAGGTCAAAGAAAAGTATGAGGCTTTAGATTTATTGGATGCAACCAAGATCACTAAGATTATAGAGAAATTCAAGGGAAAACATCCCAACATAGTTTTAGGATGAAGGGAAACAAAACCCAGAAGCCAGAATTCCATTTTTTACACTCAATAAAATTTTGAGATTTTGGACCCTTTTGAGGTGCATAGGTCCGCAGGTCCATAGGTTTACAGGTCCGCAGGTGCACTTTTTTAGAGGTGTACTGATAGTTAACTGTCAGTTCCAAAAATAGAGCTTTCCATACATCAAAAATGCATTCTAACTACAGTTTAACTTTGACAGACGCCTAGTAAAGGGTCAACTTCCATTTTTGGCACTTCCAAAAACTTTGACTAAAGGCTTTCTTATTTTTTCTCCTCTCATAAATTCATTTTTTTTGACATGTAAAGGCTCATGCATCCAATTAATGGATATAAAATGGATGGAGTCCTTCTAAGCACTAGTTAGATTGTTAGTTTGTATATAATTAGTTTTTTTTATTAATTTAAAAGCATATTATTGCATGAAGATATCTCTCACTCTCAACACAAATTGAGGAGACAATTTCTTATAAATACTCCATTGTAATATGTAATTAGGGTCATCATTATTTTGCAATAAAATTATGCTTTTGGTGCTCGCATTTGGAGTGTAGTGATTCTTGCCTATATGTGTCCTATTTTTGTGGATGTATGTTCATGGAATATGATTGAGCCAAAATTTTATTGCTTTGTTTCTAATTGTACAATTCTTTAATTCTGGTGTTTGCTATGGTTTTACAAATTCCACTGACATATCTAGCTTGAGAAGAAATCACCAAATTGTACCTACATAATTATTTGTCTCGTATGAGTGCAATTTCCATGGCGTTGTGATTTGATGAAGAGACAAAATATCATACAATTAATAAGTTTCTCACCGATGATTGTAGCAATGGAATTAAGTGTTGCTCCTACTTTCATTGGTTACCTACAGATTTCTTTGAAATCTTCACTTGTAGATGTTTTGTTTTCTGTAGCTTATGTCTATTAGGATTTTAATTTCATGTTATTTTTCTTAAAGTTCTTGTTATTCTCTTTATCAACCCCCTTGTTAGAATAGGAATTCATATTAGTTGCATTGTTAGATTGCATTCATAAAATATATAAAATTACAAAAACATAGTTTTTTTATTTGTGTATTTTATTTTGAAGCAGTGTACAAATTCTTCATCTCATCCGAAATAAAATGAACCAGAAAAGGCCTCCTCATGAACAATAATATTTATCTTCAACTGAATAGATTCTAGTAGGTCACAAGATCACCCAGAACCTTGGAGTTGATTCACAAGATCAGCTTTTCAAGAGAGGAGTTCACAAGAATTACTGTAAGGAAACTTGGCAACAAAGAATATGACTATTTCCACATAACCCATAATAGATCTGAAATAAACATGAAATTAAAATCCACATGCAAGAGATTAGACAACATACCCACAAAAGTGTGACACAAGATATACCCTAGGAAACCCTCATTGAGAGAAAAACCCAGCCTCCAAAAGCATCCATCACCATGTATTATTCAACAAAAATACCATTGCCATACAACCATGGAAGCCTTCATGGCCATAGCCACAACCGAGCAAACTATGTGAACAAGCATGAATCTACACATCCCATGCCATGCTTTCAACCTTCACAAATGCTCCCTTGGCTAACCTGTCAAGCCTTGTCCCGCTCGACTCTTGCCTTTCTCACTCTTACTCTCTAAAACAACTACCCTTGTGGCTACTTATATAGTAGCAAGTCCCACAAAACCACTAAGTGGTATTACATAAACCATGTGCTAAAACCATATGCTACCTAACCCACTAACCCCACATTTAATATTGGGCATTTAATTCTTTTCCCCAATATTAAATAATTACATAAAATATTATCACAATGTTACAATACAACTCATCAAGAATATTCCATGGGAATCTTTACATGTTGCACGTCCATCTAGGTGGAACATTACATGATAAAATAAAATAAAATAAATATAACAATAGTATGCAATGTTTGCAACACCCATTATCTCAACAATTACTGCCATTTAGCATCGTGCACAATGATAGCTCAACAAAAGTGGTGCTAGAAGGAGGGCCATATTTTAATTTTTAAAATAGAAGAAAAGTCTACCAAAAGTTTTGAAATTCTTCATTTTTTGTGAATTCACAAATTTTTTTTATTTTTTTAGAAATTTGGGTGCACTACTCTATAGGTGCATAGCTCCGCAAGTCAACAAGTCCATAGGTGCACAAAATTCTATGGTGCATTTCATTTTGTGAGAAAGTGTACTTTTGTGAGAAAGTGTACTTTTGTAGAGGTGTGCTTTTTCCAGACTTGATGCAAGCTGGAGGGTTTTGATCTAGAATCCCCATTTTAGTGAGTGGTAAGATCTTCACCAAGTGCCCATGAGTTTCTTGAGCTTACCCACTTTCACAAACCACATAGTGATAAAGGAATACCTTGAATTCAACCACTTTCGTTCAAACTTTCATCATCTTCTTCAACTCTACCTCCACTCCAACCACCTAGTGGACCACAACATATTCCAATAGTTCCACGTCAACAACCACCCTTAGGTCTGCCAAATCCTTCGATGGCATTTTTTGCAAACATTGTAGACTCACTAATAAACTTGAGAGGTGCACTCCATGACCTCCCTAAGAATCCTGAGAAGTTTTGCCCAAGGTTTATTTATGGAGAAACATGAACTGCCAAAGATCATATTAAAGTATTCAAAGAAATTTGCAACCAAAAATAGATTGTGAACAAGGATGTGGTCCTTTATTTATTCCCCTACTCTTTGGGGGAAGTTGCTTACAATTGGTATGTTAATTTGCCACCTGGATGTATTGGAGATTGGGACACTTTTGAGAAATTGTTCCTAGAACAATTTAAAACTTTTTTCAACCTAGCAGTAATACATCAACAATTCATATCAATCAAAAGGGATCCAGCTAAGACAGTTTCATGCTTCAATCATTGCTTTCATATGGCTTCTCGTAGGTTGGAAACACCATATACTATACCAGTTGAAGCAACTATTTAAATTTATCTATATGTTATGGACCCTCTTACTGCTATCTTTCTAAGAAGGCTTTCTGCAGCAAATTTTGATATATTGGAAAAGGTCTTCATAGAAGCAATAACTTTCACTAAGCAAGCCAATTCTAATGGAGGAGGATTGATGCTTCCAACCCAAGCTATCATGGCAATGCTAACATACCCTGTCAGAGTACCCATTGTGCCTAGTCAATTTGTACATATGAATCCAATTCCATTATAGTAGGTACCTACTCTATAGAACCCTGCTCTAACATATCTAGAGTATGAACCTCTAAAGGTCACCTTCTTTGAGTAAAAGGCAATAGTATCTACTAAGGCAAAAAATGGCTTTATTTTTGAATTTTGTCAGATGAAAAAGACTATGTCACAAATGCAAAACAAATTGACTCATCTTAGGTTATCACAAGAATAGAATAACAACTTTCAAAGAAACAATGTTGGTCCTTACAACAACAATTATGGGAAAAATTACAACAAAAACTTCAATGGAAACAAAAACAATGCAGAAAATAATAATGGAGGAAATAACTTCAATCCTCCTAATTGAAATAATGGCTTCCAAAGATGGAACCGACAATGGAACACCCATCCAAATAATGGAAGTATTCCTCCAGATAATAACAATAACAATAATCAATATGTCGATATGAATCAGTATGATGATGGTCACAATGCACCTAACAACAATGGTTCATACTATAATGGAAATCAAGAGATGGCTCAAAGCTCACAAGTAAATTATCATACTCCTCTTGTGCAATTTAATGCTATGTTGTTAGAACCCTACAATTCCACATAGAAAACATAGGTAGAATATTCGATTGATGAAGAGTTCTCATTTCCATTCAGCCAAGAACCTAACCTTCAACATGAAGAGATGTTTTCTTTTCACAATGACAATTAGAATACGTACAACTTAAGAAGTAGAAAGGAACCTCTGACAGATGGAATTCCCTAGTGCTACAACCAAATCCTCTTGATCCAAGGGTGAGCAAAAATCTGACACCAGTTAAACCACCATGTTGAGGACAACAAAATCAAAACCAAGTGAATGTACCAACAATATTGAAAAATCTTGCTTGGTCTACCAAAAAATATAGTGCGATGGAGGACTTGAAATGAAAAAAGGTCAACATGTCCATATTTGACATGTTGCAAAACTATCCACAACAATGAGAGGCACTCATGAAGACCCTGGACCATACAAAAAATTCCCACAATGCGAATATGACCCCTCAAAAGATGGTGTTGCAACAAGTTAATGTTGCGGAGGCATTGCCCACTATGTTTAAAGACAAGGTAGAGGTGCCCCCATTTTTGCTTAGCATCAAAATACACGAGAAGAATCTTCACAATTGCCTTATTGATTTGGGAGCTTCATGCAATGTCATGTTGTTATCCATAGCACAAAAGTTAGGGGTCAGTCCTCAACCTACCAACTAGATAGTGATATAGTTGGACAAAATAGAGGTGAAACTCATAGGTGTATTGAAGGATGTGTGAATACAGTTGGTAGTCAACCCACAAATTCAAGATGTCATTGATATACATGTGGTTGATATCCCAGAGATGTATGGATTACACCTCACTAGAGAAGGGATGAAGTGTCTAAGGGGATGGTTTTCCATTGATTTCAATCAGCTTTGGTTACCGTGAAAAGGTCTAAAAAATCAAATCAAAATAGATGTAGAGCCAAAGTTAAAAAAGATGATCACAGATTAAAATGCTCCTAATGAGGTAGCCTTCTTACAAATAGATTTAGGCTCCTACAAGGTGATGGTTTTTAATACAACTTTGACCAGAAAATCAGATGATCAAGATATGGACTCCATGATTTCAACCCTAAAAGATGAGGTCATAACAGAATTCATAGACCATATGATGGCTAATTTAAAATTTCTAGGAGAAGAAGTTGATCCCAATATCCTCCTCCTTCTAGGATTTTGTCGATTACATAAAGTCAACCATTCAGAGTTTGAATGTTCATCATGCCAAGAAGCAGTTGCTAAGGTATTAACACAAATGGTGGGAGTAAAGAAAGTTGATGACCCACAAAATGAACCTATAGAAAACCAAAGTCTTACAAATACATATAATGTTGTTGAAGAGATTGAAGGGGAAATTGAAGATCTAAATGCATCATATAGTGATACCTCTTCAGATGGTGGAGGTTTGTCTTCTCCTCCACCTAGAATGATCAAAGTATAAAGAAGAAGGTAGTACATAAAAGGCTAGGGATGGACTTCAGTGGTCATTCATCCTCTACCTAAAGTTTAAGAAATTAAAGAATTGATAGGGGAAATTCAAGACAAACAAGAAAAACACACACCTCCTTTATCAGGAATTCACAATGGAGAATCATCAAGTCCACCTCCTAGAAAATTACAATTGGTTCCTAAGAAACAAGCCTTTAAAGCTCAGGTAAAAGAGAAATTGAGGACAAATAAGCATAGGGTTAGAAAACCCAAGGAAAGCCAAGTTTGGACACTTTTCTTTGATAATTCCAAATGCAAATCAGGAGCTGGTATAGGTATTGAGTTAATTGGTCCAAAAGGAAAGTCTTTCTCTGTAGCATATTGATTGCAGTTTAGATGTACTAACAATGTTCCATAATATGAAGCATTGATTCGAGGACTTCTCTTTGCACTGGAGAAATGAGTTATAGCTCTCATTGTTGAAGGAGATTCTTGGTTATCCAACAAATAAAATCACTATATTCTTGTAATGATAAGAGATTGCTTGCCTATAGGAAAAGGGTATGGGATCTATTAGATGATTTTGAAGCTTTGAACATAAAGTCTATTCCAAGAAGGAAAAACATGGTAGTAGATGCCCTTGCTATTTCACCAAGCATGTTACAACCAGTTGAAGGAAAAAAATTGAAATGATTTTAGTTGAATCGGTCACTGCTCCATCTATTCCTGACACTATCACAAACTTCCAAGTTTTTTAGGATGGTCAACATATTATAGAATGTATTATGTGTAGTGGCCATTTTAAGGGACAAGAAATAGATGACACCCTGGATGATGCACCTAAGAATATCACAACTCAAGATGAAGATGGAATATTGAACTTGAAGACTTATACTATTTCCAAGGGGATGATTGAGTTGGAGTACATTTTTGGTTGTGATGAATCTACATTTAATAAAAGAACCACTAAAGAAAAGGGTACCAAGGAATGCGATTCATACAATTTAGGAACAGAGGATGATCCCAAGATGGTAAGGATTGGGAAAGCATTAAATTTATAGGAAAGGGAAGACATGGTCAAATAGCTCATAGAATATAAGGATATCATCACTTGGAGCTATGAAGAATTGAAGATGTATGATCCTCAAATTATTACACATGATATTCCACTTAAACCTAATGCCAAACCTTTTTGACAAAGGCAAAGACCCATCAACCTCATCCTTGAGCTTCTAATAATGATGGAAGTCAAGAAATTGCTAGATGCAAAAATTATTTTCCCTGTGCATTACTCTACAAAGGTGACTAATTTAGTTCCTGTAAAAAAGAAGACTAGAGAGATTTGACTTTGCATAGATTTTCACAATTTGAACTTGGCATCTCAGCAGGACAATTACCCATTTCCCTCACTGGATGAAGTCTTACAAATTGTGAATGGTTTGAAAATTGTGTCTTTCTTGGATGGATATTCAAGCTATAATCAGGTAATAGTAGAAGAAGAAGATAGACTAAAGACTACATTTATGACCAAATGGGGAACCTTCGCCTATAGGAGGATGCCATTTGGATCGATTAATTCAGGGGCTACATGTTAGTGGGCCATGGATGAACATTTTAAGCGATTGATTAATAGATGTATAGTTATCTATATGGATGACTTGACTATCTTTTCAAAAGATCAAACTACTCACATTGCTAATCTAAGATAGGTGTCGTAAATATGGCATATCTCTCAATCCCAAGAAATGTTCGTTTGGGGTCACTAAGGGAAACCTCCTTGGTCATGTAATTTTCAAAGTTGGCATTCTCCATTGATTATGATAGAGTTGAAGATATTTTGAAGTTATCACCCCCCAATAGTTAGAAGGAACTCAAGTCCTTCTTTGGAAAGATAAATTTTGTTCAAAAATTCATAAGTGGATTTACAAAGATTGTGTGTCCTCTTAATGATTTGCTAAAAAAGGGAGCTAAAATGGAATGGGTCTCTAAGGTAAAGAAATCATTCAAGGATATTAAGGTAGCCATTTTGTATGGCTTTAGTATTGGTAAGCCCTAATTATAACCTTCCCTTTAAGATATACTCTTTCGCTTCAGAGCATTCATGCGCAAGGATCTCGACCAAGAAAAGGGAGAAGGAAGATGAAAGACTTATTGCTTTTATGAGTTTCCCATTGAGAAATGATAAGTTGAATTATTCTAGCGTCAATAAATAGTCTTTTGCCTTGGTTAAAGTGGTAAAAAAGTTTTGCCATTACATATTAAGGAGTAAGGTGTATGTTATCATACCTAACCCAATAGTAAAGACATTATTGATGCAAAATTAACTTGGTGAAGGTGACATAAATTGATGGTGATACTCCAAGAGTTTGACCTAGAGATCCAACCTATGAAATTAGTTAGAGGTCAAGGGTTGTCAAGAATGATAGCTAATAACCATATTAGCAATGAAAAGAAATTTAAGTTTGAGAAAGAAATAGATATTGAAGATCAGAAGAAAATGATAGTATCCCAAGTTGACATTGGCCAAGGTATAGTAATGGATGTATGGTACCAAGATATTGTTTAATATCTCCTACAGAATCAGTGCCCCTGTTGGATGAATAGTTCACAACATAGAGGACTTAAAATAAAGTGCAAATCCTATATGTTGCAAGACAAAAAGATATACAAAAGGAATTATGAAGGGATCTACTTAAAATGCTTAGGATGAGAAGAAGTAAAGGAAGTCCTAGAATAATTTCATGATAAGTATGGTAGAGGGCATGGTTCAATAGAAGTGATGGCTCCTATGATTTCAAGATAGGGTTATTTTTGGCCCATAATATTCAAGGACACTTTTGAGCATGTGCACTCTTGTCATGTTTGCCAAACTAGTGCTAATAGAGAAAAACACTTGGCAATGCCACTACAACCTGTATATGAGGTGCACCCTTTTGTAAAGTGGCGGTTAGATTTCATTGGTCCAGTTAATCCACCATCATCAAATAAACACACCTACATTCTTACAACCACTGATTATTGTACAAGATGGACAAAAGTAGAAACTTTCAAAAATTGTACTGCTAAGGTAGTAATGGATTTCTTGGAGGAATAAATTGATACTAGATTTGGGATGCCATTCACTTTAGTGTGTGATAATGGAATAGCTTTTGCATGGCTATTCTTGACTTAATGGGAATTTGAGAATCAAGTCATTATAAGTTCTCTTCAAATTATTACCTGCAAGGAAATGGGGTAGCATAATATACAAATAAGAACTTGATCACATAATAAGATGGTTATTGAAAGAGAATCCTAAAGATTGGCATACACAACTCAAATATGCCCTATGGACAGATCAAGTAAGGGTCAAGAATGCTTTGGGGATTTCTCTATATTTGCTTGTCTACAGAAAAGAACTAGTATTCTTGCTCAACCTTAGGATTCCTATTTTGAAATTCATGAGTGGATATGCTAAAGATGTTGATAAAGTACAAATCAAGTTGATGAATCTTTTAGAGATGGACAAGAAATAGACAGCTGCATTGGAGCACATGGCTAAACGTCAAGCTATCTTGAAGAGATGGTTCAAGAAGAGAGCCACAATAAAATCCTTTAGGATTTCTGACCTTGTTCTACTTTGGGATAAGGTGAAAGAAAAATTGGGTAGCCATACCAAGTTTCAATTCTTATGGATTGGTCCTTATCAGCTCGTGGAAATTCTTAAAGAAAACACTTTTAGGCTTAGTTCCTTAGGGGGGGAATTTCTCCCCTTACTAGTAAATGGGCAATTTCTGAAACATTATTTTGAGGCCTAAAAGAAATGACAAAAACCAAAAACAAAAGTACTTCGATTTTATTTCTACAATTGGTTAGATCTTATTTATACAAGCATGTTTGCTTTCAGTTGTGTGTTTTCTCTTAGCTATGTATTTTCTTTTAGTTGTGTGTTTGCTTTTAGTCATGTGTTTTCTTTCAAAGTTGTCTCAATCCTAGGGGATAAGGTTCACTTGAGATTTTATCTTGAGATATTTTACTAACTACTCTTTTTGTTTTGATTATAGGAAGAGGTATTTCTTTGTCAAAATATTCAAACAATTATGTGTCTTATATCAACTGAGGAATGAATGTTGCTTGCAAAAGTAGGGAGACTTTCAGTCTTAAACTTAAGATTCTAAACCAAAAAGCTCTAAAAAATATGTGGACTTTAAAAATGATTGTCTCAGGTGTTGTCAAATTGAGGTTGAAGATAGCAAGGAACGATTCAAACCCTAATTGGTTCAAATAGGAGGGGTCTTCTTGAAGGATTACTAAGATCATTGTTTGGTGTGAGATTTTCTAAAAAGTTCTAAAAGAGGAACATGAGGGATATTCACAAAGGATCAAATCCAAGAAATGACACCGATGTCCTAGCTACATAGTCTAAGCATAGTCAGGATAGAAAAGAAAGAAAATAATAATAATAAAAGAAAAGAATAGTGTTAAGACTGAAGGATTCTAAAAGATCTGAAATGGAAAAAGATACATTTTCAAAATGAAATATCTTGTACTAAAACATTTCTTCATCAAGTAGTGAAATTATGAACTACATAAAGAAATTATTCAAAATTTGATAGAAAATTAAAAAGAAAGTGACATCTTGCTGAAAGCCCTCTAAATGATCCTCTCATCTGGTCAAGCAAGAGATCAATAAGTAACCTTTGTGAAGATTCTTAATAGATAAGCCAGGAGGGGTGGAAGATCATTTCCATGATTCAAAAAACTTTGATAGACTGCATCCTGAGATGTTGAAGGGAATCAATACATGGATCACACATTGAGCTCAAAGGTTTTGGATCCTAAAGTTTTGATTGTGAAGTCAATCAAAATTTTCCTAAAATGTTTAAGTTTTGGTTGATGTTTGACACACACTTGAAAGAATGCTTCTTGGTGAAGAAATGTCTACCCCCCCCCCCCCCCCCCCTCTTTTTACTTTATGGCCTTTTTAAGGCCCAAGTCCAGGGTCTTGGATTATTTTGGAAGCCTGGGCCCCCCAAGTTTGCATCTCATTATCCTAATGGGGAGGGTCCATTGTCAAAGATCAATTTGGAGAAGGAATAAGTAAAAATTGAAAAAGTAGAAGTGTGCACACCTATGCACCTAATCAGATGTGCCAAGTGCAAGGGAGGTAAACATTATATGTGCACACTTATGTAGTTGTGTAACCACACACCCACATAGTCACACAGCTATGCACTTGTGCAATCACGTAGCTACACACCCACATGGCTCCGTGACACATTTTCAACTTGGGGTCTATAAAACCCCCCCACCTACTTCATTCCTCACCTTTTCTACCCTTATCTTTGTGTCATAAAATCCTCACTAAGCTCCTTTGTGCCACAATTCCCATATATGTGAGCTCCACACTTTAAGTCACACCTCTACATCTTAGCATACACCAAGAGTAGTATTGTATCCAATTCGATCTACACCTCTAAACATTGAAGAAACTTCAAACTCACAAGGGTATGTAGGAGCACACCTAATTAGGTGCACTATTATGCACTCCTATATATAAGAAACATCCCCAAAAAGCCTCAAAGAACTAGGTGGGGACTGGCACACCCGTACAGGTGCGCTAGTGTGCACCTCTACAAGAGAGTTAAAACTTTGAAAAAAAGAATGAAATTCTTAACTTTCACAAAAATTAAGGGGCACACAATAGCACACCCGGCTTGGTGTGCTACTTTGCACCCCTCGCACTTGACATTTTGAGTGAAATCAAGTGCGCAGTTGTGCACCTAACTTGGTGCATAGGTGCACACCAGGTATTGCAAAAGACAACAATAAAAACTATAAAGGGGTGCACCCTTGCACACCTAATGTAGTGTGCAAGTGCACACCCATAACATAAAATGAAAGAACCAAATGAGGTGCACACTTGTGTGCTTGATTTGTTGCACGAGTGTGCACCTTATATTTTAAATTTTGTTTTAAGAAAAAGAGGTTAATAGGATTTTTTTTTGCGCATTTAATTTTTTGGGTTTTTTTTAGGATGAGAATTAGCTAATAGACATCTTTCTTTTTCCATGTAGATATAATGAAATCTTCATTCTACGAGAAAATGACACCAAAGCCCATTGTATTCAAGTTCCAAGGTGTATCATCAAAGTCAAGGTTCCAGGATGATTATTCAAAAATTAAGGATTCAAATTTGGGACACACTGATTTGAGAGAGTCCCTAAGGATCATAACAAGGCCAAGGAGAGGTCAATTATGGTATCTACATTAATCTGATCAAGTTTGGTGAACACAGCTTCACACTCGACATCAGTACAATCCTCAAAGCTAATAATGACACTAGCACAACACTTTGTTCTTGGGGAAAGGGTGGTAAAGAGTATGACTAGAGAAGTTGTCCTTGACCTCTGACCTAACAACATTGAGAGGGTATTTCATCTCCCTAGGGTGGATCAATTCATCAAAGTCACCTATGAGGCAGTGGGAAGGTGGCATAGAGAACACCTATGTGAGGCAATTGAGATCATCTAGTCATCTTATCTTATTTAGAAGACTTCTCTAGGAAAGGTAACAGGAAAGGTGGATATGACAAGGGGTTATATGAAGGAAGATATTGGATACTCTATCATTCTTTTGAGTAGAGTGATGGTTTTGCTAGCAACTGGACACTTGAATGTTTTCATGGTAAATTTTATTGAGACTATTAAGATGGCAAGGATGACACTTGACTAGGCCACCACCTTGAGCAAAAACTTATGTGAACAATTGGAGGTAGTCAAGGACAAGAAGAAGTTCTACATGACCTCATATTTACTATATCTATTAGCTACTAGGGCAGCAAACTATATCAAATTATACAAAAGGGGTAGCATGCAGGATTCCAATGCCTGGCCTTATATCATCTACCCTCAATTGGTGAAGAAGAAGCTCTGGGGATAAAGAAAAGAATATAGAATCATGAATGAAGTGTTCATATCTGCCATCATTCGATTCATATAGGGAGACTATGCAAAAAGATTATCTATTGATGTAGTAGTACAAATAATAGCTCTTGAGGCCTATTACATTTAGTTCAAAACATTCACATATCTAAGGGTAGCTAGTGCCACTATTAACCCAAAGAAGCTCCCTAGATATCCTAGTGATAGACTTGCCCTATTGGAGATTGCACAATAGATTGAGTCTGCATATGACAGAGTAAGGAGGCAATGAAGACCATGTTGGACATTGCCCCCAGTCATAGGACCATATCAAGTGAAGTAGAAGAAAGATATTTCATCTTTTAAAAGGGAGTGGGATCAGTATCCCTTAGAGGAATACAATTCTCTAAGGTCATGCGTTGATAATATTGGGAAAGTCCAAAGTCTCATAGGCGGGGAATTTTAGCATGAAGAGGCTATTGAGGATCATTGGATGAATGCAACAAATGAGTATGATGTTCGTATCAGGGACTAATGTAATGTGACTTTGTATTTGGCTAAGAAGGCTCTTAAAATAAGCATTCCTAAGGAGATATTGTAGCAAGATTCTAGGGAGTTGTTGGACTCTTTGTTCAACACAGATAAAATTGGGGAAAGCCCCATAATGAACAATAAGGTGGATAGGGAGAAGAGTGATGATTTAAATCATAGGGCAAGGAACATCATTAATATGATGTAGGATTAGATCAAGAAACCAGCTTGATCCAATACCTAACATAGTGGTTTTTCATGCATAAGCCCACCCAAACAAAGGTAGAGGAAAGAAGGTTACTATTACTACCTTTGTAGCCCAATCACTGATAAGGCTGGAAATAGTATACCAACTTGACTACCTAGTTGGATATTATCACCCTCCAAAAAGGAAAGGAAAGGGAAAAAGAAAGAAGAATTCTCCTCAAAGGGCCAAAATAGAAGAGGGTGAAGTACAAGCACCTCCTTAGAAGTAGGAAGAAAATGTGCAAGGGTCAAAAGATACTGGAGCTTCTCAAGACCAGCGAGACCCTTAGTTGCTACCAACTACACCTAGCCAAGTAGAAATTGAGGGAGAAAACCAAAAAATTGGTCCTCCTTTGTAGGCAAAACCAGCATCCCCTTCTACCTCCAAGAAATAGAAGAAGATTAAGATCCCGATGAAGAAGAGGCAAAGGGTGATTAGAAGGATGGTTCCTTTCCCATCTATCCTAGAACCTATTCCTGAGGGAGAAGAAAGAAGAATAAGAGGAAAGTGAGGAGAGGATATACCCATACAAAGAAGAACCTAGCTAGCTAGAGCCACAGAACAAGAAAGGAGGAGAAGTTCCATGGTGACACTACCATCCACCCTAGAGGAACCTTTGAAAGTAACTTCTTCAGAAGATGAAGTAAAACAATGGGTGGATGAGAAAAGTAAAGAGAGTGATGACATATTCAAGATGTCAAATTTTGATTTTATGCCCATAGGGATGGAGTTGATTAGGGATAAGATTAGGGATACCCCAACAGGAGGACTAGATGTAGATGCCACCAAAATCATAGGGTCCTAATCTTACTCTCTCATCCCCACGACAAGTCATGGTGGTGGATAAATCCTATGTTACTCCTCCACCTCCAATTCCCAAAGAGGAATAGGTTCAAAAGAAACCTTCACAAGATGAGGAGCACAACAAATGGCAATCGATGAAGTGTTGAAAGAGAGAAAAATGGTTGAATATTCTCAACAAGCCTTCCAAGACACTGAAGTGCAAACTACAGGTTCCATGAAAACAAAGACCATAGAAGGAGAGCCTTCAGAAAGAGAAATAACTCCATGGAGGAGTGATAAGGGAAAGGAGGTAGCTAAGCACACTCCTTCATCCGTGGGCCTTCAGTTGAATGAATTCCAAGGTGGCTGAGGAAATAAATGATGAGAAACATGAAACCACAATTCCTTTTTGATGAGGAGGATATCATTAAATTAGATAAGGTCTTGAATAAACTTGAGTCCCCATCACAAGAAGCAAGAGCATTTGCATTCATCAACAACACTTGGGATCAAGATTTATTCACTCAAGTGGCTATCCCTCCTCTTGATGTAGATGTAGAAAGCTTAAGTGCACAAGATTATCAAATAAAATAGGTCATGCTTGGGAAGCCCACATTGGATATGGCCAGATTAATGGTGACCATGGGAATAAGTGAAGTTTTTAGAAGCATGGACCAAGAAGGGGCCAAACTTAGAACACTTCAAAGGAAAAATAAAATCCTAAGAGGATATTTAGCCAAAGTTGTTGGTCCCCTAGATCTCGATCACCTTGAGGAGACTCTAAATGTTGTACTCAGAGAAGGGGGAGGTGTGCATCTAAATCCATCTTTGAAAGCCTGTCAGTAGTGGTAGGAAAGTTTTGAAGAAGAGGGTGTCTTAATCATCTAAGGGAATCTGAGGTTGCTGCATGCTATGCAAGATAATATAAATAAGATGGTAGCAATTTTGAAGTTGGATTTTAATATAATGGATGAAGTGCATGCCTGGAGCAAAGATTTACAAGGTTTGCAAGCTATAAACTGGAAGAGGTATAGGATTTTGATAGATGTATATATAGTGGAAGAATTATATTTAATTGATGATTGGATTGAGAAGATTGTAGATAGCAATAAAGTAATGGAGACATTACATGCAAAGATTCATCGGCTCAAGGACTAAGTGCAAAAGCAAATTTTGGAGCTAGAGAGGCATTATTGTGATGTGTTTCTAAAGATTTTTGAGGATAAGAAATGGGAGAAGTTAATGCCTGTAGAGGTAGTAGTGGAGAAATTTAGGAAGATTTTTAAAGAATCTTCTAATGATGAGGACATCCAACAGGCTTATAGGATAGAGGAAGCCTTATTAGAGTTCGATACCAAACTTGAGGATTTTGTTGAGACTCAAATTAAGGTAGACATCTATAAATAGAAGGTAAAAGAAAAGTATGAGGCTTTAGATTTGTTGGATGTGGCCAAGATCATTGAGATTATAGAGAAATTCAAGGGCAAACATCCCAACATAGCTTTGGGATGAAGGGAAACAAAACCCAGAAGCCAAAATTTTAATTTTGACATAGTAAAATTTTGAGATTTTGGACCCTTTTGAGGTGTGTAGGTCTGTAGGTCCATGGGTCCGCAGGTGCACTTTTCTAGAGGTGTACTAATAGTGAACTATCAATTACAAGAATAGAGCTTTCCATGCATTGAAAATGCATTCTAATGATAGTTTAAATTTGACAGATGTCTGGTGAAGGATCAACTTCCATTTTTGGCACTTCTAGACACTTCTACTTCAACTGAAGGCTTTCTTATTCTTTCTCCTCTCATAAATTTTTTTTTTTTGACATGTAAAGGCTCATGCATCCAATTAATGAATATAAAATGGATGGAGTCCTACTAAGCACTAGTTAGATTGTTTTTTATTAGATAAACAGGTTTTACAGGGAACCTGAAACCCAAAAGTTAGTACATAAGAGGGTTGATAATAAGCGTGACAACCCAGCCAAAAAAGTATAAGTTCAAAGGCTGAAAATAATCATTAAGCCCAGCCAAAGGAAAGAGTACTGAGAAAAGACCAAAAAAAGGAAACTATCAAAGCCACAGCCAAAAGCCAGAACAAAAAGCCAAAAGATAGCGATAAACAAAAGAACAGGCAAGAGTTATTCCTTGTTCTTTCACTCCAGATCATGAATCACTTGAGCAACCTCAAAGGCCTATTGATTCTCCTCCATTTCCATCTATTGCACCCTTTGATTCCCCTAGTCCTAAGCAGGAGTGGAGTTGTCCTTTGCAGGGTCATCCTCTATTCTAGCCTTGTCCCTATCATTTCCATCCTCATCATCGTGGATTTCTCTGTCTTTGATCTAGCCCATGAGAGAGATGATGTTGTTGTTGATGGAGCTTAACAAGGAAAACATCTAATTCACAAGGTTGTGATCGTAGTTTTCCAGATTGTGTATCCTCTATTCCACCAAAGTGAGCCTATTGGCTGAATCTATTCTCCTGTTGGCATCCATACCTTTCCTTGTTGCCTCAATGTGTTTCACCTAGTCTTTAACCTCCTCAAGCTCATGGAAAAGCCATTTTATTGATCTAAAATTATCAATCATGTTGTTGCAAGCATTATTTAATAGATTCATCCCTATCTCCCTGGCTCTATCTAAAATAGCCATAATCGTCATATTAATTAAATATTCTAGCCTCTTCTCTTCTTGATTATCCACTAGGATTTGGGGATTTATGGCCTCTGTAAAGATTCCCATTTTGGTAGTCTTGACATTGAAATTGATCCATGCTTTCCTCCTGTCATTGGTATGCACTTCCCCTTCTGCATACCCAGCTTTCTCCTCTTTCTGCTCCTCAGGGTGGAGTTGGACAGGAGAAAGAGGCAGCACAGACATCTCCTCATATTGAGAGTGCACATCCTCTAGACTCTCCCTCTTGTGCTTCTTCCTTCCACTATCCACCTTAGTTTCCTCTTGCATCTCCTTCACCACCTCCTTAGACTCTGGATCCTCCTCATCATCGCTACTTCCCTCCTCAGCCTTCTCATCCTACTTCTGCCCGAGATACCTAGGGCTTTTTCTGCTTGGGGTTATGGGGGAGGGGGATTTTACAACATGGTAAGTCGCAACTTTCCCTAAGGAGGAGATCCCACCTTTCTCAGAACTAAGGCTTTGAATTTCATCCGAGTCAGAGGAGTAACTGGAACTTCCAGCCTCCACAGTCTCTGTCTGAGGAGGGGCATTGCTAATAGTTTGAGCTTTGAAGTGCTCATGGATAAGTAGTAGCAGCCCCTCATGCAGAGCCGAGTTTGCAATGGGCTTCTTTTTGAAGCTGTCCATTGCCTTACTCATAGAGGTTAATAGATAAAAAGGAAAAGAAATTCTGGTTTTCTTCTGGAAATGATTTAAAATAACAAAGTGGTGGGTACGGGCTCTATCAAACCTTGGGTCCAAAGTGATATACTCAATAATAGCTTTCAGCACATACCTCCACCGCTTCTTCATGGAGTTGGGGACATAGTAGGTGTCAATTTTTTTTAACGCATTCAATTCCTTCTCACTCTCCACAAAATCCCTAACCACATTAGCTAAGAGCTTCTTATCCCTGAAGAATTTGAAACCCTCGATAAGGAACTCGGTGACAGTCATGATCACCTCCTCTGTTATTCGGAAGTAGATGCCATTCACCTTAACCCTATCATCTTTCCAAGACCCTACCATACTATTAGTCACCTCCTGATCAAAATCATGCAGCTTCATGAGATACTTGGTTACCCCAGCCTCATCCAACTTTTCCCAAACTTTTAGCCTACTTCTCCATTTCTCAAAGTCCCCCACTGACTCCTTTCTACATCTCTCACCCACCACCTCCTCACTCTACACAACCGTTTTACTCATAAGCTCTTCACTGTGAGACTGGAAAGAACCACTGAGATTAAGCAAGGAGCAGAGAAAAATAACTCTATTGTTGCCCCTGAAATGATTGCAATAAACAACCTACAAAGCGTGGCAATTAATCAATGAAGGATATCTACATTTACAAATTCCCAATTTTCTATTATGAAAAGTACCCATATATCTTAACCCTTTCATATTCATAATTACAACTTGATATCCTCCGTACTTCCTTGGATTTTCTCCAAGTCAATCAGACACTTGACATCCACTGGAAAAGAAGTTTCGGGAAGCCAAGTCATTTTTTGGTCTGTGCTGACCCCTATATTTGCCAACTTGTCGGCAACCAGGTTTGCTTCCCAGAAAGTATGGGTGACGTGGAATTTTTTGAATTTGACAAGGGTCTCTCTCGTCTCATTGATAAGATTTGCAATCATCCAAGATGGATATGAATTGCCATTAATGCACTTAATAATGTCATTCGAGTCCCCTTCTAGCCATAAATTGGTGACCCCAATTTCAAAAGCCAGTTTAATTGCATTGCACGCAGCGTTGGCTTCCACAAAATGATTTGTTTAGAAACCCAACGGGAGAGCGAAAGTTTCAATACTACCTCCATTTTCATTTCTAACCACACCTCCACTACTTGAGGATCTAGGGTTTCCCTTGGAGGTTCCGTCAAAGTTGGCTTTGTGCCAACCTTCAAGGGGGAGGTGCCACTTGGCTTCCTATCTTTTTCTCATTTTGTCTTTTACCTTCTCCTTTTTCCTACCTCCTATCTCAAAAGCTCCCCCCTTCCTCAAGGAAAAATTTTCCTTTATGTTACTGAAGATCTTCCTTCCAAAAACCAAAGCCAACTACTCCCTATCTCTAAAAATCTAGTTGTTTCTCTCCTTCCATATGCTCCAACAAAAATGGGGCAGGA
The DNA here is from genome assembly GCA_028749045.1 of Cupressus sempervirens. NCBI lineage: Eukaryota > Viridiplantae > Streptophyta > Pinopsida > Cupressales > Cupressaceae > Cupressus > Cupressus sempervirens. The sequence continues at coordinate 662,334,054 of CM053791.1, forward strand.
GCCAGGAGCTGATTTCCTTCAAGGAAAACCTGTTGAACATACCTTGCCATTGGCAGAAAAAGTCCAGGAGGTTGGAAGGAATGCACCATCTATGGTCAAGGTCCTGGGTAAGGAAGTCCCAGACTGTTCTAGAGTAAGAGCAAAGAATGAACAAATGATTGCCTATCTCTGACTCATCTTTGCATAAAACACATCCGTTGGGCATGATATGACCTCTTTTAATGAGATTTTCTTGGGTGAGATTTTTTTCCTAAAGTGCCAACCAAAAAAGCATGTTGACTTTTGGTGTTAGGCCTAAGAGCTAGGCCCTCGACCAAGGGGGGGACACATTTGTACTCCATAAGGCAGAGTACCCAGAGGCAACCGAATAGAGCCCATTGGCATTATCCCTCCAAACCAGTTCATCCTTGTTGGTGCTGAGGGATAAGGAATTAAGCATGATCATAATTGGTTTGAGTTCCTCTGAGATAATAGAAAGGTCCTTCCATCCCTGTTCAGTGTTGTAGTTACTGACTTTGTGCCCAAAAAGGTTGATGCAATCATTAGCCCAAACACCATAGGTAGGGTTATTAATGAGTGGGCCCTGAGAAAGCTAGTTGTCTAACCAAAATAGAATGTTCTCGCCATTTCCTAGCTTCTAGGAGACCTTAGAGTTAGCCAAATCCCTAGCTTTTAAGAAGCCATTCCAAACAACTGAGCCTCTAGGTAAATCCTCACTGAAAAGAGTGAACTAAAAAGAGGGCCTTTTTATATACTTGTTCACCACAGTGTCTCTCTATTCCCCTGTGCTACTAAAGATGCACCAAATTTTCTTTTCCAGGAGGTCCTTGTTGATATGAGTGAGCTTCCTGATCCCCATACCCCCATTCTTTTTAGGGAGACAAACTTTGTCCCAAGCAACAAGGGGGTACCTTTTATTCCTATCAGTTCCCATCCATAAAAAATCCCTTTGGATTTTCTCCATTCTCTCAACATATTTTCTAGGTATGGTGAAAAGGCTCAAGGCATATATTGGCAGGTTTTGAAGGATGGATTTAACCAGTTGACATTTTCCAGCTTGGCTAAGAGAGGCTCCTTTCCAACCAGCTAGCTTCTTACTAAATCTATCCAAGATGCTATTCTAGAAGGAATCAGAGGGGGCCGTGCCCAAGGGGAGACCAAGGTAGGTAGAAGGAAGCTTCCCCACCTGACAACCCAAGATTCTGGAGATTCTCTATTGTCTTCCCTCCAGAGTGTTGATAAAGAAAATAGAGCTTTTGTCCCAATTGATGAGCTACCCCGACCCTCTGGAATAAGTGTCCAAAGTGTCTTTCAAAGCCTTGGCCTCCCTGACCGAAGCCTCTCCTCCCATAATGGTATCATCAACAAATTGTTGATGCGTGAAGGGGGTGCATTTGGAAGAAGGTTTAAAGCCTTTGATCCTCCCATCTTTCTTTTTCTTCTCCATGAGTCTGCCAATACATTTTGCCAGGATGATGAAGAGAATCGGTGATAGAGGATCCCCTTGATGAAGTCCTCTAGTAGGTTTGAAGAAATCAGAGGGGGATCCATTCACTAAAATAACTAGCGAGGGGGTGGTCACCAACTAGGAAATTAGCTTGCAAGATTTGACATCAAAGCCAAAAGCCTTCAACACCAACTCCAAAAAGGACCAATCCACCCGGTCGTAAGCTTTAGACATGTCAAGTTTGAGTAACATCCCTTCTTTCTTACCATCTTCCATAGAGTGAATCACTTCATGCACCATGATAATCGAATCTAAAATATGTCTGCACTAGTTAGATTGTTAGTTTGTATATAATTAGTTTTTTTTATTAATTTAAAAGCATATTATTGCATGAAGATATCTCTCAGTATCAACACAAATTAAGGAGACAATTTCTTATAAATAATCCATTGTAATATGTAATTGGGGCCACCATTGTTTTGTAATAAAATTATGCTTTTGCTACTCACATTGGAGTGTAGTGATTCTTGCATAAATGTCTCATATTTTTGTGGATGTATGTTCATGGAATGTGATTGAGCCAAAAGTTTATTACTTTGTTTTTGGTTGTACAATTTTTTAATTCTGGTGTTTGCTATGGTTTTACAAATTTTGTTGACATATCTAGCTCGAGAATAAATCACCAAATTGTACATGCATAGCTCTTTGTCTTGCATGAGCACACTTTCCATGGCCTTGTGATTTTATGAAGAGTGAAACATCATATGGTTACTAAGTTTCTCACTAATGATTTCATCAGTGGAATTCACAAAGCACTACTCCTACTTTCATTGGTTACCTACTGATTTCTTTGAAAGCTTAACTCATAAACATGTTGTTTTCTATAGCTTATGTCCATTAGGATTTTAATTTCATGTTATTTTCTTTGAAATTATTGTTATTTTCTTTATTAAACCCCTTGTTAGAATAGGACTTCACACTAGTTGCATTGTTAGATTGCATTCATAAAAAATAGAAAAATACAAAAACATTGTTTTTTTTTTTTTTTGCATGTTTTACCTTGAAGCAATGTGTAGATTCTTCATCTCATCCATAATAAAATATACCAACAAAGGCCTCCTCATGAACAATCATATTTATCTTCAACTGAACAAATTCTAGTAGGTCGCAAGATCACCTAGAACCTTGGAGTTGATTCACAAGATCATCTTTTCAAGAGAGGAGTTCACAAGAATTCCTTCAGTTTAGCATCATGCATAATGACAACTCAACAGGGGTCTCTTTAGACATTAATAAGATCAAGGAAGCTACTAAGAAGATGGATTAGCTAGAGGAGCAAGCTAAAAAGATTATTAAAAAAATGGGTTAGTTCCCATATTATGTCCTTCTATCTCTAGCTTTTGTGTCTTGACTATTGTTGTCAAGTGGTTAGTGGTAGGGGTGTTTTCCTTTGATGCGGGATTTTGTTCTATTGTTGGATTTTTCCCTTTTAGTCATGTTTTTTTCTTGAGGGTTTAATGATATATCTTTAATTTCTCTATGTACAAGGTTTTAGGAGCCCTTCAAAACCTATTTTCCTAGTGAAAAATATTACATGATTGCAAAAAAATCAAACCAATAATATATTGTTAGGGTCCAATTCATTCAAGTGCCCATTGAATACCCATACTTATCAAGTTTATCATCATCATGCTTTCTTTGAATCCTCTTCATCAATAAAATGATATGGCACTCTACTGAGTTGGCATCATGTTTAACTAACTAAGGCTTAACATCAATGACAATATAATAACTTACATGATTATTTTACATACAATAATAGCATTCCCATTTACCATATTAGTTGGGGATAACAAGGGTAACAAGAAGCTAAGTCTTGAAACCACAAAATAATGTAGTGGCCAAAGTGATAAGCACCATAGAAATAGATTTTAAACTCACAAGGAGTCCCCACACAAGTTTCCACTAGAAAAAAGACTCATAAAAGACTCATAAAAGACTGAGACTAATGAAGAAGCAATAAAATCAATAGTAATATCAAAGGTAATAGAGGATGTTGAAGTAGAAAAGACTCCAAAGAAAGGTAAGAAGAAATCCAAATCACTTTCTATTAATGAAATAGTAGAGATAATTGTTAAGAAGCACAATTACTCAATGTTGAGGAATATATTCTAAAAATATTCTAAGGAAAATAAAAATAAAGCCAAATGGTTGTTGTAGAAAGAATGAGAGAAATTGGTGAGAAACCACTAGATGTTGGGGTATGGATACCCAAATATTTACAAAAGATAATAAATGAAAAGTGGAGTATAGGTGTACAGAACCATGAAATATTTGTACAAGAATCTCTTACCTAAATAAGGCCAAACATGAAAGAGGCACAAAAAATATTGTTTATGGTAGTATATAGAAGAAAGTTCAATACTAACAAGGACATGTTTGATATCATAACTGGTCATGTCAATGCAATAGAATCAATAATAGCTCAATATTGACAAATAATTTTGCATGAAATAGACACTTATATCAAGAAAAATCAGCCACAAGAAAGCATTAAGGAACATTGGTTCAAAAGGAAAATATGTAGACAAAGTCAAAAATATAGTTGAGGAACATAATACGAGAACTAAGATAGACACATGGACTAAAGGAGGAATACAAGAAAATCCTAGTCTATAAAGAGAGGAAGAGAAACCAAAGGAAGACATACATAAGGTCACATAAGCCACTTAAGAAAAGTCTATAGGACCTCAAACAAAAGAAATAATTCCTATGACTCAAGCTATAAATATTGAAAAAATTGAATAATGCCCCACTAGTCACACAGGACAATGGCACACAACCTACTCAAAAAATAGTCAATTCACTTGTAGACATTAATCAGTAAAAAATTGATGAGACCATTAGTGTTTCCACCATCACAATTGATTCTTCACTAGAGGAGAAAAACATAGATAAGGATAAATCACCTGAGCTCATATTGGTAGAGGATGAGGAACCTCCAAAAGAAAAGAATCCAAAGTTGTAGAAAAAATATTTGTCTTATATGCAAGTGGGTTTAGTAAAATGTCCTATTGGTGGATAGAGATATGTAAATGGGAAAAAGAAATTGTAGAGTCAACAAATGAGCTAGAGAAAGGTAGAAGTACAGACTAATTATGAGTAGCAGGGTCCTAGCAAAGGACATACTAAAACATGTTTTGTTTCTAACTCTTTGTGTGATGTGAATATAGGTAGGAAAGGTAGGAAAGAGGTTACTATTGGGGACTACTTGATCCCTATTCAGAGGATGATGACACAAAGAAGCTAGATTGGTCATAGGAGCAATTCTTGGGACAAGAATTTCTTTGTTGCTGGGGAGTATGATGCAGAGGCATCTAGGAGAACAACTGGACAAGAGAGGGAGCCAAGGACCAAGAAAGGTCAAATTTCATCAAATGGAGTCAATTTGAACGTTTTGTGGCCTATAATGGCTTATTATAATGTTGAAAACAATAAATTGTATAAGAGTCCTAAAGGTCACTATATAATGTAATAAGAAGGACAATACAGTGTAATGGGAATAAAAGCAATGTAATGGTTGATAAAGCCATATGGGTAGATTTAGGTGGGTTCATAGTTAAATCCACTAAAATAAGTTCATTAGACCATTCATTGGTTAGTAGAATCGATTAGGCAATTAGGAAAGTCATAAAATGTATAAAAAAGCAAAGTTTGAAATTTGAATTTTAAATGCTAATGGTTACATGGAATTTTGGAGGGAAATTGGTTTTAAAAGGTTTTTAAGCTTAATTAATCCTCCAACTACTTGGAGTTAGTTGAGGCAGGTAGATAGAGTTCAATAAATTTTCAAGGTATCCTTTGTATGGGTAGAGGACAGTGAGGAAAAGCCTGTTGTACGGACTGTTGTGACAACAAGCAATATAATTTCATTTTGGTGTTGTTCCATTCAATGTATTGAACTTCTTTTTGTCTAGGACTATCAAATACATGAACTAGAAAGGTATCTAAATACATTTCACTCATTATTGAATGAATAGAACTTTGTTTTGAAACAACATATACGACTGTTTCTTCATTTTAGATTGTTTTCTTGAGTTTTTCCTGTGACAGTCAAAAGTTTACTTTAAATAAATGAACCTCCCATGAATCCAAGGGCCTAGACTTCATGGGAGGCATGTTATTGACATGTACAATAGAAATCCAACAAGTTTTGATGCAGCACTAGTGCCAAGACAGTGAGTTTGGAGAAAACAATGGAAGTGTGCCATGGTGGTTTGATGGGAACAATATAGCAATGGGTATTCTGCCTGAATAAGTGGGTTGTTTATTGACTTGGAATGTCCTAGGGCATTGATGTGAAGGTGTTTGAATCATTATTTGATCACCAAAGAGTGTGGAGATAGGTGTTTGAGAAAACCCTATGCAATAAGGGTTATGTAATGAGTGATTTGAGTGTTTTGTGAAGAATAAGTCAAAAATATTTTAAATTCTATCATTTTATGTCATATCACAACTGTGTTGAAGATTTGGAGTGTTGGGGATAAGATAAAAGGATAGTTGCTATGTTAAATGCTTGTTTTTAATGCTATTTGATGGTTACCTTATGAAGGAGGTCAACATTGGTCCAAAGGAGTCCATGTTAAAATTTTGATATGTTGTGGTGCCCTGAAAAGAGTATCTAAAAGTGTAATTTTTTTCTCAATTTGTTTGGAAGAAGTCAAAGAAAACGTGTGAAAATTGGTCCAGCAGGGCTAATTGGGGCTTATAGGGCTAGAAGTCAATTTGAAGGGTTTTGATCAATAAATATTGCAAGGGATATCAAAAATGGTTTATTCTTGTTAAATCTATCTTTTTTACATCATTTGAACCTATCCTAGGTGTTTGGAAGCATTATTAAGTAAATTGTGATTATGTAGCCAAAAGTGAACATGAAGAGCTAGTGGGAATTTAGTGTCATTTAAGAAGCATTTGTATATTTCCACCACTTCTGCTAAGAACTCTACATCAAGTGGTATCAGAGCCTTAGCAAGGTCTTTTGGGGAATTGAACATTGAAGATTTAATCATCATAGGAGTCTTTTGTCATCTTTTATATACTGGTCCCTTTATTGAAACCTTGGAGTGCTAATCCCTCCTTAAGTGTCCTAGAGTTGAAAGGTATAGTAAAGGTGTATCAGGTAGAAGGTTCTTGAGTCAGTAGAACAACACTAGTTTTCAAATATGCCTCCTAAGGTAAAAATGGCTAGGGAATTAGAAGAGTTGAGACAAGTGTTGGAAAAGGAGAGAAGAGAAAGAAGGGATCTTGAAGCATCCAAAGAAAGGGATGAAAGTGAGATGAGAAGGGAGAGATTGTAGTTGATTGCAAGGATAGAGGCCTTAGACAAAGAAAGGTAGGAACAACCTAGAAGGGAAGTTGTACAAGAAGAAGAACATGAAGAGAGTAATGAAGGAGAAGAAGACAATGATGCAAGACAACAACATGGAGTAGCAAATGCTCCTAAGGAAAGAAGATTTCTGAGAATACTAAAGGTAGCATAAGGTATTGGTTTAAAGAAAGGAATGGATTTACCTATTTACCAAGGCAAGATGGAGAGTGAAGAAGTGTTAGGCTGGATAGAGGCACTTGAGAATTTCTTTAATCTAGAAGATATAGAAGAGGAGAAGAAGGTGAAAGTGGCAAAGCAAAGGTTAAGGGGAATAGCCCTTACATGGTGGACAAGTTTGCAGAATGAGAGGATGGCTAGAGGGCTTAACAAGATTTCAAATTGGGATAGGATGAAGACAATGATAAGGAGTCAATTTTTTCCATCAGATTTGGCTAGACAGATGAAGATGAGCAAGAATAATTTGAAATAGAGGGATATGGATTTTATGACATATACTGAGCGATTTCATACCCTCAGAATCAGAGGAGGGGTAGAAGATGAAGAAGAAAAGGTTGCAAGGTACATGAGTAGGCTGAAGTACAATATTCAAGATGAAATTGGTCTGAATGTTCCTAGAAACCTTGGGGAATGCTTTCAGTTGGCAATCAGAGCAGAGAAGAAGATAAAGATAAAGAATGAGAGACAAGGAAGTACAAGAGGAGGTGGATCAATGAGAGGAAGAGGAGAAAGAACAAATTAGACTTGGAAGAGAAGGATAAAGACAAGGGATCTACTATAGAACCTAGGCATGGATATAGTAATAGAGGAGGAAGATTTGGAGGAGGAAGAGGACATGGAGTGTTTACAGGTAAGTGTTTTCGTTACAATGAAGTTGGGAACCGGTCATTCAGATGTCCAAAGTGGAATGATTCAGATCAAGGCAAAGAAAGAAGAGTGTATATGGTTTAGCAAGAAGAGTGGCAAATAGTTTTTCCTAACCAATCAAGGCCAAAAAACCCTGAACAAGGTGAATGCTTGATAGTAAGGCAAGGAGAGAAACTTTATCAAGAGCCAAAGGTATCCATTTTTAAGAATAATTGTTTATGTAAAGGCAAGGTATGTAAAGTAGTTGTTGATTCAAGATCTAGGAATAATATTGTGTCTCTTGATATGATCACTAAGTTAGGAATTGTCCCATTTGATCATCCTAATCCCTACAAGGCCAATTGGGTTAACCAACAGTAGTATGTAGAGGTTAGGAAGAAAGCATTTGTGAATCTTTCCATTGGTTCATATCAAGATATAGTCTTGTGTGATGTGGTTCCTATGACATCTACACACTTCATCTTAGGAAGACCATGGCAGTACCTTAGAAGGACAATTCATGATGGATCCATAACACATACATGGTACATAAGGATGGTCAAACATATAGGTTAACTCCTTTACCTTTGGAAGATCTAGAAGAACATCCTTTAATAGTTTTCGTAAGTATTTTCCACTATTAAAGCAGGATGAACAGAAGGTTGATACTAGTTGGATGGGTGATGATAGTATGTAGCAAACTATGAGGAAAAACAATCCTCTTAATAAAGATTTGTGGTATTTGTCTTATGTGCAAGTGGGTTCAGTAAAATGTCCTATTGATGGATAGAGATATGTAAATGAGAAAAAGAAATTGTAGTGTTAGCAAATGAGCCAGAGAAAGGCAGAAGTACAAATTGATTATGAGCAGCAGGTGTAGACACCTAAAAACTTTTAGAAAATAAAAAAAAATTATTTTCTGAAAAAGTCCCTGATGACATCATCATTTATTAATTAATTAATCAATTAATCAATTAATCAATTTTTATGCCATTAAATCCCTTTATCTTAATTAAAAATATTTAATTAAGGAATCCCTCCCAAAAATGTTTAAATCTTATTTAAACATTATTTCCTTATTTATTAATTATTTAATTAATAAATTGACCAAAAATCTTAAAATAAATAAAAAATTTATTTTTTGCCCAAAACTTGGCCAATTTCCTTATGACCAATAACCTCTTCCAAAATCTTCTAATCCTTCTTTAATTTTGATTAAAGGCTAATCCCATCATTTCCTACCCCTAACCCCAACTCAAAATATTTAATTAAAATTAAATATTAATCCTCATGTTTATTAAAAAAGTTTTAATAAATATCTCCTCAACCCAAACCCTTGAAATAAATAAAACTTTATTTATTTTCTAAAAATCTAATTTATCCTCATCCTAAGAAGTTCTAGACTCTTCTAGAAAGTCTTCATCCTCATCCTAGGAAATTCTAGACTATTCTAGAAAGTCTTTATCCTCATCCAAAATCTAGACTCTTCTAGAAGATGTCTTTAAACCTAATCCTAATCCCCTCCTAACCTTGTCACATTCCCTAAACATGGGTTAAAACTTACTAACCCAAGCCAAAGTTAACAAATATCTCCTCCTTCACCCACCCTCATTAAATGCCATCCACTTGCCTATCCCTAAGCTAATCCTAAACCATCCTAATCCATCCTCTAATCATTTGCACAAGCCTAAACAAGCTTAAAACCTTCCTAATCAAGTCCAAGTCGAAATTTCTCTCATCACCCTCAAAATATCTCAACCATAAAACTTTATGAAGTCCACTAGGTCATAAATGACTCTTACAAGCCCTTTTATTGCTCTTACAAGTCATTATGAGGGTCTTTATGAAGATTTTATCCCTTGAGCCTCCTTTGTTGACTCATCCTTCCCCTTTCCTCCATCCTCTCACCATGTGACATGTGTCACTCCTTGATTGGCTATAAGGAAGCACAATCCATGTTCTCTCCTCTCATGCAATCTGAACCCTCCATAAGCTTTTTCCCATCCTTGCATCTTAGCCCTCAAACCCTCAAACCTCTTGCCTATAAATTGGATCCTTCCCCTTTGAAAAATAACACAATCCATGAAGTAAAGTCATAATGCCATTTTGAGAAGCCATTTTACATCCAAACCATACACTCACATCCAAATTCCAACTCCATTTGAAGCCCTTTTTGAAGCATAAGCTTGAGCATACATCCTATCTATTTAGACAAAGCCACTCAACAAGAGAGCTTCTCATTGAAAGAGTCCATTAATGGCTCATATTCTCAATTGAGAGTTCATCTTAGTCTATCTTGAAGTTTATGAATTTTTTTTAGTTTGTAGAAGCTTTATTTAAATTTGGTTTCTATTAGCATACTAACATTGCTCATATACAGTAGGGTCCTTGCAAAGGGCATACTAAAACATGTTTTGTTTCTAACTCTTTGTGTGATGTGAATACAAGTTGGAAAGGTAGGAAGGAGGTTACTTTTGGGGACTACTTGATCCCTATTTAGAGGATGATGACACAAAGAAGTTAGATTGGTCATAGGAGCAATTTTTGGGACAAGAATTTCTTTGTTGCTAGGGAGTATGATGCAGGGGCATCTAGGAGAACAACTGGACAAGAGAGGGAACCAAGGACCAAGAAAGGTCAAATGTAACCAAATGGAGTCAATTTGAATATTTTGTGGCCTATAATGGCTTATTATAATGTTGAAAACAATAAATTGTATAAAAGTCCTAAAGGTCACTATATAATGTAATAAGAAGGACAATACAATGTAATGGGAATAAAAGCAATGTAATGGTTGATAAAGCCATATGGGTAGATTTAGGTGGGTTCATAGTTAAATGCATTGAAATAAGTTCATTAGACCATTCATTGGTCAGTAGAATAGATTAGGCAATTAGGAAAGTCATAAAATGCATAAAAAAGCAAAGTTTGAAATTTGAATTTTAAATGCCAATGGTTACATGGAATTTTGGAGGGAAATTGGTTTTAAAAGGTTTTTAAGCTTAAATAATCCTCCAACTACTTGGAGTTAGTTGAGTCAGGTAGATAGAGTTCAATAAATGTTCAAGATATCATTTGTACGAGCAGATAATAGTGAAGAAAAGCCTGTTGTACGGACTGTTGTGATAGCAAGCAATAAATTTTCATTTTGGTGTTGTTCCACTCAATTTATTGAACTTCTTTTTGTTTGGGACTATCAAATACATGAACTAGAAAGGTATCTAAATACATTTCACTCATTATTGAATGAATAGCCTTTTTTTTGAAACAACATATACGATTGTTTCTTCATATTAGACTATTTTCTTGAGTTTTTCCTATGACAATCCAAAGTTTACTTTAAATAAATGAACCTCCCATGAATCCAAGGGCTCATACTTCATGGGAGGCATGTTATTGACATGTACAATAGAAATCCAACAAGTTTTGATGCAACATTAGTGCCAAGACAGCGAGTTTGGAGAAAATAGTGGAAGTGTTCCATGGTGGTTTGATGAGAACAATATAGCAATAGGTAATCTACCCAAATAATTGAGTTTTTTATTGACTTGGAATGTCATAGGGCATTGATTTGAAGGTGTTTGAATCATTATTTGGTCACCAAAGAGTGTGGAGATTGGTGTTTGAGAAAACCCTATGCAACAAGGGTTTGAGCCATGTAATGAGTGATTTGAGTGTTTTGTGAGGAATAAGTCTGAAATCTTTGAGATTCTATCATTTTATGTCATATCACAACTTTTTTGAAGATTTGGAGTGTTGGGGATAAGAGAAAAGGATAGTTTCTTTGTTAAATGCATGTTTTTAATGACATTTGAGGGTCGCCTTGTGAAGGAGGTCAACATTGGTCCAAAGGAGTCCATGTTAAAATTTTGATATTTTATGTAGCCCTAAAAAGGATATCTAAAAGTGTAATTTTTTCTCAAGTTGTTTGGAAGAAGTCAGAGAAAATGTGTGAAAACTAGTCCAGCAGGGCTAATTGGGACTTATAGGGCTAGAAGTCAGTTTGAAGGGTTTTGATAAATAAATATTGCAAGGGATATCAAAAGTAGTTTATTCTTCTTAAATCTATCTTTTTTACATCATTTGAACCTATCTTAGGTGTTTGGAAGCATTATTAAGTAAATTGTGGGTATGTAGCCAAAAGTGAACTTAAAGAGCTAGTGGGAATTTAGTGTTATTTAAGAAGCATTTGTATATTTCCACCACTTCTACTAACCAATCTACATTAAAAGTGAAGGATAATATAATAGAAACACTCAATGCCACAATATTAGTCTTGCAAAACATGTCTGATCCAAGTTCACTCGCACTGACTTAGAGTAGACTCTACACCAACCTCAACAGAAGATTTAGTCATTGAAGAGTACATATAATGCAATCACTTATTCTAGAGTTGACTATCTATCCAAGAAATAGGGGATGTTTCATCTTATTCATCAAATCAAGGCATAGAAAGAGAAAAGAATCATATGATTGATGGAAGTGCAATGCATATTGTCACCCCTAACATGTATCATACAAGGACACATTACTAATGCATAAGACTAATTTCTAGAGCACTAGTCTATACACTAGATGAAATTCAAGATCTCTTGGTAGATATAAGGAGTGAGATAATTGCACATACAAACATCAAGGCATTGTAGGAAACCCATCTTTTCAACACATGACAAAGTAAATACAAAGATAAATTTGATAACCTATAATAACTTTTTTCATTGATGACAACAAGGAGGAGATAAATGAATAGAAAAAGGCGGTGAAAAATAAGGATCAAAGTTAGAGATAAATTAAACAAAGGTAAGATGAATAGGAGGAGAAGAGCACCATAATGGGAGTAAAACCAAAGAATGGGGAGATGATGAAACAAGGAGAACAAAGAAATGGAGAGATAAAATTAAGTAAAGACAAAGGAAACTAGAAAGAGGACATGAAGAAGAATAGTCAAGTAAACTGAGTTGGAGAAAGGTGAAGATAACTTAGGTAGAGGGAGATTAGTATGATAATACAAAGGAAAAGGTTCAATAAAAATTAACACAACACAAATAACTTAACATACCTTTAGAGGGAGATATGACAAAGAAGTGATAAGTCCATACACCAGAGAAATTTCTTGTATAGGAATAAAAGGATGGATGTTGATACAATGTAGTTCTGACAAAAAAAAAGGCAAGAATGTCTCACAAGATGATGGTTTAGAAAAAAAATTTCCATCAATACAAAAGGGGGAGAAATTAATTATTGTATTATCGTGTCATTTATTGGCAACTAGTCGAGGGAAGGAAATGCTACAAGGTAACATTATCACTGGCAAAATAGAAACTAGTATGCATAAATATGCTAAGCCTCCATAAAAAAAAAAAGCATAAAGGATATGTGATCACTGATCAATTCAAAGGAGATTCACCAAAGCCATGACAAGGCAAGGGTTCAATCATAATGGATGTGATAGAAGAAACAAGATGAGTGACAAAAATAAATAAGGCTACATATAGGTTCACAGAAGGACTAATAGCTACCAGTCTAGACCCTAGTGTTGGAAATATAAGATAGACTAGGTTACTGAGAGGGGAGGGACAAATGAGGAACTAATAAAACTTTTATCTTACTTCACTAATTAATCCTTCATATAATATTTTGATCTAACTGCATGTATGAAAGAGTGAAAGCAACAAAACATTCATAACACTTTGACACAAGATTGTTGGAAATATAAGAGGAGTAACTGAGAGGGGGGGTGAATCAGTTACCACTAAAATAAATCTTAGATCCCTTAGATGTCAACTATAAAATTTAGACCCATAAAATTGATCATTTTTTGAAACTCAGTAAACACACATAAATTTTTGTAACTCAGTAAATGCATAGTGTGAATTATTTTATTAAATCTTAATATGTTATCAATAATTACTTGCAAGCATGAAAGAAATAACATGAACACATAAGACACTAGGATTTAACATGGAAACCCAATTTGTTAAAAACCACCAATTTAACTAGTTACTACTTTTTACTCTTTTGAAGTGAGCCCTATTAGGAGCCAACCTTGTTAAATGTTACAAAACACACAGTTAGGTGTGAGCCTGTTAAAGGATTTAATCACCCTATTAGGAGTGGCCTTGCAAAAGGTCTTTAAAAAATTCAATGAAATTGCCACCTTGTTAGAGGATTTACAAATGGTTGTTAAACCAACTCTATTAAGAGATTTTGGTTCACTATTACAATGGTTAGAGAGTAACAATGAAATGACCTGACTTGTGATGCAACTGAATTGTTGATTATAGATATCTACTCTAGTTCATACTTGATCCTTCCTTGATTGAATAACACTTTTTTGCTCCATAAGGATATATGCTTATCCTTCAAGTTTGCTTCCTCTCTTCTTATTTCTTTCAATACATTCAACTTGCATCTCACACACTCATTGAAATCATAACTTGACCTTTTACTTATACCTTTTAGATTGTCAAGTCAACTCAAATACAAATTAGAATAGCCAATATTCATCACCTTAGTTGGCTAGAATCAATAGGTAAAATCATTAAACCTTACATTCCATAATAAGAAAATCCTTTGGTAGCCAACCCTGCTTGGTAGAAACTAATTCTGAAGTGATTTCCAATGTTAACCAACAGAAGCTCAGTTAACACTACAAACTTACAAAATTTCTTCATTGACTAAGTGAAGTCAGTTAATACTAACTCTGTTCAACTTTCCATTTGTTACTCAAGTGAGCTCGGTTAACACTCTTTTCTACTTAACTTCCTTTGACACCCGAGTGAGTTCGATAGAAACTACCTTCTACACAAAGTAAACTCAGGAACACTCAATAGACTAGGAAAACTATCTTCACTGATCAAGTGAGCTCGGCATGCACTGACTATCAATTGATATGACATTTATGTAACATAAAGGACAACACACAATTAATCAATTGTATCCAAAATCTCCATCTTTGGCATTGATGGCAACACAACATGTCATAACACAATGAAATTTGAGAACAAGACTCCCTCTATCAGAAAGTTTCTCCCTCTTTGATTTTAGTATTTTCCCTCTATGAAGGAACTATTTAACTTTTCCCTCTACAAAATTTTAGAAAGATTTGATAGTAAACTTCTCCCTCTTTGACAACACATGCCAAAGACAATTCTAATTAGTGCCAATGAAACTTGAGTACAAATTCATTTGCAATATGTCTTTGTCAATACTACATCAACTAATTGATCTTCAACTTGGTTCCTATTGATGCATCACTAAACTTTATTTAGTGAGCTTCAGATAGGGGAATGACCCCTAGCTTACCTCTTAGATACAAAAATGCATTATTAGGTAATGGCTTTGTGAATATATCTACAATTTGTTCTTTTGTATGCACATATTCCAATCTAATTGCTTTATCTTGTACTAATTCTCTTACAAAGTGATATTTGATAGGAATGTGCTTTGTTTTGGAATGCATTACTAGATTCTTTGATATGTTGATTGCAATTGTGTTATCATAATACATTACTATTGGCTCTTTGATTTCAACCTTCATTCCTTCCAATAGTTGTTTCAACCAAATAGTGTTACAACAATTCACTGCTACTGCTACATATTTTGCTTCTATTGTGGATTGAGATGTGCAATTTTCCTTCTTGCTTGTCCAAGATACCAACCTTTTACCAAGAAAGAATGCTCCACCACTAGTGCTCTTTCTATCATCAAGATTTCCTACCCAGCCAGCATCAGTAAATACTTTTAGGTCAAGGTTGCCTCCAAGTTTGTACCATAAGCCATAGTCTTTAGTACCTTTAAGATATCTCAAGATTATTTTTATTGCCATCATGTGGTTTTCTCTAGGTTTAGCTGAGAATCTTGCCACTATCCAAACTTCTAAGGCAATATTAGGCCTTGTATGTACCACATACTATAGTTTCCCAATCATTGATCTATATAGAGTCTAATCTACTTCTTTGGAGTCATCATCTTTTGTAAGCTTAAGTCCAATACACATGGGAGTTCCAAATGGTTTTGAATCTTCCATTCCAAATTTTTTGAGTATCTCTTTGATGTACTTAGATTGAGTGATATAGATACCATTTCTATTATGCTATATCTATCATCCAACAAAGAATTTTATTTCACCAAACATGGGCATTTCAAATTCCTTATTCATTTGTTCTAAAAATTCTTTATGAATAGAGTATCATCCACAAATATTTTTGCCAACACAATCTTCTTATTCAATCCTTCCTTGATGTATAGGTTGTTGTTATCATTTTTTCTTTGAAAACCAATTTGTATCAAATAGTTATGTAGTCTTTCATACCAGGCTCTAGGAGCTTGTTTTAGACCATATAGGGCTTTGTGTAATTTGTAGACCATGTCCCTTTTGTCTAGATCAAAAAAACCTTATGGCTACTCAATGTAGACTTCCTCATCAAGTATTCCATTCAAAAATGCAAATTTAACATCCATCTGATATACTTTGAATCCTTTGTGAGCTGCATAAGCCAATAAAGTCCTAACACCTTCTAATCTTGCAACAGGGGAAACATTTTCATTGTAATCAATACCTTCTTCTTGAGAATAACCTTTACATACCAACCTTGCTTTGTTTCTTGACACTTTTCCATCTCATTTAGCTTATTTTTGAATACCCATTTTGTACCAATTATATTTTTATCTTTGGGCCTAGGTACAAGAGTCCATGTTTTATTCTTTTCTATCTGCTCTATTTCTTCATTTATAGCCTCAATCCAACTTTCATTTTCCAGTGCATCTTTAACACTTCTAGGTTCAAATTCAGCAAGTAAACATGTACCTTTTTGTTTTTTTCTTGTCATTGTTCCATTAGATTTGTCTTTAATAATCTGATCAGATGCATGATGAATTATGATATATTTAGCCAATACAAGTTCTTTGACTTTTGAATGAGCTACACTGTCTTCATTTTGAATTTCAACTTCTAGCTTGGGTCCTTCTATCTATGGCTCGGGTCCTTCAGACTTGGTATGCACTAACTTGGTAGCCTTTGAATGTGACTTGGGTCCCTGTGACTCAATTTGCACTTCCTACAACTCAATAGCTGATGGAGATTTGGAGAGCTTGAGAGATGAAGTCTCTTTTTTATCAAATGTGTTTGGTAATGTATCAATTTCATAGTACACAAATCTTTTGTAGTCTTCTAGCTCCTTTTTTCTTTCTTCTTTAGTCTTTTCTGAAAACTCATCAATTCTCACATGTGCACTTTCTATGATTTTGTGAGTGGATAAATTCAGACATTTGTATGCTTTACTTCTAGAGGAATATCCTAGAAATATACCTTCATCACCTTTTACATAAAATTTTCCTTTTCAAGATTCTTTCAAGATATAACATTTACTGCCAAATACTTTCAAGTAACTTGCATTGGGTTTGTAGCCATACCATAGCTCATAGGGAGTTTTGTTTGAGTCCTTCAACTGAACTTAGTTTAAAGTATGAACTGCAGTGCTGATAGATTCCTTCTAGTATTTGATAGCAACATTCTTTTCAATCATTAGTGTCCTTTCACAATCCATGATGGATCTATTTCTTCTTTTAGCTATCCTATTATACTCAAGAGTACTTGGGGCTGGTACGTGTCTTTTGATTCCTCTTTCAATGCAAAAATTGTTGAATTCATTTGAGATGAATTCACCACCTCTATTTGATCTTAAGCATTTCAATCATTTTCTAGTTTCTTTTTCTACTCTAGCTAGATACCATTTGAATTTCTATAACAGTCATCATTCTAGAATAATCATCAACAAAAAAAATTTAAAAAAATTCTCCACTATAAGTTTCTATTCCAATGGGTCCGCATAAATCATTATGTACAATTTTGAAGACATCTTTTGATTGATAGTTTTTGTTTTGAAACTAGTCTTTCCCATTTTACCAATTTGGCAATTCTTGCACAATCCAACATTTAGTTTCTTCAAACTAGGAAGACCTCTTACCCTTTTGAGTTTGTTGATCTTGACCATATTATCAAAGTTTCATGACATAGTCTTCTATGCCATAGCCAACTTTCTTCTACTTGAGCAATAAAAGATGAATAATCACCAAGATCAAGATAAAATAGGTTACCTTTTGTTTGCCTACCTGATCCAATCAGATTTTCTTGGTTATCCAATAATCTTGCCTTGACATTCATGAATTCTACCTTGAATCCAATGTTGTTCAACTATGCCACACTCAAAAAATTATGTTTTAGTCCTTCAACCCAATAGGCATTGTCATTACAAGTTCATTGGTTAATGAGATTTGGCATTTCCCTTTTATGCAACAAGGTTCATTATTCCCAAACCTTACACTACCTCCATCATAGTGCTCAAAATGTTCAAACTTAGTTTTGTCTCTAGTAATATGGTGAGAACATCCACTATCTATGATCCATGTGTTATTTTTGCTAACATGAGAGACAAGTGTCATCTTATCTCCTTTATCATTAGATTCATCTTTTAACACAATATATTCTATTTCATCTTCATTGTTATCAAAATATTTAGCCATAAAACAAGTTTTCTTACCTTTATCTTTGTAGGATTTGTGACCTTTGAATTCCTTCTTTCCTTTGTACTTGTGGCTTTTCTTTTCTTCCTTTCCTTCTTTGTTTGGACACCTAGCAGCAATATGACCAATTTCTTCACAAGAAAAACATATTAAAGGGATCTTACCTTTGTACTTTACTTTGCTTCTAAAATATTTCTTTGCAAGTAGAGCTTCAACAATTTCAAGATTACTGTTTGAACTTTCTTCAGTTTCTTCCTCACTTTTTGATTGATTATCTTTTATTTTCTTTCCTTTTTATTTGAGTGAGAGTTTAGCTTCAAATATAGACTCAATATTCTTGGAAGTAGGAACATAGTTGTCAAAGTTGTCTAGTTCAATAGTTGTCAATCTTCCTACTAGGGTATCCAAACTGAGCTTGTTATTTGGATCTCATCTCTTTTCTTGAATAGTAGATACTCTAATTGCATGGATAGGAAGCAATGGTCTAAGAACTTTACTTACAACAATTTCTTCTTTGATTTCTCCTCTAGATGCTCTAATTGCACTGACACTGGCCTTGATTCTTTCCACATATTTTGTAACATTTTCATCTTCTCTCATCCTCATTTGATCAAATTATCCTCTAAGACTTTCTGCTTTGGCTTTTCTTACATTG
The DNA here is from genome assembly GCA_028749045.1 of Cupressus sempervirens. Lineage (NCBI taxonomy): Eukaryota > Viridiplantae > Streptophyta > Pinopsida > Cupressales > Cupressaceae > Cupressus > Cupressus sempervirens. Next base: position 662,352,912 of record CM053791.1, read on the forward strand.
TCATCTCCTCCATAGATTTCTTTCAGTTTGTTCCACATATCAAACATAGTTTTACAATCTTTGACCTCATCAAATTTAGCATAATTGAGAGTAGATGCAATTTCAATCATCATGATGTTATAGTTCTTCTTCTTAGTAGTATCATCAACTGATAATGTTCTAGTGGGAGTTTTATATTCTTCATCAAGATATTTGCATCCTGAATCACTAACGGTAGCTAGATGAAGCCTTGTAAGTCCTTGCCATGCTGCAAAGTTGTCTATGTTCAGCTTTGGAATCTCTCTCTTGTAAGACATTCCATTCTTTAGCTTAGGTCCTTGAAACTTTCTCTACAAGCACCAAAAGCTTAGATCAGAGCCTTACAAAAGGTCTCAAAACAATTCAATGGAATTGACACCTTGTTAGAGGATTTACAAATGACTATTAAACCAACTCTATTAAGAGATTTTGGTTCACTGCTACAATGGTTAGAGAGTAACAATGAAATGACCTAATTTATGATGCAACTAAATTGCTGATTATAGATATCTTCTCTAGTTCATACTTGATCCTTCCTTGATTAAATAACACTTTTCTGCTCCATAAGGATATCTGCTTATCCTTCAAGTTCACTTCATCTCTTCTTATTTCTTTCAATACATTCAACTCGCATCTCACACACTCTTTGAAATCACAATTTGACCTTTTACTTATACTTTTTAGATTCTCAAGTCGGCTCAAATACAAATTATAATAGCCAATATTCATCACATTAGTCAGCTAGAATCAATAGGTAAAATAATTAAGCTTTACATGCCAAAATAAGAAAATCCTTTGGTAGTTGACCCTGCTCGGTAGAAACTGATTTGAAGTGATTTCCTGTGTTAACCACTAGAAGCTCGGTTAACACTGTGAACTTACACAATTCCTTCATTGATAGAAAAAACTCAGTTAATACTAACTCTATTCAACTTTCCCTTTGTTACCCTAGTGAGCTCAGTTAACACTCTTTTCTTCTTGACTTCCTTTGATGCCCAAGTGAGCTTGGTAGAAACTGCCTTCTGCATAGAGTAAACTTAGGAATGCTCGGTAGACTAGGAAAAGTCTTCACTGATCAAGTGAGCTTGGCATGCACTGACTATCAACTAATATGACATTTGTGTAACATCAAGGAAAACACACAATTAATCAATTGTATCCAACAAAGATATGGTGACCCAAAAACCTTCCAAATAGAAAGTAAAACTAGGGCATGGATGATACCCACAAGATTTAGTATTACAGTATAAAGTTAACCTTTTAAGGCTTACAATTGATCACTTTTGGTGATCTACCCTATTAGGAGCAATAAGGACTATGAGGTCCACCTTATTAAAGGATTTTACAAACATATAATGAAGTATGCACTCAGTTAAGAGATTTAGCAAAAGATTGTTAAGTCTACCCTATTAAAAGATTTGACTAATGCACCTCTTATGATGAACCAGTGGTTGATCTTTGATCTATAACTCTGATTTGTTGAATGAGATTTCTTGTATTACAATGATCACCTGACTATGATTGATAAATCTTTATTGTCTCTTATACTGCTTGTAGCCTTCTTCAATTCACATTCATGTACTTTATAATCTTCTTCTCATACTTATTTGGATATGATACAATGCAATACATATATACCAATCCAAATCACAAGTCACTATAGTTAGCTACAATACCAATTCCATCATAATTCACAAAGCCAACCCAACTTCTATAACTTAGGCTCTATAGACAAACTTGGTGATGTTCTGATACATGAAAAGCACTATCAATGCTCAAAAATCTTTGGCACTCAATTGACCTAAATCTTGGTCTACACTAATCACTTCCAAGAAGCTCAAACTAAATCAACACCATGTGACTTGGTGAACACTAAGAAACTCAATAGTTGTTGAATCACTCAGTTGACACTACATGACTTGGTCAACACTAGATTCATAGTATTAATACTATGACCTCAGTAGATATAGTAAAACTTGGTTAACATATCAAAGCTTAATTAACACTATGATATTCTTCACTTCCACTGAATAGCTCAATAGCCTCTGCTATGCTCTATTTGCACCGTACATAGTATATGAAGCTTGGTACACATTGTGTAGCTAGGCAAAAACTACAAACTACCTCAAGTGCTCAGTAGACATTGCATTCTCACTACTTAGCTTGGGAACAACTAAATCACTTTGTTAACACTGTAGGATGAATGATAAGCTTGGTAGCAACTATAGACCTTGGTAGCAATGTAACCACTTGACTAAGTGTTGAGTCAGTGATAGAAAAATTGACCTTGATGTCAACAATCTCCCCCTTTGGCATTAGTGACAAAAACACTTATAAAAGAAAAATATGAACAATCAAAACTATAAGTCAAAAAATTCATTTATCGTGATTAAGATTCTTCAACTCAGTTTTGGTTTCCTATTGCCCTTACTCAATAACATACTCTATTTTTTTATTTTTCAAAATTGCTTTTCTGAAGATATTTTCTGTTTTTTTGTACATGTATCTACATAATACTATACTACTCCCCCATACATATATCTCTACTATATACATACATTTGGAGTATAGTAATATTTTCTTCGCTTGTCAATATCTTCTCCCTAATAATATAATATCTTATATCTTCTACCCCTTTTTATAGTAAACATATTAACTTCTCCCCCTTTTTGACATAAATGCCAAAGATGTATAATATCTATATGTTAGTACCAAAATGTGACAAAAAATCATAATGTACCTTCAAAATTAGTACCATAGTCTTGTCCCAATTTTCTTGTAACACCTTACTTGCATGCATTGCAATCTAAACTTTTGTTGATAATTCCATCATGTGATCAACTATGGAGAATTTATTTTCATGGATGAGTGTCTTTGCATGTGCAATGTGTTTCTGCAATACATCCATGTTTGGAAGAATCATGCCCTAAATTTTTGCAAGTGTGCCCTTAGTCTAGCTTCTTCCTTCAATTATTTTTCCTACAAATTTTTCAAATATTTGATCTTTGAGTAATGTGTAGAACTATGACTTGGGTCAAGTGATAGCTAGTGTGCACTTGCCTTCATATCTTTGTCTATCTTGGACAATTTTTCCTTGATTTCCTTTGTAAATATAGATGTGTCACTCAGATTTAGATTCCTCTATTGCATCCTCTTCATCATCATCTTCCACATCATCTCCTTTTCATTTTGTCAGCATGAGAGTAAAACTTTCTTATTTTGAGTTTTTCATTCACTTTTCTATCCTCTTCCTTCCTTTGTTCACTTCTTGAGGTAGCTTGATCTCAAGCTTAATTCTTGTCTTTGCTTCATCATATGTCCTAAAATAAGTGGCTTTGGGATCCATAGGCTCATTCAGTAGAGCCTCAATGATATCCTTAGTGTCATCAATATTAACCACATAGTCTAGAGGCTTAACTCATGTCACTCTAGGTCTAACTGTTTGAATGTATACTTTGTCACAGTCAACCATGAAACATATATCTTTCTCATAGTCTTCCACAAGCATCCTAGGTATCCTAAACTTATTTTTCATCTTTTCTTTGAATGTTTCAAAATAATTATCCATGATGCTATCAAAATTCTCACCCATTTTTGTTATATACTTATTTATTTAATATAAAATTGGAACATCCTTCCTCCATACTATAGATCCTTTGGAAGGGAAAAACTTCTGAAAGTAAAAGAATAAAAATGTCAAAAGAGAACCAAACTTACATGGGTTGTTCTTTGACACTCTGATGCTCTCCATGTTTATGTTGAATTGATTCAACAACAACTCAGCAAGGTTGAAGGATATATCATTCTTCACTACCTTGTATGCAAAATCAACAGCTTTATATGACACATTGTTCAACTGACTAGAACTATATATTTTGTGAGAAATCACATGTATGGAAAACTTCAACTCCATGTATGTGATTTCATTAAGTTGCATGCCTCTTATGTCCCATATGGTAAGAGTCGTCTTGGTAAGTTCAGCCTATCCTAGGGTTTTGATCATCTTTGCTTTATTTAGCATTGGTAGCCTAATGATTCTGTGAATCATTTTCTTTGTAATCTGAATGGGTTAGTCCAACCATAAATGCTCATTGTGAACATGGCTTAGCATAAGAATAATCCATTTGATTTGAAAAATCCCTTGGGAAATGTGAAATATGTGTCAAACCCTTAATTTCCAAATGTTGACGCTTGAGTCTCAATACACCATCCATACATAATTCATTGAATGCCTCATTAATTTCTAGGGTTCCAAGTTCTTGAATATAATAGTGGGAAAATGAATAGATTTCATGGACAAGTAATATCTTGTATAGAATTTTAGACTGTGCACCAGTTCGGTAGAGTGCTTCTGCAATTGCTAGACTCAAATTGAATTTAGGTGCCTTGTAGTTGACTCCATGAACCAAAATTTCAGAACCTTCCTTGACTTTGCTACTTGATGATACCATTTCTTAGTAGAGTTTCTAAAAATCCTAAAAAAAGACTCTAAATTTGTTCTTCACTCTATTCTTTGTAGAATTTGTAGTGAAAGATGTAATTGATTTCTTTCTTTTAATGAGGTTCTTCTTTTTTATCACCATTAATTCTTTGTACTTCATACTCACTTAGTGATAGCTTATCCTCCACTTGATTTAGTCTTTAATACTCAAGTGAAATCCACAGCTTAGTAGTCACCATCACTTGGTAGGTACACAATATGCAACTCGACCTTGCTCAGTAAGGTCTTGCAATCCAATCTTTTTTGGTAAGGTCTCCTAGTTTCCATCATTCTCAATAATCCCTATGCATCTTGAATGTTGATATGGATCTTTCTTTTTGTTGGATAGAACTAAAGTTAGATGATTCCTTCTGGATCACAATTCTAGTGATCTCCATAGGAAACTAAGTTAAAATGATTGAGCCACCCAACTCATTGACTTGGGTGTCAATAACTTTAGAACTTTGGCTTGTATTTTCTAGAGATTTTGGTACCCATTTCTATGTTGGAAATATGAGATAGGCTAAGTTACTAGGAGGTGAGGGGTGAATCAATAACTAGTAAAATTTAATCTTAGTTCACCAATTAATCTTTCATTTGTATTCTAATCTAATTGCATGCATGAAAAATTGAAAGCATGAAAACATTCATAACACTTTGACACACAATATGGTAACCCAAAAACCTTTCAAATAGAAGTAAAACTAGGGTAGGGATGATACCCACAAGCTTTAGTATTGTAGTGTAAAGTTGGCTTGTTAAGGCTTACAATGATCACTTCTAATGATTTTCCCTATTAGGAGCAATAAGCACTACTAGGCCCACCTTGCAAAAGGATTTACAAACATATAGTGAAGTATGCACTCAATAAAGAGATTTACAAAAGACTATTAAGTCTACCTTGTGAAAAGAATTAACTGTTCCACCTATTAGGATGAACTAGTGGCTGATCTTTGATCTACAACCTTGATTTACTAAATGAGATTCTTTTGTAGTATGATGATCACCTTGTTTTGATAGATAAATCTTTACTACTCCTTATACTGCTTGTAGCTTTCTTACTTCACACTTATTCTTAATAATCTTATTGTCGTACTTATCATTCATATTTTGGATGTGATACAATATATTACATATATACTAATCCAATTTATAGTTCATCAAAGTTAGCTACAATATAAGTTTCACCAAAATACACAAAGTTGGCCCAATTGTAGGTACTCAGGTTCTGAAGACAAACTTGGTGAGGTTTTGACACATGGTAACCATTATCAACTCTTGGCATCATCATGTACTCAGTAGACATAGAAGCTCAACTCATACTGATCACTTTCAAGTAGTCTAAACTTGATCTACACTGGTGGCTCAATGAACACTGCAAAACTTGGCATATAAATTGAATCACTTGGTTGACACTACATAGCTCAGTTAACACTATCACTAAGAGCTTAGTATAAACTGAATCACTTGGTTGACATAGTATGGCTTGGTCAACACTAGATTCACATTGCCAAAACTACAAACTCATTAAGCACCAGAGAACTTAGTTTGCATTGAGAAACTCAATGCAAACTAAATGTTGTTCCTAGAACTCGGTAGCAATTGTAGAACCCAGTAGAGCCTGAATTACTTGGTTAATATTGTTAACTATATAATAAGCTTGGTAGCTACTAGTCATCTGAAGAAGTGTGTGTGTGTGTGTGTCACTAATAAACAAACTTGACTATGATGTCAACAATCTCCCCCTTTGACATTATTGACAAAAACCCTTATCAATCAAAACTAAATTCTTAAATAGTTTAAAACAATCTTTAGTCTCCATCTTGTGTCTTCAACTCAGTGATATACTCTACTTTTGAAATTTTTCAAAATTTCTTTTGTAAGAGATGTTTATCTAAATATCTGTACATGTATATATAATATTATGATGCTCCCCCATACATATATATGCAATATACTTTACATGTTATATACATCTTCTCATCTTTTCCCCTTTATTGCATCTTTTCATCTTCTCTCCCTTTACAATATGCTTTACATGTTATATACATTTTCTCCCCCTTTTTGACATAAATGCCAAAGGTGTATGCTACATGGTTATTCCAAAATGTGACAAGAAGTCAGAATATACCTTTAGAATTAGTGACATTGTCTTGTCCCAGTTTTCTTGCAACACCTTGCTTGCGTGCAATGTAATATGAACTTTTGCTAATAATTTCATCATGTGATCAACAATGGAGAAGTTGCTATCATGGATGAGAGTTTTAGCATGTGCAATGTGTTTTTGCAATGCATCCATGTTTGGAAGAATCATGCCTTGTATATCTACAAGTGTGGCCCTTATCATGGCTTCTTCCTTTAGCAATTCTACTTGCATATCAGTCAAAAATATGATCTTTATGTAATGAGTAGAATTGTAGCTCAAGTCAAATGACAACTAGTGTGCACTTGCCTTTAGATATTCATCTATGTTTGAGAGTTAATCTTTTATTTCTTGCGTGAAGATAGATGTATCATGGAGTTTACTAAATAGAGTTCACAAAGGTTTCCAATGAGCTAAGAATAGTAGATAGGTCTACTTGGTATATTGCAATCTTTTGTGCTACGAATTCCAATACTTTATTTTCAAATTTTTTCTCTACTCTTTGCAACAATTTCTCTTGTCCATTCAAATCTTCATTAAATTTCTAGACCACTTTTTCTAATTGAACCAAAATAGGTTGAGAAGTATTAACCTCAATGCCAAGTGCATCTGTAAGAATGTTCTTTGCATCCTCTAGCAGTTGATGCTCTCTATTTATTTCCTCTCTAAGCCTATGTTGCTTAGATTTCTTCTACAATAGCTCACTTACTGTATACATTTGATCAAGATTTAGAGTAGAGATATCCCAATTTGGAATAACTATATCCTCATCAAGATCAATGTCTTCTTCCTTATCTTTTCCTTTGCTAGAAATTTTTGTACTTGATTGAGGCTTGCTCTTAATTTCCTTTGTACATATTATTTGCATGCTCAGAATAGTAAAAATACTGGAAAAGGAAGGACTAGAAATAAAAGTAGATATGGCACTTATTGAAGAAATATTTTGTTGTAGAGTAGCCAAAATTGATGAAGGATGAAGCAATGTCATCTCGGTAGATGAAGTGCTAGTCACTTCAGTCAATGAAGTATTGAGCTAAACAGGTGTAGAGATTGGTTGAGTGCTTGGATTTGCAATTTTTTTCACAACAAACTCAACAAAAGCTTTATCTAAGCTAGATGGATTTAAATCTTTGCTCAAAGAGTGAGGTAACAACTATTGCTACAATCTTTTTAGGGTCAGTCTCCTTAATGCTCTGAATCTCAGGGAGATTCTCCTTGGTGGCTTCCTGCTCTTGTTCCTCATCATCTTTATTCTCATTAATTGTTTCTTCTTCATCATCATTTTCCTCTTCCTTGTCATTTTTACCATCATATTCTCTATCACTGACATTAACACCAAAATCACTCTACTTATGAAGATTGTAGATATTCTACCATGTATTACTACCATTCCTTACCGCATGTTCAATATCAGACAAATGTTAAATTTCAAAGTAAGTTTCTCTTCATTCTACTTGATGGAATCTTTCACTTCATTATCATTTAAGATCAACATGAGTTGCCTCAAAGTCTACTCATATATATCTTTTATAGTTTTCTTGGCATGTTCTCATCTTGGCTTAATTTTATCCATTAATTCATTGGGAATCTACATGCAAGTTGGTCAAGAGAATATTTCTATTTTCCTAGCTTAGACATCATCATGTCTTCAACTTGTTTCTTCTCTTCTACATTTTTGGTTTTATACATTAATGAATTAAAATTTTCCATGCTAGCTCTAGAATTTTTTTTTTTCAATTTCTCTTAAAATGTAGGTGGAGGTCATTTGAAAATCATATCCTCTATTGCTTCACCTAATATCAATTTCTTCCTAGATGTTCTTCTTGTAAATACTATAGTAGATGATTTGGTAGGTTTGGTTATAATAACCTTACCTTTCTTCTTAACTAGCTCTTCTTCTTTTAATTGTCGCTTATCTTCTTCATCTTCTGCATCATCTTCTTCTATATCATCTCCTTTGCCTTCTATTAATAGGAGAGTAGAATTAGTTTGACTCAGCTTTTCTATCATTTTCCTTCCTTTATTGACAACCTAAGGAAGCTTTATTTTTAGTTCTATTCTAGCTTTAGCTTCATCATATGTACCAAAATATGTAGCCTTTAGATCCACAGGTTTATCCAATAATGCTTCAATAATGTCCCTGGTGTCATCAATATTAACTTCATAGCCTAGTGGCTTGACCCATACCACTCTAGGTTTTACTACTTGTACATAGACTTTGTTACAATCTACCATAAAATAAACATAATCCTTGTAGTCTTCTACAAGTTTCTTTGGTATTCTAAATCTTTTATTCATCTTATCCTTGAATGCATCAAAATAGTTGTCCATGATGCTGACATAATTTTCACCCATCTTTGCTATATACCCATTGATTTGGTAAAGAACATGAACACCTTTTCTCCATACAACTATACCTTTTGAGGGGAAAAAATTTTGTACAAAGAAAAATAAATAGGTTAAAAGTGATCCAAACTTATAACAGTTATTCTTCGATGCCCTAATGCTCTCCATATTTTTGTTGAATTGGTTCAACATCAACTTGGTAAGGTCAAGGGATATGTTGTTCTTCACTACCTTGAAAGCGAGATCCACTACCTCACATGATACATTGTTGAGTCAATTAGAGCTATATATATCTTGTATGCAATAACATGAATTCCAAATTTCAACTCCATATTAGTTACACAATGTATCTTCATACCTCATCCATCCCATTTAGCAAGGGTTTTCTTCTCTATTTCTACCTAACTTAGGGTTTTGGTGGTTTTTTCCTTGGTTAACATTGGGAGCCCTATGATCTAATGAATCATTTTCTTTGTAGTGCAAATAGGATGCTCCAACCATAGTTACCCATTGTGCACATAGGTAAGGATAAATCTTATCCATTTTATCTAAAATTCTTGAGGCATGTGTGGGATGCTGGTTAAACCCTTAGTTTCCAAGTGTTGATGCTCAAGTTTCAACACACCGTTCACACACAACTTTTCCAAGGCTTCATCCATTTCTAGGGTTCCTATGTCTTGAATTGAACAACAATGGTGTGAGAAAATATCATTTACTAGAAGTACCTTTGATAGAATTTGTGATTAAGCTCTAGTTGGATCAAGAGTTTTTGCAATTTCTGGATTCAACTTGAAATTTGGTGCTTTCCATTCAACTCCTCGAACTAACATCTTGGACCCTTTCTTGGTCTTGCTACTGGAGGATTCCATTTCTTGGTAGGGTTTTTGAAAACATGGGAAACTTCAACAACAAATTGAATAGATCACTTGGATGCACACAAATCGCTCTTGAAAATTCACGATGACAAATGAATTCAATTTCACCCTTTTTAACAAATATCATCTTTCAATCATCATAAATGCTTGGTACATTTTCTTGGTTGATTACACACTATCTTCCACTCATTTTGAATTAACTTCTTGGTAGGAACATTCATGACTCAATGTCCACTCAATGACTTAGTTACTTTCGACCTTGCTCAACAAGGTCTTACAACCCGACGTAGCTCAGTAAGGTCCAAAATTCCCTTAGACACTCGGTGATCCCTTTACATCTTGAATGTTGATATGGATCTTTCCTTATTTTTTATTAGAATTTATCTAAAATGTCTACTTTAGAATCTTAGTTCTAGTTATCCCTGTGGGAAATCAAATAGAAGTTCTTGAGTCACCCAATTCTTGAGTGACATGTGCTTCATTTCTTGAACTTGCATTCTTAGAAGATTTTGGAATCCATTGTTGTCTCATCTACTTTTTGATGTTGTCAGTCTTGACCTTCTTTCCATCTTCAATTCTTCTAGTATTCATACAATTCTTGGCAAGATGACCAAGTTCTATACAAATGAAACATCTTCTAGTGGTGTCTCTTCTCCTCATGTGATGTTTTAAACAATTTATTCCAATGTGTCCAAATTATCCACAGTAATGACATCTACACCATGTGTTGTAGTCCCAATCAAATATAGCTTTTATAATTTGTTCTATTGGATTCAATATCTTAGTTTTGCATTTAGACAATTTGTGTCAATGCTTCTTGCATTTGTGATATTTACCCTCAAATTTAGGTCTCTCTTTGCATTCATTGGCTCTATGACCATTCATATTGCAATTGTAGCATTTTCCATTGAATTTAGCTTTACCATTACTCCAACATTTGTTTGATGTATGACCTAGCTTATCATAATGATTGCAAGTAGATCTTCCCTATTAGGAGCAATAAGGAATGCTAGGTCCACCTTGCAAAAAGATTTACAAACATACAATGAAGTGTGCACTTGGTAAAGGGATTTACAAAAGACTGTTAAGTCTACCTTATGAAAGGATTTAACTATTCCACTTGTTAGGATGAACCAATGGCTAATATCTGATCTACAACTTTGATTTTCTAAATGAGATTCCTTTGTAGTGTGATGATCACCTTGCTATAATAGATAAATCTTTACTGCTCCTTATACTACTTGTAGCCTTCTTACTTCACACTTCTGCTTAATAATCTTCTTGTCATACTTATCATTCATATTTTGGATGTGATATAATACATTACATATATACCAATCCAATTCACAATTTATCAAAGCTGGCTACAATACAAGTTTCACCAAATTACACAAAGTTGGCCCAACTATAAGTAATCAATTTTTGAAGACAAACTTGGCGAGGTTTTGACACTCGACAACCATTGTCAATGCTTGGCATTGTCATGTACTTGTTAGACATAGAAGATTGGCTCATACTAATCACTTCTGAGTAATTTGAACTTGATCTACACTGGTGACTCAGTGAACACTACAAAACTTAGCATATAAACTGAATTACTTGGTTGACATTACATAGCTCGATCAACACTATCACTGCAAGCTTGATATAAAGTGAATCACCTGGTTAACACTATATGGCATGATCAACACTGGATTTACACTACTGAAACTACAAACTCGATAAGAACTGGAGAACTTGGTTTGCACTAAGAAACTTGATGTAAATGAAATGTTGTTCCTGGAACTTAGTAGCAACTATAAAACTCAGTAGAGCCTAAATTACTTGGCCTGTACAATAAGCTTGGTATCTGCTAGTAAATAAGTGTGTGTGTCACTAATAAATAAACTTGATTGTAATGTTAACATGCTACCTCATTTTTTTTCTAATATTGTCAACTTTGGCTTTCTTTTCATCTTCAATTCTACTTGTATTCATATAGTTCTTGGCAATATGTCTAAGTTATGTACAAATAAAACATCTTTTTGTAGTATCTCTTTTTCTCATGTGATGTTTCACACAGTTTGCTCCAATGTGCCCAAATTCACCATAGTAGTGATATCTACACCATGTGTTGTAATCTCATCCAAATATTGCTTTCACAATTTGTTTTGTTGAGTTCCACTTCTTGGTTTTACACTCTGATGATTTGTGTCCTTGTTTCTTGCAATTATGACATTTACCTTCAAACTTAGGTTTCTCTTTACATTCACTTTCTTTATGACCATGCTTGTTGCAACTGTAATAATTTCCATTGAATTTTGATTTACCATTACTCCAGCATTTGTTTGATGTATGACCTATCTTACCACAATGATTGCAAGTAGGACTTTTGTTCTTTTGAGCTCCTTGCTGAGATGATTCACCTTCTTCTCTATATCCTATTCCAACTTTTTCTTTGTGACTATGCTAAATTTTTTCATTCAATTGATTCATTCTTTCTTGAGATCTCATCATTCTTTTATAGCTTTATTTTCAATGTTGAGATCATTTTGTAGTCTTTCATTCTTTGATCTTAAATTCATAAGCTCTTCATTTGCACTACTAAGTTGATCAATAAAGTCTTCTCGCTGAAGGGATAGTTTTTGAATTTCATTATCCTTTTCTACTATCACTTCTTTGGCTTTGTCTTTTTCTTCCATGACTTCATATAGTCTAATTGATCAGATTTCTTCCTCTCTTTTTAGCTTCCAACTTCTTTTTGAAGATTGTAATTCTTTTCTAATAGGTCTTTGTTTACTACATCAACTTCATCTAAATTTCTTTCTAAACATATATCTTCAATTCTTTCTTCAATGTAGATATTAGCATTCATTTGTTCTACAAGATCTTTCCTTCTTTTCAATGATTGAAAGAGTTGTGCCTTTTCTTTCTTGAGTTGTCCAATGGCCAATTCCAGATCTAACTTTTCATTGTCAATAGCCTTATCTAGCCTATATACCTTGATTTCCTCTAATCTTATCTCAAGTTGTTAAACTTATGATGTGAGAACCAAAATCTCTAATACCAATTGTTGGAAATATAAGAGAGGCTAGGTTACTAAGAGGGGAGGGATGAATTAGAAACCAATAAAACTTTTATCTTAATTTGCCAATTAATCCTTCATATAATATTCTGATCTAATTGCATGCATGAAAGAATGAAAGCAACAAAACATTCATATCACTTTGACACAAGATATGGTGACCCAAAACCTATGAAATAGAAAGTAAAACTAGGGTGGAGATGATACCCACAAGCTTTAGTATTGTAGTATAAATTTAATATATTAAGGATTACAATTGATCACTTCTAATGATCTGCCCTATTAGGAGCAATAAGGACTGTGAGGTCCATCTTGTTAAAGGATTTGACAAACATATAATGAAGTATGCACTCAATTAAGAGATTTAGCAAAAGACTATTAAGTCTACCCTATCAAAGGATTTGACTAATGCACCTATTAGGATGAACTAGTGGCTGATCTCTAACCTACAACCTTGATTTTTTGAATGAGATTCTTTGTATTACAATGACCACCTAACTATTATAGATAAATTTCTATTGTCCCTTATACTACTTGTAGCCTTCTTCAATTCACACTCATGTACTTCATAATATTCTTCTCATACTTAATTGGATATAATACAATGCATTACATGTATACCAATCCAAATCACAACTTACTAAAGTTAGATACAATACCAATTTCATCATAATTCACAAAATTGGCCCAACTGCTATAACTCAGGTTTTGAAGACAAACTTGGTATTGTTCTGATACATGGCAAGCACTGTCAACAATCAAAAATCTTTGGCACTCAGTTGAACTTGAATCTCGGTCCATACTAATCACTTCCAAGTAGCTTGAACTCAGTCAACACTATGTGACTTGGTGAACACTGAAAAACTTGATAGTTGTTGAATCACTCACTGGACACTGCATGACTCAGTCAACACTAGATTCATATTGTTAACACTATGAGCTTGGTAGATACAATGGAACTTGGTTAACATACCAGAACTCAATTAACATGATGATCTTCTTCACTTCCATTAAATAACTTGGTAGCCTCTGTTATACTCAGTTTGCACTATACATAGTATATAAAGCTCAGTACACATTGTGTAGCTTGGAAAACACTGCAAACTGAATCAAGTGCTTGGTAGACACTAGATTGTGACTACTTATCTTAGGAACAACTAAATCACTTAGTGAATACTACATGATGAATGATAATCTTAGTAGCAACTATAGAGCTTGGCAGTAATGTAACCAGTTGACTAAGTGTTGAGTCATTGATAGACAATTTGACCTTAATTTCAACACCTAGGAGTAAGGGTCATGATTTTTCTATGAATAGGTTAGACATGGAATTCAAAATTGAGTGAAATTATTGTTATGGGTAATTGTCTTGAAAATGCATAGTGCATAAAAGTGCTCAAATTTTAGTTTAAAATAAGAGGGAGAATAAAGAAAGACTATTTCTAACACACTTGCTAAGAGGAGAAATTATCATAAGAGTAAGAGCAGACAGTTTCTTGAAGTGAAAACTAACAAGGAAAGAGGTTGCAGAGAGGAGAAACATAGTGACATGTTGTTTTGAGCAACCAATTATAGAGATGAGACTAAAGTGCTCAAAACATAAAAATGGAGATCACATCTTCTTCAAGGATACATAAAAAATATCTACGAGGAAAGATAGTTCTATCTTTAGATCATGTATTAGATTTATCTTTTACCATTACATCTAATTACCACTCTTCACATGGCAAGCTTCATTAGTAAGATTTTGTAAATCCTCTAAATAGGCAAGCTTTCAAAATCTTGACTAACCCTAACAATTTATATACATTCTTGATAGGATGTTTTTCCAAAAGAAACAATTGTAGCTCTTGATCAGGCAACCCTTCACATGCATTATAAGGGCTAGTGGGTATATTACTCCCACCATGGTTTTCACCCTCTCATCAAGGGTTTCCACATATAAATTTGTGTGTCACTTGATGAATGTTTTGTGTGTGAGTTTATATGTTTTTCTTTTACTACTTTTATTATTGCCTTAGCTATTAAGTGGTTATTGCATAGTCTTATCAGGATGGTACATGAAAAAACTAGTTGGAGTGCTCGTACTAATTCACTCCCCTCTCAATACCGAGTGGGAAGGACAATGCCTACTTTGGAAGTGCCATGAAATATTTCTTTAAAAAAAATATATGCATTCAATATTTTCACAAGGATATTTTATCCTAAAATCCTATAAATTGACATTTGTGTCTATGTACAACATTATAAAATATTAGGCCTTGGTCATGACACTCTAGTAATTCAATGGAAAATTACTAGTCTCCTTGTCTTCAATGAATCTTAGTTAATTAATTAGAAAATTTAATGATGAATATTAGATATAGGATGATAAAATCTTCCATATTATTGGATGGTCAACAATTTGAAACTACACTTTTTAAAAAGCTAGTTCCAACAAATCCCCAAAATAAATAAATAAAATTTTATACAATGGTTACCATTAGATCCTTGATTTCTATGCCTAAACATAGTGCTCATTATGTAATTTTTACTCTCAATAACCTTATGATCCATTCCTATGACATATTGAATTCTAAAATGGTGTGTGGTATGTTCATCCTCATTCTCCATTGTACCAAGGTATTTATGCTTGCCTACATGATGAGATCATTCTTCTATACCTCACATCTAACCAACAAAATAAATTCATTCACTACACCTACCCATATACTATCCTAGATGATACTCTCTTTTAGAATACATAACACTCCTTATGTGTCTTGGATTAGAAGAAGCTAAAACAATGTCAGAAGAGGTTTATCAAGGAATCATGGAGCATATTCTAATGGTCTCACTCATGCAAAGAAGTTGTTGTGTATATGATATTACTAGTCAACCATATCACTACATAAAGATATATGTGCCTTGTTATCAACATGATCATTTGATACATGCACCATTCCAAGCCCTACAACCCACCATTACACCATGTTCCTTTTCCCATTGGGGACTACATCTCATTGGAAAGATATTTCCCAATTTCTTCAATGACCATAAGTAGATCATTGTCACCACTCAGTAATTTACTAAATATGTTGAATCCACCCCCATTACTTACACTACTAAAGAATATATATCAAAGTTCATCCTGAACTATCTCACATGTTGCTATGACATCCTATAAGAAATCATTGTTGATAATGGGTCCTCTTTCAAAAATAAGAATATCACAAAGCTATGTAAATTTTTTGGCATTACACATCATTGTTTCTTTAGATACAATAAAAAAAATAATGGTAAAGATGAGGCTATGAATAAAACCATAATTAAAATGCTAAAAAAGACACTAAATAACACTAGTTGTAATTGACATCTCCAATTGAAAACCACCCTATTGGCTTGCCACACTTACATCTTCACACCCACTAGAGCTACTCCATTTTCCCTTGTTTATGGTATAGAGGTTGTCCATCCCATTGAGATCAAGATCCATTCCCTTATAATCTCCCTAAATAATCTTCTATCTAATGAAGAATAACAACTTGCCCAATTGTAAGAGCTTCAACTCCTTGATGAAAGCTTATTCAATGTGCTAATCCACATCTGTCTATATCAAAACTACCTACAACTACAATACAATAAGAAGTTCCAACCTTGTGAGTTTGAAGTTGGTGACCATTTGTAGTAGTAGAATCAAACGACCCTCCAACACCATGAAAGAAAGGAAATGTTTTTCCTAATTGGTCAAGCCCTATTATTGTCACAACTAATTTTGGATCTAGAGCCTATTATTTTGCAATACTAAATGGGTATCCTATTCTTAATCATATCAACATCATGTGTCTACACTTATTCTACATGCAACATATGAGGGAATCCCATCCTATTATATGAGAAAGTATAGAAGAAATAGAATATTAAAAAATATAAAAGAATTAAAATTTTTAAAAAGTAAAGAGAAATAAGTGTTCAATGGTGAAAACTTGGTAATCAAGCACCGTGGACAAGTATCATGGAAAAACCTTACCTCAAGCACCATGCATAGTCAATTTGAATGCACCATCTATTAGGTTATCCTTTTATCTCTTTTACTTCATGCTAAGAGTGCATCCATATTCTATATCTATTATTGGATATTTCTTCATTGAACCCATGTCCATGTAAAAATCCTACCATCCTTGTCACCTATCCTAGTCCCATGCCTAATTGACTGGCTCAATCATATCAACTTTTTATAATGAAAAATATATAAGGTCCCTCCTTGCATGTACTTATTAAATATGAATTTTTTTGTTAAATCTGTTGTAGGAGATTAGAATGGATATGAAATAATGTTATGTTGTGAATGTTCTGATGAAATTGAGAGTAGTTGATACATCCATGTTTTAATACCCAATAATTTGAGAACTACTACATTATCTTGACTATTTAAACAATAAAATTTCACTAACAATGATACGAGCCATTTTCACCTGATGATAAGAGTGTTGATTTTGGTACCTTGATGATTAGGTTTTGTGCTTTCAGATAGTTAAGTATTCCTTCATTGGTGATGTTTATGATGTTAGATATATGCATGTCTAACAATGATTATTCTAGTATTTTAATCTGAATTAATGAATAAGTTATGTTATAATGATTATGTGATTACTGATGATTAAATGTGAGTAGAAATGAATTAAACAGTTAATTATATGAAAGATTTATGTTTTGATTTATGTAATTATCCAGATAAGTTTTGAATATATGTATGTGATTTTATTGAGCTATTGATGTGTGCAATGAGTGTGCAGGATATTTTAGCTTGGAAATCTAATGAAGAAATAGAATTGAACCCTATGTACCAATTGTGGAAACCAAGGTTGAATTTAACAAAAGATGCAAACCCCGTTGTTCATATTTTATTTTTATCGTGAGATGTATGAATGTATCATGTTGTAATCAATAAGTGTTAATGTTTTGTAATAGTGATTTTTTAGTGTCGCTTGACACTCATGAATTGTATATACATTCCAACATGATAGTTAGGGTTAATTGAGTAACCTAAAGATCTAAGTCAAACCAGGTTAGTGACCTTTTTGTTAGTCAATTGGTAATCGAGGTTAATTACCCTTAATCTAGATTAGTGTTTAATCTAAATTTTTGAAGGTTGTTAGAAAGTCCTCAAAATTCCTAGCTTTTGATAGGTCCCTAATTAATCCTAAAGGCCTAAAATCATAAAATCTAAGTACCCAAGGGGTATGGGTATGGGTTGGGGGCATTTTCCACCCCCCTAGCCCCTTTTTGTTGACTTTTATGGTCACTCAAAAACTTCATGTTTTTCTTTATTGCAAAAATTGAGTGTTTCATCATGAGTGGGATAACTTTAACTCCACTTTGAGGTCAGCCTTATGTCTAGTTGAGTTAGAAGACTCTAGAACTTTTAGGTAAGTGGGGGAGTTATTACATTTGGAAGGTGGTTGAGTTTAGGATCTTATTTAGAGGCAATTTTGAGAGGGTTTTGAGTACTCACCCAATCTCTAGTTTTAGAGAGGAATTCAAGATTAAAGAAGAAGGAGAGGAAAGCAAGCTCATCTCAAATTTGTTCATTTTCCATAACCTGATTTTGAAGGTAGGAATACTTCACCTCATTTTGTTAATGTTGTCTTTCATGTTTTCATTTTTATTGCATATGTATGTTCATGTGTGTGTTGACTAGGTTTGGAAGGGATTGAAACTGGTTTTCTTAAATGTCTTTTCTTTGTGTTTTGTTTTAAATTTTGAAAGGATTGTATGGGTGTATTGGTATTACTCACCCTTGGATAGGGAAAAAGTGGCCATGTACAGGGGAAGGTCTTTAGTTGGATTCCAACAGTTAGGATGAGAAGAGGGAGAGAGGGTAGGGTGTTATGGGCCCCTACTCGTCAGCACAAACCATGTTTTGAGTTTTAAAATTTGAGAAGTGAAAGAATAAAAGTCCTTGTGATATTAGCCTCAAAAGGGCATTTGTGGAAGAACGAAAGTTCTTGAGATTTTGGCCCCGATAGGGCCCCTATTATGGTGTTGTGTCTAACGTCTCTTGTTGGAAAAATCCACCTTCTCCCTACTCTGGTTCAATGTTGAACCTGTTGTGCAAACCTGGATGGGAGTGAATGTTTGAATTTTGTCTTCATGTTATGTTTGGTTGTCTCCCGGCCAATTTTCATTGTCTCCATGATCATTGAAATGTATTATAGAATTCAAAATGGATCCCTTGTTAAGGGCCAAGAAGGAAATTCATATTGTTATTGATATTTAGTTATGTTGGGAGATTTTTCCCTCAAGATAATATCCTGTGTAAAAATGTACATTTAAACTTATTGTTGAAATGGCAACGATATCAGGTTTTCTTCCTTGTTCTTTCCTAGCATGGCCTTTGAATCAAGTGGTCAATAAAAAAAAAGAATTGAATGAAATTCTTGCATTTGAGTCTTATAGTATTTCATTTTATGCATGTATGTATTGAAAAATAAATAAAATGGTGACATGCAATTTATGAAATTTTTGAATTCAATTATGTTAAGGAAAAAATTATGTTATGGTTAGAACTTTGATTTAATTTCATGACTTTTAGGAGATAAAATAACCTTACATTAAGGTTTAAACAAATTAGTAAACTCGATGATTAAAATTAACGTAGAGAGAAAAAAATGAATATATACCTCCTTGGTTAAATAGATTTGTTTTGCACCAATTCAACACGTTTATTTAGATATATATATATATATAAAGTTTCCCCTTAACATGAAATATAGTTGGCAATCAAAGTCTATACTTAGAAAAATATACACCTCTTGTTATAAAAATGGATTACATTCAAAAAAAATTAACACTTAAAATTAAAAAATGGCCTTGAAAAAAATACACTCGCAAGAACAAAAATGCTCGATTTTGTATAAGAAGAATATTAATTTTCTTACGACAAAGTATTAAAAAAATTCCTCTATATATTCTTTTTTGATATTTTTGTTATATTATATAATTCAATAAAAGAAGGATAATAAATAAAAATATAAATATCTATTTCTAAAAATACTATCCTATTCTATTTATCCCAACTACAAAACTGTATGTCATAAATGCTTACCATGTTTGGTGCAAGCAAGATTTTCTCAAAAATGCTTTTAAGAGGGATGACATCACCCTTGCACCCCATAAAAATTAGAGCCCCAAATTGATCACATGACTTGACAATTGAATGTGGCAAGTGTTGAAGTGGGCATTTAAGACATGGCAAATGTTTTGTTTAAAAAAAAAATTTCCCCACTTACCTTTTTGCCTTTCTTTTGCAGCAAGCGTACCTTTTCTTAGGAAATATCTTGCTGCATTTTTTTTTATGAAGCCTTGGCCATGTGGAATAAGCGGTGGGGAGTAGAGTGGTTAAGGTGTAGTTAGTAGGTAGTTAGTATAGGTTAGTTTAGTATTAGTTTTAGTATTTTTTTAAAAATATATTTTATAAAGTTTTTATATTTAAGTTAGTTAAATTAATAAATGGTATTAGTATAGATTTAGTATGTTTTTAAATTAGTATATTTAGTAATAAAGTTTGTTTTTTTGTATGAAATAAAATGTTAGTTTAAATAGTATTAGTTAGTAGTTAATGTTTAGGTTAGTTTAGATTTTAATTAAAGTTTTAAAATTTAGATTGTATTTTGTTATGTAGTTTAATTTTAAATGTTTTACACATTAGTAATTATATTGGTTTGTAAATTGTTATATAAGTTAGGAGCGTTAATATTTTATTTATTTATTTAGTTTTTATTTAATTTTAGTGATGTTATTATTTTATTAGAAATGTTTTATTTTAGGATAGATTATAAGATTTAAATGTAATTAGTTTAGAATAAAGTTTAAATTTATTGATTTAATTATATTAAAGCTTAGAGTTGGATGCTAAATTTGTTATGTTGTTCAAGTATTAAGATAAGGTTAGTAGTTAGTGAGAGGATTACAATTCATGTTGAATTATTATTAAGTTAGTATCAGTTGGAAAAATACTATGCAATAATAGTTAGATTTATCTTTATTTATATTGTTATTGAATAATTTTTAAATCTATTGTTTTAAAATTAATGTAAAATTAAACAAATGTCAAAATCAATTTGATAATAAAATTTTAATTTAACGATGTAGTTCTACACATTGATTTTAAAACTAAATGGAATGTCAAGTTACTAATTTAAGAACCTATTTCTATCTACAATGTACCTACACTCTAACATACGAAATAAACTTATCAAACTTAGTAATGATATTAATCTTTAAAAAAAAAAAATTACGTGTGTCTTTGCCCTCTGTAATTTAGGCATGACAAAATAGTTCACCCATGTTCAAAATAAAAGATCCATCATCTTCTTCATGTTATCCCATTGTACTAAGTTTAACCATGTCACACTAAGCTTATTACAAATAATTTTATTGCATTAGTTATTTATGAAAATATTATGTTGAGATTGATTTTTCTAGCTATTTTCATTCCACATCTATTATTTTCAAACATCCTTTCACATCAACTAATATTTTCACTTAGGATGCATCATTTATGAGTCAACTAATCAATCCATCATCACATGATCTTGTTCATGACAAAAATTGTGGACTAAATGACTACTTGCTCATAAGGTCTTTTGTTTGATTTTATCTTTATGTTTCAATTGAACCTACTCAATATTACCTTGATATTCCACATCTTGGTGTATGTCAATTAGTTTATATTGATACACATTGTTTGTAGAGTGATCTATTCATAGGTACTTTAGTGCATTTTTTTTTGGTTACCCAATTATACATATGTATGTCTCACTAAGGGCATGGTATTTTGTACTTCCACTAAGTCACTAATCAAAAGTTGGGTGTACTATTAACTCCCCATGTATTTCACCACATTAATTCCACCATGTTTGTTAATATACATGTACTTCCCCAAGTGTACCTTGTTTGTTTAAGAGTCTAATCCACACAAAAGAATCATGTCATCAATGTTGTCTAACATATGATGTATACCTCATATTGAAAAATCAAACTAGTGTATGCTCTCCATATCAACACAAAAAAATCCCCCCAATCCTCTTTAATTTGTTAGTTTCATTTTTCATATTTCATATTTTATTTTTAGGCTCCTATTTATTCCCTTGTCCCTATCATGTCAAGTGTCCCTTCTAGTTATTCTGATACATTTTTTTCATTTAGTGGTCTTAGTTGCATTATTTATATTTTAAGGGAATATTAGTTGCACATTTCATTAGAACATATTGTATTTCATTTATTCCATGATAATTCCAATATATAATTATATCTCATATATCCATTAAGGTTCTTTATTTCACACATATGATCATAAAGTTCATATTAGTTTTTATTTAATTGTCATTAATCATTTAGGTGCATATCATATCATTTAGATTCATTATTATTTTGTCATATGCATCATATATCACATTTTTCACATCATATCACATTCACTCTTAACATCCATAACTCCATTATTTCATATAAACTCACTCGCCTTGCAAAACATTTGTACTCATACATTTTGCACACATCACATTGTTGGTCTCAGATTGGTTTTGACAATTAAGTGCCAACACACTTAAGAAATTTCTAAGTTGATGCCGAGTATAATATAGATGTCGAGCTATAGTACGTGCTGAGCTAGAAATTCAATAGGTGTCCAGTTATTCAAGTGTCGAGTGATAATTGATGTCGAGCCAGTATATGTGCCAAGCAAAGTATAAGTGTTAAGCAAGACAGAGTTACTATAGGAGCTGAGCAAGATAGAAATACTATATGTGCCAAGCAAAGTATAGTTGTCAAGCAAGGCAAAGTTACTAGAGGAGCCGAGCAAGACAGAAATCCTATATGTGTCGAGCATCAACAATCAGTAAGTGCCAAGTAATACAGAATCAGCATAACTATTTATGCCTTCACAAATTTAGATGTAAACCATTTTTGAACTGACTCAAGATGAATCTCAAAGGATCTAAAAGATAAGATCGAATCTATTACATTCCCTATGTAATCAGCATGTAACCAATCAAGAAAATGGAGAAAACATGCAACCAATTAAAAAAATGCAAAGAATTGAGCAAGAAAGATGGATGAATCTCAATCGTAGATTCATACCCAACCCTAAGTCTTGAAACCTTTATAAGGAGGTCGAAACCCCATAATTCAACTATGTGTAAGAATGTCATGTGGATTGTATGGAATCCATGAGTAAATGCTAGTGAAGTTTTAAGGGGTGTAAGGATTTAGAAGAGGAACAACATTGCAGAATCAGTTGGTCAAGAATAGAGTATCAGTGCTACGAATAGAGTTATATGAGATCAAGAAGGATCAAATTAGATTGGACTGAACAAGGATCTGAAATCAGCAATTAAAGATTGTAAGTCATCAGGTCAACACATTCTATAATACTTTCTAACCATTGTATTAGGAGAATGAAAATCCTATGATGATAGGTTGGTTTAGCAACCATTTGTAGAACCTTTAATGAGGTGTTAAATCCTTTAATAGGGTGACATTCCAAGTGAGTGTTTGTAAATCCTTTAGATAGGTCACTTTTAACAGGGTGTTGAGCCTTTAACAGGGTAGGCCTTTCACAGGGCAAACCATTGATGATGATCAAACTTTGTAACCTTAACTAGTTACATATTGTTGTAGTGATAAGTTGTGGGTGTCATCCCCACCCTAGTTTTACCTTCTCATTTTTGGAGGCTTTCTAGGTGATCAAATCTTGTGTTATCTATTTTTATGCATGTCCTTACTTTCATGTTAATTAGATGTGTTAGATGCATGTGACTGATTTCAGTTAAATAAGTTTTAGAGGATAAAGTTTGGTACTTTTGATTCACTCCCTCTCCCTCTCAGAAGTATTCTTCCCATTTATAAATTCCAACACACATACCATATCCATAAAACCAAATCATAATTATAATATACATCTACACATTATGCATTTATAACACCAATTACATTATATAACCACATAGACACAAAATACATATTCTCTATGCATTCTTGCATTACATATGCTAGTGCCATAATCATACATGTCACATAATTTGCACCTCATAAGCACATACATCCTACATCACCAAGTATTATTCTCACATAAACATCACATACACATCATAGAATCAAATCATAGCAAATCATCCATGAACATCAAATACACATCATATAGGAAATCAAATGCATCATCATTTTCATCATCATTTTCATCATGATTTGGTATTCCATCTAAATAGGTGGAATTTCTCATATTCTCATTTCAATTCTAGTTCCCAAAAACTGAGAATTACATATGAATTGAAATAAATAAGATTTGAGATCTACCTAACTTATTCGATCTAATGTTGGATAATGGATTGCTTAGTCTGCTTGTTCAAGCTGGGACAAGCATATCTTGTAGTAGTTGGAGATAGAGAGAATAACTAGTTTTGTTGGCGTAACTAGTCCACAATGTGTGCTCGAAATGAAAAATTAGTTTTCTAATTTATAGCAAGTTGAGATTGCAAAGATTGGTGGAGGAAATTATTAATTCGCAATGCATGGTGGTGTATGTGTTCCTCTTTGTTGTGCTTCTTATAGAGATTGTTTAATTCTGTAGAACTATGGTGTTAGATTGGACCATGGTCTCACTAATCTACATGCACATTTAGTATTTTGATGGAAGGAAACATCATCATTCATCACATTATTTATGAGAGCATAATAATATTTCATTTGCAACATTAGTAGAGCTAATATTATATTTAAAATATATTTGGCAATGTTAACTTCGTTCAAAGTCTCCCAAAAAGTTTCTGCTACCTAAAAAACAATGATTTAAGCAAACACCATCAATTCTTTTTCATTACAAGGAAAGTATCATTTACAATAACAACTAGTCTCAGAGTAGATTTACAACCATAATCGCAAGTCACATGTGTCTATATTCCAATCACGTTAACGAACTCTTCTATTCACACGCGATTAACTCACAAACGAAAGAAGTAATTGCTTTACATTTAGCATTGCTACAGATTTGAAATTTATACTCATTATTTCTGGATCTGATTGTATCTTCTTAGATTTGAACCAAATAGTTCTCGAATAGTAAATTCAGAATATCATTTTTTTTGAGTTTAGACCAAATGGTCGCAAATTAAATTCTTGAAACTATAATATGGATTCCAATTTCCAAAATCCCAAATCCAAGATTTTGAATGTCAATTCTCAAATTATATTCTAGCAGCCAAGTGGGCCCATTCATAATCTATCAAATGTCAAATAAAAGTCCATCAAAGTGTCTCATATAAAAATCATAATCAGCATAAGTCCATAAAATATATACATAGCATCATAAAATGGACACATGTATATGTTGTATACATATCATCTCAAGAGTAAACAAATATGTGTCAAAATGCCTAATCAATGCTTATAGTGTGGGTTAGGATGAACCCTCATTTATGCATGGTGGCCTTGGTGGTCTCATCCCTACTTTCATACACCTAAATGGTTGTACATTACATCATTAATGCTAAAGTGCAAATGAAAATGAAAATTATAAGATGTAGTTTACAAACTCGGTAGAGGGTTGTATACTATCAGCCTTTGATATATGCTTAGGTGCTCTCCCAGCTGGTCCTTCTCTCTCTATGCTACCATTTATTTCACCTAGAACTCTAATTTTCAACTTTAAAAAGTTGCAAATGACCTCTTGTAGAGCACTCTAGACCTTATTATAGCCCCATTGTGGACCCGATTTTCTTCCAAGACCCCAATTTTCTCATTGTCTTCTCCCACCACCTTGTTGCTCATGAAAATTCCTTATTACTTTTTATTTTTCCAATTTCCTTCTTTTTAAATTTTTTTTTTCAAAAAAATCTTCAAATTTCATTTTTTGAATAATTTTCTTGAGAAGGCACACCCTTCCATCATCATTGCTCTGACATGACTCTTAGGGCTTCATTTCTCTCTAGGGAATCTTATTTTCTTTTCTTTGATGTGACATCATTTTCAACATCACATCACAGAAGGGGAAAATGTAAATGTCTAAAATTGTCCCTTGTAATCCTATGGCTTTTATCACTTTAATTAATTAAATCTTATTTAATTAATCAATCCAAAATATCTGGTTATTTTTATTAATTAATTATTATTTAAGATGATGTTAAAACAATATTAAATAATATTGAATACAACTTCTCAAGTCTGAATCGACATGAGTGGTATTCAATCCCTAAAAAGGAGAAATATTTATTGTTTTCAATGTATCCTTATGTGGATCACATCTACATTAAGTATTCATGGAAGAGACACATCTCATGAAAGGACACGTCTCCACTAAGTGGTAACATGTCCATTCATGACATGTCTCATGAATATGCCTTTTTCATATCAAATTAGGCACTCAATCTCTAATCGAGATTTATCACTTAACAAACACAAATGCTTACTAAGTTCAATGTGATTTGATCTTTTGCACAAATAAATAAAAATATCCAATCTGACAATGATCACTGATAATAATGCCTGATTGGGTTCCTATATGAAACATGAAATATCAATAATCTACAAGTAATAATCTCTAAATGCAATTTGATAATATACTTGGGACATATAGTGTTCCAATCAATTATATGAATGATATTTAATTTCCATAAATAATTTAAATATGTATGTGTGTGTGTGTGTAGATATATGTGTGTGTGTATACAAATATATATATATATATATATATATATATATATATATATATATATATACACATTTATATGCATGTACATATATGTATATATATTATATTATATATGTATATATATACACACATTCATATGCATGTACATATATGTATATATATTATATTATATATATATATATATATATATATATATATATATATATATATATATAAACATACATACATATGCATACATATACATGTATATGTATGCAACATAAAATCAATCATCATTCTATATCTGGCCAAAGGTATTATCCTCAACACTCCCACTTAGCTAGGGAAGATATATAATCTAACCAAGTCTATATTCACAATAGGTTCATCTATTGTAAGAAGAGATATCACCTAACTTTTGATATATGAGGATATAATGTGCTCAAGAATATCAAGTCACATGACATTCTTCTTATCTATCCAAGTTATGGTATGTACATTGACATTAAGTCTCATGATGTTTACCATAACTAATCATGGTATATCCATGGATACACTTATCCACCATGATTTATCTCATAAGGATCATAATGGTTTTCAACTAATATCAAGTCTCATGATATCTATCAAAATATCCAAGAGATACTTAACTATCATGACATGTCTACAAATATCAAGTCACATGATATTTACCATGATAGAGAACTAATCATTTTAAATCCATCACCTTACAATGTTAGATACAAGTCTATATTATCTAAAAGACCTTCACATTTCAATAGTGTACACAAAGGGTCCCATAAATCCATGGAGTCACTACACATTCTCACATGTAGTGTTATCATGACATCACACACATGACATCAACCATGAACCATATCAGAGGGTGGATCCACAATGGCTCAATCTATAGGGTTAAAATAATGGTTTTAAACTCAAACTTCTCTCTAAAAAGAAACAATATGGATGGATGCAAATAATATATCACTGATGTTGAAGTTCCTTTGCAACTAAGGCCTCATTCTCCAATATATCAAGATTGTCCTAAAAGTACACAATTCTTCTCACTAGCATGAGGCTTAGCGAGAATGTTAGTTGTTTATTCTTTATTGATAATTTACCTCAACTAAAAGTTAGAGAGACCATCCGAACATGGTCTACTCCCATTGAATCAATATTATTGGATGTCAATATATTTAGATCCTTAAGATACATGGTCTACTCCCATTGAATCAATATTATTGGATGTCAATATATGTAGATCCTTAAGATTCTCCCTCTATCATAGAGGCATGTTCTATTCGTATATTCCAATCATGGAAAATATCTTGTTCCAAGGGATTCATCATTAGGCACATGATTTATTAGTTTAATAATCGTGAAATTGTTTGCAAGAGAAACTTCCCATACACATATGTGATGCAGAGCCTCACCTTGGAAAACTCAGGAGGAAATTAATCACTCAACTGAGTTGCTTCAAGGGGCACATACATCTTCTAGGATCAAAGTAAAACCAATCTCAATCATTAACTAACTGATTCCTCTTATACATATTTAAATGAGAACATGTAACATGAACTTCAAGAATGATTAAAAACTCCTACAAACTATTAACAAACTGATTTTTTTCAATACCCAGTGAAAATTGACATGCAACAAGAACTTTCTTAACCCCTTGTCACCACATTGGGGTTTCCTGTAGCAATTCAGTGCAACCCGACCACTTCCTCATTTATATTAAAATGCATGGAGACTAATTACCTAGCAGCTTAAATCCATTTTTGGATTTATAACATCTTTTCTGCATGCATTATTTTAGAACCCGATAACATGCAATTCATTAAACATGGCATTCCTCGTCATTTTCAAATCTGCAAATTTATGGCTCAAACTGAACTTTTTCACCATCATATATTAATCATGCAATTTTTAGCATCTTGGTGAATATATAAAGATATTGACCAAATTCAATAACTTGCTTCTACACGGCCACAGACATAAATGAATGAAACACAAAACATGAAAAGAGAGAACAACATATTTACACAACTCACTACAATTCTAGAAAGTAGATCACAGCAAGTCTAAAAGACTCTCATTAACTAGTACGACTCTCAAAACAATAAATATTTACAAACAACTAAATTAGAAAATCATATTTCTTGTAACAGATTTCAAATAGAAAATTTAACTTATATTCAAACCCATTCAATGTATTGCTATTCTAAAACAAAACCATTAATTTGGAAAAGTCACACTAAAAACACAAATTCACCAAAAATCAGAAAAAAAAAACTCAAACTTTCTATTTCTCTTCCACTCAATCCGATCTCCTTTACATTCAAAAATCTGCCTTTTAAAATACTTTCCCATCTCTTCTATTGGGAATCTGAAACATCCACAATAAAAACAAAAAATTGAAACCCATTTTGGAATCATGAAAAATCAGATATCAAAATCTGCCACTAACTCTTCTAGCTATTGGAAGTTTCCCAAAGTTATTGATTTCTAGTTGGATTAATTATTTAAAACACACAAACAAAACTCTTAAAGAAAACTAACTCAAACATAAAACTGAAATTACTTTGTCCTAAGTGGCTATAATTGGAGAGCTTATATCATTGCTATTCCATTTATGCCACCACATCGTAGGACATTATTACAAACATCAAAATTTAAACACACTTTAAAACATAACATTAAATTTTTGCACAACTTCCTGTCACATTTTTAATCCTGTTAGTTCCTATAGTAGAAACTGTCAAGTCTGCCACTACAGCATACTCCCCTGTAGAATGAATCTCAAGTCCTCTTGAGATGAGGTGTTGTAGTAATGAACCATGCTTGTTGTTTTGTTCCTCATCCATCTGAATATCTTCTAGTGTAGGTTTGTTCTTCCATTTCATGAGATACTAAGTATTTTGTCCCCTTTAAGTCTTCTTAGAAACACCTGCAAAAAAAAATGTTAGAAAAGAAAAATATTTCTTCATCTTTATTTTAGGCTTATACTCATCTTCTTGTTGTAATCCTACATTTTCTTGTCCTTGACTCCCTTGTATTTGTCTTTCTTTCTTCATTTTAATCTTTGGTTTGTCTCTATTTTGTAACATAAAGACTATTTATTGCTGATCATTCATTTCAAGTAACAACTTTACTACTGCATATATTTGTAACTCCATGAAATACACTTGCCAATGGTATTCTTCTTTCTTGTCCTCCCAAACATGCCACTTCTCCATACAGAGAGAATACACAAATACTTCATCCCTTTCATAACCCATAACCAACTTTTCTATAGTCTCTTCTCTTGGAACCAAATCAGATTTCTCAATCTGCATTTCTTCAACCTTGTCATAAACATAATCAGAATTTATTACCTTGTCATAAACACATTCAAAATTTGTTACCTTGTCATAAACATATTCAGCCTCATCTTCTTTTTCCATAACATCATCAAATACCTCTTCTCTGCAAACTTCTTCATCTTGAGTCTCCATACTACCACCATTCCTTTGCCGTTCTCCCATGATGGCTGCAAACTCTTCCCATAAATCAAATTCATCTTTAGATTTTGCTACTATACAATCTTTATCTCCATCTTCATGCCATTCCTCTTGACATTCCACTTCATCATGCATTTCTAAGGCTTCATCAGTCACCTCCAAAACCTTGTTCATAGGAGTACCTTCCAGCATTGTACTCTTCTCTATTTTCAAAGTACATGTTACTATTCTAACCACAAATTGTTCACTCTCAAATTTCATAGGACTTTTCTCTTTATTCCTCCCATCAACAGTTAGTTTCTGCACTTCTTCTTGCTGCAATTTATCTTCTTTCTACTCTTCATGTTCTTTCCCTTCCAAAGGACAACTTACATCTATCATTGTTGAGATTTCTATCCCAACTTCACATACATCTGCACTCTTTATGGCTGCCTTCTCTGCAATTTCATTAGCCTCCACCAAAACTTTTGTCACTTCTTCTTTCTCTATTTTATTTTCTCCCAACTTAGCTTCATTCTCTTCAAGTTTCCTTCTCAAACTTTCTATCTCCTCTTGTATCTTGCTCATCTCTTCTCTTTGTTTTTTCATTTCTTCTTCTCTTTTATTCTTTTTCTCTCTCCTTAGTTGTGGATCCTTTCTTTGTTAACCCATCATAACTGACATGCAACAAGAACTTTCTTAACCCCCTGTTGCCACATTTCGATTTCCTATAGCAATTCAGTGCAACCCGACCACTTCCTCATTTATATTAAAATGCATGGAGACTAATTACCTAGCAGCTTAAATCCATTTTCAGATTTATAACATCTTTTCTGCATGCATTATTTTAGAACCCAATAACATGCAATTCATTAAACATGACATTCCTTGTCATTTTCAAATCTACAAATTTATGGCTCAAACTAAACTTTGCCACCATCATATATTAATCATGCAATTTTTAGCATCTTGGTGAATATATAAAGATATTCACCAAATTCAATAACTTGCTTCCGCATAGCCACAGACATAAATGAATGAAACACAAAACATGAAAAGAGAGAACAACATATTTATACAACTCACTGTGATTCCAGAAAGTAGATCGCAACAAGTCTAAAAGACACTCATTAACTAGGATGACTCTCAAAACAATAAATATTTACAAAAAACTAAATTAGAAAATCGTATTTCTTGTATTACATTTCAAATAGCAAATTTAACTTATATTCAAACCCATTCAATGTATTGTTGTTCTAAAAAAAAAACCATTAATTTGGAAAAGTCACACTGAAAACATAGATTCACCAAAAATCAAAAAAAAAACTCAAACTTTCTATTTCTCTTCCACTCAATTCAATCTCCTTTACATTCAAAAATCTGCCTTTTAAAATACTTTCCCATCTCTTCTATTGGGAATCTGAAACATCCACAATAAAAACAAAAAATTGAAACCCATTTTGGAATCATGAAAAATAAGATATTAGAATCTGCCACTAACTCTTCCAGCTATTGGAAGTTTCCCAAAGTTATCAATTTCTATTTGGATTAATTATTTAAAACACACACACAAAACTCTTAAAGAAAACTGACTCAAACATAAAACTGAAATTACTTTGTCCTAAGTGGCTATAATTGGAGAGCTTATATGATTGCTATTCCATTTATGCCACCACATCATAGGACATTATTACAAACATCAAAATTTAAACACACTTTAAAACATAACATTAAATTTCTGCACAACTTCCTATCACATTTTTAATCCTATTAGTTCTTGTAGCAGAAACTGTGAAGTCTACCACTGCAGCAATATGTACTTGTCTAATTCCATAGTGAGTGATTATATAAACTATGGATTTATTCCTTGATCTAGCTACATCAGGAATTCATGGTAATTTGGCTTCCTCATTTTTCAACCTCAACCTCCTCATCCAAGGTTTCTTCTGATGTAATTTAAGAGCCCCTCTAAATTATATTTTCCTCTTCTTTGAAAATGTTGCAACCATAAACTTAGTCCCATGACAATAAGCATTTAAGTATCCATCTATCCTTGAAGATCAATTAAATTAGATCCTCTAGCTTCTCCCTCTTGTCATAGAAAGATATCCTTATTACATCATTCCAACCATAGAAGACAATCTTCTTTAATAGACTCACATCTTCTAGCATAATCAACATATGAATAAGATTCAAAACCTCTTTGGAACTACAGTCCTAAGATTGAGTCCTCTAAAATGCCTTGTTAGCATACCCAATGCACCATTCTTCTTGTCTTGTAAGAACATCCCTAAAGCCAAAGGAAAACATCAAGGAAAATAAATATTATAGTGCATCCATAAATAAATATAAGAGTGTCTACAATAAGAAAATAAATGTAATATTCAAAAGATAAAAATTACTTATCTCATTATTCAGGAGTAGTTTCTTGTTTACAACTATATTTTTCTAATTTCATGAGTGAATGTAGGAAACTATGGACTTATTCTGAGGCTTGGAAACATTAGATAACATGTGGTTCTCTTAAGTGTATGTATCAAGCTCCTAACCTCTTCATCCAAGGTTGCCTCTAATGAAATGTCAAACTCCTTCTTGATATAGAAGGACACTTTGTAATGTCCCCCTTCTCAAAGGATGTCAATAGCCAAAGTTTAACATTCATTACTTCATTATAAACTTATTCAATTTAAGGAAATAGTATATAATTTGTGATTTATTGGGTATTTAGTATGTTTAAGCCCTGATTACTTTCTTCCCTCCTATGCTCATCCTAAGGAGAGAGTGGATTTACTTTTTGTAAGAAGCTTGTTATGGTCATATTTTATTGGTTCAGCACTATACTCGGTGACCATACAATCAAATATTGCACTGTAATTCTGCAAAGCTCCCTCTAAACAACCCAGTGGCACATTCCAAATCTGGGCAAGTCTAACCAAGCCGGCCACACACATAGATCGGCGAGCTTATTTGATTATCATCTTATGCTCATTCCTTTTAAAGCGCATATATGTTACACACCCACGCATATTGGGATAAAATGTTGTAAATCTAGCGCATATTCTAGCATCGGCTCTCGCATTTATGAAAATTCCCGCCTGTACTAGAATTGGACTTTCTCAGTGTTCTGCCCATGATTTTTCGTTACCCGCTCGACATTTTTTTCAGATCTGGCGGCAACTATTCCTACCCGCAGACTTCATTTCCCTGCCACGCATCAGGCACTTGGCACCAAACATTTTCTAGCCATCGCTAGTTTCAGATTTTTGGCAGTGGGTATGAACTTCGATAGGGTCTGTACTTTTTATCGGTGTCTATATTCATGTTCTTCGATGAAGTTTTTTAATCAATGAGTTATTAAAACCTCTCGCTTGCTGTAATGAAGTTCTCGGCTATGCTAAGTTAAGCCGGCATGCATTTTGATATTTCAGAGAATGTTTTTGAGAAAGGTCACAGACAGGTTTTAAACTCCTGCCCAATTTTTTAAATGCACGGCATACATTGATTTTCCTACCCATCTAGAGACTCAACAATTCCATTTGGCACCACATCAACATATACGCAAAGATCTTAGCATTGCCACATTTGCCACATGGATAGCCAGATAGCATTGTCAGCCATGTCAGCATGATGACTGCATTTGACATGTCATTTGAAATGTGTCAGTCTGTACAGTACAGACAACCACATCAGTTGCCATGTCACCCGAGGAGACAATTTTTTGATGATGTCAGCAGAACACTATGTTAAATTTGACACCCGTCTGAACATCATTCTAAGGCATTTTAGAACTGCTTTGACAACTATTTGAAAATCAAATTTAGCATCATAGTTTCTCTTCTAAACCCCTCTCCAGATTTCTTTTCAGTTTGGCAGCCTGACTTTGCGAGTTCATATCTCGGACATCTAGACTCTGATTCAGGTGCAATTTTTTTTGAAATCGATGAAATTTCTTAAATTTTCTAGTGGTGTGTTGTTTTTTGGTTTTGGTGCATAGATTTTGCAAAAATTTCATCTTTTGGCAACTGTACCTACATAATCCTGCATTTTGCAACTTCAGAAGCTCCATACGAGTACATCTGGTCACTTTTTTCATGTTCCATTTTTTTTGAAAGTGTGTATTTTTTTGTCTACTTTCCAGATCTGAAGTCAAATTCTAGGGTTGTGTGGACCAATTTCTCACTTTCAGAATTAGGCCTTCTTTGGCATTGTAAAGCTTTGATTCTTTTTCAAAATTGTTGTAAAACTAAGCTACAGTTCTTAAGTGACAGATTTTAACCTCATAAGGCAGTTGTAAAAGCAAAATCAAAAAAGTCCACTTTGTTCATTTTGATAAGTGGCCCATTGTAAACACACTACTTATAAAGTGCCAATAGCATCTTTTTTGGGGGGGTCTTTTGATTGAGTGAAAAGGGGGGGGGTGTATTGTGTTTTTTGTGTCTCTCTATTGTGCTCTTTTCATTTCTACATCATGGGTTTTAAATGTCCTTCTTTAACTTCATGCAACTATTCTACATGGAAAGATATTGCATGGAGTAGATTAATGGAAAAAGGATATAGTTTATATGTTGATGGTACAATTACCAAACCTACTGATGCTAAAAAACTCATTGATTGGCAAAGCCAAGACCGAAAAGCTTTAGGTGTTATCAGGAGTTGTGTATATGGGGATCTTCTCTTTCACATTAAAAATTGTTCAGAATCTAAAGAAGCTTGGGATAAACTTGAATAGTTGTATGGTAAAGTGGATGAAGAAAAGGGATTTCAGATTGAAGATGATCTACTTCTCTTGGATCCTAAGAATTATGACACAATTTAGGATTATATTATCAAATTCAATGAGTATTAGGCACTCCTAAAAGATTGTGGAAATCCCATGAAGGATGATAGGTTAATTCATCACATCCTGAAGAAGCTACCTTCTGAGTATGCCAACTTTGTTTCGAGTTTTAATTCTTAGAGGTTGACCATGGGATCTGCTTAGCAGAAGCCTTCCTTTGATGGATTTGCAGACATGTTGATTGTTGAACAATCTCACTTGGTGGTTTTTGGACTTCTCAAGTCATCTAAGACCAAAGCCTTGGTGGCTAGTGATGGTCAAAAATCTAGTCAAGGGGAGAAAAACACCAAGAAGAAGAAGTAGTGGAAGCAAAAAACACAATCTGAGACACAACAATCCTCCTCTCAACAAGGTGGTTCTTCTTCAAACAAGAAGGGAAGTAATGGAAAGAAGGACAAACTCTTTTGTGCAGACTGCAAAAACCCAAATCATGACCAACAACATTGCAAAACAAAAAGAATCGATGAGTTAGAAAATCTACTCAAGAAGAACAAGATTCAAGTGCCAGGAACTTCCAAGGATTCAACTCCTACCTCTTCAAAAGGTAAAGGTCAAGCACTTATGGCAAACACAAATTCTTCTTCCGAATGGATACTTGACTCAGGTGCCTCTTACCATATGGGTTCTTCAAAGCAAGACTTTTCTTCATTGAAGCAGTCAAAAGTACCACACATCTTCGTGGGAGATGATGCTAAGATGGAAGTTGAAGGAAAAGGACATGTAGAAATGGAAGATGGGGAATTCAAAGATGTTCTCTATGTTCCAAATCTAAGCTCTAATCTCCTATCAGTTTACCAAATCACTCACCTTGGAGATGGTCATAAGGTTGAGTTCCTTCCCGATTTAGTGATGGTGCGAAGTCTCAAAGATGATTCATTGGTAGTAGTTGGGAAAGTCAATGATGACAAGAGGTTATACTCCTTCTCCCACTTTGTGCCTAAGAGTCCTTCCCAAGCCTTTTTAACTCACTCTACTTCAAACATCAACCTATGGCATGAGTAGTTTGGTCACCTTGACTTCCAC
This sequence comes from Cupressus sempervirens, assembly GCA_028749045.1. Classification (NCBI taxonomy): domain Eukaryota; kingdom Viridiplantae; phylum Streptophyta; class Pinopsida; order Cupressales; family Cupressaceae; genus Cupressus; species Cupressus sempervirens. Next base: position 662,388,846 of record CM053791.1, read on the forward strand.
TCTCTTCAGCAACTTTCCTCAAAATGCATTGTCAAAGGTCTACCTAATATCAGCTTTTCTAAGGGAGAATGTTCATCTTGTTTAGTGGATATGAAACTCAAGGAGAAGTATGATAAAGGGAAGTCTTCTTGAGCTCCAGTTGTTCTTCAGCTAGTTCACATGGTGTTAGTAGGACCCTTTGCAATGACTTCAATCAGCCAAGGCCGCTACATACTCACATTTGTTGATGACTTTTCGAGATTCACTTGGGTCTTCTTCCTTCATCATAAGAATGAATTGGTTCATAAGCTTTAGGACTTCAAGACTCATGTTGAACACAAGTCAAGGAAAGCCATCAAAGTACTTAGAGTGGACAATGAGAACAGATATGTAGATAGAAGACTTAAGAACTTTTGCAGAATTGAGGGGATTGATCTTCATAACTCACTAGCATTTAGTCTGCACAAGACAAATGTTGTAGCTATAAGGATTAGGACTCTCAAGACCATGGCAAGTTGCATGATAAAGGAAAAGTCTCTTGATCCTACACTTGAAGTTGAAGCCATTAGCAATGTTACTCACATAGTTAATAGGTCTCCTCATCTAGCCTTAGATGGCAAGACTCCTTTTGAAGTATGGTGTGGCAGAAAACTAGTTGTGAGTCACCTTAGAGTCTTTAGTTGTCCAGCTTGGGCAAACCTTTCTTCCAAGAGTTGCAAGGCACCGACATCTAGGCCTTGTACCTTTATCGATTATGAAAACACTGTGAAGGCTTACAGACTTATCGATCTAGAGACTCATGAGATTTTTGTGGAGAAGGATGTTCACTTTGAGGAAAGTTCACCAAGCTTATCCTCTACTCCTCTCTGCACATCATACACAATGGAAACTAATAGTGACACCAACGATAGTGCTTCAACAGGTTCAGACATGTGGGGTTCTATCGACAGTTGCAGTGAGAGGCCACAGCAATCCAGTCCATGTGCTTACATTGCCACAGTGAAAGGTCCATCTCAGCATGGTACATCTCATCTTCTAGATCCAGCTTCAGTTAACTTGGGAGATAGACTTGAGGACCTACATCTTCTCATTGATGAAGGTGATTCTTCTATAGTTGTTGTGAGGGCTCACTCTGACCCTCATGTCCATTCTCTACATGATCAATCTTCACAAGTTGGCATGATTGTGGATCCTTATGAACAGAAATTAGTGGAGGTCTCTTTGTCAATTGAGGAGACAGATGGTTCAGTGGAACAGGTTCAACAGACATCCTTGATCGATCTACATTCATTCTTTTCAGCATAGTTGGTAGGGGTGAACTTTAGCATCAATACAGGGATACTTGAGCAGGTTTTAGGACCAGCGCACATCTTTAGGATTGTACCTTTGGCATTGTTTCTTCCTAAAGGGAGGAACACCATTCTGCATTCATGGACCAGCTTCTTCATCAGAGCAGCTTTCACTTGGTGGCATTCTTCTTTTGGGGGGGAGCCTATTTTGTCTCTCTTCCTTCTCTTATTCTCTTATGTATATACTAGATGTATGTCGTAATGGGGGGGTCTTGATTACTCCATCCATCAATGCATCCTTACTTATCTCTCTTTTTGGGGAGGGTTTTTCCCATGAGGTTTTCCCTCTTTCCCCGCTTTATGGAAGATTGCATCTTCATTATGTACATGGGTACCTAACATGGCCTAATAGCCAGGACTCATTATGCATCTTCATCCTAGTTCATAAGCTTAAGGGCATTTCCCTAAGTTGCACTTGTGGGGGGGGGGGGTGTTGGTGTAAATAAGTATTTACTTATTACACTTACTTAAGTTTACTTAGGTTAATGCATTAGTTTATTATTTTATATTATTTTATTATTTTTATTTGTGAGACACTTAGGAGTTTGGGCACCTTTTTGAGTTGTCATGTAGGGAACATAGGAGTACACAACTCTATTTTAGTACATGGTGTCTACAACACTGTTTTGCATGTCACACCCTTGTAGGCTTATCCTCTCATCACCGCACTTACTTCCATGCTTAATGGAGGATAATCCATATCTAGTAGACATGTGCTTAGTTGTATGACACATCATGGTGCTGATTACAAGACATTCTAGATGTATCTCAGAGGCCTTTATATTCAAGCACTCCTAGTGTACTCTCAACCAGTTATTGAATACATTGTTATTCTAATCATACTCTGTCTACTTTGGTCTATTGTGTGCTTGTGTTTGAGTTCTTAGTTCTTGGGTGAATTTTTCCCTTAGGCAAATTCTTACAATTTAGTATGTTTAAGCCTTGATTACTTTCTTCCCTCATATAGTCATCCTAAGGAGAGAGTGGATTTACTTTTCGTAAGACACTTGACACCATTTTACTTTTTGGATTTACTTCACCTTTCCTTATAGAACACCATATATCAACTCTTGGGACTATAGTAATAGAATAAGAGGGCTGACTATAAACATTCTAATTCCCTTACATTACATTTTTATAATATTTATATGCATAAGCTTGATTAAATAAGAATTTCTATATGAAATGAGTCATATTCTATATTCTATATGTATACACATATTTGAAAATATGATACATTAAATATCAATACCACGTATATATGATAATTTATAATGCACCCTATATTTATGAATACATATAATCATCAATATTAGATTCACATATATATTGCACTAGACTTATCAAAATGACTAAAATATAAATATTAATATATTTTTGAATTAATATTTCACACTTATATAAATATATTTCCCTACTATATAATTCTCTTTATTTTATAAGATGTATTATGCTTACATAAAACATAGAATTCATACCAATATAAGAACTCGTCTGACTGCCTCCTTTTTACTCAATCTTCTTTGTCTGTTGTTTTTGATAAATACTCTCTCTCTCTCTCTCTCTCTCTCTCTCTCTCTCTCTCTCTATATATATATATATATATATAAGACTAGAAAAGGAGTAAATTCGCATAATAAAAGAAACCACAAACTTTCAAAGAAATTCAAACCAATCTAAACTACCATTGAAGCTATTGAAATGAAGGTGCATAAATAAACATGAAAAACTCATAAAAACACTCTCTTCACATGATGCTCCAATGTTATCCTTTCTTCTCCATAGAGTTGATGTTGATGTACCTCCAACTAACAAGATACACCTACAATTGAAAGAAAGATAATGATATGATAGCAAGATGGTATGATAGTGAGAATACTTGGATCGTGGTTAGCCAAAACAAGTGCATAATGGCTCAATTTATAGGATTTCAAAGCCAAATGAAAGAAATGAAAAGAAAGAATGTAAAAGAGAAAGATGTCATAATCATGTGTGAATTTTAGAAATTTTCTATGATAGAGAAATTAAATTTGGAAAATTATGACACAATATGAAAAATTATGACAATGTGAAAGAATTATGCATAGAAATGTGTAAGAAAAATGGAAGAAGAAAGTGTAAGAAAAATGCATAGAAAGATGTAAGACGTGTAAGCTAAAAATTAGGAATGTGTAAGAGTGGGAAATTTTGAATTTTAAAAACTCATAATTCCCTCTAAAGTGGAAATTATAAATTATAGAATGAGGAAATATGTTAGAATATTCAAATATGGAAAGAGTACTTATGAGAGGGGGGGGTGAATCAGAAGTATCACACTTTAGCCAATAAAACTTTTACGTGGAAGTAAATTGCATACATGTAAATACATCAAGTAAACATGAAACTAAACACATGCATCAACAACACATAACACTGGAATTTGGTAACCCAGAAACCCTCCAGGAATAAGAAGGTAAAACTGGGGTGGGGATGATACCCAAAAAAATTACTGCAGCAATATTGTTCAACCAGTTTTGATGGTCTGCCATGTTAAAGGCATGCCCTGTTAAAGGCTTTACACTGTGTCAATAGTGACTTGGTTAAAGGATTTCAAACACTTAACATGAAGTGTCACCCTGTTAAAGGATTTAATCACCTTTTGATAAGGATCTACAAATAGCTGGTAAGCCAACCTATCTACATAAAATTTTCTTTCTAATACAATGGTAAGAGAGTATTAGGTATTATAAACTTGATTGTTTGCAATCCTTGATTACTGAATGCAGGAACTTGTTCTGGCTTTTTCTCTGATTTCGATCCTCTGAGATCTGATTTTTGTTTGTCTACCTTGCTTTGTTCTGATTAACTGATTAATGAATTGTTGCTCTTACTTTCTAAGTCTCATCTCGCCAAATACCATTTTGTTTTTCATTTTTAATTCTACTATACTCCTCTCAATGAACCTTTTGTCTTCCTTAAAAAGACTTCGAAGACTTAGGGTTAGATATGGATCTACGATCCACATTGAGTCTCAATTTCCCACCCAATACTTGTCTTTTGCTGATTGGTTGCATGCATTTCTAAGTTTTCCAATTGGCTGCATGCAAATTGCATAGGAAATGTAAAAGATTTGTTCTTACCTCTATATCTTTTTAGATTTATCTTATGTCCGCTACAAAAATAATTTACATCATAGTTTGTGCAATCACAAACTCTTATGCTGATATCCTGAGTTACTCGGCTCCTGAGGCATTGTTGATGCTCGGCACATGCTATTTCCTAGATAGCTCGACACCTAAACAAAACTATATCACTCGACACCTACTGTTACTTGGCACTTGTTAACACTCAGCACTTGTTAACACTCAGCATCTACTATTACTCGGCACTTGTTAACACTCGGCACCTACTGTTACTCGGCACTTGTCAACACTCGGCACCTACTGTTACTCGACACTTGTTAACACTCGGCACTTACTATTATAGCTCGGCACTTCATATTACTCAGCACCTACTCTTTGTTTGGCATTGTTTAGTGGAAAAATGGTTAAGTGTATTGACACTCAGTTGTCAAAATTATTCTTTAAACTAACAATCTCCCCCTTTGACATGAGTGGCAAAAACACTTAACTAATATCCTTATGACTCCTTGTTAGTTGATCATGTATGTAAACTCAGTGATTTCTGTCCTATTTTTGCATTCTGACTAATCAAAATTTGTCAAAAAAATTCTACCAAAATTTGCTATCTCCCCCTTTTATCATACTTATCATTTCATTCCTGTACTTAACTCCCTCATACTTAATCTCTTCTTATCACTCCCCCATACTTATTCTCCCCTTTTTTGACACTTATGTCAAGGGTCTTCTAAGGAAATGCCATACTTGGCCAAAAATGTACTATTTACTTCAAGGAGTACCTTCAGAGCTACATCCCAATTTTCTAGTGTGACATCCAATGACTTATGTTGGATGGCAATCTCTGCTGCTAGGTGTACAAGTCCATCAAATGAAGAAATATTGGGGTCTTTCTTGAGGACTGTCTCAGCATTTATCTACTCCTTGTGAAGTAGTTCCAAATGAGGAGTTATTGAGGATTGAATTTGCATCAATTTAGCTTTTGTGGTTGCCTCCTCTACTGCTAAGACAGCTAACTCTCTTTGTGTGTGAATCGATTGGGCAAAATGCTTCTCGCTCTAAGCTGGATTTGTGGGGAGTTACATGCTAGAAATCTTTAGATTTTTCTCCAAGATCAGTATTTCCTGGCTAGTGTCCTGTGTGAATGTGGAAAAATCACACAACTTGTTGTACAGGGAAAAGATGTTTCCTAGTACAGCTTTAACTGTTTTAATTTTCTTTGCCAGTTCTACTTGTGACAGTGCTATATCACCAGATATTTTATTATTTACCTTGCCTTGGAACTTCCTTTCTGACCATTTGAGCAATTTGGCGTTTGTTTCCTAGTCTTCACTAGTCACTTGGTCAACTATATCAGATAGTTACTCTATAATTGGTCTTGACTCATCTGGAGACTGTAAGCAGAAAGCTTCTGTGAATATGTCTTTGATTTCATTCAAGGTAAGCTTATGCTTGTGTTCTTTTCTTAGTGCTTCTTGTCTCCTTCTTCTATCGAACGCACTTTGAATTTCATTGATCTTCTCTTCAATGAGAGTGCTAAATTCATAATATGGGATCTTTATTTCTTCATCAAGCTCAGGAACTCCATAGTGAAGTTTCTTGACTACCTTTGATTAGCTCGAGCTTGGTGTCCTGATTTGTAGTTGTAACCCATCAGTGCTCAACTGTTGAAGAGTCTGTGTTGGAGTACCAAATTTTGGTAATGCAACCAGTGTTTGTATTGCAGACTCCTCCTTCTTCTTTGTCTCATCTTTTTCTTCAGCTTGAGTATCCCTTTTATGATCGCTAGGTGGGGTTGAACTTGTTGGTTGTTCAGATGTTTCTTTTATTTCCCCTGCTACTGTACTCGGCATTTGAAGTGTATAAGTGACTACACTTGGTGGAGGTGGTGGTGGAAGAAATAGAATACTAGTAGTTTGTATGGTCAAGGGTGGCACTTGTGCTTTTACCTTGACTATCTTTGTTTTAACTTCTGGATTCTGTAATTCATCAACACTGATCAATACAGGATTTGAACTTAATTTTGCTACTAGTGATGATTGGTCAAGGATTTCTAAATCCTCTATAGTTAATGGATTGATGTTTGGATTTGAAGTGTCTGTAACATCTTTTATTTTTATAATATCTGCAGGTGTGATGTTGGCATGAGGAGGACTAGGAGGAGATACCTGTGTGTCTTGCACACTTTGATCTTGTGGCTCAGCTGTATCTTTCTCTTGCTCTTTCTCCTCTGTATTGGCCTTTTCTTCCTTTTCTTCTTCACTCTTCTTCTCCACTTGTTCCTTCTCTTTTTCCTTGGTTCCTGACACCTTCTTTTCCCTTATCTTGGCACTTGCCTCTGCCTTATATTCTTCATTGTACACATCTTCTATTTTCTTGTAAACTATTTTCCACAATCTTGTGGATTTTGTAACTACTTCTTCAATTTTATTCTGTAATATGTTGAATGCTCTATGCTTGGGAGTGAATCTATTATTATGCCTTTTTACTACATTTGTTACTTAATATCTAGACAAATTAGGCAACAATCTAGCTAATGTTGACTCCCTTATCTCCCTTTCCATTTGTAAACAAAAATGCCATTTATTCTCTACAATTTTGTACAATTCTTTAGGCATTGATTCATCTAATTCTAGAGGTGTGTGCTTATATTCAGCCATCATAGCATACACAGATTCCTCTAATTTATTTTTCTCTTCTTTGGTGAGCTTAGAAAATTTCAGGTTCTTTAAACCTTTCATATCATCATTCCTAATTTTTTGAACATAATCTATCAACAGCAGTCTGAGGTTTGTGTCTTACCACTTGAAATTGACTGTTGTCCTCTGACTCTGTCTTCTCCTCATCTGTTTCAGGCTGGGCAACAAATTTTCTTTTCTTAGACTTGGTAGCAGTCTTCTTTGAGCCTTTCTTCTTTCCTTTTGCCTCCTCTTGGGATTTTTGTGCTGCAACCCTTGTGGTATGTCTCTTTGGTGCAGGAGCAGCTACTTTCTTTCCCTTGGATTAAGGAGCAAGAGGAGTTGTGGCCTTTCTTTTAACTTATGCTTCCTCGGCTTCTTCTTCCTCGGCACTTTCCTCTTTATCTTCTCCTAACCCTTGAGTCAGACCTTGAGGTTTATCTCCCTCTTCTTCAATGTCTTCTCCTTCCTCTTATGTTGTTCCTTCTTCTTCAACACCAAATTTTCTCTTGATTTGTCTCACCATTTTTTCTTTCTTCTTTACTGCAGAAGTAGTCTTCAAATCTGTTATCACCCTTGATTTAACAACATCATAGGTTCCAAAAGCTTTTACATTTTTATCAGCTTCTTTTGCAAGAAGGGTTGTTATCGCTGCAGAAGGTTGATCAATATCAAGTTCATAACCTAGTGGCCTAAGCTATCTTACTCTAGGTATAACTGCTTGTATATAGGTATAATCTATATCTACAAGAAAACAAATGTCCTTTTCATATTTCTCAGTCAATGAGACTGGAATCCTCATTCTTTGTTTCATGGACTTTTTGAAGTCCTCAAAGTAACTAGTCATTTGGGCATCAAAATTTTCACCCATCTGTTCAATGTATCCATTGATTTGTTCAACAATTGTTTTGTCTAGACTCCATCTTACCTTACCCACAAAAGGGAATTCTTTCATCAGATAGAAAAATATGCACACCAAAATTGATCCAAATTTGCACTGAGCTCCCTTGCTCTTCCTTATAGCTCCCAGATTCTCATTAATCTATTGAAACATGAGCTCTGCTAGATCATAAGTGTGATCCTTTTTAATTATCTTGTATGCAACATCAACTGCTATACAAGGTACATTGTTTAACCTGCTTGATTGATAGAATTTGTGTGAAATGATTCTCACAGCAAAATCTAGTAGGGATCTGTGACTGTGTCAATAGTCATTCCTCTATTATTCCATTTAGCACCTATGTTTTTCTCTATTACTTCCCTTTTGTCACTTTGCAGGGTCTTTGGTCGATCTAGGGTTGGAATACCAGTAACCCGCTGAACAGTTTTCTTAGTGAATTTTACTGGCCCTGACTCTAACCAAAAGGCTCCATCATGTATTCTGCTCAAAACTATCCGTACCCATTCAATTTTGAAAACAATAAGAAATTCTAGGGTTTTGGTTAATCCTATTCTTTCTATTATTGAGAACTCATCTTTTAGTCTTTTGTTCTCACATAGCTTGTCATATGCATTGTAGATCTCTAAATCTCCTATGGCTCCAATTTTGTAGTTATAACATCTGCGAACATCTTGGACCATAACAACTTTATTAGGAATAACTGATAATGCACCTGCGGAATCATTCTTGTATGCTACTTCTGGAATGGGCTTGAATTCAGGTTGTTTAACTTCATTGCTGACCAGCTGTATTTCATGACTCTCTCTACCCTTAGTGCTTCCTGACCCAAATGCCATTTTTTGCCAAACTAGGGTTTACAATTTAAACAAGTTTATAAATTCTACGTAGCTTGGCACTTAAGTAAAATACCTCAAATCGATGAAACTTGTCCAGAATCACTGTTGAAATCTTCACAAATGGCTTCTAAGCTGACCTTGATCTTCTCCACTCTTCTCGGCTTTGCTTCTCATTTGAATGGTGGGAAAATGATTGAAAATTGAATTTATGTACCCTTCAAAATAGAGTAATTAATGCTTAGTGCGCTGACAACTGTCTACTCGGCACCTGAAGGGTTTCAACATGACTCGGCACCTATTGTGTTTCACTTTGCTCAGCTCCTATTGATATTTCACAGCTCGGCATCATCTATCAACTCGGTTGTTGTTAGCAACTCGGCACCTGAAGACAACTTTGACAGATCTTGCAAAACTCTCAATTTTGACTTAGTAGCGTTGCTTATGCTGATTTCTTCTTTGCAGTTCTTCTATATCTTGGAACTGATGTATGATGTAACTTGGTTTATCAATCCCACACACTTATTCTTGCTTAATTTGATGAAGTGTGATCACTTGACCTATTAGGTGAAGTGATCTCTGCACTTGATGTTCTATAGTCATCTTTCTTCTTCCATGTCTTATTCATTTCACTTCTGATATGTCCAACATCTATCTTTTCCTTTCCATTGCTAAACTCAAAACTTGATGCCTTTGACCTTGTTGGGCAATTCTTGCTGACATGACCAGTTTTTAAGCAACTGAAACATGTAGTTTGGCTCAACCATCTTTTATAGTTTCCCTTGAAATGCGTTCTTATGCAATTCTAGGGTGTATGTCCATATTCTTGACAATAGTGACAACTGTACCTAGTGTTGTAATTCCAAAATTCATGGTTTGATGTCTTTGCTGGTTGATTTAATGTCCACATAGGCTTTGATCTACATTCAAAAGCTCTATGTCCATATTTTTTGCAATTATGACAGTGACCCTCAAATCTTGATGTCTTAGTAGTTTTGGTTCTGCATTCATATGCTTGATGACCTTACTTCTTGCATTTATGACAATGGTTTATACTTTTAGGTTTATCATGCTAATGGGCATTCTTGCTTCTACATACATTAGATGTATGTCCTTTCTTTCCACAGAAATGACATGTAGGTTTAACATCTTTACCTTTATTGCTTCTTTGTTCTGCACTCTTTGATGATTCTCCAACTTCAATGCTGTTGTATCCAAGTCCTGATGTATCATGGGTTGATCTTGGGAATTTTAGTAATTGCTCAAAATATTTGATGGTGTCACTTGACTTGTTGAGATTCTCTGCCACCTCTTTTTCTCTGTTCAATTCATTCTGCATTTGTTCATTTTGCATCTTCAAAGTAGAGATCTCAATATCTTTCACATTGAGTTCATGATGAAGGTTCATCATTTGGGCAAGTGTATCCATCTGCATGTTTGAGATCCTTGTCAATTCAGTACATTTTTCTTCAAGTCTGTTTGCAAGATTTCTTTTGTCATTTTCCATCATGACCTTATCATCAACTACACTTTTCTTTTGTTCAGTAATTTCACATATCATTATGGCCTATGATTCATGTTCCATCTTGAGAGATCTTATCTCCTCTATTTGAACTTTGTTTTTTTCCATCAGTTCTACTATTGCTGCATCAAACTCTTTAGTGTCTCCGTTGGAAAATATGTTGGTGGTATCAATCTCCTTGTAGTTTATCTCATTTTCGGCTATGGCTAGATCCTTCCTTTTTTTTTAATGAATTTCTCAACTTATTTCTAAATTCTTCCAAGCTATGCAGAGCAAGTTGCACATCTATTACCTAATTTTCAATGATCTTTCCAAGTTTGAAAGCTTCCATCTTTAGATCTTTTCCTCCAAGTTGTTAGGCTTTTCCTTGTGAGAACCTGGATTCGCTCTGATACCAATTGTTGGAATATTCAAATATGGAAAGAGTACTTATGAGAGGGGGGGGGTGAATCAGAAGTATCACACTTTAGCCAATAAAACTTTTAGGTGGAAGTAAATTGCATACATGTAAATACATCAAGTAAACATGAAACTAAACACATGCATCAACAACACATAACACTGGAATTTGGTAACCCAGAAACCCTCCAGGAATAAGAAGGTAAAACTAGGGTGGAAATAATACCCACAAAAATTATTGCAGCAATATTGTTCAACCAGTTCTTATGGTTTGCCCTGTTAAAGGCTTTACACTATGTCAATAGTGACCTGGTTAAAGGATTTCAAACACTTAACATGAAGTGTCACCCTGTTAAAGGATTTAATCACCTTTTGATAAGGATCTACAAATAGTTGTTAAGCCAACCTATCTACATAGGATTTTCTTTCTAATACAATGGTAAGAGAGTATTAGGTATTATAAACCTGATTGTTTGCAATCCTTGATTACTGAATGTAGGAACTTGTTCTGGCTCTTTCTCTAATTTCGATCCTCTGAGATCTGATTTCTATTTGTCTACCTTGCTTTGTTCTAATCAACTGATTAATGAATTGCTACTCTTACATTCTAAGTCTCCTCTCGCCAAATACCATTCTATTTTTCCTTTTTAATTTTGCTCTACTCCTCTCAATGAACCTTTCATCTTCCTTAAAAATACTTCGAAGACTTAGGGTTAGATATGGATCTACAATCCACATTGAATCTCAATTTGCCGCTCAATACTTGTCTTTTGCTAATTGGTTGCATGCCTTTCCACGTTTTCCAATTGGCTGCATGCAAATTGCATAGGAAATGTAAAAGATTTCTTCTTATCTCTATATCTTTCTAGATTTATTTTATGTCGGCTACAAAAATAGTTTACATCATAGTTTGTGCAATCACAAACTCTTATGCTAATATCCTAAGTTACTTGGCTCCTGAAGCATTGCTGATGCTCGGCACATGCTATTTCCTGGATAGCTTAGCACCTAAACAAAATTGTATCACTCGGCACCTACTGTTACTCGGTACTTGTTAACACTCGGCACCTACTGTTACTCGGCACTTGTTAACACTCGGCACTTACTGTTATAGCTCGGCACTTGATATAGCTCGGCACTTCATATTACTTGGCACCTACTCTTTGTTCGGCATTATTTAGTGGAAAAATGGTTAAGTGTATTGACACTCAATTGTCAAAATTATTCTTTAAACTAACAAAAATAGAAAATGGAAAATGGGAAATTAGAATTTAGGAAGATGAGAATTTAGAATTAAAATTTAGGAAATTAGGAATTCTCATAATTCATGAAAATAGAATCGATTAATTGATAAAGATTAATTAATTGATAAAGGTTAGTCAAGAGGAATAATTAATAAGAGGGGATGAAATGAAATGATAAAGACATAGGAATAGACTATGGATTATCTAATCCTATAGGAGAAATGAATAAATTGATTGGCCCAGATGATGAAATAAATGCAAGATAATCCTATTAAAGGATCATGCAAAAATACAAATCAAATGTGACAATATTGGATTGAACCAAAGAAATGGTTGAATGAAATAAATGATGCTACACGAATAATAGGAAATGATGACTTGTCAAGTAAACATGACAAGGGTTGATGACATATAAAATTTAATGAACATTGTAAATGCTACAAGATGGATTGAAATTGATTGATAGGGTTGATCACAATAACATCAATAGACACAATCAATGCTAGAAAATTGATTGAATAAAGACATGATTAGATATTGAAGGACTCAACAATGTCAAGGATCAAATTGATGAAAAATGATGATCTGCCAAGGACACATGACATATATTAATGAATGTTGATAAGGCACTAAAAGAAATAACAATGCCTAAAGGATCAATGATGAAATGATGACATTGAAATGGTATTGAATTAATTCTAAGATAATTTTCATTTTTATTGAATGATGATCAAGTTGGCCAAAAGAACAAAGTTAGTGAAATGAGAAAATGAGACAATTTGGGTTGTAAAGGTGTTAAAAGAGTAGGCACAAACAATTTTTGAGCATCTACATTTTGCCTCTCTTTGATATAATGTGATTATGAGCATTGTGTCAAAGAATAATAATGAAAAGATCAATGCCCCAATGAAATTAATAGGAAGTAGAGGCCCCTTGAAAATTTGGGAAAGAAATTGAATTGAGGACAATTTTTCAAAAAGAAAAGATGATGAGAGAAAGAGATTAATGAAAAAAATATTAGTAGAAGAAGGAAATGAGATTATGAAGAGTGATGAAGCTTGCTTTCATAGGTGCACTTTATGTCATAAGAGCTTTATTTTTATGTGGAAAATGGAATGCAATTCATCATGACATAGAAAGCCAGAGCAAAAATACAAGCCTTTTGCGTAAACAAACACAATGTAGACAAACAATGACCTTTTCCATCCTGAGACAAAGAATCGTGCCCCAAACTATCAAAAGGTAGTCAAAAAAAAAGGCAAAAATGATCATGAACTATCCTGACCACTCTCATAAATTAGTTTATGTCATTGAGTAACATAGGAACATGATCAAAAGAAAACAAAGCAAAAGTAAAACACTCACTAAACAACATGAACTAACAACCATTCTAATATGTTGCAACTTGCTTTATTAAGTGTTGTTTGGGATTTCAAAGATTGATGTTTCACAGGTTGATTTTTGAAGGTTGGTTCAAGCAGTTATGTGTGGACCTTGTCAAAGCATGATTGTGTTAAAGTGCAAAATTTAAGCTTGAGTCTACATGTCCAAGTGTTTAGCAAAAGAAGTGATTATTTACATTGATTATGTACAAGGTTTATTGCAATTTTTTAGGATTTTTCATTTTATTTTGGGTCGTCAAAAATATTTGATATTTTTTGTGTTGTTGTTTTTTATAGGACATTTTGCAATTTTTAAGGTTTTTTTTTAAAGTTCAATTTAATTTTTTGTGTTCTGTTCAGGACATTTTATAATTTTTAGGGATTTTTTTCAAGACATTTTATGATTTTATTTTTATTTTTATTTTTTTTCAGGATAGTGTATGATTTTTTTTGTATTATTTTTTTCAGGATCATATTGAATATTTTTGAATTTTTTTTCAAGATCATATTTGATTTTTTTTGGATTTTTTTAGGGTCTTTAAGGTATGTACAGAGAAAGAATTGCCCCTAGTATCTAGCAAGACAAGGGTATTGTGGATGGATGAGAGGAAAAGTAATGGATAAGTAATGGGCCAATTCCTCATATACCTTTGTAGTATGTGATTTGATTTTCCTTAATACTTTTGGCTCTCACCTTATTATTTTGTTATGCCATTTTTATATCTAAAATTTTGTATGCACTTATTAAGAATTTCTTCCTAACTTATTAATTTTTTTACCTTCTTTCATTACATGCATTTTTTTTTTCTTTATATATTGCATATTTTCTTTGGTTAGGGGTCACGACCAATTAAGACCCACAAATAGCTTATGGTATTGGTTTAACAATATTAGTTTCATTTTCTAATACTATTAATTATATAATTAGATAGATATTATTTATTAATAGCTATATTGGTTATTTAGATATTTGATCATAGATTAATATTAATATTAATAATGTATTTTTTTAATAGATTGTATTAATGTTGATATGATTTAATACTAGTATTTAGATTGAAATTTCTCCATTCCAAACAAGATGAGAGTTGACTCAACTTAGCTAGCTCAAGTTGTACTATTCACAAGAGTGTCGATTATTATTTAGTACATAGACAAATTTCTTAATAAACTATCAACTCCCTCTAGATGGTAATTCTTTTATAAATTGATCACAATTTGTATAGACTTTTCCTCTTTGATAGATGTCTCAACCCAGTTCTTAAGAGCAACAAACGAAGCTCTCTCAGCCCATTAGACACCATTATAATTGAAATTTCATTTAGAAGTGATGCTTCCCAAAAAGATGCATGACTTCTGAGTAAAATGCTAAACGGGTGACCTAGATTAGTAAATATAGTCACTTTCCACATCTTCATGGAGAATAGGCATTATCAGAGCTTTCAATCATGCCCACCCAAATGACATATAATGTGACTCTCATAAGATCAATACAGTTGTCAAATATGACAGATTGTTCAACACCCCTCTTTACTCTAGACTCTGATCCACCCTCATTTGAGGGAGAAGGTCCAAAACTTGGTGCTAGACCAAATCTATCTTAAAAAACCAATAGAATCATTGGCAACCTTCAATACTAGTATAATTGTTCTATAATTTATAGTTTTAAAATAGTTTCAAAATCCAACCCTATAACACTCTTTTCTTGAGTAGATCTTTGCGACCCACAACAAATATTATGCGTCTACCACTAAAATTACTTGTAAAGATCCTCACTTAGATTCTAGTCTAGTCATTCATCACATTTATGTTTCTAGTATTTGGGATTTTTTCTAACTTTAATTCCTTTGAGCCTTCTTCAAATACTCCAAACACAATCTAAAATTTATGCAACCGATACTTGTATCATTTTATTTTCCCATCTTTATCAGAAGAAATATATAAAGTCTTACCATGTTTAGTCCTATGGGCAACTTAAAAAATAAAATAGAATACCCTATCTATTATCTCACCCTAACAGAGTGACTTATTTTTCCAAGCTTAGTTTATTCCTTAGTGTGTGATGTTTAAGGGTGGTCATAACAACCACCTTAATGAATCTTGAGATCAACTAAAATTCCTCCATCAAATCTCAATATCTGCAAATCCAAAATTTTCTTTTTAAGTTCCTCCATGACATATTCTAACAAATATGTATATAGAAGTATTATCCCAAGGTGTTGAATTCTACACGTGTAATTGCACATCTTACATGGTCATCACTTATAGTAAAAGATAGTGACATTACTTCTCTCAATATTATTATGCATGAGTACTTGCAACCTTAAGGGAAGATACTTTCATTACATACCTCTCAATTATATTCTGTGTATTCACATAACACTGAGAATACAATGGCATGCCTTGATCTGACCATAGATTTGATACTATATAGAATATGATGCTAAATCAATATTTAAAAATACTAAATATAAATTCATAGGTATGAATTTGAATTAATGGTAGTTGATTTTCAAAATGGTAGAACATTTATCATTTGTACGATCTTTAATCTAGATTTATTACTAACAAACAAAAATGATTATTAATTTAAATTGGATTTAATTTTTTGAATAAATAAATAAATATCCAATCTCAAGATGATCATCAATACTACTCAATTGGGATCCTATATGAAAAAATAAAATAAAAAAGTAATAATATCTAACTGCAAATCAATAATATACTTGGGGCAAGTGACATTTCAATCAGTTATATGAATGATAATTGGTTTTCATAAATAATGATATAAATAATTTAAATATGTATGTGTATATTATTATTTTCTTATAACCCAATTATAGGTCAATTGCATAATAAATTCACATAAAGATGCTCTATCTGATTTATAACAATTAATACTATGGGTTAATTAATTGAAATGAAGTAGTGGAAGTAAAATAACAAAATCCAAAAATACATAAATAATAACATAGATATACCCAAGAAACCTTAGTTTGGGGAAACCTACAACTTGCTAGTGCTCAAAATTGAAGCCTCGATTTTGAGTACCATTGAGAAAATCAAGCCTGAGAAGCACTCTTTAATGCATATGTACCTGGTTGTACCTTTGAGCCCCATGAGGTGTTTAATGTTTCTAACATCTTTCATTTAGTTCATCTATGTGTTCCATGAAGTTAAACTATCATTCTGAGTCATTTCGTGAAGTCCTATTTTGAGCAATTGTCAAATTTGTATTTTCACCTAAGTGTCAAATAGTGACAGGAGGCTGTGTTTGTCATTGAATATCTCACACCTAGAAATGTTTCATGACTTGTTGCTTTGAGATTGTATAGTGTCCATACCAGAAAACCTGTGTTTCATATTTCAAGTCGTTTCGAATCCATTTGACTAGGTTTTGAATCCCTCAAATCCATTGTGTTGCATCCTTATACTGAATTTTTACCATTGATTTTCAAATTGAGGTCGTTCCTTGGATAAGGAACACCTTCGATGTAACATTTTTTTATTTTGAAATTGAGTTCGTTCCTTAGATAAGAATCACCTTTGGTGTAAAAATCATATAAAATATGTATTTACTAATGTCATATTGATGTGAATTGTTCAGAATTCTAGAAGGTCCTATTTGACCTATTATAACTTTGACCCAGTTAACTGAAATACTAAAATTCCTTTTGAGTTGCATTGTAGAGGTCAGCGACTTGCTACATTTCAAATTTGAGCTTATGAAAAATCTATTTGATTAGTTTTCGAATGCGATTCCAAATTCAATTTCTAACCTTTTACTGGTGTCAAGAAGTGCAGATTGGTCAGTACTCCTGTTTGTGACATCATAACTCCTAATTTTGTGATAGATGAGATCAAATGGATTGTACCACTTTGGTGTACTCTAAAAATTCTTCAAGTGTGTCAATTTTCAAATCTTTATGAATTAGTTTTCACACTTTTCTAGGTCAATTCCATTTGCAAAAAATGATTTTCTGCCATTGTTTCTAGTTATCAAATTCTAAGTAGCCTACTTTGACCACTTTCCATTTGCACCCTGTTATTCATCATGAGCCCAAATCACAAATTTATACTCTCCTCATGATAGTAAACCAATGCCCTAGTTTTCATTTCCCCAAGTGTCTATTTGCCTAGTTTTTGAAGCCAAATCTGAATGCAATTTAGTGTTTTCTAACATGTTTTCTTGAAGGCAGTTCTAAGAGGGCAACTTTGACAATCAATATCTTTAGACTGAGAATTTTTCATGAGATGATATTTGACAGGGTGAAGGTGTGTGAAACAAAGAATTAGTATGTTTAATTTCAAAGCCCGATCAGAGGTTTGGGTTAGTTTTTAAAGCTGGTCAAAGGATCCTTTGGCATTAGATTTACAGTTTGTAGAAAATGATCAAATGAGTTTTTAATGACAGAGCAATCCTTGTTTTTGAATCCAGTCAATTCAGGATGTTCAGTAGATCAATTTGATGGTTTAGTCATTCAAAAACAAAAAAATTTCTAGTCAGACCCACTTTGGGGCCTAACTAAATTCATCAAACTACTAAAGGGGATGAAGTTTTCTCAATCAAGGGGAAGTGCCCATTGATTTTGGTCTCATATGCTATTCATCATGCCTGAGCTCATGAGTGAGAGACCAAGAAGTTTGTCATGATTGCCATGGAAGCTAATAAGCAAGCAAGGAAACTGATGGATTTCATCAACTATCCAGATGACATAGGTTTTAATTTTAATGTCCTTAGCATGGCCAATGTGGAAGCATTTGAGGTGAAATCTCCCTAGAAATGGGATAAGAAGAGGAGTATTTTAGATGAGAACTTCAAAAATTTCTTTATTTTTCAAAAGGAGAATGGATGACTACAATGCTAGAACATCTCAATATGGACTAGATTGAAAGTGTTCAGCTTGTTTTGGACTATTTTAGAGAAAGGACACCTCGCTCTTATGTTGAAGTCTAAGAAACATCTCTAGTATGGAATTACAAATAGGAAAATGTTGAATTTGGAAGGGTTCCCAATAACTGATATTCGTGAAATCAAAATTTTTTTTAAAAAAATTGAAGCATGATAATGTTATTAGGTTGAAGGAGATTATAACTTCTCTTGGTCGAGATAAAGATGACCAAGGAAAACTAGATAGTAATAAATATAATGGGAGCATTTACATGGTCTTTAAGTACATGGACCATGTCTTACTGGTCTATCTGATTGGCTAGGAGTGCACTTTACTATTCCTCAAGTAAAGTGTTATATGAGGCAACTTTTAACAAGGGCACCCATGATAAAATATAGTTAAAGAAGATAGAGGAAACATAGGAAGGTTTAAAAGGATTTGCAATAGCATCTGTATAAAGAAAGTGACCCACGCATTGAAGAGTGCCCCACAATGTTAGAACAGAAAGATGAAGCCATTGAAAATAAAGGAAATCTCCATGCAGAGGTGAAGGATGAGCATGGGAAATTGCAAGAATATGGAGGCAAAATAGCAGTTGCAACTTGGGAAGAAGGATCCCATGCATGAGAGAGAGCATTTTTCTTTTGCAATCATATTTTAAAGGGGAACCCACATGGTTGGAAGGAGCAGACATGACAAAATAAAACAAATCAAAGAGTCCATGGCTAAGCATGAAACAAAGCCTCCCACGCATCATATAGGGTAGACCAGCGATGGAGTATGGCAACATAATCCTAGTGGGATCATTAAATTTGATCCACAAAAATAATAATCCTACTGGAGTTCCTCTATTCTTGAGAGTGATGATGAGAGGCTCATCGTATACGCTGCACAAAGAGAATCTTGAGGTTTATACTGTAGCAAGGCTAGCTAAGCATTTTAGAGTCTTAAGGCAGAGTGTTGAAGTGATCCTTTGGTTGAAGGAGGAGATCGAAGAGAAGACAAGGCATCGGTGAAGGTCAAAATGGAGAAGCCTAGCCTTGGCATTAAATCTGAACAACACAAAGGATGTTGTAAATGTCTAAAGCTTCAGTAAATAGAACACTAATCTTGGACTATGGGGTTTCCTTTGTAATATGTGTGCTTATTATGGTGGGCTAATAAGTTAATTCACAAAGTCCCTACCTAAGCTTAGTGCATTGCGAATCTAATATTTGCTAACAATTAGATGGTATTGTACCCATAGTCCAAATCCCAATCACAAGAAAGGGAAAACTATCCTCCCTAACCTATAATGGCTATCGTAGAGCATCTCATATAGTATGGCTATAGGATCCATTGAGCACCCACCTTAATGGCTGCTTGAATTCCCTTCTCTGTGAGCAAAAGCGGTAGTAGGAAAAGTTTCCTTTGTGAAGATCAGGTGAAGGACAAAAACAAGAAGATGCCATCAAAGCAAGAAGGTTCCACATGAAAAGGAAGAGAAAATAGAGGAACAAGCATAGGAAATTAAGAAAACCATGAAAATGAATGATCCCACATTGGGCAAGCAGTAGGATTTTTAAAGTGTAAATATTATCCAATACATTTCACATTATGTCTTAAAGACACGAGCTTTTGGAAGCCACATGATGCAAAGTGGGGCTCGTGGTTGGCCAGCTGGTAGGTCGCCCAAGCAATATTTTGAACAAAGATATGCAAGAGCTGATGTGACGAGATGTGCTTAGATCATGACATGTGTCTACATCGGAGGGTTGGCGCTTGCCCACAAAAGAAAGTTGCTCCTAGTTAAATATTGTGGGCATGTAAGAAAGTGACATGTGGCAGCAGGTCTTGGATGGTGGTGAGGTGGTGATCGATGATAGATTAAGACTGAGGCATTAGATTGTGCCACACGGCGAGATTAGATGATTAGCACATGTCTGCAATATGAAGATGCAAGGTGGTTAAGTAATGTGGGAATGTGCATGATCGACACATGGCAACAGGTCCCAGTGCATGGTTACGTGGTGATGAGGTGGCAGTGTGTAGAGCTCAGCCAATCAGATATTGCCATGTGTCATAATGGTCAAACTAGGTTTGACCTCAAATTTCAAAGGTGAAGTAAAAATAAAGATATTTTTTAAAATGATTTTTTAATCATTTTATCAAGGCACATACGAAAGTCTGTTAAATTCAAAAAAGTTTTAATTCTAAAGTTGAAACTTTAGAAATTATTTTAAATTTTTGAATTTCAAGTTCAGTCACAGATCCATGCAAGGGGTATTTTTCAAATTGAAATTTAGGGGGCTTTTGAGAGGTGAATATAGGCATATTATATATCGCCAAAATTGGAAGAAGACAAATTTTCCAATTTTGAAGTTAGTTATTGTATAGGAAGTAGTTCATTCAAGCTACAAGAGGTTTTGTCCTAGATTCCTTATTTGCAATTGTATTCTAGTTTCAAAGTTCAAAACTGATTTCTGGCATGGAAATGACCTGATTGTGGGAAAAAGATAGTGAAAATGTAGTTGGGGTCAAATTTGGTCACATTCAAATTAGTTAACCCAAAGTTTTTACCAACATTTCATGATCCAGTTCAAATTTTTGGTGACACAAAAGTTTTCATCATTTCAGCAGAGATATTTTCAAATCAGTTACAGGATAATGATGATGAAAACCATATTATATTAGATGGGTAGAAAGAGGAAATAGATTTTGCAACTACAAAGGATGGAATTTCAAGTAGACACATGTCATTTTGAAATCAGATCTAGGAATTCATCTTTGTCTATATATTTCTTTCTTTCATCTATTGTAGGGGTTCTACTTTTGACTATGAAACTGGTTGGTTCCAATCTTGAATTTTCTCAAATATGAGATACCATTCTTCAGCATTTTCTCTTGTATTGAGTAGTATTTAAGTTTTTATACAGATAGTTCTTGTTTGTTAGGTGATTTGTGAGTTATTCTTTGTACATCTTTCATGTATTCATTTTCAAGTAGAATGAATAAAACACAACAAAGGGTTTTAAATTTAGTTTGAATCTTGTCTCTTGGTCATGGATTTGTAATCTTTTCTAGTTTGTGAACAAAGAGCATGAATTTGGTTGCATTCTATTTAAGGATGTATGTGATTGAAATGTCTTTCTTGTGGAACAAAGAGCCATGTAATTGCTTGATGTCTATCACAGGGTTTGTAGATTTCATGATAGGATGGTCTGAGTATGAGATTCATTTTGATGCAAGTGTCTATTCACAAGGTGAAAGATAGATCAGGGATCTTGATGTAGGAGTTATCTCAAAGATTTCCAAGAGATGTATGGTTATAATTCATGTAATTTCCCAATAGATAAGGCACTAGTCATACCTAGGTCTTGTTGTTATCAACATATTAAATCAATTTTCCCTTTTATGTTGAAAGTTATTCAAAGCTTAACCCTCACTTAGCTTACTAGTTTCATGGGTCATGTTATTAGTTATTTCATGCTTGTGATTTCTTGGTTAAATATAGAAGATTCAAGGGTTTCATTTATTATTCTAGATCTTGATTATGCTCAGTGCACTAGTCACATAATCAAATCTTAAGAGGTTCACCCGCCTAGGTTTTGCAGAGCCTGAAGTGAAGAAGGAGTGTAGCCTTATAGTTGGCCCAGGTTCTTGGTGAATTTTGTCCATTATTAGAGATAGCTTCTCATAGATGCATTATTTCCTTGCATACATGGTTATTCAAACTCTGTTAAATCAAGAGCCCACACAACTATTGGATCTTCTATTCACCCTGACAAACAAACATACTCACAAAGTCTAATAGAACTCAATTACAAGTTTGCTACTATAATCTTACATATATAGAGCCCAACTGCTTTACTTAATTTGCAAGAAAAGAATGTTTTCTTTCTTTCATTAGTTTTAAATCATATATAAAATCACTTTTTTTTTCTCAAACTCACAACTTAGAAATATTCTTTTAAAGAATAAAAATAAAGTTGTTGCTAAATATCCAACTCAAGTTTCTTTAAAACAACTCACTCCACCTTGTGAGTTAAACAATAAAAAAATAAACACTCCCTCTTAGCGATGAAGGTATTTTGCACAACACCCAACTTGTCCTTGAAGAATACACACTTATTCTTTACCAAAGCCTTGCTAGTATATGTACTATCTATTTACCAATAGGAAATTATTGGAGATTTTCTACCAAATTCTTCACTAAATCTCTGATGAAGAAAAGCTATAATTGCACCTTATATCCAACTTCAAGATTAATAACATAAGATTTCTACAATAGTTATACAAAAATAACTTCAGCTTCATAATCATCTCTTTACTAAGAAAACAACTCTTACTAAATGTGTACACAAAAACCTATGCTAGAAACTATTGTTGGCCTAGTTTTCCACCTAGTATATAAACCTTCAAAATTTGTTGTGAAAAATACAATTATCAGAATGGAAGTACTCAAACTTTAGCCAAAGTGAGAAAGAAACATGCTAACATGTGGAACTTGCGGGACTAGATTGAGTTATGAGCCGCAAAAGAATGTTCTCAACATAATTTTTCCAAGTGGCATATTTTGGTTGGCCATAGGTGTTCACTATGACAAACAATATTGATTTGTCAAAGTTGTCAAATCTTGAGTTGATCGATGGTTGTTTTATTCTCACATTAGTTGTGTGAAGTTTAACCAAAGTAAGAATGCGAGAAGCCATCATGTAGCCATGTAGGCCACACTATGTATATTGTCACAAGCAAAGATCTTAGATGAGGATCGATAGATGTCACTTTCTAGAAAAATGAAGATGCAAGGTTTTAACTAAAGAGAGAAAGTGACATGTTGACATGTGTCTCTATGGGCTCAAATTTTTAAAAAGTAATGCAACAACAACTAGGATATTTTGTGATTGTAAGATTTGAAATGATCAACGATTGTCACTTTCTTACATTTTCTAGAAAAATGAAGATGCATGGTTTTAACTAAAGAGAGAAAGTGACATGTTGACATGTGTCTCTGTGGGCTCAAACTTTTAAAAAGTAATGCAGTGACAGCTAGGATCTTTTGTGATTGTAAGGTTTGAAATCATCAACGATTATCACTTTCTCACATTTTTAAAGTGCTCAATTTTTAGCCAAAGTGAGAAAGAGAGGTTTCAACGCATTCTCAACTTACCAAAAAGGTAATGCAATCATTAAGTTAAAACAAGACCGTTTGATCATGCCTAGATCAACTGCCAAATTTCAAATTTTTGGCATAACATTCTTAACTTGACTGTTGGAGCATTGGTGGTGAATCAAGGAAAATTTGTGTGAAGGAAATATGTGTAAAGATTAATATTCAATGCATAATCAGTCACAAAGTGAAAGGGAATTGAAGTGTAGAGAACTAGATCTTAGAGTGCGATTATTTAAAATAGTGAAGTATTGTAGGTAGAGTCTTAGTTGAAGAAAGAAAATTGTGGGTAAGTACCTGAAACATTTGATTATCTAAGAAATTCTAGTCCCAATTGCATAAGATCGATAAGATGCCTCCAAGAAGATATTTATCTAGGAAGGTGGACTACCAGCATGGCGATGTGCATGATGACTATCTAAAACAATTTCTCTTTTCCACTAATAAAACAACCAAAGAGAAAAAAATTAGTCCCCAAAAACCCTAGATTACTAGTTACTGAGGGTTTTATGACAAAGCTAATTGGTTAAGAGATGTTGAGACATCTATTGGTGGTTTGGAGCTATTTAGAAAATGGTTTTCAGAAAGGAAACATGACACTCCATTAAGCAATGTTTGGCAATTTGATATTGGGAAGTTGGTTGTCCCAGGCATTTTCTTTGACGATGATTTATTGATGATGATAGCTTAGAGGTGAGATCCAGTACTGAGAGTAGTGAAGAATCATGTGGGGGAAAACCTCTTTAGGGTGACACCTAGAGTAATCAGGGAGGTCTTCATGTTAAACCATAACCATGCATTGCATGAGAAGATTGACATGGATGATCTACAAAAACAGTATAATGCATAGATGGTGTACCTTCAAGGAGGGTCATTGCAAGAACATTTTGTGAAGATAGGGCATCTACCACTAGTGATAGCTCACACCCCTGAGCCACTATTAATAAAATACTTTAACCCTAGGGCACATGCACTTTACTTCTCTCTTTCCAAACTCTTTGGGATGGATGAGCAAGATCACATCCAGGGATCACTAGTTTTTATTATTGCCTAGACACTGCAATATGGTATGAGTTTCATTTTTTATTTTACAACATATCTCGCAAAAGAAATCCAAAATGGATTAATTTGAATTAGTAAGGTAAAGGTTGAGAATCCTTTTTGTTGGTACTCATTGATTATGTATATATTCTCATATAAAGGGGTTTCTTCTTTCTCTAAGGAGATGAAGCTAGAATTGGAGAAAGATGGGGAGAAGCTATATGTTTAGTCATGGAGTACTGGCATGACCCGAGAGGTTATTGATGCCAAATTTGTTCAATTTGATAGATATTTTTCTTTAAAGCTAAGGATTTTGTTCATAGGAAGTAACCCTAGAATACCCTAGCCCTTACTAGAGCTAATCAGACCCAAAGATCATGCCAAGGGACTGAAAGTGAACCACAACTGAGGAGATATCTTCCCATACTTTGTTTCTACTATCTTCAAAGTGTATGGTTTCCAAGGGAAGCCTCATGTTCTTTCATTTAAAGTTCTTTTGAAGGTTGGGATTGTAGAATTTATGGCAGATATGAGGATTGGAAGAAAAGGAGTTATTGGGCAAGTCTAGAGGCACAATTTTCCCTCTATTCACTATCATCCACAATTTTATGTTCACTAAGGGAAGATGGAGACATTAAGGTAAGTTTTTAGATAGATTTTAAATGGCTTAGTCCCATCCTCATTTTATTGATCCAGAGGGCTTTTAGGATATGTTTATAGATAGGACTAAGCTAGATCTTATGAACATTTGGTTTACTTTCTTGAGGACATTATTAGAAATCAATTTTTATTGCAAGAACAGGAAGTAAAAAAGGAAAAATGGAAGATATATAGTAGACTTCTAGATTTTATTAATGAATTAGATGGAAAATATGACCCCCTTTCTGATATCATATATTGGGGAGATAAAATTAATAAGCTTATGAATAATTTTGTTGGGTTCATGGAAACCCTAAATGAGAAAAAGGCAATTTTGATACAAGCCTATCCAAACTAGGCCATAGAAATTGAGAAGAGGTTGGCAAGATGAGAAATCATAAGCCCAATTCAGTACACCTTGCAGAGGAAGGTTGGAAATGTTGTGGCCAAAAGTGTAAACATATAGCATGTTCCTTTATACAAGAAGCATCTTTCAAAAAGCCCTCCTTTAGAACCAACTGCTAAAAGGAAGAAGTTAGAACAAGGACCTTCATCTAGAGTTAAGGAGTATTCCCCCTCACATACTCTCCTCCATTTTGACAATGAATAGTCCCTAAGGGAATAATTAAAACACATGGGAGGTCATGGTGACATTGTGATAACTGCAACACAGGTGGAGGAAGGAGCAATTGAAGAGCCCCCAATGCCACTCCTAGCCCTCATTATAGAAGACTTTAAAGGGAAGGAGATTGATCCTATTGTAGAGAAGGAAACAAATAATTTTTTGGATGATGAAATTTTTGTTAAATCTAGAGCCTTCATCCAATTCATATGGAGGAATAACATTCAAAATTTTGAGGCCCAGTGCAAGAAAATAAAGGCAAAGCAACCTACTAGACATGACTGACATTAAGGATGCGGTTAAAGCTAACTTGTTGGTCATTTTTTCCTTCCCACCAAAATCACCACATTTGAATTCAACGTAGTAACATTCACAGGTTTTAAATATCCAAATATTCAAAAGGGACACGAAATACTTTATCCTAGCCTAGTAATATTTCTTTCCCTGTGCATTTTAAATGTTTCTGCGAGCCCACAAGTCCCCATCGTTAGATCAAGAGATATCTACAGTTGGCACTATTTTGCTATCGAAAGTTGCACGTTGTTTTTCCATAGTGACATAGTACTTTTTGGTCATGTGTCAGGTGGGTCCTCCCTTTCCTCATTTCTCCAGTGCCAAATTTTGCTAGATCCACGGTGGGCGCTATGGCACTATCATAAAATCTATGTTCCTCACTGTTAGCGACATAGCACCCAAATGACAAGTGATACTATGGCGACATCAGAAGGAAGGTGGGTCCCAAGTATGCCCTGTCAGATATCAGTGATGAAATTTTTTAGACACATTGGCAGTTGGTCAATTTTTTCATTGGCTAAAATATAAATGTGTAGAATGTGGGTCCTGCTTCACTTGGTGGGCCATAAATGAGGATTTTTCAAACAGGTTAGCATGTGGCCAGTTTCTATTGGTAGGTATACTGATAGGTTAGATCCATCTTGCTCATTGCTAGATCTCTAAAAATCAACGGTGGGCGTTATCTCGCTATGGGAAGCTGCGAGGATATTACTTATAGCGACATAGCACCATTGTGCCACATGGATCAGTGGCACTAGTCTCACCAAGATGAGGATGCCAGGTTGTGCCAAGTGGTTGCCAAGTGTTTTGTGGGCCCAAAAGTTTAAGGGCAGAGCACAGTAATACAATGAGTCTTCATGATCGTCAGATCAATCTGAATCAATGATGGGTGCTATCTCACTATGGGAAATTTTTTAGAGGATATGCATAGCAACATAGCGCCTCAGTGACACATGTCTCAATGGGTCCAATGCAGGCAATAATGGTTAGATGCACTAGCAGTTAATGTGACTATCGCAGTTAGGGTTGCAAGTTGGTGCAATTAGTACAAAAAGATTGGTCAACCTCAGGAAGACCTTGTGGGTGGCAAAGAGAAATGAACTGATTGGTCCGCGTGGCCTGTTTTGCTTATAGTGTTCGGATAACTCGCTAACTATGTTGATTCATGCACCAAAAATGATAAGAAATTGAGGTTTTATACGCATCCAATCTTATGATTGATTCCAACCACCAAAAGTGAATGTGAAGCATGCAGAGACACTCTACCACCCCAATCTAATCTATCTACTTGGTCAGAGCACAGTTATAGTGCCACCTCTATCTTTTTGAGGCCCTATTTTAGTTAAAGATTAGATTTCATGGTACCAAAAAGCTATATTCAGATCAGATTTTCTCCATGATTGTTCTCTACAGGACTTAATGGCAGGTTGTTGCGAAGTAATTACAATTGGAGGACACCCTAGTTATGCCTGAGCTATAAAGGCAAAATTTTATAAAAATTTTAAGGTTGACCTTTCTCTATTTTCTCTGTTACTGCTCTGTAGATTCTCAGTGTAAATTCCCCTATGCCTTTGAACTACATGATTTTTTGCCTTATCTCTTTTAGCCATTGGTATGAAAGTATAAGAACTCTTTGCATCTTACTGGTGTTTTGTAGAGATCTATGATCTGCATGACTTTATCTCCTTGGCCTATGAATGATAATATAAGTGAATCTCTCTTTCCTTGTGTCATTCATCTTGGTCTTCTGATCTGCATGTGATTATTAAATTAAAGCAAGTCTGAATGTGTATATCCTTAGTTTCATTCTAGTTCAATAGTGCATAAATGGGCAGAGTTTGGTCCGAACACTCTATTTTGGTGCATCCCCTCTTTAGATTAGATTAGGTAGATTTGCTTTCATGCTCTCCTTATCCCTTTTCCTCTCCAAGAGTAGTTAGGTGCATCCTGATAGTAAGAGGAATTCGGCCTTCTCTGGAGACTCAATCTCATAGTTCAAGTCCCACAGCTTGGAGTTTATTTCCATGTTTCACTAGGTTGTCCTCATGCATAGGCTTTGGACAAGGGTGCAAACCTAAGTGACAACATAACCTAATGCAATAATTTAGCCAAATAACCCCTATAGTGGGAAGATAATAGCTAAAAGATTTGAGAGTCATGATACTACCAAAATGGGACATTGCTAATACAATGAGTAAGGATAAGAAAACAAAAATTAAAATCGAGGAAGAAGTAATACAAGCCCATAAAGGGGTAAACTATAGTGATGACCATAAATATTTGGTCATGTGGCCCATTTAGGATAGGGATATGTCAAGAGCCCAAGAGATTTTGGATTCTAAGCATATAGGGAGCCTCATGGTCCATAGAGTTGAAGAAGTGGACAGTGAAAAAGTAGCTCAAATGAATAAGGAAATGGCTAATTTAGGAGTAGTAGTATCTTTGAAGGATAAAAATAAATTCCTTGAATTGAATCAGAAGTTTGAGAAGGTGTTGGAGGCCTATGATGAAAGGGGCAAAAAAAAATATCAACTAAAAAATACAATTGTAAATATGGAAAAGCAATTGGAAAAAGAAAATGGGTTAGGCAATCCAATCAACCTAGAATTGTAGTTTCCCCTATGCCACTTTCACCTTTTGGTCCCATTGTGGAAATTCCTAGTACACCTCAACAACCAAAATTCTACACAACCAGTGAGCTAAATGAGGAAAAGGAAAAGATATGGTCACTACATGTGGAGTTGGGCATCCAACATGAATACATAATAAGAGATACAATTTTTAATTTAGTGGATAGAGTCAATTGGCCTCTCTTTCACTTAGAATTTTCAAGGTTGGTGGATATATGGATAGAGTTGAATAATTATGAAGCCACCTTGAGATCAATTTTGAATAAATGGATCAACAAAGATGATGTTGTTACTTCCTGTGTTGCTCTATTATTGATAACTCTGATGACCAAATAGACAAGCCTTTTGATCAGGCTAGTGATCTTTTGAATTTTGATCATAAGAGAGACTTGATATAGGAATATTAAAATTTTATTATTCTAAATATCTCATTAAAAGTTTTGACCTCTTTCCCCATGTTATAAAAATTTTAGTTTGTATAAAAGATAAAGAAGAGTGTGGAAATGAGTTGAAGGAGCTCCTAAGTACTAGAATGAATGAGGTGGTAAAAAAGATAAATATATTTGGTTTGCCAGAACTACAAAAGGATTAGTGCAGGTATAGTTATTCTTTGATTCTTTCAATGAATATATTATTGAGATAAAGAAATTAGGAAAGATATCCTAAGGAGAGAGAAAGAAATGACACACTTTTCAACAAGTGGATGCCAAATTACTCTCCAACAACAAAATTGTTGTAGATGGAAGCTAAAGATAAAGGTGTGGATAAAGAAACTACCATAGAAGAAATACAACTAGTTGATGAAGCTATTCAAACAGATGACATAGAAAAATATCAATAGATTGCTATAGTTGATATAGCCACCCAAATTCATGACATGGAAGCTATTCAATAAACCACAATAGACACTAAAGTGTTAAAGCTAGATAGAAAATAAGAAGGGCAGGTGGAGCCATAGCCTAACGAACAAGGTCAATCATCAAATGTAGTTGAGGAACAAGAAGCTTCCACAACAAAATCAGCCACAACACAAAGTAACCAATAAAGAGAATCATTTTTTTGTCAAATAAAATATCATAAGTTCTTTGTTCTTCTCTTGGAATGTTGGAATGTGACATTTTTGTCTCTTGTGTAACCTTTTTTCTCTAAGGATAGCTATCCTTTTCCCTCTATGTTTGAAGCTTGTTTCAACTCACACTATATAAGTGATTTCCAAGGCTAAAGGATGGTCCAAATTTATTTTATTGCATGAGTCTATGTAAATTTTGAGTTGGTCCATGCATACTATAAATTAGTTGCAGATTTGAATACAAAAAGTTAATAGTTGTTAGCCCATGTGTGTTATTTTTCTGATAGAGATGATAACTAAAATTGTATATAGTTTCAAAGGAATTAATACATAAATTGAGAGTTTATTTTTGTCCAAGATCTTGTCTCTTTTTTTGTCTTTGTATTGTTTTCTAAAATTTAATAGCAAAGTTTATTAAGTTTTAGCTATAATTCATTCTGAATTATACTCCAATTTTATTTTGTTGATAATCTAATGGATTATGTAAATGCTTGATGAAAGTTGAAGTAACATTAGAGTTTTAAGAAAGTATATGATAAGTATGAAATCTGGAAATGAATATAGATAAATCTTAACACAAAGTATTAAGGTAAGATCCAGAAGTAAGTGTGTGATCTTTATGAGTTATAGCCTAATGGATAAGGCACTGGCCATCCTTGTGAATTGATCTGATTGGAATGTTTTGCACAATGCAAAAAACTTATAATCAATCAATCTTTTAATGTTTTGTTGTCTGAGTAATGAATGTAATCATAATCTTGATTCATAATGTCTAAGGTTTGATAAAATAGCCAATTATCATCCCTTTATTACAACTGAATTAGAAGAAAGAAGGCTAAATAATATATTATTTCTAGAAATCATGTTGTAAATATTGATTTTTATGTAAATAAGATTGAATTCCTAAGGTAAATTTGCCTGAATCTTGTAGAGTTCAAAGTGGAGAAGACTCTAATGTCTTGTTAGTTGGTCCTTTTATTTTGTTTTCAAAACACCCAATATGATTTCTAGCTAAATTCTAGGTTTTCTAATATCATAAAAGATAGTTAAAATCCTATCAAATCAAGAGCCAACAACTACCTTCAAAAGAATCTAAAAATTCACAGCTGAAAGTATAGTAGTTTCTATCCATAAGAGTAATATCCTTCACTTCCCTCACTAAATTTTTTATTTTCCCTTCTTCCTCAATTTCTCTAGGAAATCTCTTCCTCACAAGATAGGGAATCTCTTCCCCACAACATTTCTAGGAAATCTCTTCCTATGGGAAATCTCTTCGTCAATGTCTCTACACAACTCATCCTTTCTACTTCAATCGACACCATGCAAACCCAATGTGAAAGGATGATCTCTATAACCACCCTACAACCTATCTTTACTTGATCACTACATGGCCATAGCCATAAAAGAAACTAGAAACAAAAAAAAATATAATCTATGTAATAGATCTTGGCTTTGTATTAAGAGTCCACAACTCTGATACCATGCTAGTTTCTTATAGCTTTGATACAATGTTAATTTATTATAACCCACTTATAGATCAATTACACAATAAATTCATAGAAAGAATCTATATTTAATTTTTAACAATCAATACTCTAGGTTAATTAACTAAAACCAAATAGTGGAAGCAAAATAAAAGAAGCCAAACAAACATAAACAATAAACATATATACCTAGAAAACCCTAGTTTGGGGAAAACTTGTACCTGCTTCATCTTCTATTGATCTTTAATACAGACTCTCTCCCAAAGTTTAATAGAATCCAATTACAAGTTTTCTACTATAATCTTACATATATCGAGCCTAGCTTCTTTACTTATTTTGCAAGAAAATAATGTTTTGTTACTTTCTTTGACTTTAAATCATATATAAAATCACTTCTTATTTTTCTCAAACTCACAAACTTAGAAATATTCATTTAAAGAATAAAAATAAAGTTGTTTCTAAATATCCAACTCAAGTTTCTTTAAGGAAATCCACTCCACTTTTTGAGCTAAATAACCAAAAAACTAAAATATATGTATATTAGCATATACAAAGTATACTAATATATATATATATATATATATATATATATATATATAAACACACACACACACATTCATGTATATGTATGTGACTTAAAATCAATCATCATTCTATATCTGACCAAAGCTATTATCCTCAATAATTATATTCCCCCTTTCTTCTTGATGCAAGGAAGAGATGAATAACTAGGGTCAAAGGCTCACCTAGCTATCCAAACCACCCTACAAGAGTTAACACAATGGAAGCAAAAACAAAGAACAACAACCAAAGGAGGAAGAAGAATGCAATAATTTTATTAATTCATCAAAATATCTTCATACATACCCAGATGTAAGGCCTTCTAGGTTATGGTCAAATACAAATACATTCACATTCAAAGATCCAATAGAAAATTCACATTTTTCAGTTCTATTCTACAATCTCCTCCAAAGACTTTTGACTCCACAAAAACTTACCTAACTCTAAGCCTAAACACTCTATATATACTTGCCAAAACAACTTACAAATCATTCTAGAACATTACATAAGAGGAAAGCCAACCCAACAACTGTCTAGACACATCCCAAGAAAAGATCTTAACATAAATGTCATGATCAAAATAAATCTCGCAAGTTAGCTCATAGAAATCATGTCCAAATGTTGAAACTCAACATTAAAAAGAAAACTTGGCACATGAAGGGTCACTCAGCATACACTGGGTAACTTGGCACATGAAGAGTCACTTAGCATACATTGGGTAACTCGGCATCCACTAAGTGCTATAGTAACTTGGCTCCAACTTAATGCTACATAACTCAGAACCAACTAAGTGCTATAGTAACTCAGCACCAACTGAGTGCTACAGTAACTCAGCATTAACTGAGTGCTACAGTAACTCGGCACCAACTAAGTGCTACAGTAACTCGGCACCAACTGAGTGCTACAATAACTAGCATCAACTGAGTGTTATAGTAACTCGGCACCAACTGAGTGCTACAATAACTTGGCACCGAGTGCTACAGTAACTTAGCACCAACTAAGTGCTATAGTAACTCAACATCAACTTGCAGAATGAACAAAAATGAGCAAAATAACAAGGCAACCCAAGATGCTCCTACATCAAACAATCAGGGTTGAAAGAAATGATTTCTCTGAATCATTGAGATGTCACAATCTCAGTTGAATCCAACTCAGATTGAGGAATCCATGAAGCATCTTTAATATTCTTGTTCTTCTACTTCACCAAATATTCATAGTAATCATTTCCTCTTGTGCTCTTGCCAACTCTCTAATCCAATATCTATTTAATTTCTTCAATCCTCTTCTTAGGATAATCTTCTATTATAGCAACCTCATCATCTGACTCATGATACTTATACAAATCAGCAATATTGAATATAGGAGATATATCCATTTCATTAGGTAACTCAACTTCCTAAGCATTACCACTATCAAACTTCTTCAAGATCTTACAAGGTCCAAATTTCTTCATCTTCAGCTTATTGTATGTTCCAATAGAAAATCTTTCTTTCTTTAAATGAACCATCACCTCATCACCAACTTCAAAATCATGATGTCTTCTAGACTTATTAGCATTCTCCTTATATTTTTTATTACTTTGTTCCAACCTCAACTTCACTTCCTTATGAAAAGACTCCATAAAATCAGCAAATTCTTCTCCTACAATGCTTATCTTTTCTTCACCAACATCTCTCAAATATGATACTCCTCTAGGCTTCATTCCAGTAACAATATCAAAAGGTGTCTTCCCTGTATTCCTATTCATAAAATTATTATAGGCAAATTTAGCTTGTGCAAATACCATCTCCCAATTACTTGGCTTATTCCAAACTAAACATCTCAGCAAATTACCTAAGCTTCTATTCATAACCTCTATTTTTCCATCTATTTGTGGATGGAATGTAGAATTAAACTTTAATTTAGTACCCATCTTTTTTCACAAAGTCTTCCAAAAATAACCAATAAACTTACTATCTCTATCAAAAATAATGTTTGTTGGTAATCCATGCAATCTCATAATCTCTTTAAAGAAAAGTTCAGCAACATGCTCAGCATCTGATGTCTTCTTACATGGTATGAAATGAGCCATCTTAGAAAAATTTTCCACTACAACAAATATGGAATCATACCCTTTCACTGTCTTAGGTAATCCAAGAATAAAATCCATACTAATGTCACTCCAAGGTTTCTTAGGAATAGTAATAGGTGTATACAAACCAGTATTTTGACTCACTCCTTTTGCAATTTGACAAACTCCACAACTCTTTACAAATTTCTAAACATACTTATACATTTGTAGCCAATAATACTTCTCTTTCAACAAATTTTATGTCTTATCAATTCCAAAATGTCCAGCCAATCCACCACTGTGCTTTTCTTTAATCAGATTCAACCTTATAGAACTTCTAGGAATACACAACTAAATGCCTTTGAATAACATACTTTCTCAAATGAAATACTCATAATACTTACTTATGTGATCTGTCAGATTTGGTGCTCTACGTTCTCTCCATGCCTTAGAGAAATCAAGATCAGCATCATACAACTCTTTCATTTCATCAAAACCAAGAACTTCAACCTTCATTTCAGTTAACAAAGAATGTCTTCTACTCAATGCATTAGCAACTCTGTTAGTAACTCCACTCTCATGCTTGATAAAAAATGTGAAACTTTGCAAGTAATCAACCCACTTCATATGTCTCTAATTCAATTTTATGTTGACTTCCCAAGTATTGTAGAGCTTTATGATTAGTATATAACACAAACTCCTTAGGAATCAAACAATGTCTCCACTTCTTCAATGCTTGAACAATAGCATAAAATTCTTGATCATAAAAAGAATACTTTCTTTTAGAATCATTCAACTTCTCACTAAAGAAAGCAACAAGTTTACCTTCTTGACTTAATACAACTCCTATTGCATTACTACTTGCATGACATTCAACCTGAAATACTTTATTAAAATTAGGCAAAGCCAATATAGGTAATTTAGCAACCTTTTGTTTCAAAGTCTCAAAACTCTTATCAGCTCCATGTGTCCACTTGAATTCCTTTTTATCTCCCCTCATTGTTTCAGTCATAGCATTACAAATAGCACTAAAATTCTTTATAAACTTTCTATAAAAACTAGCCAAACCATGAAATGATCTTACCTCACCAACATTCTCAGGTGTAGGCCATTTCAAAATTGCTTTAACCTTCTCAAGATCCATCTTCAATCCATTAGCAGAAATCACAAATCCCAAATACACAATCTTCTCTTGCATAAAAGAAAACTTTTTCATATTAATCAGCAACTTTTTGATGCAGGAGCATCCAACGATGTAAGGGCACTCCTATATCACCCAAAATATGCTTAGTGTTAGTTTTTGTTTAAAGTGTTTTCATTTCTAGATATCCATTTGGTTCAAATAAATATTCCAACTCTCATAGTTCCACTAGTGGTTTTCTAGGTTAGAGTTTTTAAGCACTTTGGGATATGTGTCAATGTAGAAAATGGGTTATTTTGTAATTGAGCTATAATTGTGATGATTTAGAGGGTGTAAGTTGGAGGGAAGATTATGTCCCTCTTTACCACATCTAAAACAATTACCATGAAATCCACCTCTAGAATAAGAATTACCTCTTCCTTGGTAAGAATTAGTGCCTCCTCAGTAAGAATTACCACTTTTCCATTTGGTCTTTCCTTTTTCATCATTCTTCCACTCATATTTTCCTTTATCCTACACAAAACTTTCAGATCTACCACCTTCATCACAAGATCTACCTATGCCTCTTTGGAATCTACCACCTCTACCTCTTTGTCTTTGTTCATGCTTCTTTGCTAAAATCTCCTTAGCTTTCAAGGCATATTGATATGCTTCTTCAACACTTTTTAACTTCATAAAACTTATTTCATCTTGAATTCTAGATCTCAATCCATTTATGTACCTTGCAATTTTCTTGACATCATCATCCACATGTCCAGATCTAATGTCTAATCTATAGAATACCTCGGTATACTCTTTTATAGTTATGTCCTTTTGTTTGAAAATTTGCATCTTTCTCAATAAGCTAACTTGGTAATCAGTAGGAAGGAATTTGTTCTTTACCTTTTTCAGCATCTTCGGCCAAGTTCTAATCTTCTCTTTTCCTCTCCTTTGTCTATTAGTTTGCAAATGTTCTCACCATAGTGATGCATGACCTTTCAACCTAGTGACTGCAATCTTTACCTTTCTATTATCAAAAGTGTTTTCATATTCAAAGAACTTCTCCATATCAGAGATACAATCCAACATAGCATTGGTATCCAATTTTCCATCATAAGGAACAACTTCTATAGTAGGCTTGGAATTTTCCCTAGACAACACTCACAACAATCTTTCCTCATCTTGATCTTCTTCAAGTTCTAGATTATGGTTTGGTGTTGTTTCTTCATCATCACTTACATCATCAAGATGTGCTCCTCTCTTCTGGGCTATCTCCATAGAATCTAATCTAGCTGCAATTTGTCTCAACTGATCCAATATGGCATTATCAACATTTCCTCTACCATGAACCATCTTTACAAATTAGGTTCATGCAAGATCGTAACCCTCTACAAGTTATAGGTCAAATTCGTAGATCTGTCACCCTTTAACCAAGTCCAAATCAAGGTTCTACACAATCCAATCTCCACAAGGATAAACCTCAAGCTCTAATACCACTTGATGCAAGGAAGAGATGTATAACTAGGGCAAGAGTCAACACAATGAAAGAAAACACAAAGAACAGCAACCAAAGGAGGAAGAATAGTGCAATACCTTTATTAATTCATCAAAATATCTTTATAAATACCCATTTGTAAGGCCTTATAGTTTATGGCCAAATACAAATACATTCACATTCAAAGATCCAACAAAAAATTCACACTTTTCAGTTTTGTTCTGCAATCTCCTCCAAAGATTTTTGACTCCACAAAAACTTACCTAACTCTAAGCCTAAAAACTCTATATATACTTGCCAAAATTTCTTATAGATCATTATAGAACATTACATAAGAGGAAGGTTGACCCAACAACGGTCTAGACACATCCCAAGAAAAGATCTTAATATAAATGTTGTGATCAAAATAAATCCCGCAAGTTGGCTTGAAGAAATCATGTCCAAATGCTGACACTCGGCATAAACAGGAAAACTCAACACATGAAGGTTCACTCAGCATACACTGGGTAACTCAGCACATGAAGAGTCACTCAACATACACTAGGTAACTCGGCATCCACTAAGTGTTACAGTAACTTGGCACCAACTAAGTGCTACAGTAACTCAGCACCAACTAAGTGCTACAATAACTTGGCACCAACTGAGTGCTATAGTAACTCGACACCAACTGAGTGCTACAATAACTCGGCACCAACTAAGTGCTATAGTAACTCGGCACCAACTGAGTTCTACAATAATTTGGCACCAACTTGCAGAATGAACAAAAATGAGAAGGCTAACAAAGCAACCCAAGATGCTCCTGCATCACTTATTTATATTTAATTAAATATATTCATTTATCCCTCTATACTCCTATTTGTATTTACATTTTATTTAAATGCCCTTATCCACTTTCACCCTCCTATTTGAATAATATTATTATTCAAAACCCCTCAAATCCTAATCCCATTATTTAAATCATAAGCATGGCATGAATCCCTAATCTACACTCGTACAAAGATTAGTTCCTTAATGTTTCTTACATGTGTTAGAAACATTTCCCATGGTGGACAAGTATCTTACTAAATACCCACTTACATTATTACTCCAATGTCCCTTCTTCCCTCTTTGGGTTTAAATGTGGCATCCACTCATGAGATTTTTTTGGTAAACTCAGGGAGAATTTTTGGTTATAAGTTTTTTAGCCAAATACTTTTTTTTTTTTAAAAGTTTTTGTTGTTTTTCCATGAATTCCAAAGGGGGATATTATTAGACTTATTAATTTGTTGGCATTAGTTGTCATTCATGACAAAATCTTCATACTAACGCCCTAGTAGTATTAGTAAGTTGTTGATAATTTTGGTTATGTATGATTTTCTCACACGTGTGAGAATCCTTGAGCCTCTCAACCCTTCCTATTTTTCTCCCCTCTTAAATGACCCATCCTTTTCAAAGGTTTCTCACACATATTTTAACAACTCATACCCTTTGCATGGCCAACCATTTTTCTTGTGTGGTCCTTACATGGCTTCCACATAGGCTCCACCTCGTTTATCCAAAGATTCCTTAACCCTTCATTCAATTTTAAATCCTCACCATTAATTTTCTTGCATTTCCTATAAATATGAGCCTCTCCTCAAGAAATTCTTCCATCTTTTTCATGTAGACTTGTTATTATGCTAGTCTCCTAATCCATTTCCTTTTAATAGAGTTATCACAGTAGTTCATTGAATCCATTTTAGAGTTACACAATTTTTTTGGCAATTTACCTTAGAAATCATATCATATCATTTTAGTTTATCTTCTTACCATATTATATTAATAATATCAATATACTATCTTGCAATGTCATCCAAATTTCAACAATCTTCATCAACCTTGCATTAGTTTGTTATCTATTATCCATTATAGTTTCAAATAGATTCATTTAATCATATTGAAAAATCTTGCATCTATTGGAGAACTTACAAACTGAGTTTGGAGAGAAATCCACATCCCTTGACTAAAGAGAAAATCAAATGGAATGAGTGTGCTTCCATTTACACTCATCAAATGTATGTTTGTCTTTGTATATTGCATGTTTTATTAACTTGTTTGATTTGAACTTGACTATACAAGTAGATTTATGCATACATAAAAGTATATAAGAAAGATACGCAAGATTCTATCTACTACATTGATTTGATTTTTGGTCTATGGGTAAGTCAAACTAAATTTTAAGTATTTCTGTATTTTCTTTCAAAATGTCCTCCAAAAATATATAGTAAAATTGGTATCCTTGTCTAAAATAATGAGCCACAATTTTTTGTTCATTCTCACCACTTCCTAAAATAATATATCAAGAACGTGGACCCCATCACATGCCTATACAATCCCATGGGGTGCTTCTCTTTGATTAGATTATTCCTCATGGAACTCTTGAGAATGTAGAATTGATTTCCTTTGAGTAATATGTCATCCTAAATGAAATAGTCCATTGAATTACTTTGGTTTGTTTCTATTGGTTAACTACTATCCTTCCAAGACTTTTCAAATTCTAAATAATCTTTATAAAAGTGTTTCAAATCATAATATCACACAATAGTCACCCACATTGGCATCATGAGGTTTCTCAAGATTGTGGATTTTTGACAACCCATCTAGAAGATGAGTGACTATTGTAAACATGTGTATCATTGTGTGGATTTAACCCATCACATGTTTCTAATTAACTTTCCTCAACTAATCAAATAGTGAAGTGATTGGTGATCAGTATACAACACAAACTCCTTTATCAACAAACAATGTTCCCATTTCTTTATTTCTTGTATTACAATATAGAACTCTTGAATGTATAGCAATTACTTCCTCTAAGCATCATTCAATGTCTCATTCAAGTAGGAAATAGGTTTCCCTTATTGATTAAGGATTGATCCAATATAATTTTAACTGGCATCATGGTCTACATGGAAAATCTTGTTCCAATCTTCTAATGTCAATACCAATTTCTCTGTCACCTCCTTCAACAAATTAAATCTTCCTTTTTTCTTTGGATGTCCACTTAAACTTCTTCTGGTCTCCTCTCATTCTCTCCATGATGGGTAATAGATAGTATAAAATTTATTAATGAACTTATGGTAGAATCTAGAAAATCCATGATAATATTTCACCTCTCCAACACCCATCTATATAGGCTTTTGTTGACACAAAAGCTTACACCCTAGTCTAAAGGAATACTTCTTAGATAGTCTCGTGTAACATGGAAATAACCTCCAAGTGTGGGACTTGTGCTCTGAGGTTGAATCTCCAAAGAAGGTCAACTTCCTTTACTATCAAGATGCACCTAACTAATCTTCAAGAGGAAAAGGGAGAAGGAGTGCATGTAAGAAAAACTACCTAACCTAATTTAGAGGGTGATGCACCAAAATAGTATGTGGGTATACTTCTTTTCCAATGAAAGCACTAAAAACTTAATAGATTTCTCAAAATATACCATTATGTACACCTTTTCAATCTCTATATCATAAAAAATGAAAGATAACAAAATCAAAGAAGGAATACAATGGATTCACTTGATCTAATTAGTCACCAAGTATGAACATGATTATATGATATTTTGATTGTCAAACATATTCAACAAGAAAGGCCATAGGGGTATATACACACTTGGTTGACAGAGAATGAATACAATAGAGAAAATATCTATTGAGCATAGGGAAAATTACAAAAAAGCTCTGAAACCTCAGAAAGATAGAGCTTCTCTGAAAATTAGAAAATAAAGAATCCCTGAGAAAAAAATCAAACTTGCTTTTATAGTTCAACCATAACTCTTGATTGCTTCACAATTTCAATCATGTATTTAAGAGTGCTAAAGGATGATTGGATGAAATCTAGGAGATAGATTGGATCTAATACACTTTTTAGAGTCACAAAAATCATTAACCCTTACTAGAAACCTGATTTTGACATGAAATGGTGCCCTTTAATGCAAAATCCCCTCAAAATGGATAAACAAGAGGCAAGAAGCATATCTTTCATGTCTTTTTAGCACAGCCATAGCTCTAGAGTGCTTGGAATACATCATCAAGATCATATCACAAAGGAATGTCATTGCTCCATCCCTATCAATTCAACAAATCAGCCAAAATTAGCAGGTTAAGTGAGTCATACAAGCAAGACAAGCCATTTGTTACAATGGTTTATCTCTTTTCACCACCTTATGGATTCTTTTAGTGTTGACCATTATGATATGATGATGACCAATAGTGTCATAGCATCGGGCAGGTATCCTTTCTAGTTTGTGATCTTATAATCGCCTTTGGTGCTACAACCATATGACACTACAACCCTACGATGCTTACGAATATCGTAACATCAGCAGCTCCTAGAACTAGCTTTATGACCTCATAATGGATCATAAGATCATAGCATAGAAATTTAGTTATAGCATCATAACCCTAACTTTTCACCCTTGCAACCCTAAGATGAATAGAAACTGAAGAAATGGGCCCACCTAGACACATGTTAAGATCTCACTATGTCACCATAATTAAAGGTTGATCATTTTCTCTCAAACATAATGAAATTTGTTGATCTTCCTACATCTAATGACCTAGAAACATACAACCAACCTACTGACCATGCTATAATCCAAACCAATCAGGACTCATCTGTATGCCAACCTCTCTGACAAATCTTTTCTTTTGTAGCCTACCAACAAAATGGTGTCACTAGATACATGCATCATAATGTTGCTATGTCACCTTCCATAAGATCCTTGTAACTTTATAAGGTGACAAGGTGATGGTTGTAGATCTTAGGAAGATCTAATAGTAATTAAAATACACCAAAGGAACTGACCCACACCTTGCACAGTCATCACCTTAGCCAATGAGAAACTAAAAAATTGCCAACATGCTCTGACAGGAAAGGGGGCCACCAAAATTCATGTGTTGAGCTATCACTATGTCACATAAAATAACTCCCTTGCATCTTTGTAAAGTGGCATAGTGACGACCACAGATCGCAAAAGATCTAACAATGGGGAAGATGCAGGCCTATAGAAATATTAAAGTGTGCAGTCACTTGGGAATTAAAATATAACCTAAGGTTTTAGTATAAAGTATTTTGTGTGCCCCATTTTATTTGAATTTTCAAATATGTGAATGTTACCATGTTTGATTTCAAATATGGCAATTTTGGTGGGAAGACAAAAATGACCAACAACTTCTACGTGATTTATCTCACCTTCTCCAATTCCATCTTCAATCCTTCAATTTAGATATCACAAACCCCAATTAAACAATTTATTCCTCATGAAATTGCACATTTGAGGTTGATCAAGAAATTCTCCTCTTGTAGTCATTGGAATACTTTTTTTTATGTGTTCATCTTGTGTCTTGCCATTAATGAAAGTGTCATCTAGATTACAAATGATAATAAATGTTCCAAAAAGTTATTTTTCTACCTTATTCATTAGTTGCATAAAATTTCTCAATGCATTAGTGATTCCAAAAGGTGTGATGAACAACTCATACAACCCTTTATTAGTCAAGAATATTTCTTTTTCTCATCTCATCGTCTAATTTTGATTTAGTGGCATCCACTCTAAAGATCAATATTAGTGAATTATCTCACACCACTTAGGGAATTCATTATGTTATCCATCCTTCATAAATGAAACTAATACTTTGATATGATATTTTTGATGGATATTAAGTCAATATACACCATCCATTCTCCATCCTTCTTTTTCAATAAGACAACAAGTACCACACATAGACTCATGATATTTTTATAAATCTCTTCCTTAATAGTGATGTAGGAGCATCCTAGTTGACATGCTATTCTACTCATTTGTGTTCATTTTGTTAGTTATTTTTGAGTTATAATCATTGCCGAGTTGCAGTAATTTCATAGTGCTAGTAATTTTGCAATAAAAGTTGAGTTTAAGTTATCCCACATCATGTTGACACTCAGGTTAGCATGTTATCTCATCTCACTCTACAATGTGTGTCAAGTTCTATAGTGTGTGTCAAGCTATCCTTCATGTGCCGAGTGATCCTTGATGTGCTAAGTGTTCCTATTAATGGTGAGTGTCAACATTTTGGATCAGTTTTATGCATTTTTGATGCAAGATGACTTGCAGGATTAATTTTGATCATCATGTTTATGATAAGATCTTGTCTTGGGATGTGTGCAGACCATCTTTGGGTTGGCCTTTTTATTTTGTAATGTTCTAGAATGTTTTGTAAACCATTTTGGCAAGAATAAATAGGGTATTTAGGCTTAGAGTGGGGGTAGAACTGAAAGTTTTTTAAAATTTGTTGCATATGTATCTAGAAGGTGTGAATTTGAAGTTGAATCTTAGATCTTGAGTGTATTGTGTATCTAGTTGTAACCTAGAAGGCCTTATAGCTAGGCATGTATGCTGATCATTTGATGAAGCAATAAAAGAATATTATTCTCTCTCTATAGTTTTGTTCTCTTTGTGTTTGCTTCCATTGTGTTAACTCTATAAGGTTGGCTTGGATTATTGGGTGTGCCTTTGGTCCTAGTTATTCTTGTCCTCCTTATGTCAGGTGGTATTAGAGCTTAAGGTTTGTCCTTGTGAAGACTAGATTGAGTAGAACCTTATTTCAAATTTGGTTGTAGGGTTGTAGATCTACAAATCTAAGCTATAACTTGCAAAGGGTTATGATCTTGCAAGAACCTAATTTGTAAAGATGGTTCAAGGTAGAGGAAATACTGAGAATATCATGTTAGATGCATTAAGACAAATTGCGGCCAGATTACATGTTGTAGAGATAGTCTAGAGGAGAGGAGTGCATCTTGAGAATGTGAGTGATGATGAAGTGGTAGCACAAAACCCTAATCCAAAACTATAAGAAGATCAAGATGAGGAAAGATTGCTAGGAGTATTGTCTAAGGCACATTCAAAGCCTATTGTAGAAGTTGTTCCTTATGATGGAAAGTTGGACACTAATGTTGTGTTGGATTGGATCTCTGATATGAAGAAGTTTTTTGAGTATGAAAACTCTCCTAATAATAGGAAGGTGAAACTTGTTGTTACTAGGTTAAAAGGTCATGCTTCACTATGGTGGGAGAATTTGCAAAGTAATAAACAAAGGAGAGGAAAAGAAAAGATCAAGACTTTGTCGAAGATGGTGAACAAGGTAAAGAACAAATTCCTTCCTATTGATTACCAAGTTAGCTTGTTGAAAAAGATGCAAAATTTGAGACAAAGAGATATGACTTTGAAAGCGTATACTGAGGAATGTTATAGATTGGAAATCAAATCTGGACATGTGGATGATGTTGTTAAGAAAATTTCAAGATATCTAAATGGATTGAGATCTAGAATTCAAGATGAGATAAGTTTTGTGAAATTGGAAAGTGTAGAAGAAGAATATCAATATGCATTGAAAGCTGAGGAGATCTTGATAAAGAAGCATGAATAAAGACAAAGAGGAGGTGGTAGATTCCTGAGAGGTAGAGGTAGATCTTATGGTGAAAGTGGTAGATCTGATAGTTCTATGCAAGATAAGGAAAAATATGAATGGATGAATGATGACAAATAAAAGATTGAGTGGAAAGGTGCTAGTTAATATAGAGGAGGTATTGGTTCTTACCAAGGAAGAGGTCATTCTTATTCTAGAGGTGGATTTTGTGATAATTGTTTCAGATGTGGTAAAGAAGGGCATAGATCTTTTGAATGTAGATCCTCTGAAAGTGGGAAAGGTAACAAAAAAATTATGATTCAAGGAGACATTAAGAGTTCACTGAGTGGACCTGAGGCTAGAGAAAATCTTATGGTGAGAAGAACCTTATGTAATAAGGGATGTGATGAGGAACCTATCCTTAGAAGAAGTCTTTTCAAGACCAGATGTAAGATGGCTAGAAAATGCTGCAAGGTGATCATTGATAGTGGAAGTTCTCAAAATTTGGCATCAGAAGAGTTGGTTACAAAATTGTAGTTATAGAGGCAAAAGAATCCCAAACCTTATCACGTTTCATGGATCAAAGATGAGCATAAGATATTGGTAAGTGAACAATGTGTTGTAAACTTCAAGATTGGACATTACTTTGATGAAGTTTTCTGTGATATTATTCCTATGGATTTTTGTCATTTGTTTTTGGTAGACCTTGGAAATATGATAGATATGTTGTACATGATGGAAGATTGAATCAATATACTCTTTAGGTGAATGGGAAAAAGAAAATATTGTTGCCTTTGATTGAAAGTCCAGATTAGGTTAAGTGTACTACTATGATAAATTACATTGTTAATGGAAAGAAATTTGAAAAATAAGTGAAGAAGAATCAATTTTATTTTTCTATAGTTCTTAGAGGATCAAGTGTTGGTAGTAATGACTGAGCAACAAAAGTTGGTAATGACCGAGTGACAGTAGATAGTGGTAGCCGAGTACTAGAAGAAATTTTAGAATTGCTAAATGGGTATAAAGAGATTGTTGTTGAGAATATTCTTGATGGTTTATTGCTAGTAAGAAGTATAAGTCATTGTATGGATTTCATTCCTAGAGCTATTT
The DNA here is from genome assembly GCA_028749045.1 of Cupressus sempervirens. Taxonomy (NCBI): domain Eukaryota; kingdom Viridiplantae; phylum Streptophyta; class Pinopsida; order Cupressales; family Cupressaceae; genus Cupressus; species Cupressus sempervirens. The sequence continues at coordinate 662,433,802 of CM053791.1, forward strand.
TTCTGAACAAAGCACTATATAGATTGACACCTATAAAGAATGAAGAAATTAACAGACAAGCACATGAATTACTATAGAAAGGTTTGATCAAAGAAAGTTTGAGTCCATGTGATGTACTTTCTAAATTGGCACCTAAGAAGAATGGAGAGTGGAGAATGTGTATTGATTCCAGAGCAATTAATAATATCACAGTGAAATATAGGTTTCCTATGCTGAGAATGGATGACATAATGGATTTTTTGAGCGGAGCAAAGTATTTTACCAAAATGGATTTGAAGAGTGGCTATCATCATATTAGAATTAGAGAATGTGATGAATGGAAGATTGCTTTCAAGATAAAAGATGGTTTGTATGAATGGTTGGTTATGCATTTTGGTTTGACTAATGCACCTACTACTTTCATGATGTTGATGAATGAAGTTCTAAAAAGATTTTTGGGTGAGTTTGTGATTGTTTATTTGGATGATATTCTAATATTCAGCAAGACTAAGGAAGAACATCTTGATCATGTTAGACAAGTATTGTAGAGGTTGAAAGAGTAGAAGTTGATGATTAATCTGAAAAAGTGTTATTTAATGCAAGAAGAGATTGTGTGTTTGGGATTTGTGATTTTAGCTGATGGTTTGAGAATGGATCCTGAGAAGGTTAAAGCAATTATAGAATGGCCTATACCTAAGAATGTGGGTGAGGTAAGATTATTTCATGGTTTGGCTAGTTTTTATATATTAGTGTTGTTTGTAATGCTATGACTGAGACAATGAGAGGAGATAAAAAGGAATTCAAGTGGACATATGGAGCTGATAATAGTTTTGAGACTTTGAAAAAAAAGGTTGTTGAGTTACCCTTATTGGCTCTGCCTGATTTCAATAAGGTATTTCAAGTTGAATGTGATGCAAGTAGTGGTGCAATAGGAGCTATATTAAGTCAAGAAGGTAAACCTATTGCTTTCTTTAGTTTAGTTGAATGATGCTAAAAGGAAGTATTCTATGTATGATCAAGATTTTTATGCTAGTATTCAACCTTTGAAGAAGTGGAGATATTATTTGATTCCTAAGGAGTTTTTGTTGTATACTAATCATAAAACTTTACAATACTTAGGAAGTCAACATAAATTGAATCAAAGACATATGAAGTGGGTTAACTATTTGTAGAGTTTTACATTTGTGATTAACCATAAGAGTGGAGTTACTAACAGAGTTGTTGATGCATTAAGTAGAAGATGTTATTTGTTGACTAAAATGAAGGTTGAAATTCTTGTCTTTGATGAAATGAAAGAGTTGTATGATATTGATCCTAATTTTTCTGAGGCATGGAGAGAATGCAGAGCACCAAATCTAATAGATCACATGAGTAAGTATGATGAATATTTTATTAAAGAAGGTATTTTATTCAAAGGAATTTAGTTGTGTATCCTTATAAGTTCTATGAGGTTGAATTTGATTAAGGAAAAGCATAGTGGTGGATTGACTGGACATTTTGGGATTGATAAGACATTGAGTTTGCTGAAGGAAAAGTATTATTGGCCATAGATGTATAAGGATGTTTAGAAATTTGTGAAGAGTTGTGGAGTTTTTCAAGTTGCAAAAGGAGTAAGTCAGAATACTAGATTGTATACACCTATTTTTATTTGTGAGAGACTCTGGAGTGACATCATTATGAATTTTGTTCTCGGATTGCCTAAAACAAAAAAGGGGTATGATTCTATATTTGTTGTTGTGGATAGATTTTCTAAAATGGCTCATTTTATACCATGTAAGAAGACATTAGATGTTGAGCATGGTTCTGAACTTTTCTTCAAAGAGATTGTTAGATTGCATGAATTACCAAGAAGTATTATTTCTAATAGAGATAGTAAATTTGTTGGTTATTTTTAGAGAACTTTGTGGAAGAAGATGGTTACTGAGTTGAAGTTTAGTTCTACATTCCATCCACAGACTCATGGATAGATAGAGGTTATGAATAGAAGATTGGGTAATTTTTTGAGATGCTTAGTTGGAGATTAACCACATAATTGGGAGATGGTATTGGCACAAGATGAGTTTGCATATAATAATTTTGTGAATAGAAGTATAGAAAAGATACCTTTTGATATTTTTACTGGAATGAAGCCTAGAGGAGTATAAGATTTAAGGGATGTTGTTGGTGAAGAGAAGAGAAGTGTTGTAGGAGAAGAATTTTTTAATTTTATGGAGTCTTTGCACAAGGAAGTGAAGATGAAGTGGAACAAAGTAATCAAAAGTACAAGAAGAATGTTGATAAGTCTAAATGACATCAATTTTTTTTAAGTTGGTGATGAGGTGATGGTTCATTTGAAGAAAGGGACATTTCTTGGAACATACAGTAAGTTGAAGATGAAGAAATTTGGACCTTGTAATATATTGAAGAAGTTTGATAGTAGAAATGCTTATGAAGTTGAGTTACTTGATGACATGCATATATCTCCTATGTTCAATGTTGTTGATATGTATAAGTATCATGAGTCATATGATGAAGTTGTTGTATCTGATGATTATCCTAAGAACCATATTGAAGAGTTGAATAGATATTGGACCAGAGAGTTGGTAAAAGCACAAGAGGAAAAGACTACTACGAATATTTGGTGAAGTGGAAAAATATACTAGTTGAAGATGCTTCATAGATATTTCAATCTGAGTTAGATTCAACTCAGGTTGTGAAATCTCAATAATTTAAGAGAATCATTTCTTTCTACCTTGGTTTTCTGAAGCAGGAGCATCCTGGTTTGACATGTTATCCTACTCATTTATGTTTATCCTACCAATTATTACTGAGTTACAGTCATTGTCAAGTTGCATCAATTGTTGAGTGCTAGTAATTTTGCAGTATAAGTTGAGTTTAAGTTGCCCCACATCATGTTAACACTCAGATTAGCATGTTATCTCATCTCACTTGGCAATGTATGCCAAGTTGTGGATGTGATGAGTTATCCTTCATGTGTCAAGTGATCTTTCATGTGCTAAGTGTTCTTGTTGATGTCGAGTGTCAACATTTTCGATGAGTTTTCTATGTTTTTGATGCAAGCCAACTTGTAGGATTAATTTTGATCACAATGTTTATGATAATATCTTATTTTAGGATGTGTGCAAACCATCTTTGGATTGGCCTTTCTATTTTTTAATGTTCTAGAATGTTCTATAAACCATTTTGGTAAATATAAATAGGGTGTTTAGGCGTAGAGTGGGGGTAGAACTAGAAGGTTTGGAAACTTTGTTGCATATGTGTCTAGAAGGTGCAAATTTGAAGCTAGACCTTAGATCTTGAGTGTATTTTGTATCTAGTTGTAACCTTGAAGGCCTTATAGCTAGGCATGTATGTTGATCATTTGATGACTCAATAAAAGAATATTATTCTCTCACTCTATGTGGTATTGTTCTATTTTTGTTTGTTTCCATTGTGTTAACTCTACAAGGTTGGTTTGGATTGTTTGGTGTTCCTTTGGTCCTAGTTATTCTTGCCCTCCTTGCATCAAATAGTTCTTGCACTTGTCTATCCATCCTTGTAATCTAAAATGGTGTCATTTGATGGTCCACCTTTTTGGGAAAAGTAGTTCATGTTGTTAGGTCTATGTAATTCTCTCGTCTACTCTTCTTTAATTATTACATTACTTCTATTTTGATGATTTGGATGTGATACAATATATTACATATATATCAATCCAATTACATAATTACAAAGCCATCCACAATACAAGTTTACACAAATATTACAAAGTCAGCCAAAGTGTAGAAACTTAGGTTCTAAAGACTAACTCGATGAGGTTCTGATACTTGACATCTATTGTCAATGCTTGACACCATCATGCACTTCGTAGACATAGAAGCTTGGTCCATACTGATCACTTCCAAGTAGTCTTGACCTTAGTCTCCACTAGTGACTCAAAAAATACTACAAAACTCGGTATATAAATTGAACCACTTGATTCACACTACATAGCTCAGTTAATGTTATCACTTCGAGCTCGGTATAAACTAAGTCACTTGGTTAACACTGAATAGCTCAGTTAACACTAGAATCACATCACATCAACTATGAACTTAGTAAGCACTGCACAACTTGGTTTGCACTAGTAAACTCAACATACACTAAGATGCTCAATTTACACTACTGATCATCACCTTAGTAGTAATTGCTCGATGCAAACTAAAATCTATCCAAAGGAACCGGTAGCAATTGTAGAACTGGGTAAGAATTGAAATTCTCGGTTAACATTGTTAACTATAAAATATACTTAGGATGGACTTACAATCTAAATAAGTGTATGTCACTAATAACAAACATGACTGGAATGTCAACAAGACAATCTCTTGGCCTCTTGGAACTCCCAAATTTACACTCAAAAGGATAAGGTCATAACTATCCACACTTAAAGCATGTTCCCTATAATAATCTTTAGTCAAACATTCTCTCCACTCTTTAGTAGTCACTGCCTAGGTGATATCCCACCCTCTTTGTTGGTTTTGGTATGGATCGTCCCCAGACTTCTTCTCTTTCCTTTGGAAATGGATTCTTCCTCTAGTTTATCCTTTTTATGGATCATTTTTAATATAGTGTATTCATCTTCTCAATTTTCTCTAATTTCTTCTATTTGGTGTCCATTTTTATCTTATAACCAAATTCTCTTCAACTCTTGATGTGTAATGATAGGCTTTTTCTATGGTGTTCAACTAAACTAGACTTAATTTCTCCTCGATGTTAGTTTTAAATTCATCTGTATCATGCCACATTTTATTTTTTAACTTTTCTATGTCAATTTTTTATGATCATCTAGTGAAATACCTTAGTGTATTCCTTTATTGTCCTCTCCCCCTTCTACAAGTTTTGAAGTTTCTTAAGTATTTCCAAGTTGTAGTCTATAGGTATGAACTGACCCTTAAAAACTTTCACTATCATATACCACTTCATAGTTCACTCTTTCCATCCCTTGTTCATATCCAATTACACTTCCTTCTATAGATAGTGACATGTCCCTTTAACTTGGTTTTCAAAAACTTCACTCACTCCAAAACTTAAATTTTTGCAAATTTGAAGTATTCTTCCACATCATTGATCTAATAAATAAACTCCTCTAGTTTTTGGATTCTAACATAACTGTGGATTTTCATCCTCAACCTCTTTCTGATTTTGTTGATTGCCCTCATCATCTTAATATGTTTTAATTCTTCCTCCTCTCAATCATTGTCACCTTTCTCTTTCTTGTCTAGTGCTTTATCATCACTTTCATCATTCAATGTAAGGTTTGGATCCTTCCTCTAATCCTTTTCAACACATATAATCAATTTTTCATAGCTCACATCATGTCCATTTCTTCCACCTTCTTGAAACATTAGCCATGACCAAAAATTTTCTTATAAACATTTGTTATTTTGAACTAGGTGCAACTACCTCAATTCAGTGATATGGTTTAGGGTTGTAATTTGGCTCACTTCAACGATTGGTTAAAACCACTAGAAACCTATGAACAATCAACGATCCATCTGCACAAAATATATTCCGAAATTTCACCTTTGCAAGATTTAAACTTTCTTTTCTATCACTTAAGACAATCAATGTTAGAGGGTTTTGAATGGACTATCCAACATAGTAGTTGATCACACAAAATAAAATAGACAATTGAATGAAGAAAACAATAAATTTCATTATTGAAAGAAATAAATCAACATGCTTATAGACATGTACATTTGGCTGATTAGCGCCAAATGAAATCTCATAGGTCAATATGGAGCCATTAAAAAAATCATTAGAATAGAAAACTTATGAATCGCATTTCTCCTAGTTGTTCCTAAAGTACAATCAATCCTCTTTTATGCTTCTTTAGGCAATTATATATTATTTCCAAAAAAAAATTAATGTGTGTGTTAGACTTCTAACTCTGAAGATGATGTAATGTGTATTTTTTTACTTTTTTGAAGAGGGTCTAAAGTTAGGTGCCTACCTATTGTGATGTCACACAAACCTTTCTTAATATTTATTTACTTCATATTTTCTACACTATCCATCCTGGAAGGTTGGAGAACACACTGCACAACAATGTAATTTAGATTGGATTCCTTTTGAATTGTCTTAGATTGTCTCCCCACTCTTATATTTTATTTTATCTATCCTAATATTCCTTCCATCCCTTGGATTTCTATCAATCTATTAGAGTAGGCTAGTTGATAGAGTTGTTTCTAATCAAAATAATTTATAGTAGCACACATTTAGATAATTTATCCATAAATGTGGAATAAAATAGGAATCATACATTATTTAAATAGTATTGTCTTGTTATATGAAAGTAATTGTGGATGTGTGAGTTTCCCATTTTGTTGAAGCTTTTCAAGTATTACTAAAATTAGTAGTCTTGATTAATATTTGCACTATATCTCATAAGTGGTGGTTATAGTCATAATTAATTATAGAGGAGTCTTGGTTTCCACACATTTACATGAGCACAAGGATCTCTTTTTTATTTCCTTTATGATAGATTTTTCTCAACACACAATATTGAAAATGTAATATTGACAAGGTGATGAGATTGATAAGGTTAGAATGTAGGGGTAGGAGGAAACCATGAGAAAACTAATAATATGTTGCACCCCTAATAAAATCTAAAATGTTTAGAAGAGGGGTATACAAAATAAGACATACACAACCAATTAAAGAAAATGAGGAATGAAGTGAAAGGAAAGCCAATATAAATGACCCTAGGAATGACAAGATGAGAGATGCCCTTCCTATGTAGAAACATATATTGAATAGGAAATCATGCAAGATAATGCTCCTAGGGGATAGTGGGGAAAGATTACAAGAAGGGGGGGAAAATAGAGTGGTAACATTGGAGAAGGTTATGTTTCAAACAAAAGCAAAGGTAGATGGGAAGCTAAATAACAAGTGATAAGGTGGGGAAGGAAGTTATAGGAAGATAGGGATAGGTAATATAGGGATATTTATTATTTCAAGAGTATAAAGTATGAAATTAGATCACAAAATGTCTTAATCTTATTCTCTAAAGTGATAATAAAACTTGTCTCAACTATCAAACAAATGTATGTCATGTGAATTGAAAATAGAAGTAAGATAAGCATATAGAGTGTGTCTAGGGGAATTTTTGATATAGGATATAGGAGATAATGGAATAGTCAATTGGTAACAAGTATATGAATAGGATAAGGTTTTCCAAGAGTTAATAAAGGGAACAATGAATGTATAGTCATGAATCTAAGAGAATTAGGAAGGAGAAATGAATTGAGGAGGAAAGGATAACATGATTAAATGAAATGGATTAATAGGAACACCATTTCTAAGTCCACATTATAGAGAAGGAAGGAATATTTACTCTTAAGAAAATATAAAATGATCTATAAGGTGGGTTATAGGATCTAGGAAAAGAAACGAGGTGACACATATCAAGTGTAGAAAAATGTTTCTTATTTGATCTAAAAAATCCTTCTACTTAATTTGATTTATGTTTTATATTTTTCTTAGGGTTGCATCTACTTTTTCTTTTATTTATATTTTTAATGTCACATCATAGTCAACCCCAAGTAACTAGTAAAATGCAAGGACTTGTCATTGAGTATTGGATAGGATAGTGGTGACTTTTCTTCTTTGAGTGGATGTCACTCCTATAACTTTAATTGAACCATTTTCTTAGGAGTATGTGCATCAAAATACTTAGTGGTAATTTGTATAAGATGAGAAAAGAAGGGTAAATTTGATATTTTAACAAGATTCTAGAGGTCACCAATTAATTCAAATATCAAGAATATAAAAGGAAAGAAGTAGATTGTGATTAATATTGTGGAGAAAAATCACAAGGCAGTAAATTTATATAAGGAAATGTGTTAGGGTCTTAGTAGGGTATGTGGATGGATTGAAACCAAAGATTAGCCCAAGTGTCAAAATATTATCATAGAAGAAAATACTATATCATAGCATGGACATAGTAACATGGAGAAGGTACATTCTAACATGCTTAAGAAGTTTTGAAAGTGTGTGGGGTATACAATGCATTTTTTATAGAGTAGGGGTAGAAGTATTATATGTTTCTTTGCTAAAAAAGATTGAAAATGAGCAACATCAAAAAATATCTCAAAGGTAGATTTGAAAAAGGTAAGGGTGGTGTATGTATCCATGTTAATAGCAAGGTTAGTTGTAGTAGTGTCACTAGTGTCAAGGGGGAAAGTATCATAAAAAGTCTCGAGATCAATATCATCGATTCAGTCAAGGATTAAGTATCCATTAAATAACAACATATTCATGATAATATGTGCAATAAATAAGACTTTACTCTTACCAAATTTATTCTTGTCTTTGTTTTTTTACAATAAAGACAACCAAATAAGTGTTTTCCCTTGTGACAACCCTAAAGTTTAATATAACATACCAAAATGGCTATCTACAACAAGGTCTATAAAAAATCATTTATAAAAAACTAATCACACAACTTGTAACCCACATCAAGAATGGAAGATGACTCACCCACATCATGGAGAGGAGAAAGAGGGAGTGCATGTCAACTTTTTCTTTGTATAAAAACAACAATCTAAGCAATATAAATTTTGTTTTTTTAGGTGTTGAGGGGTTTCATGGAGATACAAACATTGTGGGGGCTCTGAAAGTCCTTATTTACTATAATATTTTTGTTGATTCTCCTCTAGTTATCATGGGGTTTCTACAAAAGGGGAAGTTTGTTTGGGCCTTCTCGTTCTACTCCCTTTTCAATGAGTTTTGGGTTGGACCATTTCTTTGTTGTTCTCATGGATAATACAAAATATCGATTGCAACACAAAGATCATTTCCTAATTTGCAAATACATTGCATTCAAGTTGTTTTTGAAAACTAGTTTGGATATTTCTCACAACAAAAAAGTGTTTTTTTCTCATGAGGAAATGTGTCACTTTTGGGGCTTTTGGTTGAGTCTTCAAAACTCTATCAATGGATTACCTACAATTTGGAACGATTCTTATCATGCATAGTTCACATCTTCCTAGTGATAAGAGGCTATTTTATTGCTAAATTTGATAATGTTAAAGATATATCTAGGGTTTTGTGTAATCATTTTTCATCTAGAAGGATAAACATATGTTGATGATTAAGTCATGACACCCTAGGTTTAATCCCTCTTTGGACTTGTTTAGAAAATATCCCATTTGGGTTAGACTCCCTGATCTTCACCTTCATCTTTCGAAAAATTCCCTATTGAAGGAGGTGGGTGAGGCATTGGGGAATTTTTTAATGTTAAATGAAGATTCTTCTAGCATATACCATTCCATAAATTCTAACATTTGGTGGATTTGGATATTTCTAAGCACCTCCTAGTGGAGATAAATATTTTTTCTTCCTTGGGTTTTTGGATTCAATGACTTGATTATGAAGGTATCCCCACTAGATGTCCAAGATTTTTGAAGATAGGTCATGTTCTCTCAATGCAATTAGAGGAAAATAAAAAATACACCTCTTGGTGGAAGGGTGTTTCAGAATACTATATTTTTTGAAATAAGAGTTTCTTTGAGGTTGTTAAATGAGATCATCATATTTCTCATTATTTTCCTCCTTTAGATGTTATTTTGGCTCAACCATCTATTGTAGTAGGGTCTTAGGTTGGCAATAATTTTGTTGAGGTCACTACTTTTGCACCTCTTAATTTTGTTGTTCATGATTGATTGATGGTTGAGCCCTCTTTGGTTGTCCATATTTCTTTTGATTGGGTGAATTTTGTCTCTTTGTTGTCTTTTGGTTTTGATGCTCACTCTCCTATTCATTCTAATTTACCTTCTCAAACTCTTGTTGGCCCTACCAAATATTTTGAGTTTGTGTTCTTTCTTAGATGTTTTTTGTCCCTTCTATTGATGATCCTTCCTTGGGACCTTCTGAGATTTCCTAAGATGGTAGTATGTTTGTTTTGAATTTGATTTCTTAGTAGAATGTTGCTACTATGGTGGAAGAGTGTTGGACAATAGCTAAAAGTAAAAAATCTAAGTCTTCTCAATCCTTGTTTGATATGAAGCTTCATTCCCATAAGGGAAATTTGAAAAGGAAATCTTAATATTGTTTACTTTGATTGGGTTGCATGTAGGTTTACCTTTTCGTCTTTTTCATGAAATATTTTTTCTTTGTAGGGGAAGATTGTGTGGCCTACTCTCTATTATTGGTTTGGCCTTGTCTTGCTTTGTCCTACTCTATCTATTGAGTAGTCATGAATATATTTAGCTATGGGATTTTAGGTCCCTTTTAAAACCATAATGTAAAAGGTTTTAAGGTCCCTTCAAAACCTTCTTTCACTTATAAAAAACAACATAGGTGATATTACTTCTAGTAGAGTCCCCACCACTTAGGAGAGGTGGTGGAACCCTCTTTGCAAGACAACCACCACAATAAATAGAGATTTGGAAATGTTGTACCTCATTAACCAACTCTCAAAGCACATCAAGAGTAGTCATTGTCAAAGGGTCCACATACCTAGTGGGGAGCATACTAGCAACAAGAGGTGGATTCAGGTCCATGAAGTCTAGGAATGCCAAAATAATAGAAGCATCACCTTGCGAAGATTGATCCTCAACCTATCCCAAGTCATTAGATGAAGAATAAAAGGATAGGATGGTTCAATGATTATCATTTGTATCCTTCCACCAAATGGTGACATGTTTAATGTGTGAGAAAGAATAATTTTTAGCCAGATGACTAGTAGAGAGGCATTTTTGACATCAAAAGAGGACCTTATTATCGAGTGATTAAGTCTAAGCCTTTTCCACAACCATAAGAAAAATATACCATAGAAAAGGTGTGGAGATATCAAAGTTTATTAAGAATGTAAATAGATGTAGAGAGGCCCATAGCTATTGTAGCCTCATCCACCTTGAAGAAATGACCAATAGAGTTTCCAATGGCCTCAAAGTGAGAATTATCCCAAAAATGAAGGGGATGATTTTGGAGATGAAACCACACTAGTTTTGGAATTTCTAATAGAATTTGTAGAATGGGTGATCATTAGTAGAATAGGTGATGGTATGATGATGTAAAGACCAAGTGATGATTTGATTACATCATGATAAGTTATTCTATTATCATTGATTTCAACTATTGACTTAGTGTTCTTAGTACATTCCCAAGTATATTTCATTGGATGCATCTTAAATTGTGCTACTAAGAAGTATTAGAAGATCGATGAAGTAATAGGTGCAACTATTATGAGTAGCCAGTGACAATCGATGGGTGATTTTATTGGTTTATCAAATCCATGATGAATTGAGTGGATTGATCACAAGTGGATATTCACTTGTCAATGAAGCTAATTTAGTTATAATAGAAACTCATTATCATTATAGGTAAAATGTTTCTAGGATACATAGATGACAGGTGAGATAGTTTCAAGATAAGGATAGGTGACTGGTGAAATTGGGATAGACAAGTTCAAAAAGAATGAGTTCTTGAGTAATGATAAGTTAAACTAGAATTAACAAATGGTGTCATGATCACAACAACTTATAATAAATTAGTTGTGATTATATGATGCAGATATACATGTGGAGGTGATGTCAAATATCATAGTGATCAAAATCAAGAATTATGAATAAGATTCTAGAGGAAGCTCATGACAAGTCAAAATGTGTTTGACTTCTAGCATAAAAAAATATACATTAGTAGGGTGGTCATGAAAGGTGACTTATGAAATTAGTTAACGTTTTATGGCGGTTGGATCTGAGCAAGATATTTGAATTTTCCAATGATAATATTGTTTAGTGGAAAAATGGAAGCACTTTAATATGATTTAGGGCTCCACTTTTTGAGCACTAAAAATATTCAATGATATGAATGTGAAGGGAAAGAGAAAATCCCCAAATATGATTCCCTTTATAACCCAAATCAAATTAGTAAGGCCCCAAAAGGAAAGGGATGTTAATACTAAATTTGAATTATATAAATGAATATAATTTAAGAAAATGTACTTTTTGACGCATGTGTGATAAGTTGCATGCAAAATTGAAAAAATTGATTAAATAATGTAGATCTAGAAGGTAAGTGTACACAATCAACCCAACTAAGGTAAATAACTAAGAAAAATATTAAGGGGAATTAGATATAGAAGACTCACCTTGAAAGTGTAGAGGAAGTTGTGTTTTAGCTCTAAAAAGTACAAATTTGGGTCAGTAACAAAAAATATAATTGTGAATCCTTGAACAAAATGAGAACCCATGAAAAACTTTGAAATTGATTTTCCAACCAAGGGGCAAAGGATAGGTCAACTTGGCGGTAACCATTTTGAAATAGTTTTCTTGAAGTCACTATGTTCCAAGGAACTGTAACGAAGTCGATCAAGGTTTTTCAAGAAATCTCTCATAAATTTATTTTTGGATCCATAATCATAATTTCACTATCATGCCCTTACACATAGAAAGTAAAGGTTTCTTTTGTTTGGTGGATGGGGGCTTGTTCTAGTCAATCCCTAGATTGAGGAGTCCACCTTGAATTGAGAAATGTAAATGACTAAAATAAATGTAATTATTGACATTAATTGTAAAAACCCTTGTCAATAAGGATTTTTCTTTGTTGTATGTTGTAGATGTTAAATTTGGTATGTAAATGTAGGAAATCTCCACAAGCTGTAATGGATCTACTGTAATGACACATGGAACCATGGATGTAAATGTGCATCAATAAAGAAGAAGATAAATGCCTCAATGAAGATCTCCCCCCTTGATGGCCAAAAAATTGCTAGATCTTGAAGAGAAAATGCTCACAAAGAATCCTTCAATGCTTGATGAAATATCATTTGCTAAAATGCCTTGAATGCTTGAACTTATTGAATGCCTACATTACAAAGTTTGGGTGTAGCTTGCATGTAAGTATAATGTATAAAATTAAGCCTCCAAACCTTCTTATATACTAGTTTTTGGGTGAAAAAACAATATAGGTCAACTAGAGAGTGACAAATAATAAATTTAAATCCTAAGACCTTTTGAGCCTTGAGCCCTACAATCACTAGGGAAGAGGTCAATCTAGGTCAAACTCCTATAGAATAGGTCAAATTGGGTCAACTTATTCCAAAATAGGACAACCCAAGCTGCCTATTCCTAGAGAAGGGAAGATGTAGGCCACACAAAAATTAGGAGGAATACAAAAAGATTTAGGAAGAAAGTGGAAGAAAATAGGAGAAAGAGAGCATCGATCATAGATCAATCCATGGTCTAGGAAGTCACTATGAGATGGGTTCTAAAAGGTTTTAAAATGAAAGTGAATCTATTTTAAGATAGTACATTTATCCCCCACTTTAGTAGGAATATGAGTTGCCTCAAATTCAAGGTAAAGTAGATCAAAATAAAAAGAGAAAATATTATCATGACTTAGGAGACAAATAAATTATCAAGCCCACAAGGGACTTGAGTCATCATCATATCCAAAATTTCAATAAGAGAGAGCACTAAAATGGGGTGTAGTTACTCAACCAATAAGGTTTGTGTTCCTTATTGTGAATCACACAAGAAAAATAAAAAAATAAAAATAGGGGGAAGGTCTTAATAGGATATGGTATTGAACAATCTAGCAAGTGTTTGTTGGCATGCTAGTTAATCCATTGAATGACCCAGGCATAAGGATGTGTGTGTCCTTAAGGGATCAAAAACAAGATTAGGCTTCATAGACTATCAATAGTTGAAAGAAGCATCAAAAGTGATGCATGATACTCCTGCATCTGACTCCCATGGTAGGAAAAATTTTGTGATATGGATTCACAAAATGAAGTAGCCACTGTTGAAAAAAAAAAAAAAAATTGGAGGAGAGAGAAAGTGACAAAAATAGAAGGAAAATAATAAAAAATAGAAAAATAGGAAAAAGGGAGAAAAGAAGGAATTTCTATTTTCAAGGTGCATGGGTGGCATAAATAGAAAAATAGTTGTCATTCCATTAATAATTCCATGCTAAATGAATTCCACTTCAAGCATTCCACATGCCCCCACCCCCCGCTCACCAACTCAGTCTGAGTACTATGGGAAGGATGGAAACTTGTAATAGGAACAACAACCAACAAACTAGGAATCACATCCAACTCTAAGAAAGGACTCATGTGGGAGTCATTATGCTCACCACTAGAAGTAATTGCACACTACGTAGAAAGTATGTTAGGTAAATCATAATCCATATCAATTAATTATTCATCACTACTGACATGTTCATCATCATGGGTAGCTTCCATATCAAGATTACTAGAACCTAAAATACAAACATAATCATCATGTTTATCCATTTTCAAATTGTTACCCTTGTTGGCTTCTTCCAAATAATCACACATACTTTGATCAAAGGATTCTAAAGGTTGAGATGAAGATGCAAGTTGAGAAGCAAGAGTACAATCCTTATCCTAAACTTTAGCTTGATGTTTCTTGTGATACTGATGAGCATGTTGATCACGGATGATTTTGTAAGATAAAGTAGAAGGATTAGGATCAACTACTATAAGTTTTGAAGAAGTAACAACTATAGGGTCAATGTTGGCATTATGTTATGTTTTTTATTAGTGACAATACTTATTCAAATTTTGTATGATTACCGAGTTGATACCGAGTATTCAATGGTTGCCAAGTGAGTTCAGCAGTTCAAACCGAGTAGTTCAGTTCTTACCAAGTAGTTAGTGGTTATTGAGCTTCACAATGTCTACCTAGTTATCAGGTCTTGTCATGTGAAGCTAGTGTTAACCGGGTGATGGGATGAGTAGTGTTATCAAGTGCAAGCAAGGCAAACATGGAATTTAGTTTCTACTAAGTGACACTATATCTACTGAGTCTCCAATGTACACCGACTTCAAAGCTACATTGAGTGATTAGTATGGATCAAGCCTCTACTTCTACCAAATGCATGATGATGCCGAGTAATGCAGTGGATGTCGAGTATCAGAAGTTCACCAAGTTAGCTTTTAGAACATGAGTTTCTACATTTGGGCTGACTCAGTGATATTGGTGTTAACTTGTGTTTTGATTGACCTTGTAATTATGAGAATTGGGATGGTATATATGCAATGTATTGTATCATACTCAAGTGTATAGTAGTTATAATGTTTTAAGAAGAGTGAATGTGAATTTGAATTAGTAGCAGAGAAAGGTATACATCAAGGTCAAATCAAGAGTAGTCAAGTTTTATCTATCACAAAGAGGTGATTAGTACTTCAAGGATGTAAGTCAAATCTACTATTTCATCCTAACAGGTGAATCAGATTAAAATCCTTTAACAGGGTAGACTTAATAGTCTTTTCTTTAAATCTCTTAACCGAGTGCATACTTCATTATATGTTTGTAAAACCTCTAACAAGGTGGACCTAGCAGTCCTAATTGCTCCTAATAGGAAAAATCATCAAAAGTGGTCATTATAAGCTTTAACAGGCCAACTTTATACTGTAGTATTGAAGTTTTGTGGGTATCATCCCCACCCCAGTTTTACTTTCTATTTGGAAGGTTTCTAGGTCACCAAATATTGTGTTCATGTGCCATATTTTCAGTTTCTCATGCATGGAGTAGATTAGATCAATTATTGGTGAATGAGTTATGTTATTAAGTGCTAAATTTGTCAAAAGTTTTGAGGTTACTGATTCACCCCTTCCCTCTCAATTACCTAGCTAGTCTTGATTATTTACAACAGTCAAGAATAGTAGCTAAAGGAAGAGATGTAGAAGGTAAAATAGGTTAAGAACTGGTGGTCAAAGGGATAGATGGAGTAGAAAAGATAGGTGTAGGAGGATCACCCTTAGGAAGGCTAAGCTCAAGAATCTTGTCTACCTTGTAATATTGATAGGAGCAATAAAGATGATCAGGGTGAGTAGGTGGTTTTTCAAGAAGAGATTGCCAATAAAAATCAATCTCAACACAATCTCAAGCATATAAAGGTTTATAAAGGGAATGGTTAACAATGACAATTTCTCCATTATGCAGAAATCTTATGTATTTATGAATAGGAGAATCTACATCATACATGGAAGAAAGCCATGGTATACCAAGCCTAACTAGAAATTAATAAAAAGTAGGAAAAAAAATGGTGTTAGATAATTGAGAGGGGAGGTGAATCAATTATTACCAGTTATCCTCTAGACATTTTTAAAAATAAAACTTAGTACCAACTTCAACAATTTAGTATTTCAAAAAAATCACTTGGTAATGTCATCAAACATTATACTTCAAACTTATATCAAATTTACTTCACATTGTAAATTCACTATTTCTTAGTATACTGAGTATCATAGAAATTATTTATTTCATACCAAGTTACAGCATAAAACTATTAACATGAAATAAACTTTTCAATGCAATGAACATTCACACCATTAACACAAGTATTTAAATTGAAAACTATATAAAGGGAAAAAACACATGGGACCACAACCCAAACACTTGCACTCTTCTAGAGTGAGCTCTTCTAGGATCAAACCTTGTAAAAGATTATGTAAACATCATTATATGTGACCTTGTTATAGGATTTTCACCAAAGATCATATAGACCTTATCACTCCTTGATAATTCTAAAGATTGGCCTACTCTAAAGGACTTAAAAATATTACAATCAAATATTACCATATAGGATTTCACAAGACTGTTAGGTCCACTTAGTTAAGATATTTAACTATTACAATGATTAGAAAGAAATAATGAAATGATCTATTAGGTTTAGCACTACCTTTCTAGGCCAGATCTATGTTTTTCTCTTCCTTGGTTGATCCACACACTTAGACAATCACTTAGAACTTCCTCTTTCTTGATCTTCATAATGTAGTTCACTCAGTTATCCTTTCACCTTCTTCTTTCCCTTCAAATGAATTACCAACAATCAACAACAATGCACATCACATCCATTCCCTTAAATACTAGATTTCTAGCTTTGATAATCAATATCATGTTTTGATTTTGACACTTAATTACATTTATATATCTCTTTACCTTGAACTTTGTGCTCAATTTGAAATTAGCAAATCATTTTCATCAAATCTTCTACACATTTCTTTGGTCATTGATCTTGTAACTAACTTCAACTTAGATTTTCAAACTTCACAAATATTCTTTATTTACATAACATGTCGGCCCCAAACCTCATCTTTTCTTTTTTTTCTTCACTCAATAATCATTACAACTAGCTCAATAAACACTATGTTCAATTAACATAGAATTTTCTTGGTTAACACAAGGCTTTTCTAGGTAAACAATAGACTTCATCTTTTCTCTAACACATGCTCAGTTAACACTATAATATCTTAGTTATTATTGTGTTCCTTCATCCATCATGTAGTGTAATCAATCAGACTTGAACATACATGATCTTCAATACTTTATCACAACCATTATATGATTCTAAATCAATCAAACCAGCATTATATTGTCATAGTCCAAGTCATTTAAGTGCCCATTGAATACCATACTCTTATCATCACTTACATCATCATACTTTCTTCAAGTCCTCTTCATCAATCTAATGGTACGAAACTCTACTAAATTACATTGTCTAACAAACTAAGGATTGACATCAATGACAACATAACAATAGATATGACTCTTTCACATGCATTAATAACATTATCATTTGGGGCTAATAATCTCCCCCTTTGGTATTGATGACAACACATAACATAATATTTGACATTACAAAATATTACATCTTAAGATAATCAAATGTATGTATTGAAAACAATACAATTCTTCAGCTCTTTGTCTTTATTCAAGCTCTTTGTATCAAGTTTTCTTTACTTTATCAGGTTCTACCGTGTCTACAAAAATATACTCCCCCTTTGGATAGACTTCCCTTTTCAACAAAATCTACAACATTATGAACATTTTGTTCATTTTTATTTTTTTTTGCATATATTCTCTTCTTATCATCTGCTCTCCTCTTTCTATTATTGCAAATCCTGTCTCCTTTAGTCATATTCTCTTTATTGACTCTCTTCGTCAACTTTACTCATTTTCTCCCTCTTTGACAACAATGCCAAAGGTAACTATAAGTTTTAATAAAAAAATCATAAAACCTTTTAGTTTTACATTGTATCTTTTATGTATTTTTAACATCAGTTTCATTATCATCATTTTTACAATTGCATAACTACTTCTAAAGTGTGAATTCTTGCATCAACTCCACAAAGCTATTTTTGTGTTGAAATGATTAGAATAAGCAAGAGGGCGAGATGTACCAATTAAAATTTTAACAACTTAAAATAACTAATTCAAACTTATACATCCACTCGGTCCATATAGAAACTCATTAGTATATCAACACATTCATTCATCATTAATCTCTCTCTTTCGTATATGATGACTAATATAAATACATGTATATGTAACAATAAATAGCATGAAACATAAAAATAACATTCACACATGTATGACACAAGGATTTAACGTGGAAATCCAATTTGAGAAAGACCACCAAGTAACAACTACCACTTTTTACTCTTCTGAAGTGAGATCAGTTAAGAGCCAACCCTATTTAAGGTTACAAAACACACTCTTAGGTGTGACCTTGTTAAAGGATTTAAATGACCCTATTGGGAGTGGTCTGGTTAAAGGTTGTTAAATTATTCCATTAGAATATCACCTTGATTAAAGGATTTACAAATGATTGTTAGGTCAAACTTGATTAAAGGATTTTACTACCACAATGGTTCTAGAAAGTGATTGCTAGGCTGATCTAATAAAATACAACTCACTTTACTTATTTATATCTCCTTTTGGTTCATTCTAGTTCATTTACTGGACTTCATCTCATTCTCCATCTCTGATATGCTTGGCACCTCTTCAAGTAAGTACACTTCACCAATCTTCTCACTTCTCCTTTGCAAATATATTCTTGACTTTCCAGCAACCCAACCTAATACATCTCATATTCCTTCTTAATTAGGTAGCTTTGATCTTTTGCCACTTAAACATCACAGTAGATATTAGGGTTTGATCAGATTCATTAAATCTCTCCATCATATTTTCCTACTTTTTTCTTGGCACTTCTAGAAACTTATCCTTGAATCATTGCCTTAGACAACTTAAAAAGCTCAATTCATGCATTAAATATACCAGCTCGTCAATCCTCATCTTTCACACATTTTGACCAATCTAGAAATTCAACTATGTCAGCCTCAAATCTTAATTCTTTCACAAATTGTCAATTTGGTGACATTTGGTCACCACTATGTTCTTCAACTTAATCATCACTAGATTGCTTGGTATCTACTTTTCTTTCCATCGCTCAACCTTCACTATGCTTGGTCACTACTATCATTTTCCCTTTATCTTGCTCAGTCACTACTATCACTCAATTTGACTTCTACTTAAGTTCCTTAATATTTTGCTTCAACTTCTTCATTTAACTAGTAAACTAGTACTCGATCAAGCTTTTTCTTTTCTCAACTTCTTGACTTTCTATCAATCAATCCTTCTACACTTCAACTCAACTAACTTACTAACTTAAAATAGTGGTCAAACAACACATTAGCTTGTCAAATAGTAACTAATCAAGTGCCCATTTTAATTCCAACATACTTGCCCCGCTTTACTCAAAAACTTTAGTAGATCATCTAGTTATCTCTCTTTCCAAATCCTCTTCATAAATCATAAGATATGACACTCTACACTATTAGTAAATGTCTTACTAGTAAGGTTTGAAATCAATGAGAACATAACAATTGTTCCAATTGTAGTTTTCCATCCATGAATTTATGCAGCATGCATCCTTGCCTAGTGAATCTTGGATAGAAGTAGGACCCCTAACTTACCTCTTAGATACTCAAAACCATCCTTAGATAGTGGTTTTGTGAAAATATCTCCAATTTTCTCCTTAGACTTCACATATTCCAATTTTACTTATTTCTCTTGTACTTTCTCCCTCAAGTAGTGATACTTTATCAATATATGTTTGATTTTTGTGTGCATCACAAGATTATTTGATATATTGATGGCACTTGTAAGTTCTTACATACTTTCCAACAATTTCTTAATCCAAACAATATTTAAATAGTTAATTACAACAACAACATACTCAACTTCATTTCTGGACTAAGAAATATAACTTTGCTTCTCTCTCAATCATGTCATCAATCTTTCTCCTAAAAAGAAAGATCCTCTAATAGTGTTATTTCTATCATCAACATTTCTAACCCAATCTACATCAGTATAAAATCTAATCTCAAAATTCACTTCTTGTGTGTACCATAATCCATAGTCTTCTTTCCCTTTTAGGTATCTAAATATCCTTTTACCTGCAATCATATGTGATTTCTTAGAATTAGAGAAAAATCTTACAACAATACCAACTACATGTGCAATATCACCTCTACTATACACAACATATTGTAACTCACAAATCATTGATCTATACAATGTTTCATTCACTTTAGCAGTAATATCTTCCTTAAATAATTTGCAGCCAATAACCATAGGTGTACTAACTAGTTTTTGCTCATCCATACCAAATGTCTTTAAGATCTTCTTAATGTACTTAGATTGAGTCACATAAATACCACTTTTTATTTGATGAACTTGTAAACCAATAAAAAAAATGGTTTCACCAAACATTGACATCTCAAACTCTTTACTTATTTTATCAGCAAATGAAATCATTCCCACCAAATATAATATTATCCACAAATATTTCAGCAATTAATACATTATTTTATGCTTCACTCTATAGATATAGATGTTGGAAATGTAATACAAACTAGGTGACTGAGAGGGGGGGTTGAATCAGGAACCACTTAAACTTCTTCATTTGAACCACTTTATTATATTTTTCTAATCTAGTTGCATGCATGAAACATTAAAGCATTAAAGTAACAACATTATAACACAATATTTGGTAACCCAAAAACCCTCCAAGTAGAAGGTAAAATTGGGGTGAGGATGACACCCACAATGTTTCACTATTGAAGTATAAAATAGGCTAATTAAGGCTTCCAAATGATCACTTCTAGTGATCTTACCCTCTTAGGAGTAATAAGAACTGTTAGGTCCACATTTTGAAAGGATTTATACAATATAGTTAAGTATGTACTCTATTAGGATTTTCTGCAAGGACTGTTAGGTTCACCTGATTAAAGGATTTGGAACTGATGCACCTATTAGGATGAATCAATGGATTGATCTCTAAAATTCAATTGTGATTTCTAATGAAGATCTTTTGAAGTAAACTAATCACCTAGCTATGATAGATGAGTCTCTTCCTTTCATTGTAATGCTTGTAGCCTTCTAGACAATCTGCCCTCTCATATTCATTAATGCTTGAATGATGATAAAATGAATACACTTTGGATTAAAAAAATATGTCATACTTATATCCATCCAAATAGTTGTTACATAGGTGGGCTACAATATGAATAGTTCCAAAAACAATCACCAAGTTGGCTTATTGCAATAACTCAGGTCAATGTCATACTCAAGTAGTACTAGAAACACTTAGTTACCACTATCTCCTTGGCTAGCTCTAGCACTCGGTAGATGTTGTGTGCTCAGTTCACACTGATCACTCAGTAGACGCTTCTAACTTGGCTTGCACTATTCTTCCATCTTGATTATTACCTTGGAACAAGACTTATTGGCTAAATTGCTTCACATCAAAGCTCAGTAGAAATAATCAACTCGATTGACACTAGAGCTCAGTGTGAACTATCAACTTGGTTGCCATAGTAAGGCAGTTGAAACTACAATTTTTTGCAAAGTTAACTTGTTTTCTTGGATCCTCTGAGAACTTGGTTAATACTACATACTAGTGACTTCGTTGCAACTACCTCTTCATTATGAATAAGTGTTTTGACACTAACTAACAATATATCTTGCATGAGATAAACAATAGATTATTGTTTTCACTTCTTCTAACAAATCCAATCATGATCAAGTATGAATGTAATCTCTCATACTAGGATCTTGATGCTTTCTTCAGTCTATATAGTAATTTTTTAAGCTTGCAAACCAAGTACTTTTGATCAAGTTCAATAAATCCTTCTAATTATTCAATAAGTACCTCTTCTTCAAGTATTTCATTCATAAATGCAGACTTAACATCCATTTGATATACCTAGAATCTCTTGTAAGTTGCATAGGCTAGCAGAGTTTTGACTCCTTTTGATCCAGCTATAGGTGAAAAAGTCTCTCCATGATCAATTCCTTCTTCATGTGCATAGCCTTTAAAAACTAATCTAGCTTTATTTCTTATTACTTCTTTCTCATTTAGTTTGTTTCTAAAAATCTACTTGGTTTCAATCACATTCTTGTCTTTGAATCTAGGTACAAGTGTCCATGTATTGTTCTTCTCAATTTTATTTATGTCTTCATTCATTGCACTGATCCAATCATCATTATCAAGTGCATATCTCACTATTCTAGGTACAAAATTAGCAATCAAACAAGTATTATCCTTTAACTTACTTCAGATCATAACTCGAACAATCTTGTCTCCAATGATTTGACTAGGTGACTTGTTCCTTCTCACATACTTTGCTAGGGCATGTTCTAATATGTGATCTGCAACATTTTCTTTGCTCAGTTGGGCTCATCATTTTGATCAAATTGTTCTATCTGCAACTTAGGTAATGCAGGCTGATGTTGAGTAGTTCTCTATTGTTGTTTGGTAACTCTCTTCTATTTTTTAGTGTCTCCCTATTATTTTTTGGTATACCATTGGAATGACTTAGTTTAGAGGTTGGGTACTATATCAAGGACATCTTCATAGATATACACAAAGTTATTGTAATCCTCGGGCTCTTTCTTGCTCTGTTCATCATTCTTTTCTTGAAACTCATCAATTCTCATATTTTCACTTTCAATCATAATTTTTGTCACCTTATTATAACATTTATAGTCCTTTCTCCTAGTAGAGTAACTTAAGAATATACCTTCAACACTTTTAAAATCAAACTTCCCATTTCTTGCATCTTTATGAATATAACATCTACTTTCAAATATTTTTTAAAAAACTTGCATTATGTGTATGACCATACCAAAGTTCATATAGTGTCTTTTTTGTACCCTTTTGTAATTGAACTCAGTTGAGAGAATAGACATCAATGTTGATAGCTTATCTCCAAAAAATGTGTGCAACTCCTTTTTCAATCATTAGTGTTCTTGCACAATCAACAATTGATATATTTCCTCTTTTTGCAACTCCATTTTATTGTGTGGTATTCCAGGGGTAGACATCACTCTCTTAATTTCATTCTCATCACAAAAGTTAGTGAACTCATTAGACATACACTCTCCACCTCTATCAGATCTTAACCTTTCAATTTTTTTCTTGTCTCCTTTTCAACTCTAGCTTTATACCATTTGAACATGTAAAATGCATTTGAACTTTATAAACATTTTACTCATCATTCCAGAATAATTATCAACAAATAATATTAAGTACCTATCTCCATAATAGCTCTTTTTTGGAGGACCACCCAAATTAGTAAGTACTAATTCCATAATATCATTAGATGAATATACTTTACTACAAAAATTGAACTTAGTCATCTAATTGAGTTGACATTGTTTGCACATAGCATTATTAGGTTTATGCAAATTCTAAAAGCCTCTCACTTTCTTCTTTCTACTTTCTTTGACCATATTCTCAAAATTAACATGACAAAGTCTTTTGGGCCATAACAACACATCTTCAACTTTTGAAAGTAGGTACGTATTAACTGTAGAATCTAGGTAAAATAGATTACCTCTTCTTTTCTTTCCAATTCCAATCAAGTTTCCCCCATCATCATAGATCTTTACCTTTATGTCTTGAAACTCCAACTTGTGACATGTATTATTCACCTAAGAAACACTCAAGAAATTATATTTTAGTCTGTGCACCTAATAAACATCATCACATCTCATTTTATCATTAAGCATCAACAATCCTCTACCTTTCACTGGACATGGAACAAAATTCCCAAGTTTAATAGTTCCACCATCATATTTTTCAAATTTATTGAACTTTCTAGTGTCACCAATCATGTGATGTGAACATCCACTATCAGCCATTCATGTTTTATTCTTACTAGCATGAGAAATAAGAAATTTTTTTTCCTCATACCTTTCTTCATTAGGATCTTCCTTGACAACAACACATACAACTGCTACTCCTTGATTTTCATCTTATGTATCTGACTTGATGTGCTCCTCTTCAACAATGTAGCATGACTTCTTTCTTTTGTCCTTATAATCCTTGTTCTTTCTATATTCATTGTCCTTCTTATCTTTCTTGTCATTATTTTACTTGTTAGGAAATCTAGTAACAAAGTGGCCAACTTCATTACATTTGAAATATATCAGAGGTAGTTTACCTTTGAATCTTCCTTTTCCTCTAAGTAGGCTCCTTGCAAGAAATGATGTAATCTCATCCATTTCCTTCTCATCTGAATATAAATCACTCTTATTCTTATTTCCTTTTTCTTTCCTTTCACTTCCAATGGTTAGTTAATACATAAATGCATTCTCAATCTTGGGCATACTGATATCATAGTTTCTTAATTCAAATGTAGTCAATCTACAAACTAAACCATAGAGTGAGTACATAACTAGACATAGCTTTGACTTCTTGAATAATAGACACTTTTATAGTATAAATAGGAAATAATGTTCTAATAACTTTACGTACAACTTATGAATCTTTGATGACTCCTCCATCAACTTTGATAACACTTACAACTACTTTGATTTAGTTAACATACTGTAGTATGTTTTCTTCATCTTTCATCTTCATATCATCATAATGTCCTCTCAAGATTTATACTTTGGATGTCAACACATTCACATATCATCCATACACAAGTATAAACTTTTCCCCCCATTTCTTTGACATTATCACAATTTTTGACATCATCAAATTCAACATCATTCAATATAGAAGCAATCTCAATCATTACATTGTTGTGTTCTTTCTTCTAGTTCATCTCATCAACTATCATAGGTCTAGTAGGAGGAATGTATGGTTTCTCTAGAAAGTGTTATGCATGATCTCCAATTCTAGGTAGATGCAACTTCATACTTCTCTATCATGATAAAAAGTTCTCCTTGTTTAGCTTTTGTACCTGTCTCATAAACATCTTCAGATCTTTAGCATAAGTCCCTTTAAACATTTCCTTCAAGAACTCCCAAATCTAATACCAATTGTTAGATAAATGGGAGATGAGGTGAGCAGGATTAAAAAAAAATTTAGTACCAACTTCAACAATTTAATCTTTCAGATAAATCACCCATTAATGTCATCAAACATTATGCATCAAACTTCTATTAACTTTACTTCAAAATATAAACTCACTCTTTCGAGGTATATCGAGTATCAAAGAAAATATTTGGTTCATATCAAGTTGTAGAATAATTTTTTTAACATAAAATAAACTTTGAAACATAATTAACATTCACACAATTGACACAAGTATTTAACATGAAAACCTTATAAAGAGAAAAACCACCTGAGACCAGCAACCCAAATGATATCACTCTTCTAAAGTGAGTTATGCTAGGAGCCAACCTTGTAAAAGGCTACATACATATCATTACATGTGACCTTATTAGAGTATTTTTACCAAAGATCATCTAGACCTTATCACTCCTAGGTATTTCTAAAGAGTGGTTTCCTCTAAAGGATTTTAAAACATTACAATTAAATGTTACCAACAGGATTTCACGAGAATGTCACATACACTTGGTTAAGAGATTTAATTTTTAAAATGATTAAGAGGCTACAATGAAATGATATGTTAGGTGTAGCACTACCTTTCTTGTTTAGATCTTTATTTCACTCTTCCTTGGCTGATCCACACAATCACACAATTAGTTAGCACTTCCTCTTGCTTGATCTTCACAATGCAGTTCACTTTGTTATCCTTCCACCTTCTTCTTTCCCTTCAAATCGATCAAAAATGATCAATAGCAATGAACATCATGTTCATGCCCTTATATGCTAAATTGTTGGCTTCGATAATCAATCTCATCCTTTGATTTTTTCAGTTAATTACATCTATATATCTCTTTACCTTGAACTTTGTGCTCACTTTTCAATTAGCAAATCGAGTTCATTAGATCTTCTATGAATTTCTCCAGACATTGATCTTACAACTAATTTATTTTTTTACTTTCAAACTTCACAAACATTTTTTATTTTCATCACGTGTCAACCTTAGATCTTATCTTTTCTTTTTGTTCTTCACTCAGTGATCATTACAACTAACTTGGTAAACATTATGCTTGATTAACACTAGAATGTTTTCAATTAACACTAGACTTCATATTTTCTCCAACAAGTGTTGGGTGAGCATTGTAGTAGCTTAGTTATTATTGTGTTCCTTTATTCACCATGTAGCTCAGTCAGTGTGACTTGAACATACATGATCTTCAATACTTTATCATATGTATTATATAATTGTAAAATAATCAAACTAACATTATACTATCATAGTCCAACTAATTTAAGTGCCCATTGAATACCATACTCTTATCATCACTTACATCATCACACTTTCTTGAAACACTCTTCATCAATCAAATGATATGGAACTCCACTAAATTAGAAAAATGTCTAACCAGATAAGGCTTGATAGAAATGACAACATAACAACTAATATGAGACTTTCACATACATTAACAACATTATCAGTTAGGGCTAACAAAAGGTAGTATAAACAACCTTTTTTACAAGAGTGCTAGAAACTTGAGGACGATAAAGAAAACCATGACAAGTTTGAATCTATAGGAGTTGTATTATAAGTATCTTTATGAAGTCATTTGTTATAAATATGTTCTTCAGTGATTGTGTTCACAATGGAAGAAGTATCAATGAAAACACCATGAGAAGGGATATTAGAAACTCTACTAGTAAAGTAAAGAGAACCATTAAGTTCCCTAAACATATTAGACTGACTAAAGGTAATAGGTTTTTTTTTAGGTTCAGATGGAGGAAAAATTAGACCTTGAGCTTGAAACTCAACATGATTAACAACATGATTATCTTATTCTATATTATCATCATAACTAATGTCAGATGAAGAAGGTTGATTAATGACATGTGTTTAATGTGAAGGCAATCGATTAGTATAAATTTGAAAATTATGATTAGGAGGAGCAACATTTTTTTTGTACTATTAACTTGAGTGTCAATATATATAGCATTAGAATCAATAAGGTCTTGGATGGCATTCTTCAAAGTATAACATCTTTGAGTATCATGACTTGGTTGATGATGGTATTGCAAAAAAGAATTTGAATCAAAGGACTTAGTCATTCATTTTCTAGCGTTAATACAATGAAAAGGAGGAAGTTTAACAATTATAGCATGAACTAATTTAGTCATCACCTCAGGTAAAGGTTCTGATAATTGAGTGTACTTATGATTAGGATGATACACGTAGGAAAAAGTATTTGTACTTTTAGATGTAGTAGCCACTTGATCAAAAAATGTGTTGGTTGACTTGATTTTGATTAAGGTGTTAGGTTTAGAAAACATATTTAAATGACTAGAAATGTCACTCTTCTCACTAGAAACAAGAGTCATTAGAGTAGAGTTCTTGAGTTGATTCACTTGTAATTAGTAATGGTGAAGCATTGCACAAAGATGAAAGAATGAGGTATATTCAATGTGGAGAATCTTCTCTCTAACGTCTTTATGTAAATTATAAATAAAGATACATTCAATATCATAATCAAGCATAGGATAAGATATTTGAGCATACAAGTGTTTAAATCTATCAATAAAATTAGTAACTTTCTCTTTGATAGTTTGCTTGGAATGCATCAAATCAGTCAAAGAAATTTGCAGTCCAATATTATTCTAAAATACAAGTGTTTAAAGAGCTTGGAAAGAATCAATAGAACAATGAGGTAGAGATCAATACCATTGTAAGGCTCTATCCATAAAAGTGTGTAGAAACAACTTAGCCATCAACCTATAATAATGAGCAAAATCACTATATATAATATGGAAAGTCTTTACATGAATAACGAGATCTCCCTTACCATTATAAGTCTTTAAAGGGATATACCTCAAGATGTTGTGGTATAGAAACACAAAGGATATCTAAGGAAAGGAAATTAGCAATATCACATATAGGAATATTTTACTTAGATTTAGTGAATTGAGACACACATTGTCGCAACACAATGATAGTTTCCAAGATACTAACAGTAAGATCAAAAGATGTGATAGTCAGCATATATATTAGATGTGTTAGGAAAATTATAAGAAGTAGAAGGAAGATGTAAAGATCTTGGTGGAGGATTAGAAAGAATGGGTAAACGATTGGATTATGTAAAAGGAACCACATTATATCAAGGTAAAGAGGAAGGTACGAAAGTAGCAGGAAGACTCATAGGAAGTGAAAGGTTGGGAAGACCAACACTTAAAAGGAGCGGAGACTTGTGTAGAAGTTGTCACAAGAGGTGGAGCCTATGTAGAAATGGTCAAAAGAGTAGTAAGTATCAAAATAGAAGGTTCAATGGTTGTGGAATGAGGAGGATATCCTAACTCTTGAGCACATTCCATCAAAGGCTTAGCATGAGTATTAAAAATTTGAGATATGCTACACAAGACAAAAATGTTATTATCATTATTATTGAAAAGCTTCTTAGTATCCTTAATGGCAACAACACTATAAGAATTTTGATGTTCTTACACAATCCAAGTCTCCAATTTATCAAATTTATGAGAAAATTTATCAACTTGTAAAGGAGGAAATCTTAAGGCTTCATATTCATTATCGAATAAGTAAGAAGAGTTATACTCAATTATAGGATTGAAATCTTGAGGAAAAATATTAGTCTCGTCATGAGACCTATAAAGAAAAGAGGAATCGAGATCACAGGAGCCCATGAGTCTATAGTTTCTCATAATGGGAATGTTATAGGTTGGACTTGGTGTAATTAATCTCATAAAAAGGAAGATGAAAAAAGAAAATTCAAATTAGATCTAACCACATAAGTGTAACAAAGTGTTGGAGATATAAGGTAGGTTGGGTTACTAAGTGGGGAGGGGTGAATTACGAACCAATAAAACTTTAACTCACTTCACCAATTAAATCCTTCATATATTATTCTAATCTAATTGCATGCATGAAAGAATAAAAGCAATAAAACATGCATAAAACTTTGACACAAGAGATGGTGACCCAGAAACCGTCCAATTAGAAAGTAAAACTAGGGTGGGGATGATACCCACAAGCTTTAGTACTATAGTATAAAGTTAACTTGTTAAGGCTTGCAAATGACCACTTCTAGTGATCTACCCTGTTAGGAGTAATAAGGACTATGAGGTTCACCTTCTTAAAGTATTTACAAGCATACAATGAAGTATGCACTATGTTAGGAGATTTAAAAAAAGACTATTAAGTCCACTCAGTTAAAAGATTTAACTGATACACCTATTAGAATGAATCAATGGTTGATCTTTGATCTGCAACTTTGATTTGTTGAATGAGATTCCTTGTATTGCAATGATCACTTGGTTGTGATAGATAAAACTTTGCTATCCCTTATACTTCTTGTAGCCTTCTTTAATTCACACTTATACACTTCATATTCCTCTTTACATACTTGTTTGGATATGATATAATGCATTACATATATACCAATCCAATTTATTATCTACTAGAGTTGGCTACAATACCAAACTCATCATAATTCACAAAGTCGACCCAACTATTGTAAGTCAAGTTTTGAAGACAAGCTTGGTGATGTTTTGATACTTGGAAAACACTATCAATGCTTGGAAAACTCTGGCACTTGGTTGAAGTTGAATCTCAGTCCATACTGATCACTCTTGAGTAGCTTGAACTCAGTCAAAACTATGTGACTTGGTGAATACTGGAAAACTCAGTAGCTTTTGAATCACTTAGTTGACATGGCATGACTTGGTCAACACCAAATTCACTTTGTTAATATTGTGAGCTTGGTAGACACTATAGAACTTGATTAACACTACAAAGTTTGGTTAACACTAGAGTCTTCATCACTTCTACTGGATATCTCGGTAGACACTACTACACGTAGGCCATACTGAAAACTATCTCTAATGCTCAGTAGATACTATGTAGCTCGGCATGAACTACAAATAGTTTGTTTATCTCACTAGCAATTGAGACACTTGGTTAACACTAGTAGATGAATGATAAGCTTGGTAGCAACTGTAGAGCTTGGTAACAATGTAACTGACTAAGTGTTGAGTCATTAATAGACAAATTGACTTTAATGTCAACAATCTCCCCCTTTAGCTGTAGTGACAAAAACACTTATCATACCAAAATCTAGATTCTAAAAATTACAAGTCAAAAACTAGATTACTTTATCAACATTGTGTGTCTTCAACTCGATTTTGACTTCCTGTTTCTATAGCTCAATAAAATACTCTATTTTTCTAATTTTTCACAATTGCTTTTGTAAAGATATTTTTTTCTTCTCTATACATATTACTATTCGCCCATACATATATCTCTCTTATATACATATATCTACAGTATAGTATTCTTCTCCCCCTTTATCAATAATATTCTATACATATAATATTCTTCTCTTGTGTCTTTTCCCCTAAAATATTTATGTCTCCCCATTTTTTACATAAATGCTGAAGGTGTATAATATCTACAAGTTAATACCAAAATATGACAAGAAATCAAGATGTACCTTTAGAATTAGTAAGATAGTCTTGTCCCAATTCTCTTGCAATATGTTATTTGCATGCAAGGCTATCTATACTTCTATTGACAGTTCCATCATGTGGTTAGCTATGGAGAAGTTGTTATCATGGATGGGAGTCTTTGCATATTCAATGTGCTTTTGCAATGCATCCATGTTTGGAAGAATCATGCCCTAAATTTTTGCAAGTATGGCCCTAATTTTGGCTTCTTCTGTTAATAATTTTTCCTAGAGATTTGTCAGATATCTGATATTTGTGAAGTGTGTAGAACTGTAACTCAGCTCAAGTGACAGCTAATGTGTACTTGCCTTCATATCCTCATTTGTCAAGGACAATTTTTTCTTGATCTCCTTTGTGAAGATAGATGTGTCACTCAATTTGAAAAATAAAGAAACACCATTACTAATAGATGTTTCTAATGTAGCAAGAATGTTAGATAGTTTTACTTGATCTATAGAAATATTCAGTGCTACTTGCTCACTTTATTTTGAAATTTTCTTTCAGCTCTCTTCAACAATTTTTCTTGTCCATTCAATTCTTCATTATACTTGAGGACAATTTCAGGTAACTAATCCAAAATAGGTTGTTTGTTATCATCCTCAATATTCAGAGCATCAACAAATATGCTCTTTATGTCCTCAAGGACTTGATTTTTTTCCTTCTTTTCTTCTCTAAGCTTCTATTATTTAACCCTTTTTTTCAAAAGTTCTCTTAGGGTATCCATTTGATTAGGAGTGAGGATAGAGATATCCTAATTTGGAATAACAATGTCCTCATCCAAATCAATTTCTTCTTCTTTACCCTTTTATTTTGAAATTATTGATGAAATAATTTCTTTACCTTTATCTACAACTTCAATGCTTGATTGAGATTGGTTCTCAACTGTCATTGCACTGGCCATAGTGGAAATAATAGTGGAAAAGGTAGGAATAGCACCAAATTCACTAATAGTAGAAATAGTACTAACAACAAGAATACCTTGTTGTTGCTCAGCCAAGCCTGAGGTTGGAAGAACTAGTAGCTCAACAAATGAAGTGTTGGGTACTTCAGTCACTGAAGTACTCACTAGAACAATTCTAGAGATTGGTTTTGTGCTTGGTGTAGTAGAATTTTAACCTCAACCAACTTGGTAGAAGACTTCTCTAAGCCTGATTGCACTAAGGATTTGCTCCGAGAGTGAGGAAATGAAATCATAATCTATGCTGCAATCTTTTCTGTATTAGATTCTTCAATACTCTATATTTCTAGAAGACTTCCCGTAGTGGCTTCCTGACCTTCCTCATCATCAAGATTAACATCATCTATCTCATCATCCCTTATTTCTACTTAATCTTTTGCATCCTCATCTTCACTATTTTTGTCCTCAATATGTAAAATAAAGTCACCGAGTTTGGTCTTTAATGCTTGAAAGACACCTTCAACTCAGTAAGGTCTTATGACTTGGTAGGAACTACCAACTTGATATCTACATCTTGAAAAATATGCAACCTAACCTTGCTCTGTAAGGTCTTGAATTTCTATCATCACTCGATGAGCCTAATGCATCTTGAATGTTGATATGGATCTTTCTCCTTGCTAGTTGGAACTGACGTTAGATGACTTCTTCTAAATCACAAATCTCGTGATCTCCATAGGGAACTAAGTTGAAATGGTTGGGCTACCCAACTCATTGTCTTGGGTGTCAACAACTTCATGATTTTGGTTTACATTCTCTAGAGATTTTTGTACCCATTGTTGCCTCATTTATTTTCTGATGTTGTCATCTTTAACCCCCTTTTCATCTTCAACTCTGCTTGTATTCATACAGTTCTTGGCAAGACGTCTAAATTCTGTAGAAATAAAACATCTCTTTGTAGTATCTATTTTCCTTGTGTGATGTTTCACATAGTGATGAATGGTGCTCCCCTTAATACCATAAACTCATAACAGAAACAAAGAAACAATAGCAAATGTGAGAACAAAATATGCACTTCTTATTGGCACTGCAAATGTGGTATTACAAAATTCACAAGTACAATATGCTAACCCACATGGGAGCCTTCATTACAATAATCTATAAGACAAGCTGCGAACTATCACCAAGGGTTGTCCTCAAAAATGTTTGGGCCTTTCTTAAATAGGCAATTTTATGTCGCCCAGGGAGTTTTTAGACAATGAAACTTAATACCTAGGGCCGACAAACCCTAACAATACATATAGGGTCAACCAAATACATCTTTGACAATTATTTTAGATATTTCGAGTAGCCCAAGTTCGAAAGGCCATAACTCTCAAACCATTGCTCTAATTGGCTATTATAGCCACTTTTTAGAAATATCAGCTCCTAATCTACAAGCTTGGAACCATACAAGTGTCCTTCCCTCAAGTTTGTGGACCTCATCTAGGCACTCTAAGGTCTCTAACAGTGAGCCTGAAGATTTTTCTACAAATTTTTCCACCAAAAATCTGCAATAACTTCCCCAATACTTAAGTTGGAGTAATGAGACTTTTATGGTAGGCTTAGAACTCTAAAATTAGCCTTCTAGTAGAAAATGAGAATATTCTCAGCTCATATGACAAACTTACTAAAACTAGCAAGTTTCCATAAATAGTAATCACCCTGTCTACTAGTCCTTATTAAAATAGAAAAGATTGAAAATAAAATATTTTTGGGCGATGCAAGATTGCTCTTACACCCAAGATGCTCCTACATCAAACATGGGGTAATTTGAGAACTGACCCATCACATCTCAGGTGTTCAGAGAAAAACCAAGACAATTACCCTCCTCTGTTGCTAGCCATGATGAATCCTCAACTAGTCTTCCTTTCCATTTGACCAAATATTCCTCATATGTTCTGTTCCTGGTAGTTTTTCCAACACAACTGTCCAATATCTCCTCAATCTCCTTTGTAGCTGAACTAGTTGCTGGAATACTCCATTACGCTTCTACAACTTCATCTCCATCACCTCCCTCATAATACTCTGTCAAATCTAAAATGTTAAATGCTAGTAAAATATTCAATTCAGCGAGTAATTCCACTTCATATGCATTTCTAGAATCATACCTTTTTACTATCTTTCATGGTTCAAACTTTTTCATCTACAGCTTATTATATGTACCCACTGTAAAACACTCCTTTCTCAAATGAACCATGACTTCATCTCCAATCTGAAATTCCTTATACCTCCTTTTCACATCTGCCTTAGCCTTATATTGTGTATTCATCTTTATGATGTGCTTCCTCACCTCCTCATGGATGTTCTTCAAATGTTCAACAAAATCTTTTGCTTTAGCACTACTTATCTTACCTTTATTATCTTACATTTATCCAACTACCTCAATTTAGA
Organism: Cupressus sempervirens; assembly: GCA_028749045.1. Lineage (NCBI taxonomy): Eukaryota > Viridiplantae > Streptophyta > Pinopsida > Cupressales > Cupressaceae > Cupressus > Cupressus sempervirens. The sequence continues at coordinate 662,467,736 of CM053791.1, forward strand.
AGATTTCAAGGACTACTCCCATATACAATCTAGAATGGTGATTTACCAATACTCCTATTGATAGAATTATTATATGAAAATTTTGCCTATGGTAAAATCATATCCCATCCTTCTGGTTTATCTCCAACCAAGCATCTTAGCAAGTTTCCCAAACTAAAATTCATACCTTCTGTCTATCCATAATTCTATGGATGATGTGATGAATTGAACTTCAAATCTATCTTCAACTTCTTCTACAATGTATGCCAAAAATACCCAACAAATTTGGTATCTCGATTTGAAACTATACTCATCGACTGATCATGTTGTCTCACCACTTCTCTGAAAAACAACTCTGTCACATGAACAACATCACTAGCCTTCTTGTAAGGAATAAAATATGCCATCTATGAAAACCTGTCAACCACCACAAAAATAAAATAATGTTTGCATTGTGTCTTCGGTAATCCAAGAACAAAATCCATGATGACATCCTCTCATGACTTCTCTAGTATAGGTAATGACTGATATAACCCTATATTCTACTTTACTCATTTCGCCATCTGACATACTCTACAACTTTGTACAAACTTCTTCACATCTTGTTGCAACTATGGCCAGCAAAGTTCTCAACAACCAAAGCTATGGTTTTATCTCTACTAAAATGTTCAGTCAATCCTCCACTATACTTCTCCTTGATGAGATTTTCTCTCATTGAACTTTTGGGAATGTACAATTGGCTTTCCTTGAACAATATATTATCCTGGATCATGAAATATAACCACTTTGTCCTATCAAGTGTAACAAGTTTTGTACAAGTCTTCCACACTTCACCAAAATTAGGATCATTTGGATACAAAGTATTGAGTTCCTTGAAACCAACCACCTCTATCTACATTTCTATCAGCAAAACTTGTCTTCTACTAAGAGCATCTACAACTTTGTTAGACTTCCCACTTCTGTGTTTCAAAACAAATGTATAACTCTACAAAAACTCAACCCACTTCAAATACCTTTGGTTCAATTTTCCTTGACTATTCAAATATTGCAAAGCTTGATAATCAATATAGAAAACAAACTCCTTAGGAAGAAGATATTGTCTCCACTTCTTCAATGCTTGAATTATAGCATAACACTCTTGATCATAAACAAAATATTTTCTTTTTGCATCATTCAACTTCTCACTAAAATAAGCAACAGGTCTACCTTCTTGGCTCATAACAACTCCTATTGTAGTACCACTAGCATCACAATCTACTTGAAACACCTTATTAGAATCAAGAAGAGCTAAAATAGGTTGCTCAGTAACTTTTTGTTTCAACAAATTAAAACTCTTATCTAGTCCTACAGTCCACTTAAACTCTTTCCTATCCCCTCTCAAGGGTCCACAAATATTGCTAAAACCTCTTATGAACTTTCTGTAAAAACTAGCCAGTCCATGAAAAGATCTTACCTCTATCACACTCCTTGGAGTAGGTCATTTATAGCCTTCACTTTCTCTGGGTCTATTTTCAGACCTTATGCTGAGACTAGAAATCTTAAGTACACCATCCTTTAAAAAATTGCACTTCTTCAGGTTTATCAACAACTTTTCTTCCCTCAACTTATCAAACACCTTGCAAAAATCAAATTCTCCTCCAATGTCTTACTAAAGATCAATATATCATCTAGGTAAATAATGACAAACTTATCCAGAAACTCTTTTAGTACCTCATTCATAAGCCGCATGAAAGTGCTTGGTGCATTGGTTAGCCCAAAAGGCATGACTAACCACTCGTACAATCCTTCTTTGGTCTTGAAAGCAATCTTCCACTCATCACCTTCTCGGATATGAATCTAATGGCACCCATTCTATAGATCTATCTTTGTGAAATACTCAGCTCCACTCAAACAGTCCATAATATCATCCATCCTTGGCAATGAAAATCTATACTTGATTGTGATCTTGTTGATGGCACAAGAATTTGTGCACATCCTCCATTCTCCATTCTTCTTTGGTGCTAATATTGCTAGTACAACACATGGACTTAGACTCTCTCAAATCAACGTTTTTTGTAGTAACTTGTGAACTTTTCTATTCAACTCTTCACTTTCTACTAGTGTCATTCTATGCACTGCCTTATTGGGTAAATAGCTCCTGGAACCAAATCCATGTAGAGACTGATCTTCCTCATTGGAGGCAATCCATCAGGTACATTATCTGATACAATATCAGAAAACTCTCCCAACATATCTGTAACTTCTGCAAGTACCTCTTCTACTTCTTCTTTGCTATCTTTTGGAATTAGAGAAAAACACATATGCTCACGCTTCATACCTTAGATAAACTAATTTCCATCAATAAAACATATTTTGGCAGCACTACATACCTTTTCTTCTTTCTCCTTCAATGGCTTCAACTTATGTTTCACTCCATCCTTGGTCAGAGTGTACGTATTTTCTCACCCATCATGTATAGTATGCCTTTCAAATTGTCATGGCCTACCCAACAACATATGACATATGTCCATAGGTATGATATCACAAAGTACCTCAGCCTGGTAGCTTCCAATCTTGAACTTCACTAAGTAGTATTCATTGAACATGACCTTGTGGTCATCTTGCACCCAAGCAATACGATACGGACATAGGTGCTTTTGCCTCTTCAGCTTCAACTTAGTGACTATCATTTCTAACACTATATTATAAATACTTCCACCATCAATGATCACATTACAACACTTATCTTCACATCGGCACCTTGTGTGAAACAAGCTCATTCTTTGAGCAGGTTCATTCTCACCACTTAGCAAGAATCTTTTGTTAACTAGGACTTGTCCTCTTTTAGCATCTTCAGAATGTGACGATCTAGCATCTTCATCAACATGTGCAACTCTAACCTAGCCTTTTGTTCTTCAATCTGTCCTTCCTTGGTGCTGGGTACATTCAAATGCTCTATACCCTTCTTCTCCGCAATGAAAACATTTCCCACAGAAGCCTCCTCTTCCAGATCCTTGTCCTCTGCCTCTTCCTCTCTAATATCTATTGTTCTAATCATGGAAATGATTGGAATTATTTCCCCTCTGGTTCTGACTACTACTTTGAGCCTCATCCTTGTTCTTTTGATCATCATTACGGCCACCATAAGATCATCTGCCAGATCTTCCACTGTGACCTCTTCCACTATTCTTGTTGTCAAACTTCTTGTTCAGTTTCTCCTCAACTCTTAGGGCAAACTAGTATGCCTCCTCAATACTATTCATTCAAACCAGACTCAGCTCATTCTTAATGCTTGGCCTTAACCCATTAAGGTAATGGGAAACTTTCTCCTTATCAGCTTCTACATGGTTGGTTCTAATGAGAACTTGATAGAACTCTTCAGTATACTCTTGAACAGATTTTTCCACTTGCTTCAACCCTTGCATTTTCTTCAATATATCAAGCTCATAATCCATAGGAATGAATTGTTGCTTAAATTTAGCTATCATTCATTCCCATTTGGTGATTTTGTCCTTTCCCTTTCTATTTTGCTCCAACAGAACCTTTTTCCATCAGATCTTTGCATGTCCCTTCAGTTTCACCTTCACAAACTTGACCCTATCAGGATCGTCAATATCTTCATACTCAAAGCACTTCTCTAATTCATTGATCCAATCGATCAACTCCTACAAGTTAAGATTTTTTGAAAATGTGGAAACTTCAAACTTAGGTATTTTTCCAATCTTGGAGATGGCCCTAAAAAGTCTCTCTTCCTCTAGGTTTAGAACTACCTCTGCTTCGGCATTTTCTTCTACTTCATCCTCATCCTCACTTTCATCTCTTATAGGGAGATTTATTCCTCTACATTTGTTCTTCCAATGCTTACATTTTTCTTTGGAGGGCTCTAAAACCCTCAGGTGTAACACCTACAACTCTTTTTCCACGCTCTCTTCATGGAGGCATTTTGCGCTTTTGTTGAACCGCTAGTGCAAACTGCCTCACAATCGGCAATCTGTGTACATGCTCAACCCAAACCACGGTCCTAGTGTGAACTACTTAATAGTTGATGATCTGTCCACACACTCAAGAACTCTAGCTCTAATACCACTTGACGAAGGGTGCTCCCCTTAATACCATATACTACTAACAAAAACAAAGAAACAACAGCAAACGTGAGAATAATATATGGACTTCTTATTTGCACCACAAATGCAGTATTACATAATTCACAAGTATAATATGCTAACTCACATGGGTGCCTTCATTATAGTAATCTACAAGAGAAGTTGCGAACTATTACCCAGAGTTGTCCTAGATAATGTTCGAGCCTTTCTTAAATAGGCAATTTTATGTTGTCCGAGAAGATTCTAAGCAATGAAACTTAATACCTAGGGCCAACAAACCCTAACAATACATATAGAGTCAGTCAAATACATCTTTGACAATTATTTTCGATATTTTGGGTAGCCCAACTTTGGAAGGCCATAACTCTCAAACCATTGCTCTGATTGGCTATTATAACCACTTTTTAGAAATGCTAGCTCCTAATCCACAAGCTTAGAACCACGCAAGCACCCTTTTGTTGATTTTTCAAACCTCATCTGGGCACTCTTAGGCCTACAATGGTGAGCCTAAAGATTTTTCTACAAAATTTTCTACCAAAAATTTGCAATAACTTCTCTAATACTTAAGTTGGAGTAATGAAATTTTTATGGTAGGCTTATAGCTCTAAAATAAACCTTCTAGTAGAAAAATGAGAACATTTTGAGCTCATATGACAAACTAAAAATAGAAAGTTTCTATAAATAGTAACCACCCTATCTACTAGTTCTTATTAAAATAGAAAAGATTGAAAAGAAAATATTTTTGGGTGATGCAAGATTGCTCTTACACCCAGGATACATTTCCCACAGAAGCCTCCTCTTCCAGATTCTTGTCCTCTGCCTCTTCCTCTCTGATCTCTATTGTTCTAATCATGGAAATGATTGGAATTGTTTCCCCTCTTGTTCTGACTGCTACTTCAAGCCTCATCCTTGTTCTTTCAATCATCATTACGGCCACCATAAGATCGTCCACTAGATCTTCCACCTTGACCTCTTCCACTATTCTTGTTGTCAAACTTCTTGCTCAGTTTTTCCTCAACTCTTAGGGAAAACTAGTATGCCTCCTCAATACTATTCATTCAAACTAGACTCAGCTCATCCTGAATGCTTGGCCTTAACCCATTAAGGTAATGGGCAACTTTCTCCTTATCAGCTTCTACATGGCCAATTCTAATGAGAACTCGATAGAACTCTTTGGTATACTCTTAAACAGATTTTCCCGCTTGCTTCAACCCTTGCATTTTCTTCAACACATCAAGCTCATAATCCACAGGAATGAATTGTTGCTTCAGTTTAGCTATCATCTATTCCCATTTGGTGATTTTGTCCTTTCCCTTTCTATTTCACTCCAATAGAACCTTTTGCCACCAGATCTTTGCATGTCCCTTCAGTTTCACCTTCACAAACTTGATCCTATCAAGATCATCAATATCTTCATACTTAAAGCACTCCTCTAATTCATTGATCCAATTGATCAACTCCTCTAGGTTAAGATTTCTTGAAAATGTGGGAACTTCAAACTTAGGTCTTTTTCCAATCTTGGAGATGGCCCTAAACAACCTCTCTTCCTTTAGGTTTAGAATTGCCTCTACTTTAGCATTTTCTTCTACTTTGTCCTCATCCTTACTTTCATCTCTTATAGGAAGATTTATTCCTCTACATTTGTTCTTCGAATGCTTACTTTTTTTTTGGAGGGCTCTAAAACCCTCATGTGTAACAACTACAACTCTTCTGCTACGTTCTCTTCATGGAGGCATTTTCGCACTTTCTGTTGAACCCCTATTGCAAACTGCCTCACAATCGACGATCTGTCTACATGCTCAGCCCAAACCACAGTCCTAGTGTGAACTGCTTGATAGTTGGCAATCTATCCACACACTCAAGAACTCTAGCTCTAATACCACTTGATGAAGGGTGTTCCCCTTAATACCATATACTAGTAACATAAACAAAGAAACAACAGCAAACACGAGAACAATATATGGACTTCTTATTTGTATCACAAATGTAGTATTACAGAATTCACAAGTATAATATGCTAACTCACATGGACGCCTTCATTACAATAATCTGCAAGAGAAGCTACGAACTATCACCCAGAGTTGTCCTAGACAATGTTCGGGTCTTTCTTAAATAGGCAATTTTATGTCGCTCAAGAAGATTCTAAGCAATGAAACTTAATACCTAGGGCCAACAAACCCTAGCAATACATATAGAGTCAGTCAAATACATCTTTGACAATTATTTTAGATATTTTGGGTAGCCTAACTTTGGAAGGCCATAACTCTCAAACCATTGCTCTGATTGGCTATTATAACCACTTTTCAGAAATGCCAACTCCTAATCTACAACCTTAGAATTGTGCAAGTGCCCTTTTATTGATTTTTCAGACCTCATATGGGCACTCTTAGGCCTACAATGGTGAGCCTAAAGATTTTTTTTTAAAATTTTCCATCAAAAATCCACGATAACTTCTCTAATACTTAAGCTAGAGCAATGAGATTTTTATGGTAGGCTTAGAACTTTAAAATAAACCTTCTAGTAGAAAATGAGAACATTTTAAGCTCATATGACAAACATACTAAAAATAGAAATTTTCTATAAATAGTAACCACCCTATCTACTAGTTCTTATTAAAAAGGAAAATATTGAAAAGAAAATATTTTTGGGTGATCCAAGATTGCTCTTACACCCAGGATGCTCCTGCATCACATAGTTTGCTCCAATGTGTCCAAACTCACCATAGTAGTGACATCTACACCATGTGTTGTAAGCCCATCCTAATATTTATTTCACAATTTTCTCTTCTAAGTTTCATTTCTTGGTCTTACACTCTAAAGATTTGTATCCTTATTTATTGCAATTGTGACACTTACCTTCAAATTTAGGTTTCTTTATGCATTCACTTGCTCTATGATCATGCTTATTACAACTATAACACTTTCTATTGAATTTTTCTTTGTCATTGCTCCAACATTTGTTTGATCTATAACCTATTTTACCACAATGATTGCAAGTAGGTCTTTAATTCTTTTGAGTTCATTGCTGAGATGATTCACCTTCTTTAGTATATCCTAATCCAGCTTTGTATTTGTGTCTATAGTGATTTTTCTCATTCAATTAATTCATGCTTTCTTGAGATTTCATCATTCTCTCATTGGTTTGTTTTTCAATGCTGAGATCATTTTCAGTCTTTCATTCTCTATCCTTAAATTGATAATCTCTTGATTTGCATCATTGAGTTGATCAATAAGTCTTCTTGTTGAAGGGATAGTTGTTGAATTTCATTGTCCTTTTCTTCTATCTCTTCTTTGGCTTTTTCCTTTTGTTCCATGACTTCACACAATCTGACTGATTGGATTTCTTCTTCTTTTTCAGTTTTTCGACTTCTTAAAGATTAGAATTCTTCTCTAGTAGGTCTTTGATTGTTGCATCATCTTCATTTGAATTTCTTTCTGGAAATAATTCCATTTGAATTTCTTTCTGGAAATAATTCTTCAATTCTTTCTTCAATGTAGAGATTTTTATCCATTTGTACTGCAAGATCTTTCCTTCTTTTCAATAATTGAGAGAGTTGCTCATTTTCTTTCTTGAGTTGCCCGATGGTTAATTCCAAATCCAACTTTTCATTCTCAAAAGCCTTATCTAACCTGTATACCTCCATTACCTCTTATCTTATCTCAAGTTGTTAAACTTCTTCTATGAAAACTAATTTCTTTGATACCAATTGTTGAAAATATAAGGTAGGCTAGGTTATTAAGAGGGTAGGGGTGAATCAAGAACCAATAAAAATTTAACTCACCTCACCAATTAATCCTTCATATATTATTATGATCTAATTGTATGCATGAAATAATGAAAGCAATAAAACATTCATAACATTTTGACATGAGATATGGTGACCTAGAAACCTTCCAATTAGAAAGTAATACTAGGGTAGGGATGATACCCACAAGCTTTAGTATAAAGTTTACTTGTTAAGGCTTACAAATGACCACTTCTAATGATCTTCCCTATTAGGAGCAATAAGGACTGACCACTTCTAATGATCTTCCTTGTTAGGAGCAATAAGGACTCTGAAGTTCACCTTGTTAAAGGATTTACAAACATATAATGAAGTATGCACTTTGTTAAGAGATTTAACAAAAGATTGTTAAGTCCACCTGGTTGGAGGATTTAACTAATACACCTGTTAGAATGAATCAGTGGCTAATCTTTGATTTACAACTTTGATTTGTTGAATGAGATTCCTTGTATTGCAATGATCACCTGGCTGTGATAAATAAAATTGTGTTGTCCCTTATACTTCTTGTAGCCTTCTTTAATTCACACTCATACACTTCATATTCCTCTTTACATACTTGTTTGGATATGATATAATTCATTACATATATACCAATCCAAGTCATTATCTACTGGAGTCGGCTACAATACCAAATTCATTATAATTCACAAAGTCGGCCCAACTGTTGTAACTCAGGTTTTGAAGACCAACTCGGTGAAGTTCTTATACTTGGCAAACACTACCAATGCTCAAAAAATTCTTGCACTCGGTTGAAGTTGAAGCTCGGTCCATGTTGATCACTCTTGAGTAGCTCGAACTTGGTCAGCACTATGTGACCTGGTGAATACTGAGAAACTTGATAGCTATTGAATCACTCGAATGACACTACATGACTTGGTCAACACTAGATTCACGTCATTAACTATGTGAGCTTAGTAGACACTATAGGACTTGGTTAACACTATAGAGCTCAGTTAACACTAGAGTCTTCATCACTTCTATTGGATAGCTTGGTACACACTGCTACACTTAGGCTATATTGAAAACTATCTCTACTACTTGATAGATACTGTGTAGTTCAGCATGAACTGCAAACTATCGATTTAGCTTGGTAACAACTGAGACACTTGGTTAACATTGCTAGATGAATAATAAACTCAATAGAAACTATAGAGCTCAATAGCAATGTAACCAATTGACTAAGTGTTGAGTCACTAATAGACAAATTGACCTTAATGTCAAGAAAAATAGCATAAAAAGAGAGATCTAACAACACAAAAAGGATACCTAAATCTAACTCTAAGAAAGAATGCAAAGATTCACCAAAGAAGGTAAACACCTAAAATAAAACAATCTAACTGCAAAAAGAAAAGCGACAAGTCAAGTTCACCAAAAGAAGGTAAACACCTAAAATAAAATAATCTAACCCCAAATATAAAGGTGGACAAGTTGGATTCACCAAAATATTTAGTGCAAAAATGGAAGCACTTTAATAGGATGTAGGCCTCTACTTTTCAGGCACTAAAATATTCAAAGATATGTATGTGAAGAAAAAGAGATAATCCCTAAATATGATTTTCTTTATAATCCAAATCATATTAGCAAGGCCCCAAAAGGAAAGGGATGCTAATCCCAAATTTGAATTTTGGAAAGGAATACAAGTTAAGGAAATGTACTTGTTGACCTATGTGTGATAACAAATATGCAAAATCAAACTAATTGATTACATAATGTAGATCTAGATGCTAAGTCTATACAATTAACCCAATTAAGTTACATAACTAAGCTAAAATTATGAAGGGAAATAAGACATAGATGACTCATCTTCAAATGTGTAGACGAAGTTGTGTTTTGGCCTCAAAAAGCATACATCTAGATCTATAACAAAAAATATGACTATAGATCCCTAAACATAATGAAAAACCCAGAAACTAATTTTCCACTTTAGGAGTACAGAACATGTCAACTTGGTTGTTATTTTTAAAGAAAAGTGTCTGCAAGATCACTGTGTCCCCGAGTCATCGTGATGAACTTGACCTAGTTTCTCCATAAACCTTTTTAAAAGTTATTTTTGGATCCGTAATCGCAATTTCGTATCCTGCTTCTGCATATACAAAGTAAAAAAATGTGTTGTTTGGTGGATGGAGGCTTGCCTTGGTCAAACCCTAGATTGAGGAATCAACCTTGAATTGAGAAATGTAAATGTAAATGATTGAAATAACATAAATATAAGTATTCACCTAGCTTGTAAAAAACCTTGTCAATAAGAATTTTTCCTTGTTGTATGTTGTAGATGTTGAATTCAATATGTAAACTACAATGGACATAACATAACCACATCATGGAACCATAGATGCAAATGTGCAACAATGAAGAAGATGGTGCATACCTCAATGTAGGTCTTCTCCCTTGATGGCTAACAATGTGCTAGATCTTGAAGAGAAAATGCTCACAAAGAATCCTTCAATCATTCATGAAATCTTTGTTGCTTGAATTCTTAAACTCATTAAATGCCTTGATTACAAAGTTTGGGTGCATCTTGCATGTAAGTGTAATGTTTGAAATGAAACCTCCTTATATACTAGTATTTTAGCAGGAAAACAATATAGGAAGACTAGAGAGAGAGAGAGAGAGAGAGAGAGAGTTAACAAATTGAAATCCCAAGATCTTTCAGACCCCAAGCTCCACAATCACTAGGGAAGATGTCAACCTAGGTCAACCTCTTATGGACTAGGTCAACCTAGGTTGACCTATTCCATAACAGGCCAAAATAGGCCAATCTATTCATGGAGGAGGGAAGAGGTAGGCCACAAAAATATTAGGAGGATTGTAGATAGATGCAAGAAGATTTGGAAGAAAATAGGAGAAAAGAGCATCAAGCAAAATTCCATTTATGGTATAGGAGGTCACTATGAGATGGGTGCCAAAAGGTCTTAAAAGCCAAATGTGTCTATTTTTAGATGGTACAAATACATTTAGAGTTTTTTCAATTCAATGGAAGTAGAAAAAAAATTAATATAACAAGTGAAAGGATAGCTTTAGTTTTTGAAGATTGTATTCCAAAGGTGTGTAAAGAAGTGGAACAAACGATCTAACCAAACAAAAGTGAAGTGATGAGAAAAGAGAAATAGAATTGAACCAAATTTGAACAAGTAGAGGAAGTGTTATTCAATAGATCATTGTTTCTATTATTCTCTAATAGTTACAATAGGTGAAATTCCTTAATTGAGTAGATCCTAACAAGTCCTCGTTGTAAATTCTTTAACATGGTTAACACTTTGATTAGTGTTTCAATTCCTCTAACAAGGATACCCCTAGTAGTGTAAATTGCTTAACTAAGCTAGAGGTAATCCCCTAACAGGGGGGCACTTAACAGTGTCTTTGTAACTCCTAACAAGGCTATGTGTTGCATGTTTCATTTGATGCTTTAAGTTTGATTATCAGTTAACTGGTTGAAAGGTAAAAATTTGATTAGTTTATTGAAACCCCCCCCACCCGCCCCCAATCTTTCAACCCTCTCTTAGTAATCTAATAACTTAGGACCAACAATTGGTAGAAAATCTTTGGTACTCAATGGTGAAAGCTTAAAAACTTGAGGTAAAGATCATGATGATGGAGGAGGATCCTAGGTTCTCAAGAGAAAATTGTCCACTATGGTACCTCATGGGTATGAAGAGCAATACTAGAATCATGTTGTCACATGATATTTCACTCCTATAGGAGTTCTCATGCAAATCAATTCAAGACACACCAAGAACATACAATCGCAATGGATGTCATTGCAAGAACACTTTCAGATATAAAATGTGTTGATCTCAAAGACAAGGACACAACCCATGACATGTGGGAGAGATTGAAGACATTCTATGGAGGAGACACACATGTTATGAAAAATGTGGATAGTCTATAGAAAAATATGATGAGATGAGGATTATGGAGAATGAAACACATTGAGAAATACAATTAGAGGATCAAGCATGTAGTTGATGCTATCAAAGGTGTTGGTGGACTTCTTCTAAATTCTAAGAACTTTGACACCCAAGTATGCTATTAGAGTCTTTGTTATTCAAGAGGTTAGATCTTTAGGCACAAGTGTGGTTACATTGGATTTATTGATAGGCAAGACAGTCTTTGAGCTTAGTAAATTTTTAATAATATGCCTAAGATAGAACTTTCTTTCAATGCATCCATAACTTTTTCTCCTGAAAGAAAGGAAAGTAATTTTCTAGTTATGCATCATTTTCTTATGATTTAGAATATGTTTTAAATGAGGAAAGAGAATAAAAAGAGCTAGAGGTGTTTCTTGCAAAAAGGTTGCATAGAAGGAAAATACAAAGGTATCCTACCTTTGGAGTGCTTCAATTGTAGAAAGATTAGACATCTCTCTATCAATTATCTTGGGAAAGGAAAGAAGGATAAAGAAAAGAAGTACAAGGAGAACAAGAAGACACACTCTATTGCAAGAGAAGGTGTTATCAATGATGAATCTGATAATTAAGATGAAGAAGAGATTGTATTTGTTGTAGTGAAGGAAGACCTACGAAAAATGATTAAAAGGCTTTGATTTCCATAATGAAATGAAACGATGAGCAAATAATTGACTTTGGTCATTCACAACACATGACCAGTGATAAGAGAAAACTCATAGAAATGAAAGAATGTGATGGAGGTGTAGTGAAGTTTGGTAACAACATTCCCTATGTAGTGAAGAGAAAAGGTGTGATTGTTTAGAATGATAAAACACAACGTGAAGATGTTTACTTTGTTGAAGGACTAAACTATAACATGTTAAGTGTGGCCCAGCTAAACAAAAAAAGTTGCATACTAGAGTTCAAGAATGGATAGAGAAGAATCATATGAAAAATAGGTGATGTGACTAGTAATGGTGAACAGCCAAGAGGAATTTATTCCAACTCAATTATACTATCAACAATTGTTTGATTGCTAAGGAAGATGATTTCTAGTTGTGGCATAAAAGGTTGTGTCAAGTAAACTTTGATGATTTGGTCAAACTAAGAACGATGAAAGTAGTAGGAGGATTTCCTAACCTAGAAAAACTAGACAACATTATGTGCAAAGTGTGTCCACTTCAAATGTTCACCAATTCTAGCTTTAATAGTAAAAGTTACATGTTTGAAGGTATCTTGGACATAATTCATATAGATTTATGTGGTCCCATACAAACTCAAAGTTATCCTGTAGACATTTATTTCATGTTATTTCTTGATAATCACTCTAGAATGATGTGCGTTGTCTTTCTAAAGTGCAAATTAGACACATTATATATGTTCAAAATCTTCAAAGTCAAAGTTGAAAGAGAAATTGGTAAGCTAAAATGCTTGAGATCAGATAGAGGGGGTGAATTCACTACATACTATGAAGAACATGGAATTAGAGGATAGATGGAAGCCCGCAAGACACCATAGCAGAATGGAATTGTTGAATGAAGAAATAGGTCAAACATTGATTGTACAAGAACTTTGATGTAGCAGAAAGGTGTAGCTCAAACCTTTTGGAGAGAAGTCATGAGAACTACAATCTATACACTAGATCAGTACAACTAAAGAAAGGTACAAACAAAACATGCTATGAGTTATGGTATGCACAATCAGCTTGTGTGAGTTATTTAAAAGTATTTGAAAGTAGATGTTACATCAAAGGAAATGACCACTCGAGAAATTCTGATTTAAGAGGAAATGAGGGAATATTTCTAGGATATTTCACTAAGGGAAAAGTCTACAAGTGTTTTAACTAAAGAACAAATAAGTGCTAGAAAGTGATAATGTGAGGATTGATTAGTACTATGAACAAAATGATGAGTCTAGTAACAATAACCTAGAAGACTACAAAAAAAATTTCTACATGCAGCCTATTAATAGAATGACAAGGCACAACCGATGTTAGAACAAGAAAACATGCAAGAACTAGTTCAAGTGGTAGAGGAAGCTCCAAAAGAAGAACCAATATTATCAAGGTATGTCAAGCTTAATCATTCCTGGGATCAAATAATAGGTGATAAAAATGGAAGTGTGTTGAACAAAAGAAAAAAAAAGGGAAATTACATGTTTGTTATCTTAGTTTGAACCAAAAACTATGAAAGATGCTTTAAAGGATGAAGATTAGGTAAAGGACATAAAGAAGAATTGGAACATATAGAAAAGAACCAAACACAAATTGTAGTGCCCGAACCAATGGACAAGAATGTGATAGGAACAAAGTGGGCTTTCAGGAATAAGATGGATGAAACAGGTGAAGTGGTTAGAAATAAAGCAAGACTAGTTTGCAAAGGGTATGCATAAGAGGAAGGACTAGATTATGGAGAAACCTTTGCATCTGCAGCCAGACTTGATGGAGTTAAGAGTATTACTTCCATTTGTTTCTTATAAAGGATTCAAGGTCTATCAAATGGGTGTCAAGTCAGTATTCTTTAATGGTGTATTGGAAGAAGAGGCTTGCATAGAACAACCTAAAAGATTTGAAAATTTAGAAGGGAAGAATATGGTGCATAGATTGCATATGGCCATGTATGGATTGGAACAAGCTCTTAAGAGTGTGGTATCAAAGGTTTCATTCATATCTAATCAAGATTGGATTCACAAGGACAAGTGATAACAATAATGTATACCTAAAGGTAGAAAGTGAAGAGAAGTTGTTGATTACATAAATCATTGGTGATGATATTATCTTTGGAGGAAATGATGTGACGGGTTTTGCATTTTCAAAAAAAAATGAAAAAAGAATTTGAAAAATCTATGATCGATGAGATCAAGTTTTTAATAGGATTGCACATTTACCAACTTAAAGATGGAATATAGATAAGTTAGACCACATATATCAAGGAAAAATTGAAGACGTTTGGTTTGGAAGATTCAAAACTAGTGGGTATTCCTATGATTACAGGATGCAACCTATCAAAGGAAGATGAGACAAAGGTAGTGGACGACACAATGTACAAATCTATGATGGGTAAGCTAAAATATGTGGTACACAACAGATTAGATATAGCATAGACAATTGGATTAGAAGAAATATTTTTCTTTAATCCAAAGGAATCACATATGATTGTAGTCCAAAGAATCTTCAGATATCGCAAGGGAACTAAAGAATATGGATTGTGGTATGTATACAAAGGATATTTCAATTGATTCCATGAACTAATGTTGATTAAGCAGGCAATGTGGATGACAAGAAGAACACAAGTGGCAGTGCATTCTTTTTAGGATAAATATTTGTTCAATGAATAAGAAACAAATTTGTGCATCTCATTCTATAATTGAAGCAGTTAATTGTTGTTGTAATAAATTGTACACAGATGATATGGATGAAGCAAATTATAAAAGGGATACAAAAAAAGATTGATGAACCATTGGTTATCTATTTGTTCGTTAATAGTTTGTTCTCCTATTTTGGTACAACCTTACTCTTCTGATACCCAAGGTTTGGAGAAACAAAAGGATGTCACCAACAAATGGGTCAATGTATGTGTTTGATCACTATGCTCTAAATTATAAGGTACAACTCCCTTAGGACTTGCAATGATGTGCAAAGAATATGCATTTCTTAGATCAAAAGTTTATGAGAGAATAAGCTCTTAACCTAAGGGAAGTAAAGGCTAACCAAATTTCTTGTAGACACAAACAACTCAGGGAAAATGGATTTGGATAACTCACAACCCCCAATGGAATGTTTGTCATGAATTGTCTCGTAGCACTTCTATCTAGCTTCTAAATACAATCTATCTCTACTTATGCAATCATGATTGTTAACCTTAAAAAATCAAAACAATGAGAGGGAGAGAAGAAACAAAATCATATATGGTTAGTAAATGGAATTATTTATACTGCTAACACCATGATGAAATGGAATTCAAAAGAAGACAACAGAGCCACACACAATTGTCTTTCAACTCTTCATGCATAAACTATTTTAAACTAAGTGGAACAAAACCTTAAGAGCAAATGTAGGTAGATGGAACTACAAGACCAATTCACCGTCAAGTTTGCTGACCTCAACATTATCAGAAGAAATTACATTTATAGTCTTGGTTGTTAAACCCATTTGTCACTTGGTAATTCAGTAATCATATAATGGAAAGCAAATATGGTTAAAACATGAAAATATCTAATCTGCAACATGATATTGACCCATGGCATCTTCCCCGGTGAGGATCCTAATCTCGTGGCACTTCTAAGAACACTTGGCGACCGTTGATCTTTAGGAATCTTTAGAAACCCTGTGAAAATATTCATTCCCTTCATATTCTATTGTTGCTGCCAAATCTATGTAATTTGTATCTCAATGGTCATAGCAAGTTTGAATTTTTGGCCATCAATCTTGAATCAATGATCACAATTAACACCTAGCAATCCTCCTTACTTTTCCCTTTATGACTTCCTTCGTGGGTCCATTTGTGCACACATGTTATCATCTCATGTTTCCACAACATCTCAAGCCTGCCTTGACTTCTAACATGTGACAACACGTGGTGTCTTTTTGGGAGATTTTGTAAAATGAGCTTATACTTGCAAGAAAATTTCCCGAAATGAAAGAGGCATCGTTGATCTTGTGTGTGATCAATGGTTGAGATTTACCCTTCATATTGATGCTTGTGGGTCCACCTTATGCTTTCTCGACACATAGCACCCTTTCATTACTTGAAGACTTGACCCACCACAACATGTGGTATTCCATCATCAACATCGAGCATTGACGTGACCCTTGTGACAAAGTTTTTGACATCTAACATGTGGTGCTATTTTGGGAGATTTTCACGGATGTACTTGTAGAAAAACTCTCTAAAATGAAGATGCATCATTGATCTAATTTCCATGCTCACTCTTACTACCTTTGACCAGATCGTTTGCCATTAAACTATAGACCAATGTGAATCTTCATCTCCAACATGCTTTAGAATATAGAACAATGGATCAACAGTAATTACAGACCTCTTCTCATCAAGGAAAGCTTAACTCTACCCAAACCCTAATCACCTAGCCAATTGAATAATCGCATGCTTACATGATTTCCCACTTGGTTTTCTTGATGGGTAGATGAGAAGATCTTCCTAGAGGTAACATAGACTCAGACTCAAGACATGACATTGACTTGACTGCAACCTAGAGCAAAAGGGAATGGAACTGAAAACTGGGTAACACTATTGTGATAACACAAGTGCGATTAACATTTCTAAGAATCCAGTGATGTATTTTAAGACCAAACATATAGCTAACAAGTATCACTATAACATTTCTATGAATCCAGTGATCCATTCTAAGACCAAGCATATAGCTATCAAGTATCACTATCTTAGAGAGTAGGTATGAGCAAAGGAGTGGGGATGGAATATGTACAAACCAAGGAATAGGTAGCAAACATATTCACAAAAACCACTACTAAAGGATATGTTTGATTACCTAAGAAGGGTAGGGTAATTGCCACACTTGAGTTGAACTAAGAGAATATGTAGATTGCATCAATTCACGTGTAGTCACTGAACATCTTGAAGACTTGAATTGATGTGAGGGTGTTACTCCTAAGGAGGAATAGTTGCATAATGAAAAGATGTGCACTTAAGAAAAACATAACAAAGCTAACCAAATAGGTAAAAGAAAAAGAGGAAAAGCAAGGAATAGGTTGACAAAGTAATGTAACATAGTTGAAGAATAGGATCAAGTAGATCAAAGAATAGGTATAAAGAGAACAATTAAATGATGTACAATTACACCTTTGGAATTGTTGGAAAGGGGGAAGAGAATGTATAGAATAGAATGAACCGATATGAATGGTGTTGTACAAGGAAGTATAGTGAAATGGGTAAAATCATAAGAGAAGATAATTGGACAAGTCGAAGGTTAAGACATAAATCATGTATATGTTATATGCTGCCACCAATGCCAAAGGGGGGGACTACAATGACTTGTAATGATTCAATTGTGATTGTCTGACATGGATATACATGTGAAGGTGATTGTAGATATTACAATGATTAAGATCAAGTATTATGGAGAAGATTCTAGAGGAAGTTGATGACAAGTCAAAACATATTTGACTTCTAGCACAAAACACTATAAAATAGTGTAGTCATGAAATGTGAGTTATGAAATAAGTTAACATATTATGGCAGTTGGATCTGAGTGGGATATTTGAATTTTCCAATGTTAACATGTTTTAGGTTTTTTCAAGTCGGTGGAAGTGAAAAAAACTAATATAACAAGCAAAAGCAGGTCAGGTTTAGTTTCTGTTGATCATGTTCCAGCAATTTGTGAAGAAGTGGAAAGAATGGTCTAGCCAAAGAAGAGAGAATTGAAGAGATAAGAGAAAGAGAGCTTATGCGGATTTGAACAATCAAATATTTCACATATCATTGTTTATGTTGTTCCCTAACAATTACAACAATTGAAATCCCTTAAACGTGTGGACCCTAATAGGTCCTCATTGTAAATCCTCTAACAAGGTGGCACTTTAATTATTGTTTGAAGTCCTCTAACGAGACTACCCCTAATAGGGTAAAGATCTTAACCGAGCTAGAGGAAAATCCCTTAACAAGATGGCACTTAACTATGTTTTTGTAACTCCAACCAGGGTTAAGCTCCTAAGAATGTGTACTTTAGAAGAGTGCAAATTATTTTTGGATACTAATTCCCACTGCAGTTTTCACTAGAGTTGGGTGTTTGCAAAACCAAAATGTATGTGTCAAATGTGTTGATGATTTCATGTGTTGCATGTTTCATTTGAAATTTTAAGTTTGCTTATTGGTTAATTGTTTGAAAGGCAAAAACATTGTTTAGTTTGTTGATTGTTGATTCACACCCCCTACCCTCCTCCACACCTAATCTAATAACTTAAGACCAACAACTAGATGGATACAGGGTGATTCAACTAAAGGAGATCATCCACAATCTAGTAGAGAGAGAGAGAGAGAGAGAGAGAGAGAGAGAGAGAGAGAGAGAGAGAGAGAGAGAGAGAGAGAGAGAGAGAGAGAAGGTAGCAATAAAAAATTGTTTTGTACAAGGGAAAAGCTCAATATTACTAGAGAATAAAGATCTCCAAGAATCTCGCACCCAACGATGCAAATTTGAAAGAAAGGGATATAAACCAATAAATCTACAAACCTGCAGTGTTGGTAGAAATCCAAATTATCCACCACATCTAGGCAACACACCACTACAAACAACATCTTGGCATAGGCTAGAGGTTAAGATTTCTCCTTTGAAGGAATAGTAGTAGCAGATTCGGTAACACGAAAAAAACTTCATCAACCAATAGTAAATGGAGGCTTTAGGGGGGCCTTTATTCACCACCTTGGTAGACCCAGCTCTAGGTCAGTGTGAAGAATGCCCAATGTGCACCATTCAAATAGAAACCCTACCACTATAGGGATCAAAGCAAGAACAAGTCCCCCAAC